>JAWNPD010000679.1:8555000-9797500 GCA_035045305.1 Drosophila maculinotata | reverse complement strand
CTAATTCTAGCGTGATGAAGTATTTTTGAATTTAGTCCTCGAATATATACCAGAAACTGTATACAAAGTGGCACGTCAATATGCCAAAACCAAGCAAACGATACCAATCAACTTTATACGGGTGAGTAAACTATAATATATTCATATATATATATATATATATCGGCATTTTTCGGCTCCAAAAATATAGAAAAATTCCATGACGTAACATAACTGATGTGACATATTTGTCCATAATTATTTAAATAATATTACGATTTCATGCTTATATAAAATATTCAAATGATCATTAGTCGATTAAATGTTGTTTTGAAATTTAGATTGTCGGATATGAGGCCGCAAATATTTAAGAGAAAATCAAATCAAAACTAAATGTTTATCGTATTTATAGTTTAGCTGTCAATTAGGTAAAATACAAATATTTGAGCATATTTTCGGATTTTATTGATGAGAAACATTTTGGTGGAAATGCCCATAAACATATACATATACATATATACATATTTATATTATAAATATTAATATATATTTTACTAATGATTTGCCCCATATTTGTAGCTCTACATGTATCAATTGTTCAGGAGCTTGGCCTACATCCATTCGCTAGGCATTTGCCATCGTGATATCAAGCCGCAGAATCTGCTGCTCGACCCGGAAACGGCCGTACTCAAGTTGTGCGACTTTGGCAGCGCCAAACAGCTGCTGCACGGCGAGCCGAACGTCTCGTATATCTGCTCGCGGTATTATCGGGCACCCGAGCTCATATTCGGCGCCATTAACTATACAACTAAGATTGGTAAGTAGTTCAATATCAAATTGGATTGTATCACTTTCTTAATGCTCTCTCGCTCTCTCTCTCTCTCTCTCTCTAGACGTATGGAGTGCCGGTTGCGTGCTGGCCGAACTGCTGCTGGGACAGCCCATATTCCCCGGCGATTCGGGTGTCGATCAGCTGGTCGAGGTGATCAAAGTCTTGGGCACACCGACAAGAGAACAAATACGCGAAATGAATCCAAACTATACGGAATTCAAATTTCCGCAAATTAAGAGTCATCCATGGCAGAAAGTAAGTGCCGTCCCCAATAACCGTTAACGCGATCTACAAAGCGCATATCCCTTACCAATCCACCAACGAAAGCACATCAGGCAGTCTCTTTTAATTATATATTAAATATATATATATATAATATAATACCCTCGTCAGTTATCGAACGAATATCGTTTAACCACACACTCTCTCCTTCACTCCCTTTCTCTCTCTCGCTCTCACTCACAATCTCTTTTGTGTGTCTTTCAAATCGTAATTGAAGTGTACATAACAATTCGTTGCAGTCACTACTTGAACGTACCCAATTTCCAAACGCCCTTAACCAGAAACAACAATTGAGAGTAAGCCGAAAACGAAAAATCGAACAAAAGTCAAAACTGACAAAACTGAAAAACTAAATTATTTATCCACTTTCCCATAAACCAAAGTAATCAACATGGCTCTAAAAGCAATGGCTTCTAAAAACACTTGTGTATTATTTACAATAGTTGCGTTCTATGATGTATAACAGTATATCCAATATACATATATAATTGGATTTGTAGCAAAGAGCACATAAATGCACATCCTTTGCCAGCTAACAGCTTGAACTCATAAGCTTCAATTTTCGCGCTACCCGCTCTCAAAGTGTTAACATTGCTTACATGTTGATTGGAATTGATTGATTGATTGATTGCATTTGAATTGATTTGATTTGATTTGATTTGATTTGACTTGCACTTGATTGTTGTTTTTCCATTTATCGTGCTCTTGCCGTCATCGAACATATGCCCCTGTTATAGATATATATCTATATATAAAACTGTTTGTGTTGCCTGACTGACGGACAAGTTGATGATTAAAGTGCAGCTAGAAAACGTAGCTTACAGTTATTACAGTAGTTTCCTCTTATGCAGTAAGTCAAACACTAGGTTTATGTTTGGGAAAATTCCACCCGAAATTTGTAGAAAACTGTTTACGCTCTGAGTGGGAAATGGTTGACCCTGGTTGGGGACCCTGGTTATGTGCGCAATATTTTCATTTTCAATGCTTTCCTATGGGCTGTAAACTTTTTCATTGGTTTTGGGTGAAATAGGAATAAAATGTAAATTAGAAACATTTTCCCCCAGCAAAACCGGACAATAGCTGCTACCTACTATACATTTACAGTTGGACTCTGTCCTTGCCCCAGCGCCCCGCCCCACCCAATGATAAGTGCCTATGAAGAGAACATTAATATATGTGTGTATACTATATGCATACTATATAATATACATTTGTGTAACTTGATAATGATTGTGAACTAATGGGATTTGATTGTTTGCTGTTTGCTGCTCCGCAGGTTTTCCGTATACGCACTCCGACAGAAGCTATCAACTTGGTGTCGCAGCTGCTCGAGTACACGCCCAGCGCCCGCATCACACCGCTCAAGGCCTGTGCACATCCGTTCTTCGATGAGCTGCGCATGGAGGGCAATCACACCTTGCCCAATGGCCGCGAGATGCCGCCACTTTTCAACTTCACAGACCATGGTGGGTTCACACACAAACACAGACAAATACTACGTTTATGATGGCAAATATCATTTCATGAATTCGGCTTTGATAAGTTCATATAAGTTTTACATAAAAAAAAGAATAGTACATTCAAGTCAAAACTATTATCAGCAATCAGAGCTAGTTTTATACTGAACATAATATTTATTTATTGGAGTCGTAGGCCTAAGCTGCCAGTATTCCAGTATGGTACCAAAAATATACAAAAAAAAAAAATATATACATATATAATAATATATATTTTACACTAGAAGATGAGTACAGAAGTACAAAAAATCGGAATGTTTTTCAGAATATTTGCCTACAATTTAATAGATATAATTATGATTATGATATATGATATATGAGAAGCCAAAATTCATGAATATTGAAGCATAAACGTAGCACATTTGGTATACTTATGTACCAATCCACAAGCACAATATACTAATGTAATTTTCAATTGCAGAACTCTCGATCCAGCCTAGCTTAGTGCCACAGTTGTTGCCAAAGCATCTGCAGAATGCAGCACAAGCAGCTGGCGCTAATCGTGCCTCGGCCGGTGGCGCGGCACCCGCTGCGGTTAGTGGCTCCACCAGCGTCTCCTCTACGGTTAGCGGCGCTTCCGCGGATGGTGCCGCCCAGTCACAGCAGCAGCAGCAGCAGCAACAGGCGCCCACATCAGCAACAGCCGCTGGAGCAGCAGCCACAGCTGCCGGTGGCGCCGCAGCCGCTCAGGGCAACAATGGCAGCAACAGCAACAGCGGTGGCAACGCAACTGCCGCACCAACCACTGCAGGTGCAACGTCTTCAAATGCGCAGCAGTCAAATGCGGCCGCAACTGGCGCTGGCGGCAACGGCGGCGGTGGTGGCGGCGGCGGCGGAGGAGCTGCGGCAGCTGCCACTGCGGCCGGCACGATTGCCACTAGCAATGCTGGTGGCGCCAACATAACAGGTGAGTAAGCGTTGCGTCCAATTCGCAACACTTTCGCTCTCTCTCTCTCTCGCTCTCTCTCTCTCTCTCTCTATATATCTATCTATCTATCTCACTCACTCATTATATATCGGTTGCATGCCCTTAGTTGTGCCCCATTGGCCACTCCACTTGCCGAAGACCCAGCGCAAGAAACACTCACTCAAAACTCAAGCCGATGAAGATCGCGGCCATGGCCAAAACTTGAATTCAATGCAAGACCTGAGCGCAATGCAGAAGAACTAAGCAAATCTATCGATCTAACAACTCTCATCCACATACACCACCCACCCACAACCCACCCACAATCCACATCCCACTCACCACCCACTATGCAGCTGCTCTCTGCTCTAATGCAGATTCCGAATTGTTGACGTTCGAACAACAATTAATTCACTTGTATAATCGTTGATCAAATAAAGTTACTTTCTCTCTCTCTCTCTCTCTCACACACACTTTTGTGTATATATATATAATATACATTTCTTGGCTAGATTAGCCTCTTGTGTTGGGTCACATCCAGCGAGTGCCGTCCAAGCTTTTTTCTTTCTTCAAAATTTACTAATATTTTAAATACTCTTGCAGCAAGCATTTTATATGATAAGTCTAATATATGCATATATTTGTATGATAGCTAGTTTGTCTGTCTGACACTTTCGAGTTTGATAATGATAATTAATGATAATGTGTACAGTTATTTCGTGCACATAAAATTAGATTGGAATATCATTTTACTGGCAAAAATCAAATGTTTCCATTTAAAAAACAAACTAATAGTAAATAATTTATTTACAAAAAATTAAAATAATCTAAAAACTATACAAGATTAAATTACGTAACAAAAATATTTGTCCTAGTTTAATCACATTCTTGCATATACAGTTTAGAGAATATCTACAGAATAAATCGGGTTTTGAAAGTTTGCAAGAGTATTGGCATCGTCGGCCAGCCGATGATTTTTTTTCTCATTTGATCAATGCATGAGCCATTTTATACGCTAGTTATGTACATACTTATTAATTATGTGTATATATATATATAAATATATATATATATATAAAGTTATTCGTAGCCTTCCAATATTACTTTATGAGGTTGCTATATATAAGTATTTAAATATATAGCACTCGGATTAACCTGTGCCTAATCCTGCTAAATACATACATCTATATGGATATGGATGTCCTGTGCTCTAGCAATTAAATTGATTTTTCTCTTTTAAGCCTTTCTAATGTATGTTGTCATTATCATTTGCCAGCTTCTTTAACATCTATATCTCATTTATGTTTATGGTTTTATTATATTATTTGTACTATTTTCAACTCAATTTAATTTGTTTCGTATTCTTTTCGTTTCTTTTTCGTTTTATTTACAGATTCATAGGGGCAATAGTAATATACGCAAATATATATACATGTATCTATATTTATATATATCATATATACATATATGTTTATATATATATTTAATGTATATATATATATTTATATATATATATATAGTAATAAATATATATGTATATATATACATATATATTATATATATAAAAATCCGCAAGCACGCACCCACACACACACAACAAACACACACACACACACTGAGACGCGTATACAATAAACAGAAAAAAGAATGGGAAATGCAAAAGAAAAGAAAAACAAAAGAAAAACAAAAGAAAAACAAAACAAAAGAAAACAAAACAAAACAAAAATCAAACACAACCTGCAAAACTAAATATAATTATATACATTGATATATACACAATATACAATTAATTAATTAATTTAAAACAATTTGCAGAAAGATCATTAAAATAATACAATTACACAAGAAAGAAAAACAAAACAACAAGAGGAAAATGCATATAAAATAGCAAATACTACACATATGTCAAACTCATGCATAAAACACAGAGAGGAAAAAAAAAAAACGAAGAAACAACAACTGCAAATTATAAAATAAAAATAAAAATAAAACAAATGTAATGCAACAATTTTACATAGATAATATTAATTTTAAACGTAAAATAAAAGAACTAAAATAATAACTGTAATAGCAATGTCATTGCTAATGCCAATAATGGCTTGTTTTTATCATTATTATTATTATTATAATTATCTTTTTTTTTTATTAATAAATAAAGAAACTATAATAAACCAGCTGGCAAAACTTAAAAACTGGCAGCTTTCAGCGTTAAAAACAGCCCTGTGGAATTGTCGCCCATTATATTAACACACACACACAAAAACACACACACACACCAATATATTAAACTCTATATACATTCATACATACACATACATATATAAACTTAACAAAGTCATTGCATATTTAATTTCAATAAAAACAAAAAATTTCCTTTTTTATTTAAATATTATTTTTTTTTGTAACCTCCTTTTTTAGTATGTTAAAATCGATATATGTAGTAAAACAACAACAACAACAGCAGCAAATCAACAACAAAAATATTCGCATAAATTGCACAATATACTAAATGATGATTAGTTTTGTTTATCCTTAATAATCAATAAGAAAAACAAAAACAAAAAAAAAAAAGAAAATCGACAGAAGAAACGTGACAGCAATTTTATGAAATATTTAACATAAGCGGCGGCTGCATAAAAATCAACATCATAATGCTAATTATTATGTTAAATTGCAAATTAATTGAAGGAAAAATAAAAAATAAAAAAAACAAAACAAGCAAACAAAATTTTGTTTTGCTATATATCTAAACCTAATTAATTAATAAATAATGATCTTTTTTTTTGTAAAACGCATTATATATACTACAAACATACATATTAAATAAATAAATTATTTTTATTAAATAATTATTATTATTTTGTAATAAATAAAAAAAAATAGCAGAGTGCATTGAGTAAAAAAAGAAAGAAAAAATACAAAAAAAAAAAACTTCACACATAAAAACTATTTAAAAAAAGTATACATTAATTACTATATGTATATTAAATTTAGTGAATTACTTAAAGCATACAAGTAAAAAATGCAAAATTACAAAAGAAAACGAAACAAAAAGAAAAAACTACAAATACACAAAACAACATTAATAACAATTTTTGATGTAAACACTTAATATTTTTTTTTTTTTAAATAATACACTATATATTTGGATGTGAACAGTTTTAGAAGTTAGGGAACGTTAGCTGTTGTATGCTTTATAGACAGATATAGATGTGTATATGTATGCATCTATATAGATTTATATTGGCACATATGTATACACATATACATATACATATACATATACTACATATATAAATATAAATATATATGTACAAATATATGACTGTACTCGCATCGCTGGTTTAGTTGCAATATGTAGATAAAAATACATCAAATACAAGTATATACATATATGTTTCTATGTTTATCAAAAAAAAAAGGATCAAAAGATTAGACAGGCGCAGAAACAAATGCCGCTGTGGAGATGGGGAAAATGGATTCCGAGATCGATACCGATACCGATAACGATAACCAGTTCAGTAGCTAATTTCTTATAGCGATATATATTTTTTTTTTTTTTTTGATAAACATGTTGCAAACTTAACAAAAAAACACAAATGCGTAAAATTGTAAAAACAAACCGTATATATTTATTTAATTAGTTTATTATAAACGACTTTAAACTAATTAATATGCTAATTATATACACACATACATATTAAACACTTAAAAACCGAACACATACACACATACAAAATTAAATAAACTTTTTTCCTAATAATTTAGGCACACAAACAAATTGGTTAAACGGCAAGAGCAACAAAAAAAATATATACATAAAATAATTTACATTAATTTAACGAGAACAACAACAACAACAACTAGACACATATAGAGATATGATGTAAACATATTACAAATGTAATGCTAATAATAATCCTGCTATAACAAATAGACAAAATAAAAGTAAAAATACAAGTTGTTGATAAAGATTAAAATGATGAATGATGCGAACATGGAACACACACACACTGAGCAAAATTACAAAAATAATGCTGAAAAACAAAAATAAAAAATAATAAAAATAAAAAAAAAACAAACAAAGAGAAAAAAAAAACCATTTAAACGAATTTACATTTTTTTGCCTTATTTTATTTGTACATTTTGTGTTCTTGCTGTTGCTAGTGGGTGCACCACAGAGGGGCGGGTAATGGCAACGGCATCTTATCCTTTTTGCCGTTTTCTATTCAATGTTGTTGTATTTGTGGTCCATGCCCCATTTTGCATGCTTGTGAACATGTTGCGCTAGCTCGCTCTTCACTCAACTATCTCTCTCTCTCTCTCTGTCTCTATGTCACTCCTTCACTTAACATATTTCTATATCGTACGTATTTTCTGCTCAATGTGTTTATTCTCTGCAAATTTGCAGCTGTTAAGAACAGCAGCAACGGCAGCAGCAAGTAACCCTATTTCTTGTCAACATTTTCCTTTATTGCACAATCGTTAACAGGCTCGCAGTCGAACAGCAACTTGAACAGCAGCGCCAACGCTAGCGGCAATGGTGACGGTGAGGCCAGCGCTGCTGCTGCTGGCGACGAAGCCGGTGGCGGCGATGGTGCTGCTGCCGGTGGCGGCAGTAGCAATGGCAGCGGCAATGGCAGCGGCGACAACGGCGCAGCAGCAGAAGCTGAGCAGGCGGCGGCAGCGTCAGGCAGCGCATCGGGCTAGCACAGCGGCGGCGCTCTGTTAATGTAAATCTTGTTTACAGCGTACTGTTATTAACATTTTTTTCGCTCGCCTCTTATACAAACGGGGCTTAAGTAAATTTAACAGCAACCAATTTACAACTTCACACACACGCACACATACAGACTAACCAGCCACTGAGAAATGAAAGACGCTTCGGGCGGAATTAAACTCCACAAAATTCAAAGTTTACACAATATTACAATACAGATGATCAATCAAATAAAAGTATTTTAAAAGAGCGCATAAATTTATTTACAGCACCCATACACACGCACTAGCATGCGGGCAGAGATTTACATACATATGTATGTATGTGTGTATGTATGCAGTTGTGATCTTTTGACGGTTTGCCTAATATAAGAGCTATTTATTTTTTTGCTCTGAACTCATAGTGTGCGTGTGTGTGTGTGTGTCTGAATCACTTGCATGTATGTACATATGTATGTGTGTGTGTGAATGCTTGTACATTGGGCAGGCAATTATTTAGCATAATATTTAACAAACTGAAAACAAAATAAGAAGAAAGCCCCCAAAAGCAAAGGAAACACAAAGCAAAGCAAAAGCAAAAGCCTAAATTATGCATTAATAATAAATATGTATTATTAAACAAACAAACAAAATATATATATATATATATACATACTTACATAATAACAAACACAGACGAAATAAAATGTTAAAAAAACAAAGCAAATATAACAAAAAAACAAAAAAAATGGAGGAAAGAAGCGAGCAAGTATATAAAGAAACAACTAATTGCATTATAGTAACAAATACAAATAATTTGCAACCATAATAAATCATAAGCAACAACAAAATGGAAGAAATCTTAGTGAAATAAATCAAAATTTTTTGTCCCATTTAAAGTACATATACATAATTAATATATACATATGTATGTAGATAACCGCAACAACAAGAACAATACCAAAAATGTTATGTTGTTAATGTTGTTGTCGTTAGAAATGAAAAACAAAAACAAAAAACCACAGCAACTTTTATCGTAAAAGAAGTGTAAAAGTAAAAGTAAAAATAAAAATAAAAGTAACAGTAAATGATTTGACGGGCTCATCAAATCTAAGCCGATATGCAAAATATATGTATATATATATATATTTATGCATATATACATATATATATATATATATTTTATATAGACATACTTACATATATAGAAATCGATCTCCATACCGTAAATCACGTCGTAAATCGTAATTGTAAAACTATTAGAAAGCCAATCCCGAATCCTCATCCAAATCCCGATACCCGATACCTGATACCTGATACCCGATTCCCGCATCCTAGTCCTAGCCCATAAGCCCCTCTATAAATATATATATATATATATATAACTATTTAGTACCGTTATTCAGTCCAAGTTAGCACATTAATACGATTATAATGACAAATTCCAAACAAATCCCATAAACCGCGTAAAATATAATAAAACTCAATTGAAAAAAAAAATAGAAAGCAAAAAAACAAAAATGCGAACAAATAACAAATAAATATTAATGAAAATTCATAACAAACGCTTTTAGCGCGCGACGCCATTTATTAAAATAAATTTAAATTTACAAAACCAAAAAAAAAAAAAATCCAAAAAACAAAAACAAAAACTTACAAAAAATTTCAACAAAAAAACAAAAAAGAAGAAAACGATAACAATGGAATCTCAACAAGAAAACGATGATTATGATGCATAAATTGTGAAATTAATCAAACGTTTAGCTGCAATTGAAAATTACAATTAATTCTAAAATTAATCACACGATACACAAGAGCAACAAAAACAAGAACAAGAACAACAACAACAAGATAAATAAGTAGAAGAACAAATGGAAGCGGCACGGGTATATTCCAAAACATATTCCAGATGATGGTACGCGTGGTCAGCTCAAGGATAACTGCGGCTGCTGGCAAGCCTTGCACCATCATTATTGAACAAAAAAAAAACTGTTAACTGTTAACTGTTGTGCCTGCCACAAGATCAAAGCAATTGCATCTAATTAACTAGCATGTAAAATCTCAGAGCCTGCCTAAAATAGTATGATGATTTAACCAAAGCTTTTTGCGATTTTTTATTGTAATTTTCTTTGTTGCTCCTCAACTCAACTCAACTCAACGTCAACCGACAACCCCAACCGCCCCTCCTCCTTCCTGGTCCGAGCTCCTGAAAGTTAACGGCATAATTTAGCAAATGTTTTTTATTCGCTTAGGCAACTGAGTAATAAACTAATTGTATCTATTCCTAAATTGTATTACTTTTTACGTTTTCAAATTTAGAAAAAACAAAAAAAAATATGAATAGGAAATGAAAACCAAAATAGAAAACTCCATTCAGTGTATTTTTTTTTTTTTTTTTAATTCTAACAGTTTTTCGAGTTTTTTGTAGTAATCAATGAAGAAATTTATTTTAATTTCAGCAAAAAATCCAAAAATACTTAATGAAAAAAAAAAAACGAAAGCAAGAAAACTCTAAAACTTTTTAGTAAATAATGTATGAAACAAATACAAGAAATTATATATATAAAAACAAAACCTACTCACAGAAAAAAAAACCTACACACACACACAACGTAGAACAAAAAACTCACTTTAATTTGTAATTATATTCAAAAACAGATTTTCCAAAAAAAAAACAAAAAAACAAAAAACTAACAAAAAGAGAAAATCCCTTCCCCAAAAAAAAAAATATAAATAAATAAATAAAAATAAAGAACATTATGAAAAACTATGAAAATATATATGAACAACAATTTCAGCGTTTCGCTTACCAAAATGAAAAATTTACATTTAAACACAAGAACCTACACTAAATGCAAAATAAAGCCCAACAACAAAACAACAACAACAACATGAGAAACACAAAAAGAACATTAATTAAAAAATAAAAAACAATAAAAATTACAAAACAAACATCTCGTCGATATTGTCTTTTATTTCAATTCGCAGACGATCAATCGAAACAATAATATTTTTTTTTTAGCGAACGACTTTCGCTCGAAACTACTGTGGGTAAACATCCCAGTGATCCACCTCCTGGATATTGGACCGAAACTGTTCAGTCAGCACTTTTAGAAAGTTGCACAGTTCGAAGCAAACCAAAGTCGTCAGCAACGAGATCACAAAGAGGCATTTAAATACATCCAAGCGTCCCTCGACATTAATCGTATGTTGGTCGATGCCTCTGGCCATGATGCACAGCATCGTGAGATAGATGATGCAGAACAAACACAAGTACCAGTACATCTTCTGGTACCATGCGACAATATACTTCCACATTCCGTGTAGACAAACAGCGAAGACGATCGGAACATAGATGAGAATTCTTACCAGTAGCTGCGTCTGATTATCCGTCATTCGGTCCATTTTCTAATAATTTATATTTTCAAGAAAGTGTGTATTTTATTCAGTTGTGATTTGGAGTGTCTGCTGCTAATAAGTAAGCTAGTTTGACAAACAACATTTATCACCCGGCCAACTGAGGCAACTATAGTTGGAATCAAGCTGCTCAGCAATCCTGTTCGATATCTATACTATCCTAACACCTTACCCAACAATATGTATATATATATATATATATATATATATATATATATATACATATACTAGCATTTCCCGGCTTGCGTTGCAATGGCCCTTCTTTATTTCAAAAAATAAAAATATATATATATTTTAATATTACTTTTATAACAAGTCACTTCCTTTTTTCAAAACAATTTCCCCTTTAGGCCTTAAACTTTGAAAATCAATTTAAAAATAATCAGACGAAAATTTAATTTACACCCATACACCCCACCATTTTCTTCCCAGGGAGGTGCATTTTCCACAAAATTGGTACACATTTCTCAATCAATTTGTATAATGTTCTTTGAAAATAAATTTGCACCTGATCGGATGAAAAACAAAAAAGTTGCATACAACTGTTTTCCCGCCGTTTTCAAAGATTGGGGGTTGATTTACCAAAATTTTAAAGTCCTGTTAATATTTTGTTATGTAGAGCATTGAAAATCAATTTGAAGATAAGCGTAAGAATATGAAATTTAAAAAAAAATTGTATACAGTTCTTAATGAATTTTTATAATGATCTTTGAAAAAAAGTTGCATACAACGGTTTTTACTCATTTCCCGAGTTTCTGTATAGAAACCAGCTCTCTAGCTTTTATGGTTTGGGCCCTGCGTTGGTCACCAATCAGCACAAACTGTTTTATATATATATATATATAGATATATTAATATATCCAAAATTGTGCTTATAACTGACATGCTTCCTCATGTTCCAGGATTATTTTTGGTATTAGTAGTTGTTTTTGGTTTTTTGTTAATTTAGCATTTAAATAGATATTCATGTATTTAACGAATTTACACAGTTGTTATGGGTTGTTAGTTGTAGTTGTAGTTGTATGGATTCATGGCTTGCGTCGCTTGTGGCTGGAATTGTGGCTCAGATCCGCTGCTCGCGTCTCTGCTGTTGTTGTTGCTGCTGCTGCTGCTGCTGCCGCTGTTGTCCTGAGGCGTCGCTTGCTCAAGCGGCTGACCGTGGCAGGCTTGAGAGTTGCCGCCACAGGCAGACAGCTAGCTGCTGGAGCGGGCACAAGCACGGCCGCGGAGCCAGGCACGGATGCCGTCGGAGTTGCTGTTGCATTGGGCGTCGTCTCCTCGTAGCTGGGCAGCGGGGTCAGCTCGGTTTTGATATGGGTGCCGGGAGCAATCATTAGCAAATCATTGCCGCTGGCCAAACGCTGCTGGCTATCCTTGTCGAGGCGCTCGCATTTGATGTGACGCAGTGCATCGGGCGCATGGCCATTGGCCATGCGATTGTCATTGTTGTTGGGCTCGTCGACAGTCGCAGTCTGGAGCTGCTGCCACTCCAGTATGCCCGTCAGCAGCTTAATATACTTGATGGCGGAGCGGAGTATCTCGTTTTTCGATAGCTTCTTGTCCGGCGGATGTGTGGGCACCAGTTTCCGCAGCTCCGCAAATGCACCAGACACATTCTGCTGGCGCCAGCGTTCGCGCGTATTGGTGAACACCTTGCGCACACCACCGCCGGTGACACCATTGCCGCCACTGGAAACCACACCACTGCCCAATCCAGCCAAGCCGGCGGTGGAGCTGCTGCTGCTCCCATTGCCCGGCGGATTCAGCTGTCCGTTGCCAAAGAGATTGTGACCGCTGCCACTGCGTGGTGAGTTGGACAGCGAGCGGTTTGCTAAATAAACGGGAAGACATATAGTGATAAGTATTGGTTGGTTAATCCTTGTGGCAATCCTTTGAGCACGTTTCGGGATAACAAGTACTACTTTAAACGGAGTAACTTCTATTATCAAAACTACTTCGGCTATACACAAATATATGTATATTCCAAGCTGCAATATCGTCAGAAGGATATGCTCCTATTGGAATTGGGAATTCAAATCCTTATCTTAATTTAGATCTCTCTTCCAGTTTCTCTAGCTCACTATCCATTTCAATTGAAAACAATAAACCTCATAGAAAAGGATTTAATTGCCTATAAAAAGAAAGTCCTGCCAAGTTCTATAAGTAAAAAATAAATAAAATTGTAAAGTCACTTAATTCACTTAAATCGATTTACTCTAAATTTTTACTATTTATATAAATACATAGAGCAACATTCTTGATCCCATTCCCATTCCCATTTGGTTTGCCGAGGCGATGGATTGGCTTACCGTCCGCTTGGCTGCCATTGAGGACAATGTAGTCGCGCAGATCGTCCTCGTCCTCCTCGGTGTCGTTGAGCGAGAAATCGGACAGATCACCATCGCCATCCGAGATGGACTCCGTCTTGGGCTGCACATAGGGCGTCGCATGACGCAACAGCGCCGGCGGCTGTCGCTGTCCGCCATTCATATTGCTGGTCTGGCTGTGGCTCTGGCTGTCCTCTGCTCTCCTGCCGTTGCCATTCACCGATGATGAGGAGCTCGAGTGACTGGCTGTGCTGCGCTCATCCGCATTATCAGCGCTATTCGAGCTGCTCGGTAGCCAGGCCATTCTGGTCGCGAACGTACCACGTGCCACGTCTGCACTGGACAAAGTGCCACTGCGAAATGAGCAGCGATGTTGCACAGTTGAACAGTTGCACAGTTGCACAGTTGCCATTTGCCTTGCAAAACCCACCCCGAAGAGCAGCAATGGGCGGCGCCAACGAGCAACCCTTAACCCAGGACATAACAAGTACACACACAACTGTGTGTGGGTGTGGATTGGGGGCAGAGCTAGGCTAAGGCCGAAGACGCACATTGAATATGGGCCTGGGAACCGCTGGCGTGGCCAAAGAAGTCGCACTCGACTCCGGTGACTTTAAAGTCTTTGGCTCCTCTGGCTGGACAGGCTGCACCGTGCTGGCGGGCTCCTCCACATGCTTCGGCAAACTGGGGGTCACTTGGCGCGGCGGCAGCCGGCACGGCGTCAGCTTGGTCGGCAGTGGAAGGGGCAGGGGTAGCGACAAGGACGGCGACAACTTCGAGGACGGCAATGATGACGCTGGCGTCGTCAGGGTCAACTGCATCGCTGGCGATGGATTCATAAAGAACATTTTGTCCCGCCGCTCATGGCCGCGAAAGCTCATGCGCAGATCCACATTGTATTTGCCATCGAAGACATCGTTGGGCTTGTAAATGTATGAGGTGGGCGACATGCTGCCGTCCAGAAAGTCCACCTGCAGCTCCAGCGGAAAATCGGTGCTCAGCACCTCGGTTATCTCGAACGGCGACCCATCGGCCACATGCAGTCGCAGCGGCAGACGGGGCGACATCCGGAATGTGACCCGCTTCACATAGCGACCCATATCGATATTGTCCTGCGCATTGATATACACACACCATGTCGGCTCGAAGATGAACGGCCGGAAGTCATCGCATTCCTCGGGCTTGCAGCCGATAATTAGATTCTTGCATATGATGATGCCATCGCCAGCGGCGTTCTCCTCCTCATTGCCCCCATCCCCCATCCCATTGTGCCGCATCGCCACCGAACTCCGCCTATAGCTGACCCGCTGGTAGCCATCCGCCGGATACGTATGCAGATTCGTAAAGCTCATCGCGGTTGCTACCTAATCCAAGTCGACGCTTGTTCACTCTGTAATTTGATGATTGTTCAATTTGGTAAAAGTGCCGCAATGGATGGATTACAATTTTGAAAAAATAACAAATATCATATAACTGGATTTTTTCTCTGCTGACTCTGACTCTAACTCTGACAAATCTGTACTAATAAACAACAAATATATATAAGCCAACTGGACTCAGATATTTCTCATTTCACAATAAAACATACGTTTAATGATAGATAATGATAGTATCGAAACATTATCTTTTACATATGTTTATATTTTTTGAAAGAGAAATCTTGTAAATCGGCTTAGTTATGGCAAAGCTATGGGAGTATGAGAAGGATTTTTCTAAGTACTCGTTTTTATACCCTGAACCCATTAAAAATGGTAAGAAGGGTATCATGAAGTGGGTAACAGGCATAAGGAAGCATCTGCGACCCCATAAAGTATATATATTATAGATCACTATCAACATCCGAGCTGATCTAGCCATGTCCGTCTGTATAAACCCGCTGATCTCAGAGACTACAAAAGCTAGAGATTTCATATTTGAAATATAAGTTCTCGTATTGCCGGGACAGATCTTTTTTTTTTTTTTTTTTTGTTTTTTGAACAGAAACAGGGTTCATTTAACCCTTCGACTTTTCAGACCAAGTTTATGTTTTTTTTTTCGATATCTCGTCCCGTTCAAAAGTTATCGATAAATTTCGATTACAGACCAGTGTTTTTTGGGCATAGCTTGAAAGTAATATGAGGTAGAGGTAATAAATTTGGTATGTATATTCTCCTATCGCATAAAGAAGTAAAATATATTTCACTTTTTGGACACCTCCCCCCGATCTCCCAGAAATCGAGAGCACTCTTGATTTTTTTTGAGTTTTGGCATGATTTTGGACAGATATAATACTTTTCCAATCGATTTATATACTAAATGTAACACCCACAATTCATAAAAAACTTAACTTCAAAAATTCAAAAAATACAAAGGACAAATGTATTTTTGAAAAAAAATCTAAAAAATGCTGTGTAAAAAATGCATAAACTTGAAATGTGGAATCATTAAAGATGTCAAACAACGCACAAAATGACCTCGAACTTGATCTTGATCGGTTCATTTTTGGCAAAGTTATAGGATCTTGAAATCCTAGAAGAGCATTTCTAGAGACCCGGGCACTTTTCATGTTATAATTTTTAAATTTTGCGTTTTAGGCGTGAAAGTAAAATTTTCTAAGCGGTTCGTGTTTAATAAGTTCAAATTTAAAGAGATACATTTGTGGATTAGTTTCATTTGAATGTATAAGAAAATCTTCATTTTGTCCCATCTTTATTAGACAGCAATTAATTGTTGTATACCCTACATTGGGTAATTACAGATCTTATCAAAGTGTTTGCAACGGCTTCGCTTCACTCCAAGTTTAAGGATTAAGGCGCTGAAAAAGTTTTGTGCGATGAAAGCGTGAAAATTTCAACGCTTCAACCTTTTCCAATCAACAAGCTGCGATTTGCGTATACGCGATTATTTTCACGCCTTGGCGCTTAGCTGCCACCCAGACAACCGCTCACCCTTTACGCCCCCCCCCCCCCCTTTCAACTGTACGCTTGCAACCCCCGGCTGTGAGCGAGAGGGCCAATGAGACAACGTGCAGACGCAGCCGCAGTCAATGGAAGGGGCGGAGTCACGAGAGCAACCCTTCAGACTAAAGTTATTTCCCTCTCAACTCTCGCCATTCACACACACCAGACACACACACATACACACACACACTGCCAGGTAATAAGTCCTGCCTACGTCCGCTTTGATCCTTTGTTCTTTTTGGCAATTTTCACATAAAATTAACACTTGTGCCGCACCTCAGTTGAAGCCTCGCGAAGTGCCGTGGGTTTTAAAGCCACACTCTTCATTGCGTTGAACAGACGCGGGTCCGCGGAACTGCCATGTCTAATAAAGTTATATATATGTACATCAGTAATCAGCCATGAGTCGAATCTTTATTCACGATAAATCGGAAAAACCGTCCGAACAGAAAGGTAAGACAGTGGAAAACTGCATTAAACAACGGCGGATTTCATTAAATTTAGAAAATATTATAGGCTTTTTTATATTGTGGTCAAGTCGTTCGGGATCTATGCAACGTTTCATTAAGGTAGCTTCCCGACGCACGCCCATCTATATACATATGTAATTCTAATTCTGTTTCTAACAAGGTTTAAAAATCAAAAAAATTTAAAATTTTTAACACGATTTTATTCCATTTAGCACAATTCAAAATTTGGTCAATCCCTTTTTGTGCATACAAACAAATTTACTTGTCAGAGCAATTGAAATGTGTTAATATTTTGTGAACTATCGTGTTTGGTAAAGAATTTTTTATAGGCAAATTTGTTTTTCTAACTTTACAATAAATTTAATTTTAACGCATTAAGATAAAAGGTAAGCTTAAAAATATTTTATTTCCATTGTTATTTATATTTTTTCTTAATTTTTTAAATATTTTATGTTTTTAGTGATAAGGAACCAATCACCTATTTTTGCATACGATCAATGTCTTTTTTTACACGGGTTTTTCTGGAACCACTCTATTGTGTAAAAACAGAATTTGGTGTATATCCTTGAACCCCTTTTCAACATTGTGGATGGAATATTCCAAAACACTTTCAATGAACGAAACTATTATGCAAAAGTTAGTTATCTATCTAGTTACTATTTACGAGTAGTACACAGTAGTAGTCCGCTATGAGTTGATCGGTAAATCAGCAAACAATTCTATATAGATGTGGTTTCTATTAGATCATGGTTTCATATTTTGGTCAAGTAGTTGCCTCAGTTGGCCGGGTGATTGAAGTCTCTGTCAACATAGCAAACTAGTTTGCAAGCAGTTGGTTAGGCTCAGAATTGCTTTCAATTCATAGCTATTCCAAATTGATCTAAACTTTGCCAAATATAATACTAATAAATAGCAATTCTCAATGGACATGATTAATATTAATTGGATGCCGACACTGGACAGTGTTTTCGTTGTCGCGTCCATCGCCATTGCTGCCTACATTGCCAGAACGTGGGAGCGATATGTAAGATTTTACCATAGGGCCTACCCATTCTTTTGGGTGTTTTGCATGATCTATCTGGCAACGGTGATCTATATGCGCCAGGCAATCGAACAACGACCGGTGAGCTTTGAACAACTCTTTAACATGCATGGATGCATCATCTTGATGTCCCTGATTGTGACCGTCATCTGCTACGATCTCTGGACATTTTATAACACGATAAGGATTCAGGCTGAGCTCGACGTCCTTTGGTTCCTCGGTGACGCAGATTTTTAGAGTTTTTGTTGTTTCAATTATGTCAATAAAGTAAAGTCTCTCACGAATGACGACTAATCTACTAATCTTCCCTGAGCTCCACACTGTTGAAAATAGTTTCATAAATATCTTTAGTGCTTATTGTATGATCGGCATATAAAGATGGCATTCATATAGCAAAAATATATTTTCACTTTAATTATTCGGGTAGGTATACCAAATGTGAAACTATTATGATCTGTGTCATATTGATTTAGTGGAAAAACTTATCTCATTTCAGAGTTACTGTCGCGACTAGTGTTGATGTTTATTCTCAATTTCGCCATATCCATTTCCATTTCCATATCTCATTTCATATTCATGAGCGGCAATACAAATATAGACAAACGGCGCTTCGCATCAGGCAACAAAATCAATTGCAATGTATTCAACATGGTCATCAGTTGGGGATTAGAGCAGTCACTTGGCCACTTGGGCCTGAGAACCCGTACGTAATCCCGCTCACAGACGTCACGTCGCGAACTAGCTAAAAAGCAATGACACCAACAACAACAACAACAATAACAACCCTCAAATGGCACCCGCTAAGCGGATTTGAGGCAATCAAATCAACTGTCGCAGCAAGGAGTCAACAGTCAACAGTCAACCGTCCACATCAGCATCAGCCTCAGCCTCAGCATCAAAATCAAATTAGCAGCAGTTTGGTTGCTAATTTTGTTATCATTCGACTGCAGTTGCTTGTGTGCCGTGGGCAAAGGGCAAGGGGCAAAGGGGAAAGGGGAAGGGTGTTGGCTGTGGCACGCGTGTCTTGTTGCGATAAGACGTTAAATTCAACAAACAGCAGCCACACGACCACACGTGGCCCAGCGACCATAAGCTGGAGTTCAGCCCAAAAGCGGCAGCTGCGTAGCAGGACGAAAAATCGATTGACAGGCCACGCCCTCAAATCTAGTACAATACAATCCCGTTAGACACGCCCATCCTGCACACAAGTGAGCCGGCCGCGTTGAGTGCTTGGCGTGCATTTCACACCCACTCGACCAACTGCGTCCTTTGAGCCGGCAATTATTTCATAAATTTCAATTACATCACGTGGTCGCCAAATCCGATTAAGATCCGCGATACGGATGGAGATTCGGGATACAATTGTGGGCAGTGGGCTTCAGCCCACAGGCAACTGCAAAAGTAATCTGTCGGAGGAAAGAAATATAAAGAAGTTAGCGGCAGCCTTTTACAGTATTCAGAATACACATACATACTATGTACGTGGTAGAGAACAACCAAAATTGGAAATCATTCAAAAATATAATTTTCTATTTTTGTAGTTTTTTAATTTTAGCTGCACATACTTACAGCTGAAGTGTCCTTACTAGTACTTTATCAAAGACTATCGTTTATTATTGAACTTCAATATTGTTAGAAATTAGATAAACTACGACGTCAGCAGCACCAGCAGCGATGACTGCGAAGGCGACAGCTGGATTCTTTCAAGGAGTTGCAGTTACCGTTACTGTTCCGTTCGCTCCCTCCTGGCTGACCTTGGACAGGCGCTCCCGAAATAATAACTGCAAATAGTCGTAAGTTTTCAATATTTCTGACAAAAGTGTGCACTTGGAAAATTATACATTATATACTCACGCGGAAGGTCCTTGGCTCTAAATATACATATGTTACTTTGGAATAATTAAATGTACATATTTAATAAACTAGAAAGTTTTTAAATCAGGCACAAAATGTTCTTGACAAAATGTTCCTTTTGTACCGCCTTTTTTTCTGAGTGTAGAGGTAATGCATTGAGGGAGACATCTGCCAGCCCCTCAAATACATATGCAAATACATACATACATACATATGTATATTCTTATATGTATTTAATACTATATTTAATTGTACGCTACATATAAATACATACATACATACATAAATATGTATGTACATACATATGTATAAAGCTGGGCAACGAATGCAGCCATATATGTACGTACACATATGTACATAGTGATAGTGTGACCATATTCAAATTGATACAAAAATTTGAATAACAAATTGGCAGCTCATGATGGCGACAAAATCAAAACCAGTTCCCGCAGGTTTTCGGCACTCTAGTGCTAATATACGTCACTATAGACAAAAGCTGTCCGTTATTTAAAAATATACATTATGTTAACTTACAGAGATGCTGCGTTGTGCTATCGATTACAATAACAGCGGGCTAACAGGAACTGTAATGTAAATGACACCACTATCAGTGAGACCAATTTGAGTAAAAGCAAATGCCTATCTATCGATAACTGTTGAGCACAATTTATAGTAAGTCGAAACAAAACGGACGTGTATTTTTACTTAAAAGCCGTAAGCGGCGTTTTTGTCTGTCAAGTGTAAAAAGTGTTTAAATCTTGAGTAGTCCATAGCTGGTAAGTGTGCATGTGATATATTCAACACACCGTTACATTGTTAATAACATTCTTGCGTCGTCCATTGCCAAGTGGCAAAGACCCTATAGCGTCACTCGCGCACACATATATAAATACATACACATACAACAACCACACGCGCATACAAATATATTCGCTATTCACAGTAAAATTCTGCTGCCGCCCCGCGTTGCGCGCCTGTTTTTGAGTGTTTTGAGCCGCAGGTTTAAAAAGTGGTGCGTTTTGTTTGTCTCTCATGCATTTTGTTCGCCGGCACCGGCACACACACACACACAGAAGCTTCAAAAATTGCGTGCTAAATTCTAGCAGCAATTATTTCTGCTTTAAAATCCGTTTCAAGAAATGTTCAGCATTAACAATTATTCAGATATATACATTATTTACATATATGTATAAATAATATATATATATAAAGTTTATATACAGTTTGTCAATTAATTCTTTGTAAAATGCAAACAGATCGAAAAAGAGCCAAATCTATCTAACGGTACTTTAAATTCTAAGAATGAACGCGCGCGACGCGCGTCTTTGCTATGCATATACAATTTCTATGAAATGCACATGTTCATATTGTATTCGTTCGTTCAGCTGTGTCTGTGTGTGTGCGCGTAAGAGAACACCGAAACCAAACAAAAACAAACGAATCGCTAACGTAGAATACGATTTACTGTTGGTTTACAAGCTGACTGGCTTTGACAATTTGTGTTGTTACAATTTCTAAGGCAAATATACATAGAAATTTGCTATGTGGAATTATATATTTAAACATTAGCCTCGGCAACGCGGCCATTAAAATTTGGGTGCCTTTTTTGTTGTTTCCGTTAGCAGAAATAGTAAATCACCACACACACACACATGCATATGCAAGAGGCTTACTTCGTGCAATCTGTAAAGCTAGGAATTGCCGGTATTGAAGAACCTTTGTACATGTAAATATGTGTGGTCCAGGTTATTATGCGTGTCTGTGAGAGAGCACGAGTGGTATTAGTTGAGCATGTATTGGCGATCTCGTACAATTGTTTTGTTTAAGCTTCTAATGCAACTTTTTTTTTTAAGTCTGTTGCGCTTCGGGCGTGCCTTCGGGTTTGTTCGTCCCGACGGCACCCGACACTTGTTTGTGTTTGTAAACTACTTATTAAACCAAATAAACAAACAATCCAACACATCATGTGACTAAATGGGTATATTCGGGCGTTGGTACGAATGAATATGAGTTAGTTAATTTAGTTGTTTGCAACATTAATATTTAATATGTGTGTGTATGAGTCGTAACTTAATGTACGGCCACATTTATTCAATGGCGGTGCTGTTATTGTTAACAGAACAGTTAGAACGGAAGTTAAAAAATAGCTACAAATTAACATACGAATAGTATTTTTTTTTTTTACTGGATTAACATTGCTGTCAATGTTAATGGGACGTTTATGACGGAAGGACAAATACTTCATTTGGAATCGGCTTCCGGTTGCAAATTCATATCTCTAAACATCGCGTCAGCGGGTGCTAATACGATCTAGAAAATAGTAACATTTATATTTGTAATATAAATGTGAAATTAAAATACTATTATTTATCGTGTGCCTTGACTGTGCAACCGCATAGCTTATCAAAAACTAGTGCTTCCTCTTATTGTTGTGCAGTGCGACAATTATTCGCATAGACTGGAAAAACACGTGGTCAGAGGTGTTACATCAATCTCTTCTAACCTAAAATTGAATTATTGCTGTTTGCTTAAAAAAACCAAATAGTCGTTATTTAAAGTGCTGTTACTAAGAAAATAATCGGTTTTTTTCAGTTATTGTGCTTTTAAAAACGTAAGTCGCTGTTATTGCAAAAGAAGAAGAAATTTAATGTTGTATTTTCAAATCAAAGTAAGGGCGCTGTAGCGCTTCCTAACAGGACCTTCAATTGCTCTCTTTTAATACCCTGATCCCATTAAAAATGGGAAAAAAGTATGTAACAGGCATAAGGAAGCATCTCCGACCCCAAAAAGTATATACATGTATATTCTTGATCACTATCAATAGCCGAGTCGATTTAGACATGTCCGTCTGTCTGTCCGTCCGTCGGTATGAACGCGCGTTTCTCAGAAACTACAAAAGATAGAGACTTCATATTTGAAATATAAGTTTTCTTAGTGCCGCGTCAATACAAGTTTATAATTTTATATCTCGTCCCGTTGAAAAGTTATCGATAAGTTTCGATTCCAGACAAGTGTTTTTCGGGCATAACTTGAAAGTTATGAAAGCTTGAGACTTTTAATTTGAATGTAAGTTATCGTACTGCCGGCTCGATATAAATGTATTTTTTTTTTTCGCTTTCTCAACTCGTTCAAAAGTAATCGATTAATTTAGATTCCAGAACAGTGTTTTTAAGGTATAGCTTAAAAGTTATAAGAGCTACAGGCACCAAATTTGGTATATATATTCCCGGTATAGCATACAGCAGTAAAGAACATTTTACTTTTTGGATACCTTTCCCCAATCCCCAAAAATGGGAGTAAACGTATATTTGGAGGTATGACCCTATGTCCTTCAAATTTCTTTACGATCGGACAATAAAAAATAAAGTATTATATTTAATGTATCATGGTATGGGGCCGAGGGAAGAAGAAAGCCACACCTATTGCGTAAGGCGCGCAGTTTGTAGTGCGTGTGTGTAATTCTAATTATGAAGCAAATAAACTATTCTTTTAAAAAAAGCAAGACTTGCAATAAATACATTGATTTCCTGACATATGTTTTGCATATGTGCAGTTTTCATTTCAATAAGCTCATAACTTTTCGCTATACAAAATCTTAAAAAAAATATTTCAGTTTCAAAGTGAAATGTCTAGAATTATTGTACCACCTTCTGCTTGTCATCGAACTTTTTTTTCCCCCAATTAACTTTTTTTTTTATTACCTCTTTTTTCTGGTTGTTCCGTGCTCTCTTCTTTCTGATGTGTACTGATCCTGTTACTGTTTAATGCGACCAATCTACAGTCGGATTTAAGCGGGTTTAAGATAAAATCAACAAACTGACAATCCTTACTGTGTATGCATACTTTCCCTTTGACGAGTGAATTGCTTTATTCATCTGTAAATGTTTTTCGTTTTCGCAGAGGTGTACAATGAATTCAAAAGAGTACGGAGGCCGACGCTCAAAACCGGGACCGGATAATTCCATGCTGAATTCCCCTGGTGACTCCGAGAGCGACTCTAGCAATGAGTTCTGTGGTTTTGGTAACGTCCAGACAAATAGTAAGTTATTTGAAATGATCAGAGATCGGTAATCATCTAACATTTATTATGATTATGGATTAGACAAGCGCAAAGCCAATAAGCGTAAGACCAAAAAGAAAAAGGGGCGTCGTGGCTCAAAGGAGAATGCCGTGAAAGGATGGACCGGTGATTTTCCGAATCTCTCGTCTAGCAATAGCTTCGAGAGCTATGCTGATAGTGATAAGGTAAGTACTCAAATGACTATGACACGAGCATTAGCAGCTGCTTCTACTTCTGCTCCTGCTCCTGTCTTCTGTACCGTGCTGTCCTGTCCTGTTTTGTCTTGTTTTGTTTTCTATGTATCTATCTGTTGTATCTTTCTGTCTATCGTATCTATCTGTCTTATCTATCGTATCTATCTATGTTTGTATGTATGTATGTATATTGTATATTGAATGCAGCAACTGCCCACTGACCTAAAGGCCATTTGTGCCACTGGGCTGAGCATATTTCCAAGAGAGGAAAAGGAGCTGAATCCACAGCAGCAAGATCAGCCAGCTCTGTCGTCGCCTGCTTCGTTCAATGCAACTACCTCCTCCCCGCCAGTTTCTCTGCTGCAAACTACTGCAACAGAAACAACTACAACAGCAACAACCACAACAGCAGCAGCATCCACAACAACGTTCATAACAGGGATAACGACAGCAACAACAACAACTAGTACACTTCCCACTTATACGACTTGTACAAGTCCAAAGTCTACGCAGACAATCACCACCAACAACAACAATGTGAATAATAATGATAACAACAACTCAACCTCAGTGCCACTTGAAACATGTTGCCCGCCTTCAGAAAGAACATCAGAGCCAGAATCCGAAGCAGAGCCACAGTCTGATTTAGTCATGCAGGTGGAATTAAAGGCTTTAATTATGGCATCGCTAGCGTACCATAGCTGGCCAATAAATCCATTAGTTATTTAATAATTAATGTATTTTCTCTTTTCTTTCTAACCCTTCAATATCTCATAGCAGAGGGCGAAACATGTCAGGCAAAGTAGCGCTACCAAACGGGACAACTCCAGTAGTAGCGAGGAGGCAAATCTATCAAAACGCGCAAAGAAATCGAGCGTGGATAAAGCCTATGTTCCGCGCACGCGCTCCAAATCGTTTCATCAATCGGATCTTCCGGAGACAGTGCCGCGTGTGACACGTGCTCGCAGCATGTGTCTCAGTCCCAGTGAAGCTTTGGACATTCAGCCGGAGTTACCACCCAATCGTCGTCGCTTCACGATAGCTGCACCAAAACTGCATGTCACCGATGACTACTATCGCTTGCCGTTCAAGTACGGCTGGAAGCGTGAGTTGGTGATGCGCAGCAGTATGACCGCGGCGTCTAATAATGCCAACGTTATATTTATATCGCCGGAGGGCAAGAAGCTTCGCTCACGCGCTCAAATTATACCGCTGCTGAATGGCGAGCTGACCATCGAACATTTCTGCTTCCAACTTAAGATGCAGGAAGCTGGCGAGCAATTTGAAACAATGCGCCAGGCCCAGCCTGTTGCGCGACGCAAAACGCTAAACCAGGAGGTGGTCAATATCGATAAAAACATCAATAACAATAACAACATCAACATGAACACCAATAACAACACCAACAACACCCCCACCAGCATCAATACTCAAGTTGAGTCCGTGCTTCCTTCTCCAGCTTCCGCAAAACGTGTGCCTAAGCCCAAGCTGCCCAAGGGCGCCAGTCCGCCGACCGGGGATTGGACCTCGACCTCGGCCGTCAGAGGCAATGCTCGCATTCTGGCCGCCAGCAATAGTAACGCCAACGCTGGAGCCGGTGGCAGTGTTGTCGCCGGTGCCAAACATAAACGCAAACGTCGGTAAGTAGACTCTGCAAACTGCAGTTATATTGTTTCATTAATTGGTAAACTGTTCTATCTGCTCTGCTGTTCAACAGCACCAAGCACCTGTCTCCCAGCAGCACCAAGGTACCCACAAAGCCATCCCCAACGCCGAGATTAGTAAAAAATGAGAGCTGCGTGCATTGTTCGGCACCGATCGACAAGGCTGAGGCCTTTAAAGTTCCATCGGCAATGAAAAACTTGTACATATGCAAAGTAAGTGAAGAATGGAATAGAGTGCAGTAAATTCAATGATAATCGGATCTATCCCTCTGTGCAGAGCTGTGTTAAACCTGGCGGCCAGCCCCGTTCTTCGACGCCGCTATCTCTAGAAGGGAATATGCCATCTGCATATGTCACTCCACGTCGCTGGAGGTCGCCTGTTGTCGACGAGAATGTTAATGCCATCATTTCCGTCACGGCTAATGCCGATGCTGGCAGATCACACAATGCAGAGGCGATAATCAACGATGTCGACTGCAACGGCAGCTTGCTCGAACTTGCTGGAGAGATTGAGATGCCTGGCGCTCTGCCGCCCGACCAGCTGTTAAGCGATTATGTTCCTTCTGGTCAACCCGTTATAAGGAGCCCGTCCAACCCAATGGATCTCGTTGTCATTAAAGGTCGCAAGGCTGTGTGTGTTACCATCCCGACACCTATACCTTTGCGTTCACAAGTGTGAGTCCGAAACGAAAGCAAACAACTTGGGCGCAAACTCATCTGATGCCTCAGCGTTATCATCTGTTCCGCTCAGTTCGGTTCAGTTCCAGTGTAATAAAAAGACAATTAAGCTCAATACGATATTGAGATAAGAGATTTGAAAGAATCAGAACTAACGAAAGACGCAGATTTTCCCAAGAAAATAATAAAATTCGGTTTGGTAGTATTATTTCTTTTGTTGTGGACGCAAGCACAAGCAAACAAAAGAAAAATTATTCTAGCATTATTTTAGCATGCTTACAAAATTTCATCGAAATCGGGCCACCATGTCTTATAGCTGCCATAGGAACAATCGGTCTGTAAATTGATTTAAATACGAAATATCATTATAAAGGCAGCATTGTCCTTCTCTTTTTGTATAAGCAAGAGTGTTTCATTATATTAAGCAACTGCAAGGGTATACCTTTTTTCTCATTTTATATTCATCATTGGCCGTCATCAGTTAACCACCATATAATGCTACCCACCTTTGCGAAAGCAATTACTAAATGAAATATCTGCCTTATTGTTAATTTGCAGGACGATCCGCGATCCGGACTTGACGATCTATGGGAACCATTTCAAGCTTAATCAGAATATACGTTTCGTTGAATCCGTGTATAATGGCAACATAGGCTGCCAGGTGATCAAGGCTGTTATGAAGACTGTCGATCTGCACGTAAGTTACAACATCGAAATCTTCGAAAGCTGCAACTGAAACTGATTTTCATTATGTTCCCTTTGCAGGACCGTGTGCGCATGGCAAAAGTTTGCAACTCCTGGTCTATGATTTCCCGTGATCGGAGCGTGTGGCACACAGTGAAGCTACGCGATACGCACATCAAAAACTGGATCATGCTTTTGCGTACTATGTCGCTAAATGGCACCTATAATCTCGATATGATGGGCGTCCAAATGGACAACCCAGAAATGCGCTATGAATGCAATTTAACTATGTTTTTATCGTTGCGTATTCTGCGCACCGATGCCTGCGAGGCGGAGTTTATCGAGGACATTATCACGCGCCTATGGCGTCTGAAGGAGCTGCGCGCTACGTGCACCAGCCATTTACTCGACCTGGGTAACATCGAGAGGATGGTGAATTTGCGTGTGCTGCGCATTCGCATGACTGAACCCACAGCCAACATCGCTTCACTGCAGCCGCTTCAGAGCATGAGAAATTTGAAGGAGCTGAGTCTGCGCGGCATTAACATGCAGCAGCTGGAACTTATGAAGCTGAAGGGATTGAAGAACCTGGAGACGCTTGTGCTGGGGTGTAATCTTGGCACGAAGGTGATACAGTTTGGAAAAGTATTGCTGCCGCGTCTCAAGTGCTTGCGGAAACTGCGCCTGGAAAATAGCGAGACTCATGGCTCACTTGACATAACTGCGATCATGGATGGACTCGCAGTCGGCAAAGTGCACCGTGTCGAGCTCATCAATGTCGACGTGGATCCGAATTTTAGTCGTCGCTTGGCTAACTGTAAATCGGTAAAGGAGCTGATGCTACTGCCAAATGTGCACAATAAAACCGCCTATATGATGCAATACGTGATGCAGGCAATTCACGAGAACAGCGAACAGCTTTCGGTGTTCCGTCTAGGAATAACAAAAGAATTGATCCGAGCCACTGGCGCATTGGCCGTTAACATCGAATGTGACTGCATACCGGTCGTGTGGCCCATTACCGGCGTTTCGAAGCATGACATATTGAATGATATCACGGATCCAATCGCCTTTTTGCCGGTCGATCGTCTCGAGGCGGTTTTGCACGGCATGATGCCGTTCGGTTGCGTCACACTTGCCAAGGTTTCGCAGCGCGAGTCAACAAACATGAAATTTAGTTCGCATCCACCAGGGATGGGCGGAGACGTCGACATCGATCTCGTTTAAGCAATTAATTTTCACATCTCGCTTATATGTAGTTAATAAATATATGTATATACTATAAATATATATTTATATATACATATATATAGAGAATATAGACTGAGTCTTAATTTCACTATCTAAAGCTACACAATGCCTCGTAGCGAAGAGTATTTGAAGTAAATATAAATACGCTTATGTATTTGTGAAAGAAACAAGTTTTAGTTAAAAGCAAATACCATAAATTACAACTGGTTGTTGTAAAAAGTGAAAAATGTATTTTATTTTTTTTTAGCATGTCGCACATTAATACATAGAAATGAATAAATACATACAACTAAATCTAATACATATTTTTTCTGAATACGTAATTTATGTTGTATAAATAAAAATCAAAGTATTCTGTTAAGATCCTCGTAGCGAAAAGTATTTGAAGTAAATATGAATACGCATTTGTTTTTGTGAAAGAAAAAAATTTTAGTTAAAAGCAAATATCATAAATTACAGCTGGTAGTTGTAAAAAATTAAAACTTTATTTTTTTTAGCATGTAGCACATAAATACATAGAAATATATAAATACATATAACTAAATCTAATACGTATTTTTTCTGAAGTTACGTAATTTATGTTTACATATTTTATAGTTTTATAAATAAAAAACGAAGTGTTATGTTAAGATGTTAAATGCACAAATATTTGGAAACAAATGATGCAACCTATTTTTTGATTGTCATACGAAGTGGTGCGACTTTGTGCGTATTCTAACATGGAGGGGTCCTGGCTAAGTGGTCTATCGCAGTGCGAACTGCATATAGTATATGTATATGTGTATGTATATATATATATAATATAAGTTGTATAAAAATATATAATTATATGGGGTAATAGGTACGAGGCCACCAATTAGTCATTGTGTCTAGCGTGTACAAGAAATTTGAAGTCCTGGCAAAAAGGGATGGGCGAGTTAAATATGCAACAACAAAACGGGCATATCCTTATGGCGTTTCATTCTGTTTTGCGGCTGTCAAATGTTTAATCCGTTGGCGTAATGAGTAATAGGTGAATCAAACTGTTCCGCCCATCCCTTGCGGCTATGCAATCTCAATGTACATTAATAACTATATACTAAAAGGGTTTGTTCTTGATCATCATTAGCAGCAATATATAAGTGATTGGTTGCGTCATGTTTGGATCAAGACGGTAGCAAAGTGTCAAGTGTTATCAGAAGTCAAGATATGGTATACTACAAAAATCGTAAATGACACACGTTTTGCAATACAAGTCACGTTTGGTAGCAAGAATAAAGCCTATACAATTAAACGGTACGCTCAAGCTAAAATGATGGCCTAGATCAAGTGCACTTTGGACATGTACATGGACAACCTGAGGCTGAGACTGAGGCTACGGCTAAGGCTAAAGGCTATGCGCGACTTAAAGCTAATTTGTCGTTGGGTATCAATGGCGATCAGTTGTATTCGGGCTTGGGAAAGTAGTCGGGCACAAAGATGTGCACAATGATGCCGGTGGTCATAAGAGCAAAATATAAGATGACAGCGATCCACCAGAGTATGCGCTCCCAGCGACGCACCTCCAGATTGCGCAGCACCCCAATGCCAACAAGGAGACCAGCAATGGCACCCGACAAGTGCGCCACATAACCGATCTGATCGTGCTGATCAGTTAGATTGCGATACACTGCCGAGCCCAAATCCGTAAAGCAGAACACGAGGAAGGCAAGCAGCTGCACAATCGCGTACTCCATTTCCGAGTAGTTCTGCGAACAATAAACAATAAATGGGATTAGATGATCAACATCAAATAACAGAAGCAAACTCACCATAATGATTGTGGCAATGTGCGCTGTGATCAGTGCATAGACACCGCCGGAGGCGCCTGCCAGAAAGATGCGCGGACTGGTCAGTGAGGTGCCCATGGAACCGGCTAGCACGCCGGCCAAATAAACGAGCGCCACACGCCACCAGTGATGCACCAGCTCGAGGGCAATGCCCAGAAATATCTGTATAATCAGATTCATCATGAGATGCATAATGCCCACATGGACAAACATGTAGCTGAGGAAGCGCCACGACTCGTATCGCTTGTAGGGATTGTAAATGAAGAGTGTCGCCGCTGGTCCGTTAGTGCTCTCGCCCAGGCGCTGATTGTGATTCGGATCGTCCCTAAAACAAATGAATCAAATGAATTTCATATATGCATATGTATGACCATATGTAACAATGGGATCAACTGTGCTTACTGGAAGTAAATGACGTCGACGAGAAACATGATAATCTCAATGATGGAGAAGATGACCATGGTTAGCGGCGGGGGGCAGATGGACATTTGTTTCTCGTACGCACCGTCCGGCTCGTCGCCCTCCAGCGGCCTTGGCGGCGGCACCACAAACCGGCAATAGCGGGTCAGCAGATTGCGCACCATCCACTTGTGCCGCAGTGACATACTATAGAACTCCTCAAAGTCCAGCGTCCCATTGTTGTCCACATCGTTACGGCGCAATATCTGCTCGGCAATGTACGCCGGTATATCGCGACAATAACCATCCGAAATGAGACCCTTCAGCTCGTGCGTGTTGATCAGCCCATCTCTGTCCGAGTCGTGCTGCAATCCAAAAGCTATTCATTAGTTATTAAAACGATAAACAAATCAATTCTCGAACATTTATTTTATATATATAAATCTAAGGACAGTTTAGCTATATTCATATTGTCCATTTTTTAAGACGTTAGTCAGCAATAAGAAGGGGTTTTGAGAACATGAGAGCAAATTGAGAATATCTTTTGATATCTTGATGAAATCGAATCTAAAGCTCGCGATACTATCCCATCACATGGATATATTGAGTTTCATATGAACAAAATTGCTTGAAATTTGATTAGATCCCAAGTATTATTTAAAATAAAGAGTGAGCTATGTAGGCGACGACATTTGGATCCAGTAATAGTAATTGCAATTATACGGAACACAAATCGGAACATATAACAACACAACATTCAAAGCTTAGGGGCGTTAACATTTCAGCTTCGTTTGGGCCAACAGCAACAACAACAGATAACAGGTGATTACAGATTCCATTCCATTATCATCTTGTGCATCATCTTTTTCTGCTACTCATGCTGCTCTCGTAGCTGTCGTTTACCGGTTTCAGCAGGCACAATGGCGCAAATGTGGCAGCTGAGCATGAATCTGATGGGCTGGATGACGGGCCATGATCAGGAGCAGGAGCATGATCAATGCGATTGTATGGATGACAACGATATTGATCTACTGCAGGAATCATCGGGCATTGGCACAGTTATTGTGATATATACGGCCCTAGCGGGACTATTCATTGGGGCCAACTTGATACCCAGCCAAGTGACACAAGCCTCACGCATGTTGCAAGAGCGACAGCGGCAGCGGGTGCGGGAACTTGAGCTGCAGAGGCGTAAAAGCCAACACAGACGGTCGATCAATCAGCTGCAAAGGAAGCTGACGGCTGACAAATGGCAGGAGGTCTTGGCACCCACCCCCGAGGAGGAGGCAGAGTGGCTGCATGCCCGCGCCATGGATATCTACTACGATGTGCTGAGCGAGGAGGATGGTTTCATGGATGCCCGAGACGACTGAATGACAAACGAAATGCCGAAATGATAAAAGAATCCTCATTTAAACAGCTAATATAACTCCGATTACCGTTTTTCCGTTGCAATAGCCCAAATTTTAAATAAAAGGATACCCCTTCATATTTGTAACTCAACACCCATTACAACAACACCAACAACTTTTGTTTTCTTTGGATATTGCACAATTGCCGCATTGCAATTGTTGCATCAATCGAATCACTCCAAATGCGGCCAACAACAAGTTGTGGCCATAAAAGGACAGGCCAGTCCAGTCCAATGAAATGTCCAAAAATGACAAATCCGTCAAAACTGCATTATAAATCGAGGCTACAGCAAATGCACAGAAACAACAAAAGCTAAGCAGCTCCTTAAATAACTGGCATTACATAAGCTGTCGCTATCTGATATCTGGGTTACAATTAAACCGCTATGCCGCTTGCACTTAGGATAAGTAAGTAATGTGGTTATTCGATATTAACCAACATCTTGTACCATTAAGTGAAGAGCCCAAAGTAATCAAATACACACAAGTACACACACACACATATGTCCGATTATATATGTAAACAAAAACATAGATACATATGGCATATTATATGGTAGATACATATTTACACATAAGTTTCTTGATATTCTGTAACTCGGACCGAATCAAGTGACAAGCTCGTTTAAAGTAAAACTCTATTGAGGTTTTTCTCTATAACTTCACAAAATTATAAAATGAAGTAAATAAATATAGTAATTTAATGAAAGTATTTTACAAAATGAGTACCAATCCCACTTTGATGAATGTTGGTAAAGATATTTTTGAAAACAAACCAACTTTTTAAAGTAGTAGATGTCAAACTGTTCATTTTATTAGATATATGTACATATGTATATATATAATTCCAACTTGATATTCCTATTGTTATTCTGTACATAGCTTCTTTAGAAATGGTTATGTTGGACTTGGCGTGTGTGAGTTTTGAAAATAAAAATCAGATTGTTTTTGTTTTATTGGTTCATGGAGAACCGCAATTATTTATATAAAAAATGACTAAAAACGTAAAAGCACAAACAAATAAAGTAACAGTAAACATCAACAAAAGAGGAAATACATTTATGTATATATGTATATTATATGAAAAAGCAGGTAAACATTTGTGCAACTTTGGTAAGACAATACAAATGTAAGACGAGTTTTCATGAGTGTACTTATTATTGTGACCACAAGTGTATATGTACATACACACATAGAGAATCACCTGCATTTGTACACTCGTCTATTGTTATTTGAGAATAAAGCACAATAAACAGCAAACACATGCGATTTGCAGTTCTGATTGTAAGTGGAGTGGGAAGGGAAGTAAACAACAACAAAAAGTCGGCTAAACCTAATAAACTGAGTCACACAAATTGCAGTTAAAGGCAGCTGCTGGTGCAGAGTCATACAACCAATACACATATAGAAATATGTACTTATATATAAACTTATCGGTAAGGCCACGAAAAGTTTGGCGTTTGGGGTTATGCTCCACTCGAAATGCCTTTGGTTGATCAAAATCAAACAGATAAGATTACGCAGCAATATTTTTTGTATTGAATAAAACTGTTTAAAGAAGCGAGAGAGAGAATTAGAATTCTTAGCACAGTCAACAAAGCCAGAGTTTGAAACTATGTTAATTAAAAGCAACTCTCAATAACAGATACACATATGCTAATAGATATATTTGGATACATACTATATACATACACACATATGTATATTTGTGTTAATGTTAGTTATACACGAACTAGAACCACATGTACTAAATTTAAAATCAGCAAATAACATTTTTCATAAAAGTGATAAGTTTGTTCAAACAAATTGAATGCATGTTTGCATATGCAAACAGTATAGTTTATTAAAATGTTTAAAATCCTTTTTAGCGATACGTATTTCAGTGTTAATTACCAAGAATATTCATACTTATTATAAATTTGCAAAAATATTGAAAAACCAAATGATCCATTGTACCAAGAAATTTCAAATGTACCAGACTTGGTTCAATTGTACCACATGTGGTAACCGTGAATTAGAACTGCCAAGCAGCAGCAGAAGAAGAAGCACTTTTAAACAGGTTGAATTATATGATGAAATGCAATATGTGTATTTTCGCCGTGCGGCGAATTTGTCTCGTCTCAGTTGCTAAGGGGCCATTCAACGAAACGGGCCAAAGATAGTAGAACGGCAAAGAGAGCGAGGGGGACAGGAATATAAAGAGGAATAACTTTGCACAAAACAAACTTATAGAATGGAATGTTGTTCAATAGAAACAGCAACTGGCAGGTGGGGAGGGAGGGAGGGTGTAGAAAGAGTGGAGGGAGCGGCACTTGATAATGAGTGGCAAACAAAGCTAAATGCTAACTAATAAAATGGCAGCAACAACAGCAAATACAATTACTTGCAAGTGACTAAGACACAAATCAACTGACTGACAGCCAAGAACAACAACAAGCGACGCGAGAAGTTCCCACAAATAAAAACGTACACACATACATATACAACCGGTTTCTTCTCTGTACAATTATCGTTCCCGATAAGACTCTCTCTGTCAAATTGTTGTTATTGCTGCCGCTTCAAATGTTAAGCAAAAACAAACGGTGAAATATGCTAAAGGTGTGAAACTGACAGACTGTAGATGACAGGTTGATATATGTACATACATATGTATATAAGCTGACAGCGCAGCGCCCTTTTATCTCTGCAACGGTAACTGCAAATAGAGCGCAGCCGCAGCATGCATAAAAATAGAGCAAATTCAATAAGAGTGAGAGGGTGCGGGAGGGGGGTGGTTTTGTACGGAATAGTCTAATGTGGCGATGATTCACAATGAGAAACTTTCACCAAGGGCAAGGCAAAGAGAGGGCAGCAAATAACATAAGGAAATTCATTCATGCACACAGCCAAAGAGAAAGAGAGTGAGAGACACACACACACATTGTAAGTTGTTTATGTACATATGTATGTGTGTTTGGTTTGTTTTGTTTTTGCAACTCGCTTACTTTGTCAAATACTTCACGCATCTTTTGGCGATCCTCCGGCTCCTGTGAATTGAGTTGATTTAACGGTATCTCCTCCATATCAATGGTATCCTGTCGCAACGTTGGCGGCCGCACGGGGCGCACCGGCGATCGCCTTTCTACCGGGATATTCGGATAAATACCGTTTTCGACATCCCGTTGCTGCTGCTGCTGCAGCTGCTGAGCGGGCGTTTGGCTCTGCTGCCGTGAAACCGACTTGACAGGCATTATTATCTCTCTCACTCTCGCTGTCTCTGTTAGTGGTTTGTTGTTGCTGCTTTTTCAATGTTAAGGCCGCACTTTGGTAACAAATTTCAAATTGAAATGCTTGCGATAAGATTATTTTTTGGCCATAAATGCAATTGAAATCACACACACACACACTTATAAGAAAAAAAAGAGTTAAAAAAAAGACACAACACAATGGTGCCGGTCTAAACGCGCTCTAAACGCGTCCGCACAGTTTGCTTTTTCGTAAAAGAATGCGAGAGAAAAGCAATGAAAGAGATGAAAGTAATTGACAGTAATGCTGGCTTATTTTGCGCAATGTTAGCTTACATAGCGCTGTTGTGCGGTATATTCAGCCAACATTGGTCACACTGGCCATGCAATTCTGCGCTTCTGTTAAGTGTGGAGCAATTATGTTAAGCCACAATGCCACCATATTGACGGCCACAATGTCTGGCAGCGCTCTTTACATTCGAACTATAACTGAAATTTAATTATTGAGAGATATCTTGTTTTGTTGTAGTATTTGAATGCCGCATTTTATTAAGGTATTTTTTATAGCGTACAATGGTTGTTAAACCGTGCCTATTTTGCAAAGAGTTAGTTTATTTTTTAGTTTCTTCGCTTTTCTGCTGGCATTATTCGTTTAGCTATGTTTTGTTAATAAATTTATTACACCACACATATACATACATACAATGGACTAAACTTGTAGTTTTATTAATTAATTTTCATATTTATTTGATTTTTGTTTTTAATACGTATAAATAAAAACTTAAACAAATTTACTGCACACACATATTTTATACTTTGTTGACTACAAAAAAAAAAAAAATATTTTAAATATATTTTTGTTATGTTTTTTTGTATCGTTTGCTTTGTTTAAGAATCTTTCAAGTGTTCAACATTGTGTAACATAGTTTGCGAAATTTACTTGACGCCGTTTTGTAGCATTTACTTAATAAAATAGTTGCATATGCAACAAATATATATGCAATAGTTCCTTTTACACTGTTCCGCTTTTCTGCATTGAGTTTTTGCTCTCGATTTTTTTTTGGGTTTTTCTTTCCATTTGTCATTTACTAATCGCATTTAAACTGATTAATTACAACAACAATTATTTTGGGTTTTTGCCTGTTATTTTTTTTGTTTAAAACTAATGCCTAGAATTTTCAATTATTTATTGTTATTTTTAATATATGTTTTGTTTTTCATCTTTTGTTTTTTTACAGTGCTTATTTAACTTGGCTACGCTATTTTCATTATTTATTTGATGCTATTTCTTTAGCTTGCTGGCGAAATGTTGCTTGTTGTTTGTTGTTTGCTGTTTGTTTTATTTTTTATTTTGGGTGTGTTTGTTTTTCATTTGTAGATTCGTACTTCGTACTTTGTCTTTCGTATTTCTTTCTTTTTACATCTTTGTTTTATTTGGCAATGACGTACTGATTCTGTTGTTGTTGTTGTTGCTGTTGTTGTTATTGTTGCTGCTGCTAGACATCCTTATTTATTTGTTGTTTTGTATATTACTCTTTCTACTTTCAGCTGTCGCTCATGTCGCATGTCGCATGTTGCTTGTTATTAAAAATTAATTGTATTACTGCATATAATTTATGTGTATATTTATATGTATAGTTTGTGTATATATTTATATAAAGTAAATAGATTACGTAATTGCAACATTCGCTTGCTAACCTCCCCCCCCCCCACACACTCTGCCTGCTCCCCCTCTCTACTGCAATTTTCAATTTTCTATTCCTTTCACTTTTCTGCTCCTGTCACACGTTGCTTCTGGACTCGGCAACATTCGCATTTGTTTATCTTTTTTTGATTTGATTATCGTTTTCTGCTTTTATTATGGATTGTTGTTTCTTCTGTTAACATATGGTTATTTCAAGTTACGGTTGCATTTCGATCTTGGTTTCAATATTCGTTATCAATTACGATTTTATATAGTATATAGATAGTACAGACTGGCCTCTGAGTTGCACTTGTGCCTGTTTTTACAACAACTGAATTTCTTGCTTTTCTTTTGTTTTTCTTCTCTTTTTTTACAATTTTAATTTGCCTTTTGAATTTGGGGAAGTGCTTAACATATGAAATTAAAATACAAAAAAATACAAAAAAAAAAAGATTTCAGTTTTAAAATTGAGTAACAATTTTTTGTGAACGTACATCAGTAAAAATAATGTGTAATAAACGTAATAAAAATAAAAATAAAAAAAAAAAAAAAAATGTAATGCTTGAAAAGATGCATGGTTTAAAATGCATTTGAAACAAACAAACAATATACATAGATACAAAACATAGATAGTATATAGATAATATATATAAATAATACGAGTATATGGTAATGGGTTAAGTACAAGTAAACAAGTATATAAGTATATAAGTGGAATATAGGCAAAGTAGTACATATGTATGTAAGTAAGTAGTATATGCTCAACTAACTATACACATAGCGAAAGGATGCGTCCCCAGTTCCACATAATGATGGCAGCTGCTCCATTTCCACATGGCTGAGTTGAAAACGTAGTTTATTTATTTACAAAGTTGTCGCTGGCTAACCGCTGGTTGGCTGGCTGGCTGGCTGCCTGCATGCGGGGCGAGGATAGGGACAGGGGCTGGGGCAGGCGAGGGGGGCACGGGCAGGCGCAGAAGCGGAGGCGGATGCATGTGCCGTAGCGGGAGCGGTAGCTGACGCTCGGTTCGGTGCAAGGATGCAAATGGACCCGTAGCCGAAACGGACGACATTATGACTCGTCACGATTGTTGTGCACCCACTGGGCGGGCACCCATTGCGGTTCGCGCTCCAGCGAATTTATCTCCGCCAGCAGCTGGTGATAGGCGCGCTCCGTATCATTGTTAATGATGATCATGTCAAACAGATGGCCCCAGCGCGCCTCCATGTCCCGGGCCGTTGCGATGATGTCCTTCAGCTCCTCCTCCTGTGTGACCCAGAAGCAGATGCAAAAGTCGATTAATCAAATGAGTCTCTTAATAATAAATGCAATGATTTCAATAACGATAACGATGACGATAATGATTATATGCCTAATCAATTCGATAGACTGCTTTTCGATTATCGATACAAATTGAAATATCGATAGAATTCAAAATATCTATAATAACTTTTTAGTTGTAAATTAATATGAAATCGAAAATATGCTTTCGATAATCGATATCGATATCGATAACGATGACGCACCTTAAAGGGCTCGCCGTTGCGCAGCTTTTTCTGCCGCAACTTATCGAGACTGGGCGGCGCCACCAGCACCACATAGGGCTTGAGGTCGGAGGCGCGCAACAGCTTCAAACTCTGCGGATGCAGATTCAGCACACAAATCTTGCCGCTGGCAACAACGGTGCGTATGGCCTCCAGTGATGTGCCTGCCAAAGATAGAGCCGCCTTTTAAATATGCATGTTCCGGGTACGGCAGTACCAATTCAATTCCACTTACCGTAGTAGGCTTTCTCATACTCGCCATGCTCGACAAAGCGACGCGCCAGAATATCCGCCTCGAAGGCCTGACGCGTGATAAAATGATAATCCACGCCGGGCACTTCACCCTCGCGACGGGCCCGTGAAGTGTCTGAGTTGGAGAAAGAAAGATAACGAGAAGGTGTTAATGAAGCAGTAATAGAAAGGGTGCTGGATGGTAGGGTTTAGGGTTTGGGTTTAGCGGTTAGGTTGGCTGTGTGAAAGAAGAAGACAGCCGCCCCCAAATGATCTCTGGCTATGAAAGGATTGGCAAGGCAGTCGAGCCTAAAAAGAGGCTGAAGAGGACTCAGTGCTCAGTACTTTGAGGGTAGTGCTAGCAATGCAACTGTGTTACCCTTGCGTTTTGGCTTGGGCTTGAACTTCTCCTCAAGCAAATAGAAAACTGCTCGAGGGTGAGAGACATGCACAGAGAGAAACACACAAAAGAGAGAGAGAGAGAGCAGGGATAGATGGGGGGGGTAGAGCAGTCTACTTACGTGGTACCGCCGCCGAGAAACGTTCGGAGTCGGCCATCAGGCGCTGGCGCAGCTCATGCCTGCCAATGTTGGGCGGGCCGATGAGGACGATGGGTCGCTTGTGGGTGGCACGGGGATAGTAGAGCGCCACCTCCTCGTAGGTGAGTATCTCCTCGGGATCCGTTTCGTCCGGTGCGGTTGTCGCATACAGCGGATAGCTGCAACACACAGAAACGGAATAAGCCTAAGCACAATGGTGATAGGATAGGTCACTTACCCCGCCTCGGAGCTGGCCTTCTTCTTCTTCTTGCGACCCTTGCGGGCACAGAGGAGAGTAGCACCCTTGCTGGTGGCACCCTCCTTGCCACGATTGCGTGCGAGGCCGGCCTCCTCGGCAATGGCCAGTTTCATGGTCTCGCGCTGATGCTGGAAGGACTGACTAGGAATGAGGCCGGCCAGCGTTTGGTCCTCTTCGCCCTCGCGATACGCCTGCCACCAGTTGGGATCCTCGCGCGAGATCACATGCAGCACATCGCCCTTCTGGAAACTGATGCCCAGCTCGCGGCACGGTATATACAGATCATCCTCCGGATCATAATCGAAATGCGCACGCACATGCAGCACGGCCGTATCCCGATGCGCCATTCCACCCACATGATGCATGCCCAAAGCGCTAACCAGGCCGCCACTAGGCGGCGGACTACCGGCCGGCACAATCAGAAACGTGAGGGTGCCCTGCATGGCGCCCAACAAAGCGCACACCTCGTTCACCGTCTTGCCGCGCAGCTCCTGGCCATTCACCTCGAGTATCTCGTCCCCCTCGTGCAGCAGTCCGGACTTTTCCGCAGCGCCGCCGCGCACAATGCGACCGATCACAACCGCCTCGCCCTCGTTGCGCACCGTGGCACCCAACGGTTCCGTTGACTTCTCGATCTGTATGATGCGTATGTTGTCGTTCTGATCGTTCAGAGTGCCAAAGCACGCACTCATTCCCGGCGGCGACTCGCCGCGCACTGCCACCGTTGCCGCAACCGGCAGGGGCATTGCCCCACGTTGCGCTACCGACGGTGCTGGCACCACTGGCGGCAGTACCGCCATGCTGCGACTGCTCGCCGATGCCTTCGGTGCTGCCACTGGACTGCTGTGACCGCTTAGTGTTGTTGCCATCCCCATCCCCATCGCCATCGGCATCGGTGTTGGTGTCTGCGTCTGCGATGGCGCCGGTGAAGGCGATGGATCCGTGTGGCTGGCAATGCGATCGTGCGCCAGCAGCAGACCCTCCATCTCGTGACTGGTCAGCAGGTTGCCCAGCTCGATGGCCGTTGCCGTATTCGATTGCGTCAGCAGCTCCACAATCTCCTTCTGCAGCCCCAAAGCACTCACGTGCAGCGGTCCGGCGACGCGCGGGCGTCGGCGCTGCAGTACGGCGCTCCTGACGGCCAGGACATGCGCCACACTGGCGCTGGCCAGGACATTATGCGCAGCTGAAACGCGCCCAGCCAGCGTGCTCATTCCGCTCTTGGCCAGTTGGCCCTGGAGACGGGTCAACGCCGCAATCAGCTCCCCATAGCCTGAAAGAAAGCACCATTTTAGATCAATTATGATTGAAGGGTTTCTAAAAGTGCAACTACTATTTTATATAATGCAAAAACTAAGAATTGCAGAATAATTTTAGATGACAAATTGTGCACACAAGTTTGAAAGTTTGAAATCGGATTAGTTTTGGCAAATTTATGATGGTACTAGGTCTAGGAAGGGCAAATCTAGGGACTTGGAAACGTAAAATGTCAATATATTTGTAAAATTTATTTCTTAACTTTGAATGTAGAACTATTAAAGAGGACCAACCATGGACAAAATGGCCGCCGGATTGAAAATCGGTTCTGTTTTGGAAAAGTTATTGAAAGGCCATTTCGAAGGACTCAGGCACTTTACATGCCAATTTTTTTTGGTAATTTTTGACTTGATTTTTGACCATAAATTAACTTTGTCAGAATCACTTATCCTATCATTTTTATACCCTGATCCCATTAAAAATGGGAAAAAGGGGTATTATGGTTTTGTGCAAAAGTATGTAACAGGCATAAGGAATCATCTCCGACCCCATAAAGTATATATATTCTTGATCGAGTCGATTTAGCCCTGTCCGTCTGTCCGTCCGTCTGTCCGTCTGTCCGTCTGACCGTCTGTCCGTCTGTCAGTCTGTATGAACGCACGTTTCTCAGAGACTAGAAAAGCTAGAGACTTCATATTTGAAATATAAGTTCTCGTAGTGCCGGGACAAGACCAGTTTATCATCTCGTCCCGTTCAAAAGTTATCGATAAATTTCGATTCCAGCCAAGTGTTTTTCGGGTATAACTTGAAAGTCATAGAAGCTAGAAACTTTATATTTGAGTTTAAGTTACTGTATTACTCTTACTTGTTAATACTAATGTTGACACCTACATTCAATAAACAAAATAATTTCAAGATTCAAAAATTTTAAAAAAATGTTTAACAAGATGACAAGTACAAGTACATGATATTTTATCAAAAAAAAGTTTTCAAAAAATATTTTCAAAAGTGCATAAACTCCAAATGCGGAATTAAAGTAGGGGACAATTAATGACCAAAAAGCCTTCGGGATTGAATATCGATGTAGTTTTAGCAAAGTTATGGGAGTTTGAAGTCTGGGAAGGGCATTTCTAGGGATTCAGGAGATTGACATGTCAATATATTTGTCATGATTTTTGACAAGAAATCCAAAAAATTAATGAACTTTGAATATACAATTATAAACGAAGATAAATGTAGGATTAAAAATCGGTTAGGTTTTGGCAAAGTTATGGAAGTTTGAAGTCTGGGAAGGGCAAATCTAGGGCTTGGAAGCTTCATGATTTTTGACAAGTTTTGACAGTTTGAAAACTTTCAATGTCGAATTAAAAAAGATAGCAATCGCATCAGCTTTGCCAAAGTTATGACAGTTAAAAACTGTCTTGGAACTCGGGCACTTTGTATATTAATAGTAAAAAAAGTTGTGGGTATTGATTTGTATCTCTATATATATATATATATATATATATATATATATTTATGTATATGTATGTTTGTAAAGATCTGTTCGCATTGCTTGCTTACCATCGATGTGTTCCGCTGGCGTCAGTTCCTCGTCTTGCAGATAGGCCTCGTTCTCGACGCCAGCAATTGTTGCTGCTGTCGCTGCTGGCTGCTGTTGCTGGGCCAGGGCCTTGCCCGGTGTGGGCGTGGCCGTTGCCGTATCCTGAAGCGCCTTGAGTTTGCGCGACCCTCGCAAACTGTTGCGCAGAAACTCATTCTGCTGGGCGATGCGTTCCTCCTCCTCGCGTCGACGTCGCAGTTGCTCCTGCAAATCGCAAAAAGATAAAAAGTTTGTGTGAGAGAGACGGGGGAAAACAGCGGAAACGGGGCTGGCTGGTTGACATTTGAGGCTTCAGCTTGGCGCACTTAATCCGCATTCGCGGCCTTTTGTGCTAATTAAATTAGCGGCTTTTGTAGCGTGCAAAAGACGGCAACTGACAGAGGCCGATAAAACATAAAAAAAACGGGAAGCGACGAGTGTTGGGCACCGACCGAATGCATACCCTGCAGTCGGCGGCATTAGCGACACTGAGCGAAACAAAAATGCCAGCTCAAAGTAAACTACAAATGAAATGATTTCAAATTCATTCATAAAATAGGAAAATGGTTGAGGATTTCATTTGTAAAACGAGAACTCGTCAAATGCAATATTTCATATCAACTGTCATTATGGCTACAAAGAAAATAAGTTCAGTTGACTTGAGCCAGAGTAGAAAAAGTAGAAAGCAAACGAAAGTGCCCAGGTAAGTCTCTCAAGAGTATAAATCTAGAGAGCAGCATAATATTTGTTCAGTGTAGCCCTTTTGCGCTGTATGCTGATAGTTGATAGTAGATGTGCTATATATTGAATTCGATCCGCAACTGCTGCCAACTGTTGCCTTTCTGTAACAAGAGCTAGGGTTCTGTGTGGCATGCAACAAATCCCTGAGGCAGGCCAGCCAAACAACAAAACCAGCCTCGACTGACGAGCTAATGAACGCGAAGCATTGTCAAGGGTTGCACGAAAGGGGGATGGGGCAAGGGGGAGGGGGTGGGATAGGGCAAGTGCTAGGAGCAGTTGCAACGGCTTAGTTGAAACCATTGAAGTGCCTGGGCTTTGTTTGGATTAGGTCAGTGGGTGGGCAAAGCGCATGTCGACATGGCAACAAGTCAAGCACAGTGCTTGCCAAACTGTATGTGCAGGTTGCAAGCAATTAACAAATTCACACAATGCCTGCTGCAGTGTTAACCACAATCCAAATATGAAATCATTTCTAAAGGTTTATTGCTTAACGTTTCATTCAAATTATAATTGATTTGAAGCCGGTACAAAATTGCTTCCGGTTAGTAATATACATATATATGTACATATATAATATATACAATTCAGTTTGAAGCAGCTTCAATGTGTGGTAGAAAGTTCACTTAAATACGCATATGGAAATGGTTAAAAAGTGCTTAAACGGGTTAGAGTCTGCTTCTGGTCTGGTTGGAAAGAGTGCTCGTTAAAGAGACAATCGAATAAAAAGCAAAAGAAAAAAAAAATAAAAAATACCAAGTGTTAAGGGGCGATAACATTTCTTTTATTGTGGCCCATTACTTGCGAATTGGCTTAGTGTAGGTCAAGTCAAAGCCCGTCAACTAGCAATAAATATAATTATGTGCTAACTGCAGCCATTCAAGTATTATGTACACATAAAACACATATATACATACATGTGTGTGTGTGCTATGTTCTCAACTGCACACTTTTGGATAAGATACATTCAAGCAGCGGCGTGTCAAAGTTCCGTTTGCGGTTCCGCGCTCTAAGCCACTTGACCAACGAAGACCCCCACAAAGATAACAAAAGCGGCCCCAACCCAAACTACAGCTGGGAGGGACCTTGCCGCCACCTTTCTCACACACTACTTGTTTTTTAGGGATGTGCCGCAAAAAACAACAAAAAAAGAAGGAAAACAAAAAGTGAAAAAATAAAAAACTTAATTGAATAACAACAGAAAGGCGCTGAAAATACCAAAAGAAACAAAAGAGACGACAAAAAAAAAAGAACAAAAATTTGCTGAACTTGCATAATGTGAGCGCACAGAAAAAAAAAACAGACGAAAACAAAAACACAAACAAAAAAAACAACACGGTGAAAAAGCAACAAAATCAGCAAAAATATTCAGACAGCTAGTGAAGACGAGGGGGTAACTTTAGGGGGAGTGGGGGGTGTAGCATAGGCAAGGGCGGGGAGTTGAGTCTGCTGGCGCGAATAAAAAACGATGTGAACCAAATAAAACTTGAAAGACAACAACCACAAAAACAAAACAACAAAAAATAGCCATGCGATTTGGCATTGAGGCAGCAGCAGCAGCAGCAATTTGACTGGCAGCAGATGGGCAACAACAATGTGCCGCAGAAGAGCAACAATAACAATACGAATGAATAACAATAATTGCGACTGCAGAACTAGAACTGAAGTCTACTTGGCGTATACTTAATCACATGCATACACCTCCATTTACAGATTCTAACGAGTGTTGCTCTTGTGTTGCTGCTGCTGTTGTTGCTGCTGCCCACGCAACTACGATCGGTTTCAATTCGATTGAATTCAATTTACAGCGCTTTCAATGTCGCTAAGGGCAGCCTTTTAGATCTACCCCGCCTATACACGTAGATCAGCCGTAAAGCACACAAAAGTTGGGGGCCATCAATCATCGGCAGTAACAGCAAAAAGCAACAACAGCAACAGCAACAGCTACGATCCCCAGCAATTGTAAAACTACAACAATTTAACGTTAGTTGCCGTGTTCTCGCCGTATTGTTGTTGCTGTAAAGGTATTTGCCATGACATCATCATCGTCATCGTCGTCGTCAATATGCGCGTCGGTGACGGGCATAAAATAAATATTGCAAAAGCGCGTACAACAAAAATTAAAAATTTATTAACTTGCTTATTCTTGAGTTTTGTTTTTTCGTTATTGACTTTATTGCTTTTGTGGCTGGCATAGTTAAGTCAATAGGGTATTACAACTATGTAAACGGCTTGGCAACACTTCTATTTTCGTGTGGAACGAACGGAATTGGAACACATGCTTTGCCATCGCTTAATTGCATATTGAATTGCTAAGCGATTTTAAGAATAGCTTTGATATTTTCAACGAAACATGTGGAATTGGAACACATACACCAATGAGCCACAAGTCTTAACTTTTCTATCATTAATTAAAGAAGAAATCAAAATGTGGAATATAAAAAATATTATTGATAATTATAAAAAAAAACCATCTTTTGTTTATCTATAGAGTATCAAACTATTGTTGTGTCTTTGGTCAAAGTATTCGTTTGCTATCGCTAGGAAATTTGTTGTTATGCCTTTTGTTGTCGCTGATGTGGTTGTTGTTGCTGCTGCTGCCGTTGAGCAACTGCGGCAGCCAGTTAGCCTACTTTGTTGTTAACTGGTCGCCGTTTTTTAGTTAGCATATATGTAGATAAAGCCAGTTGGCGATAGCAGCTGAAGGTTGCATGCCATTTAAAGGGAAATCCAACAACAGCAGCAGAAGCAGTTGTTGCTGTTGCTGCTGCTGCTGCTGGGGCGGTGGCTTGCCGCACTTGCCTGTTGTTGTTGCAAACGCATCGAGGAGCGTTGAAGTTGTGTGCCACGTCGCAGAGCGGCTGAGCTGCGCTGCGGCGTTGTTGTTGTTGTTGTTGTTGCAGTTGATCCTTGATATTGCTGTTGCTGCAGTTGTTCGTTAGTTGCTGCATTGCCGTTCATATCACAATATTTGTTAATGCTGTTGTTGTTATTGTTGTTTAAGTTGACGCTTAGCGTGTCATTTTCCTTCTCAAACAGCATTTGCTGTTGCTGTTGTGCTTTGCTGCTGCTGTTGTTGTTGTTGTTGTTGTTCATGATTAGATTGTTGTTGTCGCATAGCACGTGCAACTTTTTAGGCGTAGTTGCTGCTGCTGCTGATATTATTGCATCCGTTGTTATTGCTGCTGTGTCAGTTGTTGGTCGTTGTTGCTGTTGCTGTTGCTGTCGCTGCTCGTTACCAGCAACATCGTTGTCCAGTCTTGTTTGCAATGTCGATAAGACCATCATATGAGATTTGATGCTGATTACAATAATAGTGTTTTCGATTTGTTTTCTCCCTTTTTTCACATTCGATTGTCAATTTTGTTGGTATTGTTGCTGCTGTTGTTGTTGCTGTTGTTGCTGCTGCATCGCTGTGTACAATTTATTTATTATTCCACTGTTTCGATCGCTAGTCACGCCCTAAAAAACCACCTCCACCCATTCGGGTGCATACTGTTGTCAACAACAACTATGCAAATACGGCCACGCCCCCTTTTTGACAGCTGCAGAGCATAAATTTGAATATGAACAACTTCGGCTTGGCTCTTCTACATTTGCTAAGCTTCAAAATGCAATTTAATGCGCATTTAAAATCAGCTTTTGTTGCTGCTGCTGCTGTTGCTGCTGCTGCTGCTGCCGTAGTGAAATTGCTGCTGGCTGTTTTGTTTTTTCGTTTCTTTTTTTTTTTTATGAAGGGCCAACATTTTGTGGAAATCACAAAAAAAAAAAACGAAAGTTGCTTTGAGCAATAGTTCTGCATTCTGTGGTCCGGTCAAGCACGCAGCAGCAACATGAGCAATCCCAGGCAGCAGCAGGAGCAGCAGCAGCAGCAACAGCAGCAACAGCAGCAACAGCAGCAGCAACAATTTCATAGACTTTCCATTCAACAAGCACTCGCAACGCTCGTGCGATTTACAACTAGTACAACAAGTTTTTTTTTGTACTTTAATGCATTCATTTATTTATTTACATATTTTTGTTTTGTTTTCATTCAATTGATAAAGCTGTGGTTGTTGTTGTTGCTGCTGTTGTTGCCCTTTACGTGCGTCGCGTTGCAAATGAGCCGTTGTTGCTGCATTTTTCGTTGACGTTCACAAAAAAAACACACACAAAACAAAAAAGCACAACGCAAAATGAAAAATAACAGAAAAAAACCCCGTTTACTGTTTATTTTAATAATTATACTTTTTTTTCCTTCATATTTTCAATGCAAATTCAGCGCCGTGAGTCAGCGGCAAGAAACGACGACGCATTTTTCACGCAGTTTTTCATTGATTTCAAGGCTTTTTCCAGCAGCGAGCTCTAAGCACATTTTACGAGTATGCAGTTCTTTAATTACACAGTTGCATCTATGCTTTTTTAAGGATTGTTTTTGCATAGTTGCTGTTGCAATTGCAGCAGTTGCTGCTGGGGGGTTTTTTTTTTTTTTTTTGGCAATTGTTGACGTGTCCCTTCAAGTGTTGCTCAGCTACTTGCTGCTGCAATTACGTCTGCTGTTGCAGTTGCTCTCCAACTGTTTGCTACATTAGTCGAGTTGGCTCATAGGATGCATGTGGGCCGTACGCCCATTGCCAATAAATCCATAAGTGGCATTCCGAATGTGGTTTTTACGATTTGTTTTTACTGTTTTATACCATTTTGTTGCTGTGGTTTTTTTTTTTGGCGACGTGCTGTCGCCTTTTTTGCCAGAATTGCCTGCACAGTGGCTCTCAAACTGCAACTAATTAAGTTGCACACATAAATTCTCGCTGGGCGAGGGCGTGGCACATTTTAATTAAATAAAACAAATCACACAACAATAAAAAAAATGGTAAAAAATAAAATAAATCGAATTTGTCAAATGGCCAACAAAATGGTCTGGTTGCAGTATATATGTGATATACTTGTACTTGTAGTTTCTATAGCTTATCGCACAGCACGCACCCGCACACACACACACCTGCACACACCTGCACTCACACAGATACACTCTTGTAAACACACGCACGTTTGCTCCGAAGAGCAGAAGCTGAAAATGCGGCCGATCGCAGAACGCGTAGAAAAACAACTAAAAATGCCAACTGAAAAATCATAACAAATGAGCGGTAAAGCGGCCCCTTCCCGTCCATACCGCCACCGCCCCGCCGCCTACCCAATCCACAGCCGCAGCGACCCTCCCCTCCACTCCCCTCCCCACCCAGCACTCAGTTACCCGCTAAAGTGCTCAGCGAGCGAATGAGTAAGTGTAAACTGAGCGCTTGCCTTTGTGTTAGTGTGTGTGTGTGTGTGAGTGTGTGCTTCGAGTGGGTTATTTGAGTCGGTGTATGTGAGTGTGTGTGTGAGCCAAGTTAGCAGCCGTCGCTGTTGTCGCTGTTGCTGGCACCAACACAAGCAGCAGCAGCAGCAGCAACAACAAAATAACTCGCAATGTGTACAACAAAATACGATGACTTTTGCTGCTCAAGTGTGCGTGCAAAAAATAAAATACAAAAAAAAAAACAGCTAACACACATACACACACTTGTCGCTGTCATCGTTGCCAACCGTCTCATAAACAAATGAAGAAAAAAGGTTTAAGTAATTTGCGTACTTGGAGGCAAAAATGCCGCAAAGCAGCAGACAAAACGTATTTAACAACAACAATGAAAACCCCCTAACGGCAACAAGCTAAGGAGCTTACAGTCAACAATAGGTCAATAAGTATACGAATATACCCTGCAATCCCTATTGTTTCGCTTCTATCAATTTCCGGTAGCAAATCAGAAACAAATTGTATTTGTGCTCGAGTGGAAGATAACCTGTAGAAGATACCATGTGGAAGATACCCCGTAGAAGATACACTGTAGAAGATACCATGTAGAAGATACCCAATGGAAGACACCCTGCAGAAGATACCATGTAGATGATACCCTCTGAAAGATACCCTGTAGAAGATACCCAATGGAAGATACCCTGTAGAAGATACCCTGTAGAAGATACCCTGTAGAAGATACCATGTGGAAGATACCATGTAGAAGATACCCTGTGAAAGATACCATGTAGAAGATACCCTGTGAAAGATACCCTGTAGAAGATACCCAATGGAAGATACCCTGTATAAGATACACTGTCGAAGATACCCTGTGAAAGATACCCTGTAGAAGATACACTGTAGAAGATACCATGTAGAAGATACCCTGTGAAAGATACTTTGTAGAAGATACCCAATGGAAGATACCCTGTAGAAGATACCCTGTGAAAGATACCCTGTAGAAGATACCCAATGGAAGATACCCTGTATAAAATACACTGTCGAAGATACCCTGTGAAAGATACCCTGTAGAAGATACACTGTAGAAGATACCATGTAGAAGATACCCTGTGAAAGATACTTTGTAGAAGATACCCAATGGAAGATACCCTGTAGAAGATACCCTGTAGAAGATACCCTGTAGAAGATACACTGTAGAAGATACCATGTAGAAGATACCCTTTGAAAGATACCCTGTAGAAGATACCCAATGGAAGATACCCTGTAGAAGATACCATGTAGAAGATAAAATGTAGAAGATACCATGTGAAAGATACTCTGGAGAAGATACCCAATTGAAGATACCCTGTAGAAGATACCCTGTAGAAGATATCATGACAGTTGATGACAATTTGTGCTCGAGTGGAAGATACCCTATAGTAGCTACCCTACCCTGACAGTTGAGCCGTTAAAAGTAACCTCTTTTGAATTTAATATATCTCATTGCAGACAAGACTCTTTTTCTATATTAAGCAAATCTTTGACGATAAATGATAAGAAAGTAATAAACAAACCGATAGCGTTGGCAAAATGCCTTAAATATGGGTAGAATCGTATTCTTATCTTTTGCTTAAAATAAATGTTTGCAGGTAATATTCTTCACGTTTTATTTCAGCTATTTTTACAGTAGTCACTCGGGAATACGAAAATCTTGGTTCCGGACGTGATTTATAATTGTGTAAGGATCTAATTTTTATAGAAAACGTAAAAAATTCATTACGTAAAATTAAATGAGATCTATGCAAAATTTTATTTAGAATTCGTAACTTTTATATTTTTAAGTGACATAGCAAACTGCTTTAGATTTAAGATATTTTTAGAAAATTAATTCATGTAGCTGTAAATTCTAAATGGAATTTAAAGTTGTATTTTCATTAAGCTAATGCATTTCCTTTGACATTTTTTTAATAAATATACATTTAACTGTATCTCTCTCTCTCTCTGTGTGTCTATCTCTCTCTGTCTCTCGCTCATCAATTTGAGCTGCTCGTTGCGCATCAGTGACTCTCCAACTGTTTGCGCTTAGCTTTTTAATTAATCTCACATTTTGGCGTTACCTTTACCGTTGCTCTTGCTCTTGCTGTTTTTATGGATTTTTGTTTGCTCCCCTATGCAGGTGCATTGCCGGTGCCTCTCTTGCCACCCCCCCACACTTTCCGGACACACACACACACACACTTGCTTACATCGCTTAAAAACTTTGCATAATTAATCATTGCATTTAACAATTTCCTCCGTCCAGCGGCCCATGAGTAATGTCGCCCCTTACCTGGCTGCCATGCACGCCTAGTGTTGCCAACACCCCCTCCCTCCCCCCACACACTTCCTTCCCTCATTACGCTATTCCCCTCGTGCCACACACAAGCAGCAACCATCGCCCACGCATTTTAATGCTTGTTATTGTTTTTATTGTATTCATTTCAAAGTGCGGCACACAGAGAAAGTTGTTGAGTAACTTTTATATACACTTCCCCCGATCTACCCCCCTCCTCCTTTGCCTGCTTTGCATTGTCTTTGTGCGGTTAGCTTTGTAATAGTTTTGCTGGTTAAATTTATAATTCTTTGACGATTGCCAGCCGTGGAAGTGGCCACTGTTTGACATGCACTGGTCAATTGACTGGGCAGCAAACAATAACAGACAGCAGCAGCATAAGCAGCCGCTGAATCACAAGCAGAAGCAGAAGCAGCAGCAGCAGCAGAAAGCGAACGTCAAATGGCGAACGGAGAACCGGAAGCGTTGCCATAGCCCCCGTCAACGGCATCGTCCATTGTCGTCGTGCAAACAAAGGTGGTGCTATCAATGCGATGGGCCGCAACGGTGCGGGGCACGGTGCGGGGCACGGTGCGGGGCACGAGCGGGTTGATAAGCAAAGGTCGAAAAAGGGGCAACAATGTGTGCGGTGTTTGGTATGCAGGGTGCGGGGTGTGGGGTGTGGGGTGTGGGGCATGCGGAACTGTCTGCTACCTGCTGTGCATGTCAATGACGCCAAGCACTCAACTGTGACGGGGTTCAATTCTGAATTGCAGGTTATGTTCACATTGCGCAAAGTTTGGCAGTTATTGTCTATGAGTAAGCAGAACCAATTTCAATTGTTTGCACAATTAATACCCATATATAGTCTTGAGAATACCCAATAGTAAACAAATTAAGCTAGTTCATTAATATACCAAATCGTTTGTAAGCAATAGTAATAGGTATAAGTAAATCAGATATTATTATTTAAATATTATCTATTAATTTGGCTAACAAATCAAAGTCTCGCACTCTTGCTTGCCAATGCTTACAGGGTATTAGAAAATCAATATAAATATTAAGTATACGACACAGCTCACCGGCTGAATCAAGAATATATATATACTTGATATAAAGAGTTAAGAATGGGGATTTAAAAGTTGTTTTCCAATTTCTTAGTTGGGCTTGGCACAGTTTGATGGCCATAGCGGTTCAACAGTCGCCAGCAAATTTTTAATAGCCTAACAGCAGGCGCAAAGCGAAATTCTGTTTAAAGAATGTGGCAAGCAAATTCTCGACTCACCTGATATTTTTTAATGCTGTCCAGCTGCTCGAGCGTCGGCTCCACAACTTGCGCTATTTGTTGTTGCTGTAGCTGTTGTTGCAGCTGATGTTGCTGTTGTAGTTGTTGCTGGTGTTGCTGCTGCTGCTGCTGCTGCATTGCGTTGCCGCTGCCAGTGCCGGGCACTCGTCGATCGGGCAGCTGAGGCGCAGGAGCGCAATTAATGAGACGCCCATCCTTCTCAATGCGCAGATGATCACGAGGCGGCGGTAAAGGCTTGGCATTGCCATTAAGCTGTGATACATGCAATCAGAGAGCGAGAGAGAGAGATACAGTGAGAGAGAGAGAGAACGATTAGTTGAGGTATTTAACTTTGATATGTTTGTGTATGCGTATGTATATGTATGTCTTGTTGGTATGTGTGTGTGTGTGTGTGTGTATGTGTGTATGTGTGTGTGTGTGTGTGTGTGAGTTATGCACATGTATGGTTGTTGTGTGGGTGTGGCTGCTGCTGCTGCTTCGGCTGCTGTTGTTGCTGCTGCTGCTGCTGCTGCGATTGATGTTGCTGCTGTGCACGCATTAAATTCAATTGTCTTTCTGGCAACAAACAAATAGAAATCCTTGCGAGGGTCATCAACTGCTGCTTCTTCTCCTTCATGTTGTACACATTGTATATATATATATATATATATTGTTTACCCTTTGATTAATTTGCATAGTCAATTTTTGATATCTCGCCATTAACAAAGTATCTTTTTGTGGACAGCGATTTGTATATGTTAAATAACTCAAGAGTTCAGTTCAGCAAATATACACACACACACAGACAGACACACACACACACATGTATAAGAATTAAAGTACATGGGCGTGGTCTTGGCATAGCTTAGGATTATGTTGCTAACGAGGGCGAGCGCTGGGAATTAGGCCAACGTTAGTGGAGATGTTGGCAACAACAACAGTGGGTGGCCAACAGTGGGTGGCAGGAAGGAATCAAATCAAAAAGCCATAAAATGGGGAGAAAAAAAAAAACGAAACGAAGCGAAACGAAACAATGCGAATTGTTGGGGTGCAGTGGAGAACAGTGTGTGTGGAAAAAGTGTGGCTTTAGGATCAGCCTATAATTAGCAACTGCTAGGAAGGACAACAGGAAACTGTAGAGAAAAAACTGAGATAACAATATCTTTAACGTTGAAATACAGAGAGCAAACTCAAAAGGGCAATATCTTTAAAGTTGAGCAAATTTAATTATGTTGAATTTTAAGTAAGTTTTTGGAATATGATATACCGAAAAATGTATTTACGAGTATTGGTTGCATTTCTATGGCGCAATTAAAAGTTGCAACTTGTTCAGATTGTGCGAAAAGTTTGTATAATCAAGAATTTAACAGTTTGATATCTCGGATGTCGAATATGCGAAAGTTTCGGTTAAATTTGTATGGTCAAACGGAGAGTTGGAGCTTGACTAAACTGTGTTAATTAATTTCAACAATTTTCATAAACTCTTCGTCAACAAATTAGCAACAGACTTCATTAATTTGATCTGAAAGTGTTATTTTCGAGGAAGAGATTGACTAGCAGATACCCTGTAATCAGATAATTAGGCTGTCGGATGTGACCGAAAAGCTAAATTGCTTTTGGGAACAGAATATTAATATATTATATTATAATATATACAATATAATAATTAAATAATAATTATAGTATTAATTGGGCTCTATTTGAAATTGAATCGGATCCAATTAATTAAGTTTCCCGACTACAGACTTTATTTAACAAATAAAAGTAAATGCATAGAAGATAATATCCTTTGAAAATGTGCAATGGAAAACATATTTTAATGGATTTTGGGCAAATGTGGGTTATCGATTAAATGAGATACATTTCACCTACAAGTTGGTGGCTTCAGCTTTTCTAATCTCTGAGATGAACTCGGTTGCTGATGCTAATCCTCATTATGGCCAGGTTTCAAAAACTAAAACAACTTGCGGCAATTGCAGCGATAAACTTGGCAAGATGTTGCTGCCGTTTTGATGCCGCTGCTGCTGAAGGCAGAGCAATTATTGGCATTGTTGTTGTTGTGGTGTGCGTGTGGGAAACGCTGGCAGTTGCTGGCAGGCAGTGGTAATGCTGATGAAATGCAAATTGCTGCTGATTTATGTCATAAAATGGCAGCAAATGTCGCGACAAAAGGAAGTAAGAGAGAGTAAAAGAGAGAGAGAAAGGGGTAGAGGTAGGCGGCAGGTGGGTGAAGGCTGGCACAAAGAGGCTAATCGAGTGTGTAGTGCGGAATGTCAATTGCAAGTGGGTGGGAGGCATATTGCTGGCGTGCAGTGTGGCCTTCAATTAGTTTGCTAGCAGGGCTGCGATTGACAAATTACGTGGTCAAACTTAAACTAGGACAGAGAGAAATATGTATATATAAAGAGAGAGAGAGAGAGAGAGAGAGAGAGAGAGAGCGAAAGCAATAGGAGTAGCAGTGAAAGAGAGAGAGAGAGGGAGAGGGAGAGAGTGTGAGCGTTGCAACGTGGAAAATTTGAAAAGCAAAGTTTTACAAGGTACAAAAGAGTACAAGAGTTGAAATTGCAATTGTGGTTGGTTGGTATACCTCATCAGCACTGCGCTTCGCATCGCCAGCAACAGCAACTGCAGCAGCAACCGTCGCATTCGAATTGATAGATGAAAGCGTTGTGTGTGCCGTTGATGCATTCGAGGAGCTGGCATTGGAGAGCAGCGAACCACGCGACGATAGATGCGCCGGCGGCGGATAGCGTGGCGGTGCTTTAACCATTTCAATGAAGCTATCGGGCACATCGACGGGTAGCTCGCGATGCTTGGCCGGCGGCAGCAACAGTTGCTGATTGCTGCACTCATAGCCTGGTGGCGCCAGGCTCAAATCATCCGGTAATGTTGAACTGCTGGTGGTGGATGCAGCGCTTGGTATGTGGCTGTTGTTGCTGTTGCTATTGCTGTTGCTGCTGCTGACGCTGCTGCTGCTGTTGTTGCTGTTGGTGTTGCTGTTGGTGTTGCTGCTGCTGTTGTGCATGGAGCTGTTGCTGCTGCTGCGTGTGCTATGCAACGAATTATTGTTGAGCGTTGCAGCTGCACTGCTGCTCCCGTTGTTGTTGGTGTTGTTGCTGTTGCTGTTGCTGCTACTGCTGCTGTTGCCGTTGCTCGTCGTTTGCTGCTGCTGCTGCAAGTGACGATAGGCAATGGTTTCAAATGTTTCCAGCGTCTCTTTGCTCATCATATCGTCGAAACTGCTCGACGATGGTGAGCTGGCGCCCTTGCAGTAAATGCCATCGACAACACACAGCAACTCATCGGCAATATTGTTGCCGTTGTGGTGGTTGTTGTTGCTGCTGGGCGTTTGTTGTTGCGCGGCTGAACTGCCTGTTAATATTGCTGTTGCTGCTGCAACTGTAGCTGTTGTTGTTGGGTTGTTTGCTGCCGCTGCTGCTGTTGGTGTTGCTGCTGTCAGCTGTGGTTGTTGTTGTTGTTCCGTTTCCAGATCATTTTCATAGTTTTCGATTTGTTCCAATTTGAATTGTTGTTTTTGATTGTACAAATTTTGTGTGGCCACATCGAGTGCAATTGTTGTTGTTGTAGTTGTTGTTTTGGATGAGTGTTGTTGTTGTTGTAGTAGTTGTTGTTGTTGTGGTTGTTGATGATGTTGTTGTTGTTCATGTTGATGTGAAGAATGATATGCAACAATTAACAATTTGTTAGCATGATCATTGTTAGTTTTAGTTGTGTTCTTGGTGGTGGTTGTGATGTTGGTGGTGTTGGTGATGTTGGTGGTGATTGCTGTGTGGTTGATGTTGTGTTTCTGTGTTTAGTGGTTGTTGGATGTGGTGCATGGTGCATGGTGCATGGTGCGTGTGTGATCAATGTGGTGCAGTGAAAAGAAAATGGATGAAATGAGTGGTTGAGTGGTTTGGATTAAGCAAGCGTGTTTATGGTTGTTGTGGTTGTTGTTGTTGTTGTTGGTAGTGTTGTTAGTGACTTTAGTTAGTGGTTGTTGCGTGATTAGTTAGCAATATGAATTTGTTTGAATCAAGCATTTTTGTGTGTATTGGTTTCTGCTGGGCGGTTGTTGTTAGATCAGGTGGGGCCAGTGGTTGTTGTTGTTGTTGGTGTTGGTGTTGCTGTTGTTTGGCGGTTTCTTACCTGCGGTGGACGGGGTGGTGGATATCTGGGTGGCGTCTTGTTGCGTGCTATAAACGTATCTGGACAGTCGACGGCCATCTCGCGATGTGGACCTGTAACAAACAATGGCGAATTACAATTAGCAACAGTTGCTAACGTTTAATACTAACTAACTACAATAATAAGAAACGGTGTTCAGCTTACCGTTATCTTGATTGACCGACAGCATGGTCAGCATTTCCTGATCAATCTCCCTAATATCACTTGAGTGCGTGCGATAATGCTGCTGCTGCTGCTGTTGCTGTTGATGTTGCAAATGATGATGCTGGCCGCTTATGTAATCATCCGGCAGACATGGCTTCAAATCATCGCCATCAATGACCACAATGCTTGAGCCGGAGCGCCGACGTGGCCTTCAAATCATAATTAAGAGTAAAGCAGCTGATTAATATATATATATAAATATGGATAATGTTTTTATAGCAAATTGAAAAATATATGTTAAGTTATAGCGGTAAGTGAACATCAGTTTGCTGTTTATTGTCATTTGACGCATTAGAATTCCCAATGAGTTTAAGCTTTGAATTCAGCCCAATGGGTTTAGTAAAAGGAAAGCCAGTTTTACTTGGGTTTTGAATACTGTTAATTGAAATTTGGTATATTTGCTCTATTTGCTCATATATGTAGTTTCGCGTCAGATTAAATATCTGCCACATATCTTTGGATTAGTACTGCTGAACAACTCACTCACTCAAAGAATGCAATCAATAAATATTATTGCTTGCAATTTGTAACCAACAATTTTAGAGTAAAAAATATTTATTACTTATTTAATTGTGTGTTTCGCATTTTTGTGTCGATATCAAATGTTTTATTTTGTGGAAATATGATTTACGTTAGCAATTGTACAGTTTTACTGGCTTGGCAACGGAAAACCCTTTTGCTCAGCAATTACCCATTCAATAGCAAAAGCAATTGAATTGATTTGAAATGCAATCAGCTTTGCTTGCATTGCGTACTGTTTGCGTGAATTGAAGTACAAATGTACGACAAATTGTGTGTGTTGCGCAAAATGTCTACCTTGTGCCCATCGACAACTATGTATGTGGTGCTGGCACTACGCTACTCTACTCCCCCGCTTTCCGCTGCTTGTGCCCCTCTCGCTTATTTCCTTGGGGAGCATTGAAGTCGAGAGCAACGATTTTCAGTTCAGAGACTTCGATTTGTGCTGTCTGCTGCTGCTGTTGCTGTTGTTGGAAAAGTTGTTGGCCAAATCCACATGATAGCACAGTATATATATATATATATCGATATATATATATATATCTGTACATACAGATAAACAATATTTTCAAATGGCCGGCAGCTCAGCAGCTCTAATTCCCCAAAGTGAATCCGGTGCGGCAGGCAGCTATCCTTGAGATACTCGACTCGAGTTGCGAGCACTTGAAATTGTGGCACGAACTGTAGTTGTTGTATTCGATTTCATTACATTTTCATGCCACATTGACAGTTTGCTGTCACATGTGCCCCACACCTGTTCAGCAAATCGACTCAGCTGCATTTACAGTTTGAGCAGCACTATCTCTATGTGCGTTGATTTGCCACACAAGTTGTGGCAAATTCACTGGGGTGTTGCTGTTGCTGTTGTTGCTGCGATTGTTGCAAGTGCGAGACCGTTGATTGCGCTTCTTATTACAAAAGTTCTAAGGCGCACAGTGGTGCAAAATGCGAGTGTTTATTTAATATTTCACCTTGGAAATGAACAGCTTTAGAAATACATTAACTATATGCAACTGTATATAAAAGACAGAAAGAAAACATCTCAGATATACATATATATATGCTTGATAAAACCTGAACTCATTTAAAACAAAACATGCGGCATGAAATATGGTTTAAACAACTTATTCGCTTAACTATTCAAAAACTTGAACATTCGCATTATTAATTTTAAATAGGAAAGTGTGCAGCTTGGCACCACTGTGCAGCGGAAGGGGGCGAGAGAGAGAGAGAGAGAGAGAGCTGTGGCTGCATTTTTGTCAAAGTTTCGTGTTGGCGCCGCATTCGCTTGGGGCAATTTGTGCGACTTTTGGCTTAAAGGTTTAGTGCACACGAATGGCTCGCTAATTGCGAGATTGCATCGAGCTCAATGCGAATATTGTTCCACTGGCCTACAACTATGTGCTTGGCAGCGTGGCAAGGCAGCGAGGCGGTGCGCGGGTTGAGGAGGTGCCAAAAGCAATTTCTGTTGCACGCATATCAAAGTGCTGCTGCCAGCCGAGTTGCTGAGCAGCTGCAAAAGGACGACTGGCAAGTGGCAACTAGCAAGTGGCAAGTGGCAAGTGGCAAGTGGCAAGTGGGTGGTGTATATTGAGTAGTGGGTGCTAGATGTGTGCGTGGGTGTGAGCACTCAGAAAAACGAGATAAGAATCTTAGACTCAAATCAAGTAGAAAAGTTCGAAAATTATAGAACAGAAAACGCAGTTCAAGAAAGTTTTTAGCTATCCGAAAATATTCACATGTAATACGGTTTTATATCGACTGTACTATATTATATCTCATCTTCCGTTTTTCTCCCAGTGTATGTGTGCGGTTGGTTTGTGCTGCAATTGGAACGCCTACAGCAGCAGCCGTAATAAGGAGCTGGCTCCCTTTGGACGTCAGCAACGTGACCAGCCGCAGGAGGCTGCTCATCGGATGTCCACGTCAATGCTGATGCCGATGCCGATGCCGAAGTGGGAGTGAAAGTGGGAGTGGGAGTCGATGTTAATGTCAATGATGGGGCCACGTTTGACTTCACTTATCGAGAGAGAAAGAGGCGAGTGAGTGCATTAAAAAAAACGATTTGCGGATAAAGCAAATGGCAAAGAGAATTTAATTTGCGTAACAGCAATTGGCACAAGCAAAAGGACTAAAAAGGGACTGGACCAGGATGAAAACGGTGACAGCGCAAATGATTCGAGCATCTCCAGCCAAATGAAGAGGAGAGCCATAAACGAATTAAAATGCCTTTGGCACTGACGTCCAGAGAGAACAGAAAACATAGAACAGAATCGCGCTGGCAAACTGAGCAGCCCAAGGACCCAAGGACCCAAGGATCCCAGCATAACAACAGCAGCGAACAGACCAGCAATGAATAGAACTAAATAGAACTAAATAGAACTGAATAGAACTGAATAGAACAGCACAGAACAGAACAGAACAGCTGGCAAGGCTCAAATAAGTGCTCAAGTCCTGCAAAGGACAACGCATTCAACGGCTGCCACGGGGTCAACTCGACAAGTTTCTAATTACGTAAAGCGAGAACGCCATAAAATCGATGCATAAGCAACTGTCACTTGCATTATAGTGGAAGAAACGTGGCAAGGTTTGAGGTTCTTAAATATAATATATAATATATATAATATTATTAGGTTTTCTCTTAGTTTTTCATGTGAAACATCTTGAATCTTATCTTCAAGAATTTGTAAGAAGTTTGATTTTAAAATATGTCATGCATTTAAAATATTATTTAATTGTCAGTATCCGTTTTATTGCTCGAATAATAGCAACACAAATTAACATTCCAATTATAAAATTCTGATGCTAAAATATGTGATTTATATTAAAATGCCATCGACAGTCTTCAATAATCATTATCAATTTAAAAAGCAGTTACTTTTTGTTATAAATAATTAAATAATAATCCCTCAAATATGTGATATATTTCAAAATGCCATCGACAATCTTCAATAATCATTATCAATTTAAAAAGCAGTAACTTTTTGTTAGGTAAAAATCAGCAATAAATAATTAAATAATAATCCCTCAAATATGTGATTTATATTAAAATGCCATCGACAGTCTTTTATAATTATTATCAATTTAAGAAGCAGCTACTTTTTGTTAGGTAAAAATCAGCAATTAATAATTGAATAATAATCCCTATTGATAGGTTAAACAATCTGAAAAGGCACACCTCGGCATCAGGATGTTTATTATGCGATAACTCAAGAACATAACAATTACTCGAGTGGAGCTGAGAGACTTCAAACTGGAATCGCCATCGAAATCATCGCATGGGTTAAGTCAGGAAAAGCAGGAAGAGCAGGAAGGGTGTGCCCAGGGGCTGCGAGGGGGAGGGGGGGTGGCTGTCAAGTGAGCAGCTCCAAAGCGATAACGGTATCAAGCTCATGGAGGCATTTAACCAAGCAAATGGATAGAAATGAGAGAGGGGTGGTCGGAAGACGGGGGCGGGGGGATGAGAGAGTGTGGTTAGGACTGTGACAGGAGCTTGACCAAAAGGTGCGGGCAGGAGGATGGCAATCAAGCCATGATACAAATTATGAATGCTCTGCATACATGTGTGTGTGTGTGTGTGTGTGTGTGTGTGTGTGTGTGTGTGTGTGTGTGTGTGTGTGTGTGTGTGTGTGTGTGTGTGTGTGTGTGTGTGTGTGTGTGTGTGTGTGTGTGTGTGTGTGTGTGTGTGTGTGTGTGTGTGTGTGTGTGTGTGTGTGTGTGTGTGTGTGTGTGTGTGTGTGTGTGTGTGTGTGTGTGTGTGTGTGTGTGTGTGTGTGTGTGTGTGTGTGTGTGTGTGTGTGTGTGTGTGTGTGTGTGTGTGTGTGTGTGTGTGTGTGTGTGTGTGTGTGTGTGTGTGTGTGTGTGTGTGTGTGTGTGTGTGTGTGTGTGTGTGTGTGTGAGTGTGTGAGTGAGTGGATGAAAGTTCTGACCAACTGTTCATGCGGTTGTCTATCATAAAGTGACCAGTGGCACACATTCACATTGTGCTGTTGTTGTTTTTGTTTAGTTGCTGCTGCTGCTGCTGTTGTTGTTGCTGTTGTTGCTGCTGCTGCTGGTGCTGTTGTTGCATGAGAGCCACATGCGACTTGCTAATTGTTGGCAGCATTCAACGAGTGAGCTTTATGCTGATAAGCAGCGACCTGCAATTTAGACACAGAGAGAGAGAGAGAGACAGAGAGAGAGAGAGAGAGAGAGAGGTGGAGAGGTGGAGGGAGGGGAAGAGAAGCATGGACACTCCCAGCGCAATTCTGAACAAGGGGGGAAAGTGAATGTAAATGCAAATGGGCATGTGAATGTGATGATGACGATGATGATGATGATGATGGTGCTTCATGCATGAGGGTCTTGTGAGCTGTTTAATCAGCAGCGAGCACCTGTGGCAGTGACTGTAACTGTAACTGCGACTGCGACTGCGACTGCGACTGTGTCTGTGGCTGTGACTATCCTGCAACAAGTGGCACAAGTGGCACAAGTGCAGTCGCACGTGCAGCATGTGGCGACCAAACCGGAAGAGGCTTATTTGCGGACAGCGGAAGTCATTGCCGCCATTGTGCCTAGCAATTGTTGCTGCCACTCCAGTCGAGTCGCGTCATTGAGTCATTGGGTTAAGCAATGCCACAGCGAGAGGGGCATGCAGAGTTGGAGTGGTGGGGGGAGGGGGCGGGGGAAGGTGCAATGAAAGTGCTAACCGCAGCAATGTTTGCTGAGCTGCTGCAGCCAAGAGCCGCAACAAGCACAGCTTAGACCAGCCAACTACACTGCGCGAAAAGACTAATCAACTAATGTTTATACTTGTTTCGCCAATGATTATAATAAATATTATCACATTTTCCACATGAAACTAAATGCAACATATTTCATAGAAATTTCCAATTTTTACCATTATCTCTGATTAAATTGATATTTATTTTATCGCAAATTAGCAAAGTGTAAAAATTGTTGTTTAACAATGTTTGTAAATGCAACTGTTGCACGACTTGAAAACAGCGACAATTATAAAAGCAATCACCTGAAACCACAAAGTTATCCAATTGTTGCAATTACGCATAGAAAAAAACCTATTTAATTTTCAATTGGTCGAAATGAGCAGCAAATGTTTTTTGTATGCCACAATTCGATAGCATTTATTATCAAACTAAAAGGCGACATTGAAAATGATATTATAATTGTATGCTTTTTTTTTGGAATAATTCCAAGTGATAATAATTCTTTTGTTGGGTGTATCCAGAGAGGTGAAGTAACACCCTTCGGTGCCACCAACAGCCACAACAATTTGCAGCTAAAGCAACATCAATGCCGTTAATTATGAAATAAATAATGCTTCTCATTCCATTCGAGTTAATTCAAAAATGGTTTACAAATTGTAAGTGCTGCCTGCAATTGATTAACTTTTATGCACATACATTTTTTTCTGTTGCACTCAACAATTTAAATTCGTCTTTTTTTTCTGAATTCAATTTTCCAATTAAAGTTACAAATATGTCAATTGCTTTACTACCGAATAAATAATGAAAACGTAAAAAAACATATTCAACATTAATTGAATAGTCCCAACTTGAGTGTGCTTATTTATTGAAGCACAATTTTTGTTTGTCCTGAAATTTGCCCAAAATTGATTACTGCATGTCCTTGTGTTGCATAATCTGCAACTACAGCACTCTGCACTCAGCACTCGACACTTCGTAGAAATTTGAGAACCTTAAATACATGCATATGGTTGAGGACATGAATCGCATTCATTGCGGGAAACTCGCATCGCCCCTCCCCGCCACCCATGGGTATTCAGCTTAGGGAGCTGCCAATTTCAGCTGCAGTCACTGGCAGACCAGCTTAATGCCAAGTCAATTCAATTGAATGGCCGTCATCAATGCCGCTCTATTGGATACCCAATTGATAGTGCCTCTACCCCCCGCATCCCGGCACCCGTGCACCGCTGTGTGCCTTGTGCTTGTGTTGCAAGCGCTTAAGTTTTCCATAAGCTTACAGGTAAAATCAAATGACAAATTTATTGAGAATTAATTAAAACCTAAATACAAACAAAAGGGAATGTTGGCAGCGAGGTGGCCGAGGTGCGGGAGAAGGGAATGGGGGGGGGGGGGGGTTGCCAGTTTGTGCCAGGCAGGAGCTGCCAACATCCAACATGCTGATGGCTGGCTGGCAACCTGGCAGACAGAAACACCTACTCGAATTCCCCCAGCGCTGCATTTGGAATTGCACAAATTTTGTTTTTGGTTTCTGGTTTCTTTGGTTTCTTGGGTTTCTTCGGTTTCTTGGCAATCTTTTCAAGCAGCTTGGCAGCTGACTCACCAGCTGCCGCCTGTCCAACTGGGTGGGCGTGCCAATTGTACGGCACAGGTAGAGACGGTGGCGGAGGCAGGGGCAGAGTCAAAGTCAAAAAGCAGAGGCGTGGTTGCAATTAAAGTACAGTTGAATTCGCTCACGAATTGTGCAAAATTGAAATTGAAATGCAGCTTAATTGATTGCCAACGGGGGGGGAAGCCTTTGAAAAGGGCATTAGTTTTGCTGCAGGATGCACCTGTCCTTCCCCTTCCCCTTACCCTCCTCCACCCCCACCACTCGACTGTTGGCTTGTGGTCAAAACCATAGTAGCTGCAATTAAAGCAGACATAGATACTACTACAGGCTCTCATTTCGCATTTCAGCAAATCTCAATGCCACTGATTTGAGTTCTCGGAAAGTTCGCTTTGTGGCATGCCACACCATCACATGACCACAGGCTCAACCTTTGGCAATTAGTTAAGGGAACTTTGTGTAGCACATGTACAAGTTTCACTGCTACCATAGTTGAATGCATTTCAAACATTTCAAAGCGTTTTCAGTTATGAAAGTTGCCAAACAATTTGAGCTCAGTATTTTATTGCCATTTTAATGAGTGTCCTTTGCTTAAAGCTCCATTCTTTATACATCATTTAAGTTGACAATATATGTTGTTTCAGTTCTGCCTTTTTTTGTTGCAAGTCACGTTTCCACGTTGTTGCCAATTGTTCTATAATTAAATGCAATTTAAATATTTTAAAAATAGTTTTTATAGCCATACTAATCAGTGTCTTTTAATTTATTCTGAATATGTAATTAGTTTACATTTGCCAGCTTTAATTTAATTATCTTGATTTCAAGCAAATATAAACAGAAATTCATTTATTTTGGTCTCCTGTGGCGATAATTAAATTGAAACATTCGATGACACAAATGTCATTGCTCATGTTGAAGAAATGTGTTTCGATTCCATTTCGTTTTAGTTCCGATTGAATTCAAGATAAAGTCACATTCGCTGTCACGCGTCTTCGTCACGCGTCAAACATCACGTATCACGTATTCATAGCGACTCTGTGGTTCGGTTTTTGGTTTCGGTTTTTGGTTTCGGTTTTGGTCGACTGAAATATGGGCTGAAAACATGTGGCAGGTAGTAGGTTGGTTTGAGGCACGCTGCGGCGATTCGGCTGCTATGCTAGCTATTCTTTCAATGTGCATCGTTTTTCTCGTCTCTGCCACTTCCTCACCTTTCGTGCTTTTCGCCGTCGTGCAGTCGAGAAAAATGCCTCACCGAAAATTGCTTGGGAAATTCAATGAATCTTTCATGCAATTGTTGCTGGGCATTTCGAATTGCTTGGCATGTGGAAGTGCATACACTTTATTTTTAATAATTTTCATAAACTTCCACTTATTCCGCGGCTTTTCTACTGCTGCTGCTTCTTCTTCGTTGTTGCTATGAAATGTGAGTAGATCTTCAAGTTTGAGTTTGGATTGGAATGTGTTAATTTCGTTGCTTATATAATACTTATTTCTGTTGCATGCATTTTGTAGTTGCTGCTTATGCTATTTTGGTATGTATGAGTGCACTTCATTTATGGCACAGGCCACGAATTATATTATATCTGTATACATACATACATATATACGTAATTTCAGTCTGTTGTTGTCGTCGTGCTTTGCATACGAAATGGGACGTGTATCTATGAGATAGACTGCTGTCTGATATAAGTACATTATGCATATGTATACATACATACATACAGACATACGGACATACACTGAGAGAAAATCAATTTTCTTAATTCAATTGAATACCCCCAAATAAGTTTAAATTATTCTTGATTTCAAAATTGAATTGAATTACTTAAAAAAAAAATACTCATTACTAGCAATTTTTGTAGTTGAAATAAGTTTAAATTGTGCAAGTTCCTGATTTAAGAACTAAAATTATTGAGATTACACTTTAACTTAACTTTCTTGATAAAAGCAAAATCTGTTTAAATTGAGCACAAAATCGTACATAACTTATTCCAAAACAGTCTTAAATTTCAGAAATTAGGGATTAGAGAAAATCTTTTATGTTTTTCACCCTTGATTTTGCCAAAGTTGTTAGTTGATTAGAGAGAGAGAGAGAGAGATAGAGAGAGAGTAACAAGTTATCTATTTGTGCCCCTGAGTGTACTGCATACAGACAACAATAGGAGGCAGCAACAGACTGTGTTGATTACCAAGAACGAGACGAAGCAAAAGCACAAGCACCAGCAAGTACATGTGTAAAGATAAATATGTATCTTTAAGTTTTATGCATCGAGTATCTTCCAACTGCAAATGCAGTTTCAGTTGAAAAACTAACTAAGCAATTTGCTGCGGCTTTGAGCGCTAAACAATAGAAATAATATACATATGTATGTATGTATGGGTAAGTGTAAAGACAGAGAGAGAGAGGGAGAGAGAGAGAGGGTGAAGGAGTGGGAGTGGGAGAGAGAGAGAGTTTTACATTCACTTAGTGAAACTCACCATTGCTTAAGGATGCGCATTTTGAGTTGATTTGTTGCTGTTGTTGTTGTTGTTGTTGCACGTTTAATGTTATCCTTGCTTTTATCCTGCACTTGAGCACATTTCTGCTAAGTATTTGAAAGCTCTGCTCACACACACACACACACACACCGAGACACACATACAATATACACATAAAAATATAAAAAAAAAAACACGTTAACAAAAATAACAAAAAGTAAGTTGTGGCTTTAAATCTGGGCGCATGCGCAACATGAAACGGGGCAACAATTTAAAAAACTATAACGATTGCATTTTCGAATTGCATTTATTGTTGTTGTTGCCGTTGTTGTTGCTGTTTGTTGACCAAGGTATTAATTACGACAGCAACAACAACAACAATAACAATAATCAACTGTAAAAAGTTGCTTGACCAATTTTCTCAGCACTTTCGAAAGAAATTTTCGCTGTTGTCGTTGGTTGCTTTTATGGCTGCTGCTGCTGCTGCTGCTGCTGCAACAACAACAACAACAGTAACAGCAGCAACTGCTGTAGTAGCCATTGACGTTGCATGTTGACCACACTCACACACACACACACACACATAGACACACGCATACGCACACATAGACATTGCATAGTTTTTGCCACTTTTTTCACTTTTCAATTTCAACAGCAGCAGCAGCAGAAAAAGACTTTAATGCACGGTCGATCTGGCAACGCTGCCAGTGAATGTAACTAGCAAATGCAATGCAAGTGGCAAGAAAAGTACTTAGAGGTAAAGGTAGCGGAAGAAAAAGAAGAAAACGAAGCAGAGGAAACAGAGGAAAAAGAGTAGAACAAACAGTGCATTTAAGTGCATTTGTTGTCTTTTGTTTTTGTTGTTGCTGTTGGTGAAACTGCATTAATATTAAAGAAGGTTTAAAGAGAGCAAACACACACACACACACACACACGCACACACACTTATACAGTGGTAAATATTGTTGTTGTTGTTTTGTTAAGTCGATCTGCAACTAACGGTTGCAATTTACAAAAAAAAAATACTAAAACACTGTTATTAAACAACATTTGTCATTGTTGCATTTAGCCGGTCTGCTTACAGTTACATTTGTTGTTGTTATTATTATTATTATTATGTTGTTGTTGTTGTTGTTTGTTGTTTGTTGCTTTAACGAACGCAACGCGACAACAAAAACGGTTTTAGCTGTCGCTGCGAACAAAGTTAGCCATAGACTGAAAAAAACTACAAACAGCGAAGCTGAAACAAAATGCTGGCTCAAACGACTGAGCGCCGCTAGAGAGCGCAAAGAGCACAAGAGCACAAGAGCCCAAGAGAGAGAGAGAGAGAGAACGAGCATGGAGAGCATGCATGTTGCTGTTGTTGTTGTTGTTGTACTACCTGTCGGCAGCGCAAGTGCAGCGCACTCAAAAACGAACAAGTTTTCTTCTTTTTGTATTAAGGATACACACACACACACACACACACACACACAACAACACACACAGAGACATGCTTAAGAGGCGCACAAACAATGGGTTTGGCAAATTGTTAGCTAGAGCTTCAAAAGCGTGCACAGGAATAGGAATGCCAACAAAAGCAAAAATACTTAGAAGATGAAGAGGAAGAGGAAGCGAGTGGAAAGAACAAGACAGCGGCCGTAAGCTGAAAAGCAAAGAAGAGCGAGCGAGAGAGCAAGAGAGAGCGGCCTCTGAAGTTGACGGCGACGTCGACGTTGACGCCGGCAGCGAAGGCAGGTAAATATGCTCTCGTATGTATGTACATATGTATGTATGTATGTATGTATGTATGTATGTATGTATGTACATATGTATGTATGTAGTTAAGCCTGTTGTTAATGCCTTGCAGCATACAAAAGAACAAAAGGTGTGTTTGTGCCGTTTATTAGTGTGTGTGTGTGCATGTGTGTGTGCGTGACTCAACAGTCAGCTATGTATGTATGTATGTATGCTACGACTGCGGCCGTTGCCCAAAGGAAACAGCAACAACAACAGCCACAACAACTGGGGCTGATTGGCGCGCGCAGCTCCAAAGGCAGCCTCGCAGTCGCGGTCGCAGTCGCAGTCAGCAGCCAGCAACAAAGATGCCCAAAACAGATACACACACGCACAAGGAGAAAAGAAACACACACACACACACACACACCTGCATTTGTTGTTGTTAGCCTTAGTTAAAGAGAGAGGGAGAGCGTCGGCACACAGGTAACAAAAATAATTAACGCATTGAGCACAGAGCGCTTCTATGCTACAAAATCACGCACATTAACATTTACATTTACACACACACACACACACACACACACACACACTACTAAGTGATGTCTGTCTGCCTTGCAGTGTTGCCGATCTGTCCTCGGCTCAAGCGCGCAATTAGCGGCTGTTTGTTTTCTGCTACCTTTTTGCCATTTCTTGCATTTAGTGCTACTTTGCCTGCACTTTTTACGTAGCATCTGCTGCTAAACTGACAACGCGGTAAGCTTAACAAAAATAAAGCAAAGCGCAACGAAAGAACGAAAACAAAACAAAAGACAAGTTGCTGTTGCACTCGCAGTACCTTTGCAGCAGCAGCAGCGAAGCCTCCTCCAAAGATACAATCAACAACAACAAGGCACACACACTTGAGGTATACATATATGTAGGTATAGATGTGTGTGTGTGTGAGTGTGTGTGAGTGTGTGTGTGCCTGTCGGGCATCATTTAGGCCGCCTTTTGGCTTTGCTGCGGCCCAGTTGCCCAGAGTTATTATAACGGATTTATCTCAAGTTACACACACACACACACACACACGCACACACACACATGCAGCTACACAAATATGATTGCATTTTATATTCTTAAAACTTTTTTTGTTTTTGCGCTTTACTTGTTTGAGCTTTTTATTTAGTTTATTCTTCTGCTGCTGCTGCAACTTGAAAAAGTTTAGCTCGTCAACACTCGCATACCCTCTCTGGCTCTCTTCCGCTCTACCGCTCTCCCTCTCTCTCTCTATATCTATATCTATATCTTTCTCGCTGCCTGGCTGCGCTCTGTTTGCCTTCATATTTTACGTTCTGCCTGCGTTCGTTTCTTCTTCTCTGCCTCTCACTCCCTCTGTTGCAACGTGGGCGTTTGTTGTTGTTGCTGTTGTTGTTGCTAGGCATCATGAAATTTCGGGCCATAACGACAGGAAATTAATGTTTTAATTACAAGGCGCGCTCTTGTATTGCTTTCATTTCCTTTTTCCTTTTTTGATTTTGTCGTCGTTGTTGTTGTTGCTGTTGTTGCTGTTGTTGCCGTTGTTGCCGTTGCTGTTGCTGAGGGGATTAGAGATGCCGACACCGGTAGCTCTAATTGATTTTTCATGGCTCCATGGGAAAGTGACCAGAGTCACATTAGCAGCAGCCACAGCAGCAGCAACAACAACAACAACAGCAAAAGCCACAGCAACAACAACAACAATCATTTCAATGGTCCTACCTCAACGGTTGCCACAAAAATGCTGCGCCTGCGCGTGCCTCGCATGCTGAATGCCAAAGCGGGCTTTGAGGCTGGTCCGATACTGGGCCTGGACAACAACATGGTCGCTACATGGCTGGCATGCCAAAGCCGAAAGCCACAGCCAAAAGCCACAGTTATAGCCACCGAGCCCCTTTCGAGCCACTGCCATGGATGTGGCCCACTGTTTGGCGCTCAAGACATGCGCAAAATTCCAAATTACAGTTGAGCAGCCACAGTTCAACTTTTGAATATTGCGACATCAGTTACACAGCGAGAAAACAGCTAGACACTTATGGAGACAAAACGATTTAAGATACAGATAAAGTACAAAATGCTGTTTGCATATACACATATATATAAATCTATACAGTTCAATAAATATCAAATTCGGTTTATATCAATTTCAGATCATTATGAGATGCAGCTATCGTAATTGAGAACATTGTCATTATTGGAAAAAAACGTTTGCAGTCTGGCAAATTTTCGAAGCACTTTAGTTTTAAGCACATGCCAAGTTTATATGTATGTATATCAGGCCTTTAAGCTGTTCAGGTAAATGATTTGCCTCTGTGCATACATATATACATATGTACATACATACATATATACAATTCTATCAATGCTACTCTTCCCTCACTAATTGCTGTGATTGCCTCGACAAACGATAGCGGACAAGCGACAAGCGATGGCAACAAGAGGCCAAACCCAAACCCAAACCCAAACTGAAATCCAAATCCAAGTCCCGGGCAAAAGACAAATGTCAACAGCATTAATGGTTGTCGTCGGATGTCAATGGCAAGCTGAGAAAAGCCAAATCAAGCCAAACCAAGGCGAAACCAGCCGAAACCAAGCAGCCAAGTTGACTCTTAGTCCTGCCAGTGGGTAGCTGCTGTTTTCTGCTTTCAGTTTGTGGTGGGCTCAATCACTGGATGGCAGTATTGCAGCCTGTCAAATGGACAGCAACATCAGCAACATCAGCAACAACAGCAACAACAGCAACAGCGATGGTCATAAATAATGCACATTCAAGTGCGCCGTTCGTGTTGCATCAAGTGCCATCGTTGTTGTTGTTGTTGTTGCTACTATCATTGTTGTTGTTGTTGTTGTTGTCATCTTTGTCATTGCCAGTGTCATTGTCGTCTGCAACTGATTAGTCAGCAGGTTTTTCGGTCGCTTGTCGAGCGCTCCAGACATTTAAATAACCATGCTAGACAACGCTAGCCACATAAAGAGAAAGAGAAAGAGCAGGAGAAAGAGAAAGAGTAAGAGTAAGAGAAAGGTGGACAGCGACAGGATGAATGAGTGGCGAGCAACAAGTAGCTTAATTAACATGGACAATAACAAGTGGCGAAAGTATATATAAAATATAGTTTTATGGCTCATCAAAATTGAGTGCCAAAAGCGCTCAGGAATCAAATTCTATAAAAGTCGAGTTTCTACATTAAGTGATGAAAATTACTCCGAGTATCGTCACAAAAAAAAAGGAATTTTATCCAAATTAGTTAGTTGTATTTAGATAATTTGGAAAACAATCAAATGTTACAAGTCTCTCGCATTTATTTGTGACAGCTAATGCTTGAAATTAGAAAATCAATATATGTAACATTTTATAAGTCGTCAGCAGCCGAATGTCATTGAAACTTATGTGCAGATAATCATAGGCAGTGCTGCCAACTTTTGACAAGCAAAAAACAAAAGCGACTTTTTCGAGGAAATAATAAAGAATAAAGTTTCAGCTTGTTTTTGAAAAGTTGCAAAAAAACGTTGCAAACTTTTCGTTGTTTTAGATAACTTATTCGCTCATAAAAGTATTTTCATTTCACCAACTACTTTCGGAGTAGTTTTATTTATAACACTATACGCCAATTTATATCAGATATTTGTTCAATTGAAATTTCACATGGCATAATTTGTATCATAACATATCGAACTATCCAAGATATCGGATATTTGATATTAAATTTGAATGCAGTCCCAAGTAAAATAAGCATTGCTTGAATTTCACGTAGAAAGTGAATTGTAAAGAAATATGAAACAATGATGGTTTCAATAGCGAATCTTAAATGCATTTTCACATAAAGCATTTTCTCGAGCAACAAGTGAATAAGCGGCGCTCAAGGAAAATCGATTCAAAAATGTATAAATATTCAGCGCAGGGTGTGGAAAATAACTCGTTAATTAATAATGAGCATCAAATGAGAGCGCACGTGGCGATGGGCTCCAGCCAAAAGGATGGGGGCGTTGACGGAGGGGCGATGATGGGTGGCCTGCAAGCGGAATCGCAACAGAGGCGAAGGCAAAAGCAAAGGCAGGCAGAAGTCTGGACAAGGACAAAATTACACACACAAAGAGACACACACACCTGCAGAAGAGAAAGAAAGGCAGACAAAGCGAGAGAGACAGAGAGAGAGCGAGTAAGAGAGAGAGAGAGAGAGAGAGCGGACTGCGAGAAATGTGTGAAAAATATGTGCGTTGGCCAAAGACAGAACGCGAATGCGGAATGAGTGTGGCAAGGCAGGATGAAAGGGCGCGGCAGGGAAAGGACGAGGATGCGGACGAGAACGAGGACAAAGCAGCCAGCTGGAAAACCCAGCGAGCCAACCAAGTAAATAAATAAGCAGTCATAAAAACAACGCACACACACACACACACACACACTTACACCCACACAGAGCTACAGACATAGACACATGTGCGCTGCTCTGGGGTAATTCCATGGCGCACATGATTCCCATTCAGCGTGGCAGGACCAGGATGCGAGGCAGGACGATGCTGTGAGGATGTGAAATGTGAATGCAGAAGGTTCCGGAGCTGGCAAAACGGTAATAAATGCTTGGCAAATAGAGAAACAAACAAAGCGCAAGCAAACGCACGCACACACACAGACAACTACACACACACACACACACACACACACAGATGCAATCACTGGCAACGCATTCAGCTGATGCAGTTTGGCAGCCACTGAGGAGCACAGGTTGGCAAGCCACCGACCAGCACTGACCATTCACAGCAAACGCCTGTCGCATAGGCAACACTTTTTTTTCTTTCTTAGCCTAGGCACAGTGGCTGCCCAACTGTAGCCGAAACCAATCTGTATAGAATTCCATACGCTGATAGATGCCTGCACTTTATGTTGCAGTTCATTAAACGTGGCGTGCGAAACGCTTTTCATTATTCATTTTGTCAGAGTTCAATTGGCATCCTTTCAGCAAGGACACTGGAGACAGCTTGTAATGCATGCATTAACATTTTGTGATATTGCATTTTTCATTATTGCAAGTTGTACAACAAGATGTAAAGCTTTCTGTTCGTATTGTGCTCATTGTGCTAACGGAATTTATTATTTATTGGGAACTTACCTCGATTCTTGTCGCAGCAATTGATCGCCCAGTAAAAGTTCAGTTCTTCCTTTTGATATGCTATTTGTGGGACTGTTTGGCTGTTGCGATTGTTGTTGTTGTTGCTGTTGTTGTTGCGATTGTTGTTGTTGCAGCTGCTGTTGCTGTTGTTGCAGCTGTTGTTGTTGTTGCAGCTGTTGCTGTTGCAACTGTTGTTGTTGCAATTGTTGCTGTTGCTGCAACTGTTGCTGTTGCAACTGCTTTTGTTGGAGCTCAAAGGTGGCGGCGCCGCTGAACAACACTTGCTGGTTGGTAATGCTGTTGCTGCTGCCTGCTGTAATTGCTGTCACTGTTGCCGTTGTGTTAAATGGTGGAAGGCCAAAGCCATCGCTGGACTGATGTATGATGATGTCATCGTTATGCGTAGTTAGTAACTAGACAGACACAAAGAGAGCGGCAGTGTATAATTAGCTAATGAATGCAACATGATGTCGTTGTTCAACACTGCAACAAAGAATAATCAAATCAAGTAGAAGAAAATGTCAAAAATATCAATCAAAAACGAAATTGAAACGTAAGAAAGTAAAACGGGGCATGCAACACACACAAACACACACAAGAATAAACGATTGCTGCCCCACCCACCTCTCGTCTCGGTGGATACAAATTATTCGATAATAGTAGATCACAATTTTTCATAGCGGACGTTCCAATGTTGCTGCTGCTGCTGCTGCTGTTAATGCTGCCAGTTGTGATGCAATTATTGCTATAGATGTTGTTGCTTAAATGTAAACGCTGCTGCTGCCGCTGCAGCAGCCCGGCATTGTTGTTGCTGCCGTGCTGCTGCAACTCGGCAAACGCCTGCTTCAGCTGCCCGCTGGATATGGCCGTGGAATATTCCGTTTTGGGCGTTGTCGTTCCGTGCGCTGGCAATGCAATATCCGCTGCTGTCACAAACGTTGTCCGGCCGCAGACACCAACAGTTGCTCCCGGCAGCGGCGATGTTGATGTTTGCGCATCGACAAAGTGCGCACAGCCAGCCACATCAAGAGCGCCAGCATCGCTGCCCAGCTGCAGCGGCAATGGTCTGCAGTGCAATCGTTGCTGATGTATTGCTGCTGTTGTTGCCAGCGTTGCTGCTGCAGCGGGCAACGTTGTTGTTGCTGGCAGCGTTGTTGTCGGCAGCTGAGCGTGCTTGTTGTTGTAGCTTATGTAGGTGATGCCACAATAGTTGGCACCCTCGACATCATCATCATCATCATCCATATCATCATCGTCCACCTCCTCGGCCAAATGTTGCAGACTGCTCGCAAGCAGGGATTTCGCCTGCAACGGCTTGCCGGCAGCAGCAGCTGCCGCCAATTGATGTTGAAGCTGCTGCAACTGTTGCTGCTGTGCCTGGCTGGTCTGATAGATGTGCCCGGTGGCTGCCGCCGGTGGCTGCTTGAGCGCTGCCGCCGCTGCTGCTGCCGTTGCGCCAACAATTGCCGCCGTCGTTGAACTTTTCGCACTGCGATCGGCTTTGGAGGATGCGGCTGCTGCTGCCGCAGTGGCCGCTGCAACGGCAGCACTCACTAGTGCCGCCGATGGGGCTGCCGATGGCGTTGACATTGTTGCCGTCGCCGTTGTTGATGCCAGCAGCGAGGGGGCGCTGATTGGGCCACCAGCTGTTGCTGTTGTCATTGTGGCGCTGCTGCAGGTGATTTGATTGCTGCTAAATGACGTCACATATATGGGCGACGAGTCGTTAAGGAAGCTCAGGTCCTGTTTCTGGCAGGTCACGGTGCCGCTTTTCGATTGCTGCAGCTGCATTTGCAATAAGTTAAGAGTTAAGAGCGACAGAGAGAGAGAGAGAGAGAGAAAGAGAGAGAGGGATGAGAGAGATGAGTAGATAAACAGATAGCACCACAGCGGTAGTTAGCAGGAGAGTGTAAGTGAGAGAGAAACAAAATCACTGTAAACATTTATTTGCCTATCGATTTATTACAATATACAAATCGATAAACTATTTACAGTCACAAAGTTTATAAGAGTGGTCAACATCAAGTAAATTGACATTTGCATTGCAAAATCGTTTTGCGAAAGTTTCTCACTTATCCAGACGAACATCGATATCGCAATAATACACTAGTGAAATTAAAATTTGAATAATTCGTAAATCAGATGCCAAGTTAATATACAGGATAAATTATGAACAAATTGGGCTCGATCTTGAAAATCGGTTGAGTTTTGGCAAAGTTATGGCAGTTTGAAATCTAGGAAGAGTTAATCTAGGTACTTAAGAAGTTCACATGTCAAAAATGTTGTCATGATTTTTGACAAGAAATTTATTTTCATAACTGCATAAACTTGTAATGTGGAATTAAAGAACTGTACAAATAATGACATTTTAATTATGGTAGTTTAAACTTTAAAGTTTAAGTTGTGCAAACGTTTGCTGCTGTGCCGTTCACACACATCGCGCTATCTCTTTCTATTTTGTTTGCAATAAACAATGCAATGAAAACTTGAATGTCGTGTCATATGTGGGCTTTAGCGACGCTGACAGGCTTCATTCGCATATGCAAATCAATCAAATTTCATTCAAATGAAGCCAGCCAAAATAATCCAGACGCAAACATGGCTGGGTCCGGGCTTTGGCATTGTGCAGCCAGCTTTGTGGCAAGCCTAATGAAATATGCATTATAAATATATGCGTACAGTGAACGTCTCCTACGATGACCAGGAGCACAAATAAATACTTAAATACTCGAATGTGCTATACATATAAAAATAAATATAAAATGTCAAGAAATAATAAATGAAAAAAAGGCTCAAGTAACAGTGGGACGGACTGGCATGGAACACTGTCAAATTAAGTGTTAGGCAATTTGTTTGCTGTAAATCTTTTCAAGTTGAATAATAAATACAAACATAAAAACTGATATGGAACAAAATGGCATGGAACAGTCATTCAGACTATGAGTGTTTCACTTTCGAAACAAATAACTCTAGTATTTCAACAGAATGAGACTAGAAGAGTGTTGTGGAACGAAATGGAATGGAACACGCAGTAAAACAAAACGTAATGATTCATTGTGCATAACTCAACGGTTACCCATTGCAACCCCAGTTTAAGAACATTCTTCAAGCACTTGTAGCGAGTGCCCACTGTACCGTTTAGACACCTTTTGTTGTCCGTGCGTAGGTGTGCCAACATCTCTGTCTGGCTGCGTGGGCTGATAACAAAAGGCGGCCGCAGTCGCAGTCGCAGCCGCTGTCGCCATGTCGCTGATTCTGTGGCAGAGACCGCACCTTGTCGCGTTGCAAGTCGCTGAGCAATTAGCCAGCGCCCAATGCCTGTCAAACTGCTAGTATGCTAGTGAAATATTCCCCAGCTGACAATCAAATGAATCGCCAAATCAAAAGGTGCTGGCAAACAGCAAGTGCCCAAATAGCTTTAAAGTAACGCTCAATGACGCTCAGCTGACTAATCTCTGATGGACGCCGAAATCGGATCTAAATGCGACCACGCCCACGCCAACAGGTGGCGCTACAGTATATATACTAACGGTATATATGTATACAAAAGTTGACAGCTGTATACTTAATATTAAAGGTGAATACATAAATAACAAAATAAAGCATAGTTAAATCCAAGTTTAAAGCTAGAATAGGTATTATATTATAAATTATAGAGTATTGTGGAATATTTGTACTTTGATTAGCAATATGGAAAATAAAAAACATAAAAAGCAAAGCAACTAATCGTAAACGTAAACAGTCAAGCAATATATACATACATATATTATGTATACGTGTACACATACACATACTCATATGTGTATATGTATATGTATATGTAGATATATGTAGCTGTAGTATATTGACCCGCTGGCGTCAACAGAATGCTTTACGCTTCGTAAACATTCCACTTGTGCGTTCAATTGCTGCGACTCTTTAACCAATCCATTCATGCGACCCCACCTACAAAATCGAACCCATCTCAGTTCACTTTCAACCTCTAGCATCCGCACACTACACACATACACTCCCCCCCGTCTCAATTCCCCCCCTTCAGGCTGCACACACGTCTACTCGATGTCAACAACGTTGCCGTTTCATTCATTTCAGTTTGTATACCCCGTAGCTATACCGATATATATCGTATACTTGATTTCTGGGTTACCTACTCCCGCTGTCCACAGTATTCAGATAGATATAGCTATGATTTTTAGTATATACTAACATTTGATTACCATCTTTATGCTGCACAAATTTCATGACAATCGGATGATAAATACTAAAGTTATTTAAGTAACTATTTTTCCTAGTGTCTGGCAAAATAGAAGAAAAAACATAGCAGTGATTTATGTACAGGGTATTTTCCAGTCTAGTGCTCTTGTCGTTTCGTTGAAATTTTTTGCTCGTGCACATTTTATCGGATTATTGTTACCGGTGTTACGCATTCGACTGTTCCATCAACCGGTGCGTGTGTGTGTGTGTGTGGCAAGTGTGGCAAGTGTGGCAAGTGTGGCAAGTGTGGGCAGGCTCATCACTTGGCAGCAGACCAGGAAGGATGGAAGCAACCAGGACCCGGGACCCGTACTCGCGTCCTGTCGCTCACATCTCGATTCGCTGCTTGAAGCTGCTGCACTTAAATACTTATCGCACTTATAATCATTGCCTTGGCAATGATAACCGATTGACTAGACATCATTTTGATAGTAATTCGACGTTAAAGTTGCAATTATAGGATGGAGCACTAGCTTTGCAGTGATTGATGTTACGCAAGCGAGCACCTCGATTAAAATACCTCATTGCTTAAATCAATTATCAAGCAAGTCTTGAGAGTGCTGAACAACCCTTCTACTATCTACATTCTAAGTGTTGAATGTGTTATATAAGCTACCAATTTGCCTTACCCCATTTAATATCCTTAATGATGTGCCATCCTGTCTCTTGCATAATAAGCGGCCTATGTATTTTAGCTCTTAATCTTCTCATATTTGAGCGCAATTACAAATTCGAGTTCAACTTAACTATGCCATGGCAATTAAGGCCTCAGGCAGCATTTAAACTGTTCGACTTAAACTTGAATGCAATCTGCAAATCTCTTCAAAGTCCACTACAAATTGTCCGGTTTTTGCCAAAAACTGTTGGTTCCTTTCAAATCGGAATTGAAAAGCTAAACTCACAACGAGTGGCAAAAAAAAAAAAAAAAGCAGACATTCGATGAAAATTGTTTTTCCGTGAAGGATGGAAATGGTAGATAAAGCTTGGGAGCAATGTACTATGTGCATATGTTATACCCTGCAATTAGCAGTTGGGTAAAGGGTATCGGCTAGTCGGCCACTCTGACTTGTCTTGGTATCGTTTGCAACTTTTGTTGTTGTTGCTGGTTATTGTTATGTTGCTGTCAATTTGTGTTTTCTGTTTTGTTTATTTGCTGTTTTCAAGGTTATGCAACGATTGTTTCACTTTTTAGTTTCTATTTTGCTATCTGTGTGACTTTTGCATTTATCTTCTTTTTTGTTGTTGTTGCTTCTGTGCTATTTTTGTTGAATTTTTAATTAAATTTGCGACTTTTTGCACATTTTTCCAGTGCCCTTCTGTAGACTGCTTCCTCGCTGGTTTCTCTGACACTCCGACAACATGGCATTAATATTGACAACTATTTGTACATATACACATGTACACATGCCTGTGTGTGTGTGTGTGTGTGTGTGTGTGTGTGTTTGTGTTTGTGTTGTGTACTCGTGTGTTATACAACTGCACAAATTTCATTTGAAATTCAATTTTTTAGTTGCCTGTGTAAAAATGTTTCCTCTACAAATTTACCTCATGGCTGACCGCAAATTCAAAGGGAATTCAGTTACTTTTTACCGTTTAACCTGAAATGTTACGTTTGGTTTTTTGTTGCATTACTGCGAACTGAAACAGAAAACGGAAAATCGCAAATTCGCAACAAATATCTATGCAACACATATGTATGTATGTATGTATGTATGTACAATACATACATAGTTGAAAAGTCACGCTTTAATTGCAACAGGCCGTTAGTCACAGTAATAGAATTAACATTTTTCAACTTTCATTGTTTGTGGATTTTGCTTGATTTCTATTCTTCTATTCTTGATTAAGGATTGCATTTAAAAAGATGACATGAAAAGCCATGAAAAGATAAGCTGATTTTCTTAGTTAGTTGCATGAATGACTTTCGATTGAAAATGTCTTTAAAAGCCATTGTTTTAATACTTGCAAAATAAAACAATTAAAAATAAAAGTGTAAAATAATAAATAATATTTTTCACAACAGTCACAGTTCTTGCCTTCAACTGTTTTTTTTTTTAAAATAAAGCAAATATAATTTTTTAAAGACAATTTAGTTTTGTTTACAAATCCTGAGATAAAAACTATCTTAATAAAGAATTTGTATTTCATAAATGTATAACTATCGCTTGTGAAAAAACTTTAGTTTTCCAGCAATGCATTATTTTATAGGACTTTCGGAAGACCTATAAGCTTTGTAAAGTTTTCCAATTTAATCGCAACATTGGATACCAACAATTGCAATTATGGCATTATCCTTTGGAAAGGATTTCGTTGCGGTTACTCTCTGGCTGGGAACTTACCTTTTTGGACAGTTGTGTTATATCCACGGGCGTAACACGATTAAGGGCCGCCAATCGCTGCAGACGCTCCCTGGCGTGCTCCTCCACGGCAATGACAAACGCGTCCTGCACGGAGTTGCCAATATCCCACGCTATAAAAAAGTAAGCAAGAGAGGGCAGAGAGCATGAGTGAGTGAGTGAGAATAACGCACGGCAAATGATTTATGGGGCAAATGCGTTGGAGATGCTGGCGCTGTCAGCCGGCCACGAACCACGAACCGCCAACCACAAGAGCTGGAGCGGCAACAACAATGCTCACATTGTGCGTGCCCCATTCAACAACAAAAAATGAACAAAAACGAAAATGGTCAACAGCACACACACACACACACACACACACACGAATGCAGTGAACACCCAACATGTGCGACAGATATACATATATTTAAATGCATTTGTCATGTTTTCAGTTTAAATATTTACAAGTATAAATATTAAATTGAATTCGTACAAAACAATAAATCTGCTTAAGGTTTGGGTCCCAGTTCCAAATTTTGGTTCGAATTACCATTCATCACAATTTTGTAATGTGAAAAAAACGTACTTTATTTATTATATTTATTTGTACTTGACATTTAAATCCGTAATAAAAAATGTATTTTTTGTTAAGTTTTATTAAAAAATAAAAAACATCTTTAAATATACTTAAAAATGTTGAGAGTTGTTTCGAACCGGTTTGCAGTTTTGGTTCTAATCACCTTCAATATTCAAGTGGCTTGCATTTTAAGAGTCTCTACTGTAGGCCAAACAAACTGTATGTGTGTGAGTGTGTGTGTGTGAATGTGTGAATGTGTGGAGAGTCATATTCATTAATAAGGCATTTCCGTTTGACGTTGAAACTTGGTATGTGTATAAATACGACTCGAACGAATCGAACAATACCAATTGCTCGAGCTTATTGTGCACACAAATATCGGCTACATATAGTATGTATATATATATATATGAGCATCTATATGTAGATACTGTTCGCAGAGACACACTCGCCCGGCCAGCTCAATTTTATTCATATTGTAATCTCCAGGGTATGCATAAGTAGGCGGACAATGCACTTGGGACCCAGGAGGGTGGGAGGGAGGTATGTAGGGGGGGGGGGGGGGGGGCAGTTAAAGTACTCATATGTGATTATCCATTTGGCTTGCATGCCAGCCGATTGAGTGGAAATGGATATGCATAGCCAACTTGTGGGCGTTGCCACCCTTTGCGACGAAATCCATCACAATTTGCATACTTAAATGCGTAACTCTTGATTTAACCAACTGCAAAATCGAATGTCACAACAGTTTGTTGAAATTGCAAACGGAGAATGACAACAAAAAAAAAAAAAAATAGACCACTTATTTCAGCCAGTTTTTGCAGGTAGCTGGTATTTAAGCTATCAGAAATTGTGAAAATTGATTTATTAAAATTAAAATATTATTAAATAAGGTAATTTACTTAACTTGAGCTTTGACAGCTATCGTAAAAAATGCGTAAAATAAATGTGTATATTCATTTATTTATATATACATATATGTATCTCAATCCTTTTGCTACAATAAAAATCGCTTAACTGAAATGCACATCTGTGAAATACTCAAACTGACGGATTATGTTTAAGTTAAGATGAGATATTTGAAATCAATGTGGGGAACAACTGTCGAAGAATTGAAAGCAGCATAAACCAGTTCATATTTAGTCGTAACACATTCGTTCTTTGTTTATTGTACGTGGCTTAAACTCGAATGGCAAACCACACAAAATTGAAAGCACCCGGCTAATACTATTTTCATGTCCGCATCACTGTAGCTCGACGATGTCCTTCTGCTTTTAACTATCATGTGGAAAATGGAAAAGTTTTGTTCAAAATTCGTTTGCTGCCTGTCAACGCTGACATCTTTGCCAGACCTCGACCCATTTTCATTAAACTTGTTATACCCCGTACTCATCAATGGGGTAAATAGAGAATCATAGAGTTCTTGCAATTGTTTGTTACAGGCATCACGTAGCATCTGCATTACATAATGTATTATTTTGATACTCGCTATGTGCACACATTTCAATTGCGTCTCCATGACATGGAAATTCGATTAAAATTGAACAATAAGCACAAAAGCTATTTAACAAGCGGCTATCTACAGTGTGGAGCCAAGAGTAGAAAATGTCATATATATATATATATATATATTTTCTGTATATCTATGAGTATACACGAACTAATCGACACTCGTCGCTTGCTACAGTTTGTCGAGTATTAGGGTATTAGGGTGTTAGGGTGTTAGATAAGGGTATTAGATAAGTCGAGCAGCTTTCAGTGCACGCGTTATTCTGCTTGTTAGTTTTGGGGGCTGTTGATTACGGCTAAAAGTGGCCGTGCGTAGAGAAGAAGCAGCAGCCCAAGTCTAGGCTGCGCCCTGTTAACTGGGCCGCATAAAACGCCCAACAGCCCAAACAGCCCCGCAAGTACCCAACAAGCACCCAGCCAAGGCCCCATTGCTCTATGGCAACGGGGTCCGCCCACTCGCAGTTGCAAATCCAATTAGGCGCCATTGCGTTGTCAGCGTCGTCGTCATATGTCGTTGAACCTCCAACATCCAAGCAACGCCGCCGCCGCCGCAGCAACAGCAGCAGCAGCAGCAGCCATGCCTTGACTTTTAATCTCATTTGTGTATGTGTGTGTGTGTGTGTGTGTGTATGTGTGAGGCACGCCTTTACTTATGACGCGCCTTGTCAGTCGCGAGCCCGATTGAGTTCATGTGCATGTTCATGTCCACAGAGCGGCTACAGCGGGATACACTCTAAAAAAAATATTCATACAATATCTATATCCTTACAAACAACAACAAAAAATGACAACCCATTTTTCTACAAAAAAAAAAATAAACTTATGCTTTAAAAAAAAAAACTTAAAATTTTTAAGAAACATAATCTACTTTTAAAAGGTATTTAATTTTGAATGACAATATATACTAAATAAAAAAATATAATTTCTGATTTAAACAAATAATTTACATTTAAAAAAAAATAGTTCGAAAAGGAAGCAATTTATATTTTTGAAAATTCAGAATTCATTTGATTGAAAATACCAAATACTAATATAGAAAGTAATTACATAAAAATTAAATCGAAATGCTAATTTTCTATTAAAGTTATCAAACTGATAATTTATAATTGGCTAAGCAGCTATTTTATGTTATTTTGCTAGCTGCGAGCACAGCTTTTTTGCTGAGTGTATGTAGGCTATGTCTCAGGAGGCTGCTGCTGCCAGTTAAAACTGTAAATTGTGCAAACGGCCCAGCGTTGTCCTCCATTGTCCGTTGGTGCCACATTATTAACCTTAATTAGCATTTAATGGCGCTGAGGGGCCGATAGAACGTTGGGCCCATTTCCCATAAATTGGCGAATCGGCCATTGTCATTTTCATTTTCATTCTCATCATCATCACTCAGCTGCAATATGCGTGCATCGAAGTCGAATGACAGTTAAGGTTTCTCTCCTACCCCTGCCCCTTGTTGCTTGTCGCTTGTCTCTTGTCTCTTGTCTCTTTGTCGCCCACTTGCCACTGGGACATCGAGAGAGCGCTTTAATTGCCACTTCGAATCGATAAACAATAGACCAAAGTGCTCTCTAATTGCAAAAGCAATGTGAAAAGTGTGCCTCCACCATTAGCAGCAGCCACAGCAGCAGCAGCCACAGCAGCCACAGCCACAGCAGCAGCATTAACAGTAAAAGCCATCAGGAACATCAGAAACTTTATGCACAGGTTGAGAGCAGAGTCATACAAAATGCATTACGACCCAGAATATCAAAAATCGGTGCTTAGTTCTTAGAAATAATTTCTATATATTCACAAAAGAGATGTCTTGAAAAGTTTTCAACGTTTTCGAAAAGTTTCCCCAAAGTAGACTTGCCTGCCTCATTTCCCTATTTGCTTGATTGAAAGTCATAAGCAATTTGGATCTGTGGCAATGTCACATTACTGCATTCATTTTATCCATTGGTTTCTGATAATGACTACGGAAATGAGCACGGATGTGACTCGGAAATTTCCTTGATAAAATATGAGTTTCCATCATGCCGTACGTTGTCGCGACAGTTGCGTCGTGAATCCAATCATCCTTTCTGTGAAAACAGCATGTTCCTTTTTTTTCTTAGCATCTTTCACATCTCTCTCGAATATTAGCTGGCAAATACCTCTCAAGGACTGTGTTGTTGTTGTTCAGTTGTTGTTCAATTGCGGCTCCTTCTATTCACGCAACGCAACACGTTCAAAAGTTATGACGGCTGCCTGTCATCAAATTGTAATTTGTAAGCATAATATCCTTAATTAAGCCGGCTTTCTGTTACAGCTTGCTGCACTTTCTTGTTGCAATCTTGAATGATGCCTTCAGTTGCACATAGCACATAGCACCAGCACCAGGACCAGCACCAGGACCAGGTCATCTTTCCTCGATTGGTTGCATCTTGACGGCAACTTTGTTGATAACACAGGCTTCGTCTGAATAATCAAGTGTTAAGGATAACGTCAACGTCAAGGATAGGAAATTGTTGTTGGCCTTTGTTATTCAAATGTTAAATCGCCCGAGACAGAATTAATAAATTTCTTGACTCTTTTTCTCTTCAGGAATTTTCTTGATTAATCAAAAGGAATTTTGCTGTGTAGCTATGCCAACATAACCTTAATTGCAGCAAGTTAAATAAGATTATAAAGATTTGAGTTGCAATAGGGAAAGAGTACAAATTTAAGTACATAAGTAAATAAATATAAATAAAAAAGTACAGCTACTGTATAGATATATGTAACCTACGGTGTACCCAATTACTTCTTCCCATGAATTTATTATATTATTATTTATTCATTTAATTAGCTATCTTCCACTTATTAACTGTTGCGAATTTCTCCCTAATCACTGGCGACCTGAAGGTGCGCGATTATTTATTTATTTTTTTTTTTTGCCTGGCTGCTTACATCTCAATTAACAGATAACGTTGCATTTGTTGCCATTACAATTGTTCTTTACTTTTATTACATTTATTTTTTTCCCTGATGGCCCTAATCAGCGTTGGTTTCGTTTGTCGGTTGCAATTAAAATATAATTGTAATCAAGTAACAATGTGTCGTGTGTTCATTGTGTATGTGTATGTGTATGTGTGTACATACATACATATGTATATTTCGTTTATATTTATTTGACTATTTTCCACTACTGACATGCCCTGCGCGCCCTTACCGCCCTTACCGCCCTTGCATTTCGGTTCGCCAGCACACGCTGCGCTCACATGTCGTATACGTGATATTTGAGCTATTTCTATTTGCCACGTTTATTGGCAAGTTCTGCTACCCGTTTTTGCTGGCGCTCACTCACTAATTGGCCATTAAATAATTAACATCATAATGCAAACGAGTATTATTCGCGCAGCGCAAAGCATTTAAGTTGAAACGAATTTTTGGTCATTTTAATGATTTAAATTATTGTTTTTTTTTTTTTTGTTTCGCTATTTAATTTTGTTCATTTGGCTTCACGAGAATTCCACAATTGCACTAGCAACTTTTTCATATTCCGATGAAAATTTCTCGTTGTCTGTTTTGCGTGTCAAATTTGGCGTTGCATTGCTATTGTCTGTGTTGTTTAGTTGTTTGGTTCCCATTATTAATATGCGACAAATATTTTCATTAAAATACCTATTATATGCATATTATTTATATACATTTATATGTTTGTGCAAAATAAATATTTTGCAAATTGGTTTTGGCTTCAAGAATTAATCAATTAATTTTTAAGACAAACCTAAAAAACACCAAGCTGGAATCAACATTTTTTTAATAGCTTTCGAACGGGTAAAGATATTGAGAAAAAATGATGAGCTTGTATTGAGCCGGCAATACGAAAACTTAAATTACAAATATAAAGTCTGTAGCTCTTATGACTTTCATAAGAGATCAGGGTATAAAAAAGGTTTATTCTTTTTTTTTTTTAAAAAAAATCATAACCGAACTGTTTGTTAATCTCGAGGCCATTTTGATCATTATTTAACATATCAAGTTTATGAATTTTTGAAAAAATAAAATATGATTTTTTTGCCGAAAAAAGCATAATACCAATTTTGATTTTTCAAAATATAGAATATGGAAAAAATACGTTTAAAAAAACAAAACTATTTCAAAATTGCATAAACCTTAAATGGGATCGACAATCGGTTCCGTTTTGCTAAAGTTATACAAGTTTGAAATCTTAGGACATTTTTTGATCATGAACTTGATATGTAGAATTAGTTTAGAGGGCAAACTATGCACAAATTGTTTTAAGCTTGAAAACCGGTTCAGTTTTTTTACAAAATTGTGGTAGTTTGATGTTTAAGGAGGGTATTGCTATATTTTTCAAAGCTTCGCGTGTTTCACAGAATTTAAGCAATTTATGCCAATTACTTTTAGCTTGATTAACAAGGCATTTCTCAGTTGGTCGATCATTTTGAAATTAATATGGAAATCGTGTATATACATATATGTTTGTTACTGATTTTGTGAACAAATTGACCAAACATTTATGTATGTAGAAATGCAATTAGAGTTTCGATAAACGATTAACTATTTGAATGTTGCCACAGTACAAAAAGCACCTGCTAAAAAGTTATACAAACTTTATATACATGGAATATGCTATATACGTAGGTAGTTAAATGTATGTTTGTGTGTGTGTGTGTTTGTGTGTGTTATTATTTTAACATTCCTTTCCCAGCTTTATGGCCGTTGCTGTTCTGCTGTTGTTGTTGTGTTTGTTGCTGTTTCTTAGCCATTTTTCAGCATCGCTTTTGTTGCTGTTTGTGAAACTCGTTTGGTGCACAAGATTTCGTTTTTATACTCGTACTTTGCTTTATCTGCGGCTCTTTCAATTTTTTTTTTTTTTTTGCTACTTCTTCTTATATTTTGCTTATTTTGCTTTGTTTTTTTTATTCTTACTTTTTCTTCTTTATTTTATCTACGTAGCATGTGCGCGGGTTATGTAACCGCAAAATGATGTATCGCATTTCCGAGGCTGCTGCTCGCTGGTAGACTTGGAGACTGGGTGACTGAGAGACTGAAAGACTGGGAGGGTGGGGGGGGGGGGGGGGGGGGGGGTTCGCTAGTGGAGGCCTGGCCCTGTCCATGACCATCGTTTTTGGGGCCATGAACTTTTGCAGCACTTAGCCGCCAGCCAGCCAGCAAGCCAGGTTGGGAATCTGGGCATCTGGGCATCTGCCCTCAGACAAGAAGAAAACAAGAAAAGAAGAAAAACAAAAAACTATGGGAATACTTGGCTATATTACGCTCTCTTTTTTTTCAAGCTAGAACTTCTTGGCAGCTGTTCGCAATTATTCACTTTTTCCATTTTCTATTGTTAATAGTTATATAAACATGAAATTAGCATATATGCATATTGATAAGTTTCTTTCAAATATGCCACATGTATTATGTATGGCTAAAATGGAAAGTAACATGGAAATTTCGGATGTTATGCGTTGACTTTCGTTTGCCATAAGAAAGTGTCTCGAAAAGTGTGTGTTTCGTTTCGTTTAATGTCTCACGTAATCCACATTAAATGCTCGTGTTTTTATACCCTTGCAGTGGGGTATTTTCATTTTGTTACGAACGTTGACATAAAGCAAATCTTGAGTGTGTATATATATATTTATTCGAGATATATATAATCGAGATTAGTTGATTAATTTGTTAGAACAACATTCAATAATACTTAATCATAGAGATCTGTAATACACACAGACATATATTGTACCGTTACAAGTGTATCAAATCGTCGACACTCCAAACATAACTTATCTTTGCTGTTATTTTTTTTTTTGACAGATTTATTTCTTTTTTGCCTTGTGCGCATAGATAAGAAAAAGCAAACATATAAATTCCTTCCTCACTCTTCCTGCCACTCTCTATACTTCACTCTCCGTCTCCGCTAATCATTTGGTGTATTTAAGCCATATATGTATGTACCTTTGCTTAAAAGGGGTGAGAAAATAGCTATTTTCATTCTAATGAGTAAATCATTTTTTCAAACTCTCTATTGATTTTTTCCATATTCGATTGTTAGCTAATTTGATTTAATCGATTGATTTACATATATGATATCATACGGAAACATTTTAATACTAAATAGTAAATACTTATGTAAGTCATATATAAAAACTGAAATTACAAAATGATCAAAAAAAAAACTGTTCTTTTTTTTTCGTCAATAAATTTAGTTTTAATTATAAAAATTCTACATTTTTATCATTTGTTTTCCAATTATTATATAATTTCACATATCATAATTTTTTTGTATACTTAAGTTTCCTTTATATCTGCTATAAGTGAGTTCCTAAATCTTTTTCAGAAATGGTGCTTCATTCATTAATTTTGCACAGACGCCCCCTAGTAGCAAGCATTCGCTTTTTATTTTTTCATTCAACTTGACTAATTGGGAAAACCTTTTAAAAAAAAAACCCCCCTTCTTTTACACACACTGTCTGCCCCGCACCCCGAAACCCGCTGCCCGCAATAGCTTCAACTGAAATCTATATACATATCAATGTGTGTCAAAGTGATTTGATTTGATTGCCTGACTTGCCAACCCACAGCCCCCACCACCCCGCTGGGCAGGCACCACTGTGCAGTATATAAATATTACTCATACGCCAGTTGGATCCACTGCAGTCGAGCGCTCTTATCAGTCGCTCTTATCTGGCAGCAGTGCTACGTAAACAAGAAATTGTTTAATTGTTAGCATTGCCATTGGCGACATGACAATGCGGAAAGGGGTACAGGTGAAGTCGAGGGGGGGGCGGTGGAGAGAGGCGATGGGGTCGTCAGCTGATGGATGGTCGCAGTTTTAAATGTTTTTTATTGCTGTGGCAGCAGCTACAAACGTGGGAGAGCATGACAAGGGGTGAGAGTGGGAGAGGGAGGGGAGGGGAGGAAAGTGTGTTTACCTTTTAAGCAGTTTCAACTTTAAATTGAATTCATTTCGAGTTGTTGCAGTTGTTGTGGTTGTTGTGGTTGTTGTTGTTGCTGTTGTTGCTGTGGTTGCTGTTGTTGTCGATGATGATGACGACGACCCTCGGAATGATTGTCAGCGCTGTTGGCATTTTCAGTTTGCAGTGTTTTTTTTCTTTTTCTTTTTCTTGTTTTCTTTTCTCCCCCCTTCTTTTCATTCTGTGGTTCTTACTGCTGTTGTTGTTGCTGCCACTGCTGCCATTGCTGCCATTGCTGCTGCTGCTGTTATTATTGCTCAGGTGTGCATTGTCTCACGTTTGTTTATTTATTTGCTCGCTTGATTGCCTCACACATGGTTTTCTTGGCAGCTCTTTTTGCTTATTACGGTGACGTCGCGACATCTTTTGTTGTTGTTGTTGGTGTTGTTATCAATTGCAGTCGCGTCGTTAACACTTTGTTTACCCCACTTTACACTCGGCCAACTCTTGCTCTTGCTCTTGCTGTTCCAATTTCAGTTTCAATATCACAGTTTCAAGTTTCAGTTCCATTCCCGAATGTCTCGGCTGGCAACAAGTGTTTGCAACAACAACAATAACAACAACAGCAGCCATAAACAAATCGTATACTCAATAAATTGGCTTTTAAATGTATCTGCCCATATCCAATTATAAGAGCGGCGCATTTATAGCGGTAAATTCAACAACAACAGTAACAACAACAACAGCAGCAGCAACCATAAAGCGCAGCATCTAAATAATAATGGTCATAAAGCCGACAGCGTGGAATGGGAGAATGAAACAAACGACATGAGACTGACAGCTGAGAATCGAGAATTAAATGTCAGGCTAGCAACAAAGAAACAACAACAACAACAACTGTTGAAAACTGACGAGCAGCTGAGACACCCTGTAACTATACATAACTGTATAACTGTAGAGCAAGTGATTACAAATTAAATGTATTTAAAAAAATGTTTTATGATCATTTATTATAAAAACGAAAAATTAAAATTGATTTTCTGTAGGTTTTCTGACGACACCATTACAGAGTATCTTATAGTCGTTGCTAACGGCTGCAACTTTCCGACAAGTTATTACTGAAATCGTGGCGATCCGTTGTAAAAATGTTTATATGTATGTATGTGTGTGTATAAGTGTTATTTGCATGTTGCACACTTTCGACAAGCGCTTAACGCCTTTATTGTTTACAGTGTATGACAAAACGTTGTTAAATAACGCCCTTTGCGTGCAGAGAGCGTTAAAGGGGCAGATCAGAGAGAGAGCGAGATAGAAATTGTGAGAGAAGTTAAACAGTGCAGTTGTAAAAAATAAATGAATTTCAAATAAAAAACAAAAAAAACCTATAAAAAATTGAAAACTTAAAATTTAACTTACTTTTACTTTCTATATGCGTAACTGTTCTTTAACAGTCTATAACAAATCAAAATATGGCCAATGATAATTGTAACGATTTCGAATCCAAACGAATCAAATCTTATATATTGATGCAATATGAAATAAAATGTTGGCGAGTGTATGGAATGATGCACGGCATCAATCGCATTAGCCATGAGTGCACTCACATAACATAAGTATGAATGTACTCGCAACATATTCACAGCTGCTTATCAGCTGCCACAGCTTCAGGCTTCAGGCTGCTGGCTTCTGGCTTCTGCCACATTGTGGCTGACGTTGAGGTCAAGCTATTGCTGCTCAGCTTCCTCCTTGGCTGCACCCACAGCCGCAGCCCGCAGCCCACAGCCCACAGCCCGCAGTCCACAGCCATCGGTCCCTCCGTTCACCCTGCCCCTCCCGCTGTCCCTTGCCTTGCTTGTATGTGTGGCATGCAATTCCATGGCCAACTGAAAAAGACTTTGGTTCGCTTTTGAGGCAATGACTTTTACACATCGCAGCACATGGCTGCCCAACCACACATACCCAACCACCCCCCCCCCCCTCCCACCCACCTCATCCTCCCTTCTCCTACCCACACCCCCGCAGCAGCAGTTAGCACATCTTACTAGCCATGTGCATGTCTGTCTCTGTGTATGTGTGTGTGTGTGTGCACTCAGAAAAATAAATACATACATATATATATGTAAAACATACTCAAAGCGTGTAAAATGATTACCAACATTTTTGAAAAACAAAATTTTTGGTTTCAAAATTAAATTTTTGTCATACCGAAAATCCTACATTTTATTGGCTTAAGATATAATTTGAAGTACTCGAGTTCTTAAATCAATTCGAATATAATCTTAAAATACAACTAAAACAGCTTGAATCTAGAATGGAAGTTCTTCAATAAAGCACAAAAATGCTTGTAAAAATAAATTTGTGCTTGAAATAAGTTGTGTTTTTGTTTACTCGTTTTTAAAATCAAGCTGGATTTAAACATTTTGCAAAAAAACTTGAAATTGTTAGTAGAAAACTAGAAATTGTATTTCAATGTGCACTTGAATTAAGAACAGCGGATTTTGGCTCAGTGTATAAGCGCTCAATTGTATCCGCCAGCATCGGGCGCGTGTAAAATCGTAAGGCAAACTCACACAATTGAATCGGCCGGCAGCGAGCGAGCAGCGAGCAGCAAGAAAGAAACTTGCCTTACCGGATTTCGAGCTATCCCCCCCCCCCCCCCTCATTCGCTCCACCCCCTCTTCTCCTTCTCGCCGCCCTGCCCTGCACCCCTTTGCTCACACCTGCATGGACCGTGGGCAATAGACAAGCACTGCTCCTCTCCCTCTCCCTCTCCCGCTGCCTCTGTCTCCCTCTCTTGCGCTCACCGCTCTCTTCTGTCCCAGCTTCTCTTCCTCAATCTGTTGTGTGCGCTCCACATCTTGGGGTCTCTCTATTGATTTCGTTTTATACAACAAAAATTCATGGCTTTGGAATGCTAACGTTTATCTGTGTCTGTGTCTGTGCCGCGTGTGTGTGTGTGCGTGTGTGTGTGTGTAAGTGTGTGTGTGTGTGTGTGTGTGTGTGTTTGTTAGCAAACAAGTAAGTAATAAGTAACTTCTTTTTCGGCTTAAAGAAGAAAACTAGAAATTCTTGCGCCCATTTGACTGGATTGGTGTGACCCAAAAAAGAGAAAATCAACAAGGGGCAGTGACAGGGGAGAGGGGGAGAGGGGGGGAGGAAAGCGATTGAGTGTTAATACTATATAGATATATGTACATATATAGAGATGCATACAAAAACAAAAAACATAAAGATAATGCGACAATGTCGATGTGGCTTAATGTTCAAACAACTTCAAAAGAAGAAACAGAAGATGAGGAAAGAGAGTGGAGAGCAAAGCAGCCGATATTAGAAACGTCTCAAAAGCGAATGAGTTAAGGCAAAAGAAAAGGCTTTTTCAATATGAGTTATTGGCTTAGCCACAAACTGATATTTTAAATAGCTATTTAAATGTACTGAAATTTTAAATTTTAATTTTTTCAATTTTCAAATCTTTTTAAATATATATAATTTTTAATAATTGTTATATTTCAATAATTGAATTTAATTTAAATTATTTTTATATGTGCCTGCTCCTAGTCGACATTAAATAAATAAATGAATATACAGCAACAACAAAATACAAGGAAAAGTTAACAGTATTTTGACTACATTAATGCTAATAAAAGTAATAAGAAAAACAGCTTCCAACAACAGAAATAAAAGAAAAATATAATTCTTTCCAGATACTACAGTTTATCTAAGAAAAGTGAATAATGAGAAAATTAATGCTGAGCAACTTTAAAGTAAATCTAAATTAATTAACAAAAAAGTTTTAAATCATTCCTACTTATTATACCAAAATGTTGCATGTGTTTAATTTGTATTTTATTTTATTTTTATTTTATTTATTTATAAATCAAATAACGAAAAATACTTTAAAATACAAGCATGGCAAGGTAAAGTTATGTGGAAAGAAATGTTCTCGTACATTTGATCAAATGTTCCAAAACTAAGCTGACAGCAAAAAGCGTTTGCCAACAGCTGCAAGGACTATTGGGTTGCAGGACGTGGGAGCTTCGTCCTGTTTGTGCTGTTTACTGCACTGTGCACATAAATAAATATAATGCATTAAGTTTCAGTTGAGCAAGACATTTAATTGGATTCGTGGGAAGACCGTCTGTCTGTCTGTCCGTCTGTCGTAGCAGGAGACCGTCTCCTTTGTGAACGGTTTATTCATTGGGGTTCCGCTTTCACAGTTGCCACGGACTATATAGTATACGGATTATATGCTGGGTGCTCTTTGCTGTCTGTTGTGGCAGATATATTATTACCAAGAATTTTGCTCTATTTTTAAAATCGAGTAAGTAAACATCTTTCGCATGGAAAATAACAATTTTGCCAGCGTTCAACTAGTTTGAAATGAGACAATTTTGCAGCAATTTCTGGAAACACAGATAATGCAATTACAGTTCGCAAACTGTATTTGCAGCAAATGCAATGTTATTGATTGCATTGTAGCAGTTAATTGAAATAATAATACAATTCAATTGCATTGCAAATTCAGTATTCACATATAATCTATAATCTCTTTTTATTTAACTATCTGCAATTTATACAGTCTGCAAAAATGTACAAAATAACGCCCCCTTTTCTGCACTCTGTATCAGGCAACGAAAAACGCCCCCTAAAAAACAGAACCATTTAATTCAAACCAATGCAGTTTGACAGTCACTGTGTTTTAACTCATTTTATATATTTATATATGTTGTGCATTTTATAGTTTGCCTTTTGTTGTCAGTTGATTTCCACACAACACATAAAAAAAACAAACAACAAAAAAAACAAAAAAACTCGTTTTGTTTTCAGGTTAGTTTTTTGGAGTTGCCGTTACAGCAGCCCAATGCTGCTCAAACGGTAAGCGGCTTTTCTGGCAATTTCGTATTTTTTTTCGTATTTTTTCTTTTAATTTTGTTATTGTATCAGAGAATTTCTACAATTTTGCTACCGTCTTTCTTAAAATGTTGCTTCTTCTCTCCGTTGCTGCTTTCAGCTTTCAGCAGCAAATATTTCCAGTTGGTTGACTCTGTTTGGCAGCACTCAACTCCCACTTGCCACTTCCCACTAGCCACTAGCCACCAGCCACTAGCCACCAGCCACTTGCCACTAGCCACTCTCCACTTCCCACTTCTCGCTGCCCACTTCCCATTCCATTCCAGTATTATTCATTTTTTTGCCGTTTTCTACGTGAATGATCGCCAAGCAGAGGTGTCAAATTGACAAGAATTTTTACGCAAATAGCGCTCTCGTTTTTGCTTTCTTTCTCTTTTTTTTTTGTTGTTTGTGCAAGAGAGTAAGCTGTGAGACAGAGAGAGAGAGAGAGAGAGAGAGAGAGCAGAGAGCCGTTCTCAAAGCATTGCATATTGATTTCTCTGATTTGTAGTGCAATCTAATAGTGCTCAAAGATGTTTGTTAGTACATACATACATACATACATACATACATACATACATATATACTAACGGGTATTGCCGGACCAATGCTGCCTACCAATTTATCCACACATTTCCTAAACACGTACCGTATTGTTATTTAATGCGAAGCTTTTCAAATATGTTGACAGTTTATCGGATTCATAACAAAAGAGTTGCAAACAACAGTTTTCCCCACATTTTCCGTCATTGTTCTATTTTTAGAGTAAACACTTTTAATCCGATTAAATAAACTATGTTTTCAAAGCATATGAAATTCGTTTGATATTTGAATGACTAGTTAATTAAGATATTTCGATTTTGTGAATACCCCTTGTTAATTATTAGTTCACTGTATCAAGTTTGAACTGTAAATAAAAATTCAAAAAATTAATATACCTGAATCATTTTGTATGACTTTTACAGGGTATACATTTTAAAAAGCTGTGTTTATGGCTTATTAGCGATGTATAAACTCTGAATCAACAATCAACACACAGACACACACACACACACACACACTCACAGAAAACTTTTTGGAGTTTTCAAGTGGAAAAATGTCAACATTGCCGGCAAAAATACCAAAAATACAGCAGAAAATTAAAAGGTTTTTTTAATTGTTTTTTATTTTTTATTGTTGTTGCTGTGCTACAAATGTATCTGAGTGCTGCGTTTATTGCATAAATGATGCCGCCCCTGCCCTTCACCCCAAAAATAGCAGAGGCAACAACAATAACAATAACAATAATAACAAACAGAAGAACAACAAAAAACAGCAGTCATAAAAAAACGCAACGCTGACGCCGCCGTCTCTCTCTCTCTCTCTCTCTCTCTCTCTTTCACTTTGTTGGTGTCTCTGTCGTCGCTGCTGATTCATGGCTCATGCATACAAAGCTCAGCTGGCAGCTGTGAGCGACAGACAGACAGACTGAGTGAGAGATTCAGAGATTGCAAGAGCGAGAGCGAGAGACTTAGATGTAGACAGTTTGACAAGCATTGGTGCACACTTACTTTAGACGCGTCGCTGCCGCTGCTGCTGCTGCTGCTGCTGCTAATGCTGTCGGCGTCGACTGCTGCATAAACAAATCAAATTAGGTACACCAACAAGAACAACAACAACAAAAAAAAGAAGCACAAGCACAAAAAAATAGACGAAAAATGCGCGTCGAAACGAAACGAAATGAAACGAAATGGCAATGAAACGCTGTCGCTGGCGCTGGCGCAGCCGCAGACGCCTTTGGTAAATGAACGCGTGCGCGCACTGCACGGTACACTACGGGGAACGTGGCAAGGGGAGCGCGGAACGCGGAAGCCGGCACGTCGCGAACAAAACGGAATGAAAACGCAGCGGAGAAAGAGCGACACGCTGTGAACGCAACGACAAACGGCGACAGTTGCCGCACAACTGATGCGATTAGTTGGCGCTGCGACGCAGCTAGCCCCAAGACGCAGAGAACAGAGAAAACAGCGAGCGTCAGAGAGCGTCAGAGCGTAAGCGTCAGAGCGTAAGCGTCAAGCGTTTGGAGCTGACCACAAAGCAAAATGGCAAAAAACAAAAGCGTCAGAAAAGCTGCGCACGATGCTCAAACCAGCCAAAGAGAGTGTGAGAGCGAGAAAGAGAGAGAGAGCGAGAGATAGTGCGCGCGATATGAGTGGGCTGCACTGAGAGAGCACAGTTGGGCAGTCACCGCACTTAGTTAATGTATGCAAACAGTTAACAAAACAGCTGAAAGCTCCTTTTGAAAAGCATTGCTCTAACGGTATGTTATTTAAATAACATTTTATGCTAAGTTGGTAACAACTTAACTTTTCAAAGAGTTTTACAATTCAAGCTTTTTGTGCTCGAATTTAGTTTTGTCATAATTCTGCATTATCACTAACATCAATCGCACTTAAAGTGAATAACAGCGCAGAGCTTTTGCTTCTTACGGTATCTATATATACTGATAGCTTACTTCCTAAGTTTTAACCTCAATGTAAAAAGTATTGGAAACTGTATTTAAACTTAAATTGAAACTGAAATTATTAACAGTGTATACAAGAAATTGCATAAAAAATTGCATATTCCTAAAATGTGGCTTGCAAATCGATATTTATCGATTTCAGGGAAGATATCGAAGATCTCAAACAATTAGCCAAAATTTTAAATTTCGAATTTCTTATTAATAGACCATTATGTAATTTTTAGAAATTAATAAAGAAATTGTAGCAATTTTACAACTTATAAAAGCTCTCAAAATTAAGCTTTCGCGCATTTTGAGGTTATGAAGGCTATGTTATCCCGCTTATAAAAGACATTATATAAAACATATAGTTGAACTTACCCAATCTGGAATCATTTTTCTTGCGTACACGTAAACAAATTGTGCAAGACTTGATGCACTGTAAAATAAAAAAAAAAAATAAGAAATTTATTACTTTAAGTTTTTTATGGGATTTGAAATTCGCTGCTACGTACATCGTGTATGTGGCGAATGGCTTCCGTGCGCGATATATTGTCCAGGCTGAGTCCATTGACCTCGAGTATCTCATCGCCCACTTCCAGATTATCGCGATCGGACGGTGAGCCATATAATTTAATTTTACCCTCTGCATTCTCCACGAGTATAATAACATACCCCGATAGTTCGACAACTTGTTGCTGCAAAGAAAAGCAAAGTGAGTGAGAGTGAGAGTGAGTGAGTGAGAGATAGTTGGAGAATTAAAGAATTGTGCATATATGATTTTATTAAGCTAGTAATCGTATGTCTAGATTCTAGAAAATTGCCCCTGCGCTCAAGTTTTCAATGTTTTGCCTCATAAAGTCATTTGCATAAATGCCACAAAATGTTTAATGAGCGGATTGGTAGTGGGTGAGGGGGGTACTTTCACATACAGGTAGGGGTCAGGGGCAGGGGCAGTGGTGTGTTTCTCTGTCCGAAAACAAATTAATTATACACAACTTTGACTAAGTTACCCACCCCCCCCCCCCCCCCAACTGCCCCCCGCAGCCAGAAACAGCAGGAATCGCAATTCTTGCTCCTGTTTCTAATGTAGGCGTTCAATTGTATGTGTGTGTCTGTGCGTGTGTGTGTGTGTGTGTGTGTGTGTGAAGTTTAGCCCATTATTGCTTGGGCTGGCTCGTTATGTTAATTACAACAAATTATGCTCGTGTGGCAATGCGTGAGACAAGCTACCCTCCCCCTCTCCCTCCCCTTCCACACACACAGCCCCCCTGGGCGCCCCTGACTACACTCTAGCATTTTTCTTGGAGCATGGATAATAGCTTGAGAGTCTCGGTTCAAGTTTGAGTTTGAGTTACGTTTCTGGAATCGGCGTCTGGCATACAATTTTGATAGCGTTAATGAGCTTTTAAGGCATTCCTTTGGGAGTGGGAGGGGGAGGGGGTGGGTGTGTGGGGCATTAGCGGCATTTATGGGTCAACAGTTGCAGTTTGACAGGAACTGTATATAGCTGGTAACAGTTAAGCATTGAAAGGAATTAAATTGAAAACTAAATGGGAAGTAATTAAATTTTATATATTTATACATTTAAAGAAAATTCTATTTTTACTGCACTGTAAATAAGTTTTTATTAATTGAATAATTTAACAACTAAAAAATATAATTCAACAAAGAGTCTCTTAATTTAAGCTTCATTTAGATACAGATAGATATTTTTATATTTTTTTTAAGATTGGTCCTACAAATTTATTTCAATTCAAGAAAATTCTTTAATGAATGAAGTTAGTTAAATTTATTTGTGGCCTGAAATTTGGGGATACAGAAACCGATAGGAAAGCGAGAAAGAGAGGGAGAGAGGGAGAGAGGCGTATAGGCCAAATGGCAAATGATGTGGCACAGGTCAAAGGGGTTGGGGGGAAGGAGGGGGGGGGGTGTCTGCACTCGACAGCGAATTCTGTGGCAATTGCGGCCGAAAGTACTAAAGAATTGGGCGGCGATTGGGCGTGGCGAAAGTGCAATTGTTGCAAGCCTGGGCACGCGCCGCAACACGGAATGCGACAGCAGCAACAGCAATAGCAACAACAACAACAATTGCCACGGCAAACAAACAAACAAATAAACAAACAAACAAACAAAACGCTCGACACAGCAAAATTGCAAGCGAACTGAACTCGAGTCGAGTCGAGTCGAGTCGAGTCGAGTTGAGTTGAGTTGAGCTAAGTTGGCAAACAGCCAAAGGGGAGGGGCATACAGGAGACGCAGGACAATGCCACAAACAAATGGCGCTAAAGGTGCAGGTGCAGCTGCAGGTGCAACAACAACAACAAGAACAACAGCAGCAACAATGTTGATGACAACTTGACATTTGATAGTCGCCGCGAAAAAGTTGTATTTTTGTTGCCCGGCTCTTAATGTGATTAGACATGGTGCAAAATAAATGCCAGCAACAACAACAGCAACAACAACAACAACAACAGCAACGACAAAAGTCGACCAATTGAAGCGCACGCTGGTCGCCAGGGGGCGCTTAAGTCAACAACAAAATAAAAACCAGAAAAAACGATCAAATCTGCCGAGTACCGAAGATTAAATACCCTTGCATTAAAAACACAAAGCTGAGCATTTCGATACAAGTACTTTTTTTCGAGAATGCAAAAAACTGAAAATTGCATTGCAACTTTTATTTTTGTATTAACTATTTCAACCTTTTAATAAGTACACATCTCAAATCAAGTATACGTGAAAATGAGAACAAACTGCAGAAAAATTTGCAAGCAATAAATTTAAAACTTACAAACAAATCTCTCTGTCAAATAAAGACAAAATGCATAAAATACTAAAAACATTTTCTGAGTGGATTTCCACCTCAAAGTAAACCTAATTTAAGATTGTTTCTTTTTATAATATATTCAAATTTTAAATTGGTTTTTTGTTCTTCTCAAAGAGCAGTTAATTTAATAAACATTTTAAGTTTTTTTGTAATCTCTTTTTTAGAATATATTCAAATTTTAAATTGTCTCTAAAATGAAGTAATTTAATAAGAAATTTAATATTTTGTAATGAAGTAATCTTTAATATAAAATATAGTAAATATATAACCTATATTAGAAACTTCTAGGCTACGTAACTTTATTAAAATACCTTGGGCAAGGGTATATATATATATATATATATAGGGTATATATATATATAGCATATATGTGTAACAACAGCAACAAAAAAAAAAGCAGCGGCATAATTATTGGCGTTTCAGCGCCGGATGTGGGCACTCAGCACCCACACATACACACACACACACTGCGAGAGGGACACACACATGTGTGTACATAGGTGTATATATATATATATATATAAATACATATATGTTTGTATACACAGGGGGGCGTGTGGAGGACAAGCGACGACATGGACTCAAAACTGGAGCAGCCTCAGTCGCATTCGCAGTCACACCCACTCACCTCCCCCCCCCCCCCCGCCCTACCACCTCCTCTTCCTGCCCCCTGTCGCACTCGAATGAAAAATGACAGCAATTACGCTTAAATTATGCGTTTGTTTTCATATGAGCGTCCTTGTCAGTGTTTTTTTTTTTCTTTACCACTGTTGATGTTGCTGTTGTTGTTCTTGTTGTACTACTTGAAGCTCATTTCACACATTGACACATGGACACATACATATATATATATATATGTGTATCTGACAAACAAGCTCTAACCTCAAAAATTAATGGGTATACTTTTGATGCTGAGTGGTCAGCAGGGAAAAAGCAAAAAATAAATTAAATCATATAATATACATATGTATATAAAGGCACTTAGTCAGAAACGGTACTTTAGCAAACAACAACAAATACAGCAGCTCAATTTGAATAGCAGCTGTCCCAAATCAGCTTATCAAATAGCATTCATTTCTAAACAAAATAACATAAATGTAATTTAACCAAAAAGTTGCATTTAAATGCAGCTTAAATTCATGAAGCTAAATATCATGTTGCTTAAAACTCAATATTTCATTAAATAATATCACAGCTTACAAAAAATACAAGTTAATTTATTTAAGATTTCTGTTTTTACTTATTTGTATTTTATATTTTTATTTTAATTTTATTTAAAATTACAAAAATATAAGTTTAACACGTTTTACTTACTGAATGCAACGTGTTCCCATCTTATCAAGTATACGTATGCATATTTCAGTGTGCCCCAAAAAGTGTGCTACACTTTGGTGACACATGTCAATGTGACAGTGCGAGAGGCAGCGAAATGTTTGCGTTGAGTGTGCTGCTAATCAGACAGCCAAAAAACAAGTGGAACAATGGGAATGACAGCAAACACTTGACTTGTCATTTTTGACACATATAAATGGCGTAACAAATCTCTGGATATTGTTTTAAATCGACCCATGCTCTTTGTGCGCTTTATGCTACTTTGTTTTTGTTAAACTCTTCTGCAAGCAAAAGCAAATTTTACATTCTGTCTTATTAACAGCTATTATTGTTGTTGTCTTTTGAGTCACCGATCACTTAATGTTAAGTTTAACAGAGAGCTTTACAGTGGGCAGCTCTACAATAACACAAAATGTCGACAAAACACAAGCAAAAAGCGGGCTAATCAGACAAATGTCTGGGCAGCAAGAGAGAGCGGACGGCTGGCGGGTGAGTGTGAGTGTGAGCGAGAGAGTGTGACACATCGCTAAGCCGGTTGCGTGTAGACTTTACTGTCGAATGCAGTGTAGACTTTAACGCATGTTCTATGCCCAAAAGAGAATGTGTGCCGCCCAAAATAATGCTGCAAAATGTTATGTTATTGTTGGTGAGGCTGCTGCTGCTGCTGTTGCTGCTGATGCTGCAGCTGTAAGCGGCCAGCTGCTTGCAGAGGTATTTTCTGCTGCTGTTGCTGCTTCTTTCTGCTGCTTGCTGGTTTTTTTGTGTAGACTTTCTACCCGTTCAGTCAGACGGTCAGACAGTCAGTCAGTCAGTCAGTTAGTCAGTCAGTCGCACTCTGCCTGCTGTCTGCTGGCAACGGCACATGCGCATTGTATGTGTATGTGTTTCGTACACACACACGCACATAAGTGCGTCGCTGCCAGCGTCGACGTCATCGCTGGCGTCGCGACGCGTCACGACGCGTCGTCATGCGGCTGTGTTTTGTGAATTAAAAGCACTCACACACACATACACACATACCAGCACACACACACACACACACACACACATACACGCACACAGTTTACTTAATAAAGCAAATGTTCCGTTACTTGGCGTATTTTTTGTTTGCTGTTGCCTTTGTTGTTGCTGTTGTTATTCGGCGCGTGCTGTAAACGAAAGCAACAACAACAACAGCAGCAGCAAAAACTTTTCGTATTTCATGCCAATAGTTACAAACTTTGGACAACTTCGCGCTGTGGTGAGGGGTGGGCTAAAGGGGAGTAAGGTGTCATACTGTGTCATAAAGCGCCTCAAGCCTAATTTACACTTTGAAACACACACACTGCAAATTATTTAATCCCGAACTGCATAGAAAAGTTGAATAGCAATAAAACAGATTTCGTTCACAAATTGTAATCAATTCAAAAACAAATACTAAATGACACCGAATGTTTACTCTATTATAACTTTCGAATATCAAGAAGAAGGAAATAAACACATAAATAAGTGCACTAATGTCATTATTATTATTTGTATTACATTGTCATTTGATCAATTATTTTCATAATTACTTAAAGGCATTTATTTGCTTTTGTTTTTATTATAATGATTATTTTATTTATTAATTGCAGTTAATTTATGTAATATTTTTTTTTAAATTTTGGTTTGTTCATATTAGTCAAATGTTATCTTTATCTGAATTTTGATAATTATCTAGATTCGAATTATAAGGGTATTCAATAGTGAAAGCATTTAGAAAATTTACCAAAAAAAAACTTTTTTGTCTGAATCATTAAAATCTCTAAAACGTTAATAAAAACTCTATACAGAGCATAAAATAATAATTTTTATTATTTTATTTAATCATATTATGTTTCATACAATTACTTTTAAATTTCTTTTAATACGATTTAAATTTACTTTTATTTTGCATTTAAATTTCATTTAATTTTACTTTATTTTTTTTTTTTTGTTGGTTTTTATTTTATTTTGATTTTTTGCTGGAAATGTCTTTTACTATAATTATTATTCCAACTTTTCGATTAGCTTATAAGCTGTAAACTAAGTTTTATGCAAAATTGCGATGCGACTGCAATAATTTTGAGCTCATAAGGATTTTGTTTTCCTTGAGGAGACAAAAAAGTACTTGGGCTCTTTAGTTATAATAATCTTGTGAAAATATATAAATTCTCTAAAATGTATACAATTATTATTCCATGCATAGTTTGCAATTTGGTCCCTTCTTCGTATGTAAAATAAATATCCAGCAATATTATTACTTTTATTGCTTTTACCGTACTGTTATGGATCAAAAATGCTTTTGCCACACAACAAAATGAGGCTATAAATGTAAATGAAGAGCTTAATTTATTCATTATTTTATCAAGCAATTTAAGAATTTTTAAAACAATGTTGCAATGGAATCTTATGCGTTCTATATATACACAAGTATTCAAGTATTTTTATTGGCAACCAAAACGATTTGCGATGCTTAAAAAGTGTAATTTTTCGCTGGCAGATGAGAATGCGAGAGGAAAGCGATATCGCTGACAACGATAACGAGGCGTATGCTTAACTGCTTATCAATAATAATACACGTAGCATATTTCGTCGCATAACTATAATATTCACTGTCTGTGTATGAAAATGGCAAACGCTGCGGAATGCAATCTGTATTTAAGTAGCAAACAATAACAACTAAGCGCATTTGCATACGGCAGGCACAAAACGCTCACAGTACAGTTATAAGCCGTTATGCTGCTGCTGCTGTCTTTTCATCTCTTTCTCTTTCATTCCCTGTCTTTCGCCCAGTCTTTTTTGCCAACTTGCTGCAGCTGGCAAGTGACGAAACAAAAAGTGTTGCCTACTTTTTTGCTGTGCCAAAGAGATTTGCAAGTGAATGTGTGTATTGTTGTTGTTGTTGATGCTGCTGTTGCTGCTGTTGCTGTTGCTGTTAGTGTTGCTGTTGCTGATGATGACACTATGTAATGACAAACGGAGATTTTTACTGGCTTTTTATGACTTATTCACACGCTCGCGCACGCACACACCGCAACACCCCCAAGCATCCACCCACCACCCAAACACAGCCACGCTCACATATGCATCAAATGCCAACACACACACACAAGCACGCACACAGAGACACACAGACACAGACAAGCAGCGACATCGTCGTCAACTCGACTTCAAATTGTGACGGGCAAGGCCAAAAGCAGCAGCTGCCAACAAATGCTTGCCACCCATTTCATTTACCACCCCCTCCCACTCTGCCTTGCCCTGCTTTCGGTCCTGCCTAGCAGCAGTGTTGCCATCATTTAAAAGCGGCATCTTTTAATATAAATAACTGAAAACAAAATTACAAATATTTTTACAACATATTTAACTACGTTTAATCTAAAAAAAAAATGGCTAAAAAAAAGTTTACTTGGCAAAAAGATAAAGATTAATTTCAATTTGCAACACTTTCACTTGAATAGCAATACAAAAATAATATTCAATAAACTCTAAATTTTATTTATTTTCGCAGATTGCGAGTCTTGATTAAAGAATTTTAAATCAAGTATACGTAAAAATGAGATTAAACTATCGTATTGTAAGTAAGTTTGAGTGTGTTTATAACAGAATTATAGTTGAAAATGTTTTCAGTTAAATAAATAAGTACTCCTACATTAATCAAAACTTAAGTGAATAAATAAAATTCTTTGTTTAATTAAAAAAAATATATTAAAATAATTTTTCTTTCTCTTTGAGTTGATTTAGGATCGTTCAATTTAAGAGAATATTCTTGGTTTAAGTCACATGTTTCTCTAGAGAAATTCAAGAGATTTTGTCGAATATTCACCTGCTATTTTCACTTTTACAAAATGCCAGAAAGAGCTGTTAACTTGGCTAAAATGGCAGCACTACCAAGCACTTGACAGTGCCCTTCAAGTTTTGCAAGTTCCGTGGCTCACTGTCTCTCTCTCTGTCTCTCTCTCTCTGTCTGTCTGTCTGTCTGTCTGTTTGTCTGTCTGTCTGTCTGTCTGTCTGTTTCTCTGGTCTCTCTGGTCTCTCCACGCATTGTAGGCGCACATGGCAGCTGACTGAGTGGGCGTGTATTTGAAATGTTTTTGTTGTTGTTGCTGTTCAGCTAACAGCCAAAAGCGAACAGCTGTGTGTGTGTGTGTATGTGTGTGTGTGAGTGTGTGTGTTAAGTGTATGTCTCACAAAAACGGCAGTGTTTAATTAAAAGCGATAGCAACAAAACGCAACGCGTGAAAATCCTCGCTGCGATGCAAATTGTATGAAAATGCGAGAGAGACAGATATACATATATATATATATATATATATATATACTATATAGTAGAAGAAACACACATGAGATTCACAAAACACCCAACTTACCACCCCTACTCCCAACTGGCATGCAATATTAGAGGGGTTGTGGGGGGTGGGGGTTGTCTTTTCTCTTTAGGTTTAGAGTTTCACAATTTCACGCATTCGCCAGAAAGTTGTCCAAATTTAAATCAATATGCCACGTTGATTAAGTGAGTTTCGCCAGTTTGCCGAAATAGCATTTGAAAATAATAATAATAATAATAATAATAATAATTATTATTATTTCAATTAAAATAATTATAATAACCACAGGCGGACGGCGTGTGTGCAATAATGCAATATTGCAAATTAGCAAACGGAGAAACATCGCCTTTAATATTTGATCTGATTGTGGGCTTTTGGCACTTGTGTCCTTTGTCTCTGATTATGTTTAATGCGCGATTGCCAAATCCGAGTATGCTTCACAAATTAATTCCAAATTGCCAGCAGGCATATAATTAAGTGCTTTGTTAATTCAAATGAAAGCAGTTGACTTACAATTACTGCAGCAAACGAAGTCTAAAATAAATGCATTAAGTAAATACCCGGAATTATGCTCAAATTTATTTGATATTATGCATTTAAGGCCACATCTCGTATTTGTACAGTAATCCACACTACTCAAGCTATTCGTTTCGAGTCCTTTCCACACTTTAAACATACATAACTTTGCCAAAACTAAACCGATTTTCAATCTGAAGGCCAATTTGTTAAGGATTTGCCATCATTATTAGTGCCACATTTAAAGTTGAGAAACTCAATTGTTTGGGATATCTTCAAATATATATTACTGACGTGTTACATTTGCAAGTGCCTAGCTGTGATATTCACCGGCTTCAAACTCACATAGCTTGTCCAAATTCCGATATGAAATCAGTTTTGCTATTGTGCTTGTGGTCGTGAACAGATATTTGGCTAATTAGATATGTACATATGTATGTGTGTGTGTGTGTGTGTGGTTGACTACGAGGGTGGTTAGTTTATGGATTGGCTGTTTTGGGTAAACGATATGCGTACAGTGTACTGTCGAGTCCAAGGTGCTTTTGGGACTGTTGCTAACGCTTGCATAATTGAGAGGCGCTACGTAGTTCGCGTGCACAAAACGACACTTGAAAGGGATGCGGACACACACACACACACACGCACACACACACACACACACACACACACACATAGACTAACGCTGGGAATTGGCAGCCAGTGCGGACAAGGCCCTAGGCACTTAGGGCCCAGGAGCAAAAAAGCAACAGCAAAAGCAAAAGCAAAACCAAATGCAAATCTCCCCTCGTCCCGATCCGTCTCGCCTCGCGCTCGTCCTTTTGGGGCAGCTCCTTCGGGGTTTGTTGCGGGCCATTGGAATTGGAGTACATGGAGCGCCTTTGTTGCCGCTTTTGCCATTTGCCTGGCTGCCAATGGGCGCACATAATGAGGCCGCCCAGTTTTGCTTTCTTTCTTTCTTTCATTTCTATTTTTTTACTTTCTATTATTTCTATTGCAGTGTTTTTATGTCTGTTCTTTGTGACCCATTGTCATAATGGCCACTGGGCGAAAGTGCCGCTTTATCATCGCCTCCAACAGTCCATCACTCTATCAGTTATTGGTCTATGACACTCAACAAAAAATCTCACAAGTAATTAGAATTAGTGCCAAGTACTTTATGTCTAATTAATACAATTTTCATCGCTTAATGCAATGCTCAAAAATTAATTAAAGTAAAGCGCTTATTTTTTGTAAAATTTGCACAACTTTTACAGAATGATACTTTAAATTAAAAGTAATTTAAAAACAAATATAAAAAATAAATATATTTAAAAAAATCTATTTGTGGAATATGGGGAAAGGTTTTTCCATATTTATTATTTATTTATTTTATTAATTTTAATTTTTTTTTTAGCGCAATTTTTTAATTTAAGGCATCAGATATTAGTTTATTAATACTGTCTACCATATCAAGATAAAACCCCAATTTCATTTGAATAAAGTTGTAATACTTTTATTTTAAGTAACTCTTTTGCTTTTGCCAAAAAATTAAAAAAATAACAACAAAATTTAAAACAAAAAATAGTATTAAGATAATTTTTAAATCAATGTTTTATAGCCTTTAAATAGGCTGATTAATGTTATTATTAAAATGTTGTATCAAAAAAAAAGATACTTTTATTTGAGGTAATTCTTCTGCTTTCCCCAATAAATTTTAAAAATATTTAAATGTATTGTAATCTATTTCATTTTGATTGACTTTCATTTTTTACTTTTTTTCAGTGCACATTAGTTTTGATTTGTATATTTTTATTTTTGTTGTTGCTTACCTTGCCCTGTGACGAGGATATCGTGGAGGCCGAAGGTGTGCCCGAGGATTGTGCGCTTAGCGTCGATCGGTTGCTGTTCGCTTGCATTGCGCCAAGCGACGGCGTCCTTTGAATCCTGTGTGCTGACCACCCGCAGGTGCAATCAACTAGTTACTGATCCAAATGTTGCTATTGTTGTAAACATGTTGCACTTCACTCGATTTTAAGCTATTTTACATTAGTTGTCTCATTTACATTAATTTGTAATTTAATTTAATTTATATTTATTTTCTATTTTCTGTTTGTGCGTTAGTTGCAGTTATTATATTTATATATATATGTATGTTCCATATTTTTGTTGTTGTTGCCTTATCTGAAAACGAAAGAAATGAAAGAATTGCAATCTTAAATAAATCTTAAAAGTATTTAAAGTTGATGTAAATTATACGATATTAAATTAATGTTAATAGTTTATAATTAATAAAAATAAGTGCATATTAGAGTTTATTTCAGCAAAAAAAAATTAATTTAAAATAAACTATTGATAAACAACCAATTTTTGAGCCATAAATTCAAATGGCAACTAAAATAAAATTGTTATTAAAGCGAATTTAATCAGTTAAATATTACAAACATGAAATTGGACTGTTTTTATATATATTTGCAATTTTTAGTCAACATAATTAAAGCTGGAAAGTTTTATTGCTTCCCAGAAAATATGCTATAATCGTTTTTGATCGGCCAGCGAATTAATTGCGCAGGAATAAGCAACGTCTATAAATAAAATAAAAGTTCCACAGAAATTAATTATATTCTGTTATTAAAAGTTTGCTAAACAAAATTCACGGGAACCGACAAACATTTTGCAGAATTACGAAATTAGAAAACCGAATTTTTCGCTGGAAAGTTGGCCAAATTGAAAATGAGGTTTTTTGTTTTTGGCCAAACAGCAGATTGCAGTTCAGTTCAGTTCAGTTAACATCTGGCAGTTGACAAGCCGTTTGACAAAATTGAAAATCTATGGCTGTCTAACTGCTCAATAAGTGTGACCCATAATTGTCTCGATTGTCTAGAGTCTAGAGTCTAGAGTTTGGCTGCAACGGATTTCAAGTGCCTCTCAGCCTGCAGGATATGCAACACGGCACTGCAGCAGTGACAAGTAACAAGAAACTAGACACTAGAAACAAGCAACGAATAACGAGAAACGAGAAACGTTCGTGAAATGTGCAAAGGAAGCAATAAAAAACACACACACACACACACACACATATATACATATCAGTAACAACAAAAAAGGACCTGAAGCAACCGCATCTTTGGAGCACAAATCAAAGGGAAATGTCGCCGTCGCGACGCGTCGCTGCTACTGCGCAGCAATTGAGGCGCAAGCAGTTGGCTCTCAACGGACAAAGCCTAATGCCCAGAAATAGGGCTAGGTCAAAACGCTGCCAGCAAGGACATGCCACCCAAGCCAGCAGGCAGGCAACCAACCAAACAACCAGCCAGCCAACAAAACACACACAAAAAACGAGAGGAGCTTAGCTTGATTGTGAATATGCTCGTTCCGAGTAGACCTAAGCCAAAATTGTGATATATACCATATATCGAGTCCTTAACAGTCAACGAGGTACAAATAAAAGCCAGCAACCTGAAGCCTCTCACACCAACAAAATGCAGGCTTCGTCAATCTTCAAAATAAGTATAAACTTAAATTCTTCAAGTTGAGTAAAAACTTCAACGGTTCATAGAAAATTCTAGAAAATGTAGATGAAGTATATATGTAGTTTATTTCAGGAAAAAAGTGATTCAAGCTGAATAAAAACTTCTAGAAAGTTCATTCAGATGATTGTATATGTACATATATTCTATGAAAAAAACAAAAGTCCAGAAGCTGAAGCAAAACTTTTACGATTCATAGGAAATTCTTGCAGATGAAGTATATATTCAATAATTGGAATAAACTGAACAATTTTGGGGCTCTGCAGTGAAATGAAAACTTTTCTACATTTCGAGGCAAATAGTTTTCTATGAATAAAATAATCATTTTTATATCCAATAGAAAACTTTCGATGACTTGAGTAATTTTGTACTTCGATTGCGATATGTGAAAATGTGAAAATATTCTTTTCGTTATTACTTTTGTAAGTTTTTATAAGAGAATACAAATTATACAAATATTTGAATTCATAAAATCTTAAATTCACTACTTTATCTTACACCCAGCCTACTTAATAATTTAAGCGCTTGAATTAAATATAAACCCTTTTTACACTGAAACTATTTTCGCACTTTGCTTCAAACTTGTTAGTCAATGCAAAATTACACAAGAGAGAGCGAGGGAGAGAGAGAGAGAGAGGGACAGTCAGCTACAAATTGTTAACAACAACTTACAAATTCCAAAATAATATAAACTTATTTTTATCTTGAAGTAACTTATTTTTTATTAATTTCTGTGTCTATTATTCGATTGTTTTAAAATAGCAATACACCCAATAAGGCAGCCAACGCAGAGGGCATCACAGGGGAATCCCCCAAAATAAAGACAGCAGAACAGACACTTTACCTGCAAGATGCAAGGATATGCGGAAGTGTTGAAAGCAGCAAGAAAATGCGAGAATCCTTGCAGGAATACGGGGAAAGTGTCACAGGGATGCGGCGCACAGCAGCGGAAGGACGAAGCCATATCGAAGCTAGTCAAACTGCAGCTGGCGAGAATGCAGGATAATATTTGGCAAGGTTCACATCGGGGTCAGGGACATGCCTGAATGAATAGCATTTCAATCGAATGATGTGACAGCTATTAAATCGTAGATATTCCAGCCGGAAGCCACGCCCAAGCAAGGATCTAGCTGACTAAGAAATGCAGTCAAATACCAGATAAAGGACTTAAATACGAAAAGTCTCAAAATCGTTAAATCCTTACTGGCCTAGATGTTGCGGCAGAGCCCCATAGGCATTAGGGCTACTTGATGAATATTTGACTATTCGAGGTCACACAATCCTTGCGTCCAGAATGAGCTCACATCCCAGATAGGATCTAGTGGCGGCTTCATAAAGCCAACTGCCACATCCTAAACTGATGCTGCCGCTGATTCTTTTAGTGGATGAGATAGCCGCAAGTTTCCCTCCCGCACACACACACACATATACACAAGGAATCAGCAGCAGCAGCAGCTACAAATTTTATGCCAAGGGCAGCGGCCAGCCAAAGCACGTTTTGCGGCGCAGACATAACCTCAACTTCTTGCGCGCTGCTTACCACGCTGCCAGCGTCGACGTTGGCGCTAGCAGCGCTGCTATTAGGGCAGCCATTTTATAGGCCAGGCAACAGCTTTGCGTGTGGATTTATGTGTGTGCACATACACACACACACACACACACACACACATACTCATATTAGTGTTTGTGTTTGTCTCTGCAAAATAATAAATAAAAGAAGTATACAAAAAAAAATATAAAATGCTGCAAGATCGCTAAAAAAAAATAAATAAAAAGTAACAATATTAATAATAATTAATAATTAATCAAAAACTAAAACGAAACACTGCAAATAAACTACTTTAATTATATAAATTGAAATGCATAGATAAAATATTTTACCTTACAATTGTTGGCTGTTTTATCGTCAAGCAAAGTTGTTTATCTATTTCTATTTTTATATTTAACGGTTTGGTTTTCTTTTTTTTTTGTTTCAGAATTTTTACGTTACGTTGCGTTTTGTTAGCTTTGTGCGTATCGTTTTGTTATTTGGCTGCTTCTTCTTATTTAACTATTATCATCATCATCATCATCATCGTCATTGACTTAGTCTAAAGAGGCTGGCTTCAGTGGGAGCCGTAAGCGCTATTCGTATTCTCTTTGGAGTTGTGCGTTTGTTTCACTTCTTATAAATACAATTTTTATAATTTTACATTTCTTTTATATCTAGAATTTTATTCACATTTTCATTGGCATTTGGCTTTTGTTTGGCATACGTGGATTATGGAGAGTACCATGAACAAAAAAAAAAACAAAAAATACAGTAACACACTCTCGCATACAACACACACGCACACACACACACATACACAAACAGACACACACGCGCAAGCAGCGAGAAAAAAAATTCGAGTAACGGCGGCGGCAACGCGCTTAACGCCAAAAAAAAAAATACAAAAAAAAATAAGCGTTGCAAAATTTAGCAAAAAATTGGTGTGCGTATTATTTTCGGAATGAGCGCAGAACAAATTTGGGGTATCAAATAAATTGAGCAGCAGCAGCAGTAAGCAAAAAAAAAAAAAAAGAACAAGATTTTAAGCGGCTGACAATTATTTAAATATCAGAGCCAACTCAGACAAGAAGTTTCCGTTTCCGTTTCTGTTTCTGTTTCTGTTTCTGAATTGGGATTCTCTAGTCGTGCAATCTTTATTTTATTGTATTTTTTTTTTTGCTGCGCACGCCCCGCTATTAAATTGTCCGCTGCCGTAAAGTATGCTACAATTTATGTTGAAATCTTGCGCGTAACTGAACTGAACTGAACAGAACAGAGCTCAACTGAGCTGTGCGATTTTGGCGAGAACAGCAGCCCGTTGCCGTTGCCCGTGCATTGGCACTGGCTCCGTTTCTGTTTTTCTGTTTGCTGCTAACGGACTCTGCCGCAGCAGCAGCAGCAGCAGCGGCGGCAGCGGCGACAGAAACAGCAGCCTAGGATGCTAATGCTAATGCCGACGCAACGGGCTGCTTGCTGCTGGACCAGCTGAACCAGTGGCAAGTCTACAACAACGAGAGCGACAGCCAAAGAGAGATAGACACACAGCGAGTATGAGTGTGTGCGAGAGAGAGGGGCAACATGGACAGAGGCAGAGAAAGAGAGAGAGAGAGCGCGCGTGCGGTGTTGACGGATACATAACGAACAAAACGGCTGCTCGACTCCATCTGACCACGTAGCATATGTGATATACTCGCATTTAATTTCAAACTACAATTCGCATTTGCCGCAATTTCCATCGTATTCGCCTGTTTGTCCTCAGCATGGTTGCCAGACAGCTGTTAAAGTGGAGCACTACCAGACCGCGTTGCAGCTGTTATTTTTAAATTTAACATTAAGCATTCATATTCGTTTGTAACTTACGAATAAGTTGTTTAATGATCTTATTCGTCTTTTATTTTATTATTATAAAATAGCATTGGTAAACAAAAATATCAGAACTTAAAATAAGCTTTATTTGCCTGTGATACATATGTGTATAACAAATTTGAATGTCTCTTTATCTTGTATTATCCAAGATTGGCGGGTTCTTAAGGCTGAAATACTGATCACGAAACTATATATATATACATTTATATCTACAATACTTATCAAAAATTATAAAACATTAGTTGGTCATATTGCAGTTAACAGCGAACGCAATCTGTTAACAGCACGCAAGAGCCAACGAAACTCTGCTGGTATTTTTTGCGGTATTTTACTCACTTGCCGTCGCTGTCGACCACTATTTTTGTCAGTCGTGTGTCGGCCGTCTATCGCCCGTCGATATATTTCTATCTGCAAGTTTTTTTCTCAACATAAGTTTTTTTGTTTTATGTTTTCCAAACATATACTAAACACCAAAATCAATACAATTGCTAACCCGCAGAAAGCTAAGCAAACGAAATTGAGATCAAGAGCCGGGCAAAAAAAAAACAACGGTTAACAGAAGCGAACAAAACAGACAAAAAAGACTCTCACTCACAGTCTCACGCACACAAACGAATCGAAGAAGAAAAAAAACAGGGAATATATTTTGCAAGAAATGCGTAGAGAGCTACCACAAAATTGCACAAATCATTTAAAGTCATTGCAAAGCTGAAATCAAAACAAGCTGCGCCATTCCCACAACATTTTTTGTCGTGCAGCTCCGTTAACTTGCTTGTGTGTGTGTGTGTGCGTGTGTGTGTTGTCTCTGATTGTTTGCTATTTGTGTGCGTGCGTTGCTGACTGCGTGAGGGGCGGGTGGGAAGAGTGCAGCAACAACAGCCGCAGCTAAAGGACTGAAATCTGTGGGTAAGTGATGGGTTAAGGGTGGGGGCTACGAATTGTTATTGTTTTTTGTATATCCTGTAAAAAAAGTATCATGTATTTGTGCGAATATTTGTGACAGAAGGAAGCATTCCCTATATAGTATATGTATTCTTGATCAGCATCGACAGCCGACCTGATTCTAGTCATGTCCGTCCGTATGAGCACGCGAATCTTCATAAAGTCAAGAACAAGTTTGTTCAATTTGATCGATAACTCAACTCGTACCCTTCAACAACTATCGATAAATTTTGATTTCCGACCAACGTTTGTTGGGTATAACTTGATATTTATAATATCAAGCTTATCACTTTTCATTTCAAAAATATCGATAAATTTCGATTTTCGACCAGCGTTTGTTTTTTACTTTTTAAAGACCTTCATGACAATAGGACAATAAACCAAAAACCATGAAAGAAGCAGTATAAAGACAAGTAAATAAATATTAAAGTTTGTATAAGCACTCTTGTTATCCATTTGTCTCATCAGGATTTGTATCTTTTTCCTGCAGTTAAGCTGGGCTGAAGTTGCTTGCAGGCAGCGCACGTCGATGTTAAAGCTTTTGATGCTGCCCGAGATCAGGCGACGGCAAAACGTTTAGCAGCAGGACCCCAAAAGGAGCAGCAGCAGCACCACTGGCCATGCTCCCCATAAGCGAGGAGCAGCACGTGGAGAACAGCAGCAGCAGCAAACGCAATGCCGCCACAGATGATGCCGCCGCCACCGCCAATGGTGTGGCTGATGAGGATGCATCTTTGGGCGCCGATGCTAGCCTGTGGACGGCACTCTATGACTATGATGCACAGGGCGAGGATGAGTTGACGTTGCGACGCGGACAAATTGTTGTTGTGCTCTCCACGGACAGCGAGGTATCCGGCGATGTGGGCTGGTGGACGGGCAAGATCGGTGATAAGGTGAGTTCGTTTTAATCAGTAAACATGAATTAGTTACTTATCTGCTGATCACTTTCCTCTAAGGTGGGCGTTTTTCCGCGCAACTTTGTTACGGATGCGGATCCGTTGGAGCTGCCGCACGAGATTGACTACCCGGAACTGGATATTAAGGAGGTAATCGGCTCGGGCGGCTTCTGCAAGGTGCATCGCGGCTATTACGATAACGAGGAGGTTGCCATTAAGATTGCCCATCAAACCGGCGACGATGATATGCAGCGCATGCGCGAAAATGTCCTCCAGGAGGCGAAACTCTTTTGGCCACTCAAGCATCCAAATGTTGCCGCCCTGCGCGGCGTCTGCTTGAAGACGCAACTGTGTCTGGTCATGGAATATGCGCGTGGCGGCAGTTTAAATCGCATACTTGCTGGCAAAATACCGCCGGATGTGCTTGTGGACTGGGCAATACAAATAGCGAGGGGCATGAACTATTTGCACAGTGAGGCGCCCATGTCGATAATACATCGTGACCTCAAGTCATCCAATGTGCTCATCTTTGAGGCCATCGAGGGCACCCAGCTGCATCATAAAACGCTCAAAATCACCGACTTTGGCCTCGCCCGTGAAATGTATAATACACAGTGTATGAGCGCCGCTGGCACCTATGCCTGGATGCCACCCGAGGTCATCAGCCGCAGCATGTACTCCAAGTGAGTGAACAAATCAACAAATTGGTCAAATCTTGTAAATTAACATATGTGCATTTGCATTTGCAGATCCTCGGATGTTTGGAGCTATGGCGTGCTGCTTTGGGAGCTCATTACCGGTGAGACGCCCTATAAAGGTTTCGATCCGCTATCTGTTGCTTATGGCGTCGCTGTCAATACGCTTACGTTGCCAATACCAAAAACCTGCCCCGAAACTTGGGGCGCCCTCATGAAAAGTGCGTAAATTAAGTTTAGTTTCCTTTTCTGAATTTAAAAGACTAATGGGTAACTGTGCTTGCAGGCTGCTGGGAAAGTGATCCGCATTTGCGACCGGACTTTAAGAAGATTATTGAGCAGCTGGAGAGCAGTGCTTGCTCCAAATTTACGCTAACGCCGCAGGAATCCTTTCACCATCTGCAGGAACTGTGGAAAAAAGAGATTGCCGAGGTGCTGCACGATCTGCGCGAAAAAGAAAAGGTATCCGACTTCAGTTCAGTTGCAACACACACAACACACAAAATACAGTTCAAAAATGCTCGCCAACTATATTGTTGCTCTCGATTTTGCCAAAATATCTCTTTCCCCTTACGTTTATTAAGTATCTTGCTCTATATATGTACATACATATCTCTCTAGCTATCACACACAATCGAAAATTGTCTAATCATTTAATTTATCGCTTTTTTTTTCTATATAAATTTCCTTACAATATTTGTTACCCAACTTCAAAAAAAAAAACCATGTTAAGCGTTTCCAAACCATCGAAGAGGTAAGCGCGCCACATTCCAAAAATGGGGAAAACACATTATTCGTTGCTCGAATTTTCCGTTTCGTTTGATTTCGTTTGCGTAACTGTCTCTTTGACTGCTACTCTTTTTGGTCATTGCCATTGGTTCGAGTTTTCTGTGTTTTGAGTTTGTTTCTTGTATTTTTCTGTTTACCACCAATTTCATGCCCCACCGCAACAACAACACTTCCCTCCACTCTGTTAGCAAGCATAATTGCATGTGTTTTGAGTCAGTTTCCAAGTCGAGATCTTCGACCACATCATGCACTGAACAAAAAAAAACCCCGTTTTGGCATTATTTCCATTTCTGTTTTACCATTCCGCATAGGAACTGCGCAACAAGGAGGAGCAACTGGTGCGCATGCAAAAGAAACAGGTGGAGAAGGCCAATAAGCTGCAAGAGCTCGAGGAGCAGTTGCGTCTGCGCGAAATCAATATACTCGGACGCGAGCTGATGATGCAGCCGGTGCCGGTGCCTGTGCCGGTGCCATCTAAGCGCAAGCCTAAAAAGAGCAAAAAGGTAAATCAAATAAATATCAATTTACACGATTCATTAACCGCTAAAATACATACGTATTTATCTAATTGGTAACAGAAAGTGCTGCAGATATCACTGCCGACGGAGTTTCGTCACACAATTACGGCCGTTTGCGACAAAGTGGAGCCGCTTGGTTCACCTTCGCTGTCCAGGCTGCGCATTATGAGACGTGAGTGAAAAATCATCCTTCAATATAGTCCCAATTCGAATCCATTGCGCATTAGGGTGTTCATTAAAAACTCTTTCATTTGGGCAAACTGTAAATATCAGTTGGTTCAATTATAACTTTTTGCTTGCTGAGCATAATCCTGATTCATTCACCTAAAACGAACGAAAGTGGAATATATAACTAAGTATCAACATCTTATTCTTGTTGGGCAAACGATTTGATGTAGAACATATAACTGATTTTTAAACTTAAAACGCAGCGAATGGAAACTTTTATGCACTCTTATTCACTGACCTAGTCAATATACGAACTGCTTAATAGTTTCAATTCCACCTGTTCCATAAAGTGTTCCACTTTCACATTGGTAATGCATTCATTCATTAATTTGTAGTTTATTATGATTGTTTATGTATAAATTCTTATTTTGTTTATTTAATATAATTTATCAATTTATTTTCCTTTCCGTTTTCTTTTCTTTTGATCTTTTCGTTTTCGTATATAATTTCAATTGATTGTCGGGATTTTGGGGTTGCGCCGGAACAGTCAACGATGGGCACAAGAACAAAACGTGGGGACCTTCGACAATGCATCAGCGCGAACGTTCGCTGCTGCCGACAGAGCTGTGCGGCCAGCCCGAATGGCCGGCCCAGAGCTCTACCCACTCATCGTTCAGCAAGAGTGCCCCAAATCTGGACAAGAAGCAGCTAAATGCGCAGGCCGCAGCGGCAGCAGCAGCAGCTGCTGCAGCAGGCAATGGTGCAATTGCGATAGCAACTGCAACAGCAACATCGAAATCCTCTCAGCTGTTGGGCAGCTCCAATGTGGGCAGCATTGCTGGTGGAGTTGGAGGCGGCGGCGGTGGCTCTACGCCCACAACGCCCCTTTATTTGGGCGGTGGTGTGGCGGTGGGTGCTGGTGTTGCCACAGGTATGCCACATTTAATACTGCATACCAACAACAACAACAATAGCAGCAACAACAACCACAACAACAACAAAATTAATCACATACATAACAACAACAACAACAATAGCAATATTAGCAATCATAAATCTAATCCCATATCATCGCCACGACTGAACGGCAATCACAACAACAACAACAAAAACAGCAACAGCAACACTGTTGCCAATAGAACGCCTGCCAACAACAAGAGCATTTATGGTCGCGCACGCAGCCAGGATAATGGCCTGGATCAGCCGTATAATGTGATGCATCTGCTCTGCGATGATAGCTCCGAAACGGACACCTTAACCCCAACGACGGGTTGCTTTCATTTCTTGAAATCCAGCGCATCGGCCGTTGCCATGGCACCCGTTATTGGTGGCGCCACCCGCTACGGCGGCAGTCTGGGCAACAGTCCGGCGGTGGGCAGAAAGAAACTATCGCTGGACAGCCAATATGTGCAGCCGGCGACGACAACAACAACGCCAACGGCGGTGATAATGTCGCCGCCAACGCTGGACCGAGGCGATAATAATACGTATGATCGTGCCTTTTATCGGGATGTGGCCAAGAAAATGTTGGCCAGCAGCGAGCGTGTTAATTCCAAATCCAGCGGTGATTTAACCATGTATAATTCCGCAACACGCTTAACGGAGCCGCGTGCGGATTATGGCCAGAACGAGGCGGGTCTGGACAGTCCCTTTCAGCGCAATGCATCCGGTTCGCAATTTCCGCGTCATTGCTTCTTTCGACAGCAACCAAATAGCGCTGAGCGTGACGACGACGACGACGACGATGACGAGCAGGATGATGATGAAGATGAGCGGGAGCGGGACCGTGAGCCGGAATTGGATGATGAACAGCGCAATATGAATTCGCACTGCTCCTCGGAGCATTCATCCTCAACGATAGACACCTCAGCGTCGGCTAGTCAGACGCGTCCCAATTGCTCCACATCGCGCAAAAGCTCCGTCACCTTTCAAATGAACTCACCCACAACAACAACAGCGGCGGCAGCAGCTGCAGCTGCCCACGAGGCGGCCAATCTGCATCAAAAGTCCATTGCCTCGATTAGCTTTGGCACCAACTACAGCTCCAGCGAGGATGATGTCGATGATAATGATGACTGGCAAAGCATCGACAACGACAACAACGATGAGGATGATGTTGGCTCCATATTGCACACACGGCGTATGCTTGACGTACAGCCGCATCCGGATGTCATCAAAATGAATCTGGATCTGCAGGCCAAACAGCAGCGACAGCACACCAAGCGACTCAGATGCATTATCAAATCGAAGTCGGTGGAAGCGCCTCCTCTACCCAGCAATCAGCCGTTGCAACAACAATCGCAGCCACAACAACAACAACACTCCACAGGTGCCACCAAATTCCGATCACTAATCAATCTATTCACGCGCGGCTCCAAAAAGAAATACACAAAGCTATCGGATGCACAACTGGCCAATGTGGGCAGCGGCAGCGTTGCCGAATTTGGTGCCATTGATCCATATGAAACGGATGAGTCGCTGCCGCTGCCCCTGCCGCTGCCGCTGGCCCTCGTTGCGGGCAAATCGACAACGAGACGTGCCAAAAAACGCAAGAGCAAAAAGCCTCAAACGCAATCCTGTGAGCAATTAGAGCGCGTCTGAGATAAGGAACTCTCTGAGAGTCCTGTGTGTGCACATGTGAGTGTGTGTGAGTGTATGTGTGTGTGTTTTTGGCTTTATCTGGCAGTTCATCTACGTATTCTACTTGTTGTTGTGATCAATGCCGTGTCTTCGTCGCATTAATAATCAAACAAACATCTCACTAAACTACCGACTACATATGTATATATATATATATATATATATATATTAAATCATAACAGCAAGCCCATTGTTTTATATTAAAACCATAGACTAAGTCATCACACACACACACACACACACACCCGCATACACACACACACACTCACACACAATCCAGATCCTTACTACTTGCATACATATATATAAAAGAATAAGAAGAACATCGATTTACACGGATCCATAAAGTAACTGAACTAAAAGCCAAGTTTGTTAATGAACGTTATGAGGCCAAAGAACCCGCCTGAAATACCTCCAGAAACGAGAAACGTTTGTGTGCTTTTACATTAATCTTAAATGCTCAGAACAGAGAGTTGAAAAAAGCTAATCAGTTGTCATCTTCGATCTGGCGAGAGAATAGCTAAAGTGATGGATGTTGAAAAATTCGATCTTTTCCAGATGAAGAAAATGTTTTGATATTATATTATATGCAGTTCGACGTCTACAAAAATTGACTTATTGAGTTTTGCATGAGCAACTTTTGTTGGGATAAATTGAAATTTGAACGATGCTGAAAATGAAGCAAACTTACTAAAAAGCTGCATGAATAAAAATCAAAAAATTGCATGGTTGAATATCAGCAAGAAAATAAATATGGTGCGAGAAAGTGAATAACCAACTTGTAAGATAAATGCTTTTAAAGCTATTAAATCAGGAAGACACCTGAAATAAACCCTAGAACAAATTGGACTGCTATGAAGCAGCCTCTAGGAATCCAGAGGTTCTGAAACCCAAACCTAACCTAGACGAACTAAAAGTGAAGCAGCTACATATGAAATGAACTGTACAATGGAAATTGGAGAGTTGACAACCAATATGTGGAATCGAAAGAGAAAATGAGATATATTTGAAAGCTTTACCTCAGGTACCATAGCCCAAATACCGTTAACGATGGCAGATTTCTGAAAGAATACAACCAGTGAAAGGAATGTTAACTGAACAAGCACTATATAATGGTTGGCTGTAATAAATAACAATGTTAAACTGCGAGAAACAACATATACATATGATATATATTTATGAATGATATACATATATATCCATAAAGATATATAATATATAAACTGATTGCTTGGCGAGTTCTCCGCTTACACAAATGAAAGAAATGTTTTCCAGAAAGAAAACCGATGTATTTATAAAAAGTGTTGACATTTAAGTGAATTGATTTTTTTTCTAACTATACATATCTAATATTATATTACAAAACATATTTATAAACAAACGAGAAACATGCATCTTAGTTGAACTTAGCTTTAGTCATATGGCATTTTTTTTTTTACATTTATGTACATTTGAGCTGAGAAAGAAGTTGGCCAGAATTTGTCCGTTTCTGCTGCTTCACTCATTTGCTTTTCAACTCTAAATTCTTGAATTTAATTTAATTTTGGTATTTTGTGCACAGTTTTATTTACATTGACTTTCAAAATTGAATTGCAATTGGCTTTTTATTTATTTTTAGTATTTTATTTTAAAAAGAAAACAAAACGAAAACAGAAAAAAAAACTGTGATGAAAAATGAGAAACAAAACAAGAAAAAAAAAATATATATCTTATGTATTATTGTATGCAAGTTTTTAAGTTTAGTGCTGAGTTTGGTTTGTTATACCCTGTATCCATTCAAAAGACTTCAGTTTGCATTATCTAGTCCGTCTGTCTGGGAAAACGTGTCGATCTCAAAGACTTTCAGATCTAAACTAGATCTTCGTATACATACCATTTAAAAACGATTATTTCAACTATATTCCTAACCATATATACCTAAAATCAGATAACGATACCACATTTGAAATTCAGGCAACTATTTTCTGAATATATATGTACATATGTGCTTTTAAGAGTACGAGTCAGTTGTTTGGGGTACGGGGTATCTGCTAGTCGAGCAATCTTGGCTAGAGCATTTCTTATTTGATTTTCTTCGTAGTTTATTTGTTTGTTTTTTTTTTGTATTCCTACTTTGATGTACTCTGTTTAAACATACATATGTAATATTTCCATTGAACAAACCAAACCAAAATGAAAGAGATAAAAAAAATGAAGAACAAAAAAAAAAACTACAACAATACACAGAAAACCGATACCGAAACCGACAATAAAAACAAAAACTAAAAAAAAAAGTATAAAAGTTACCACTTTTAATTTGTATTGTAAGTGCCCCCTACCCCTGACCACCCTACTCCTCCCCCTACAAAAGATCTCAGCCCGGTGTTGGTGGGTCCTTGCCTGCGGTGCCCCCTCCCCCCATTCTTGTTGTCGGCATCCTAGCTATTTGCCTCCTTATTAGCGCTTAGCCGCAAGATTCTCAAAACCTGTTTTGTCAACTGTTCCCGTCACGCTGCTAACCAAAAACAAAAACCAACTGGATCGGATCACAGGCTATCAGGGCAGCAGCAAGGAAGAGTGGCGTCCAGGACCAGCCAATATGCCCATAATGTCACCATCGCCCTATCTGCTCAGCCGCTTCACCAACAACGTGCCGCTGCCCACACTCTACGCCGGCGATGCGGCCCGCAAGCCGAAGCTCTCCGTGATCGAGCTGCTGCTCTACAACATGGCCTCACTGCTGGCGGGTGTCGCCGCCGGCTATGATGTTCGCATGTCCAATGTTTCGCCGGTGCATCCGACGCTGCTCAGCGAGCTGCCCGCCTTGAAGGCGGCGCCCAAGGCAATCATCGAGGAACAGCAGCCGGATCAGGCTGATCACGGCGAACAGCCGCTGGAGGCGACACGTCAGCATAGTGCTGCGTGGTAAGTCCAAATATAATATATCATTTAATATAAAGTCTAAATTAAATATACTAAATATATTTTCTGTAAGTTTCAACTTATCAGCTAACTGTTTAATAATTTCTACAAATTAATTTCATACTTAAAAAAACTGCTGAAAAACAAGCTATTAACAAGAAAGATATTACAAAATAAATAAGTATGTTTTAAAAAATATGAGTTTTATATTCAAGTATGCAGAAAAATTTTATTTATTTAGTCGCCTATTCTAATAATTTTCCCAATTCTGATTCTTATTTATCAAATACACAGAAAACTTGTATTTTTTAAATGACGCCTATTATTCTAAAAAATTTTCCAAATTCGGATACTGTTTCATCCAAATATGCAGAAAAATAGTATTTGTATATTAAATGTCGACTATTATTCTAAGAATTCACCAAATTTTGATTCTGATTTATTTAAATATATATATTAAATGTCGCCTATTATTCTAAGAATTTTCCAAAATTCATTATTTAATAACAAGATAAACACTTTTGGTATAAAAAAAACGATTATTCGATTCAAGTAGTTTAATATATTGAATATAGCAATTTCTGTAAACAAATTCCAAGTCTATTCAGCTAATATCGTTTTTGCACTGCAGCTTTTCACCGCTGGACATATCGATGGCGACGCCGAAGCCGCAATCAGTGGCACAGAGACGCGTGGGCGGCAGTCAACCTTACTACACACCCGTGCAGCGCACGCCGCAGCATCAGATGCACCAGCAGCAGCAACAGCAGCCGCTGCAGCTGGCATCAACGACATCCGCGAGTGGAGCACAGTCTCAGTCGCAGCCCCAGTCGGTGTCGGTGCTCTATGCCGGCTCACAGCCGGCGACGCCATCGGGACGACGGAAGCTCAGCAGCAGCAGCTGCACCAATGCCGATGGCTTTGAGGAGTTTCGCGTCGGCGGCGGAATCGGACCTCCTCCACTCTATGCCCCGGCGGATTATCTGCGCAATGGGCCCAGCTACTCCAACGATGGTGGCGGCTATCGCAATGGCTACTTTGGTGGGTATTTAATAAATATTTATTTATGTATTTAATTATTGTCGACAAAAAGCAATCAGACAACGAAAACTGAAAATTATATGAAATTAAATTAAAGATACAAAAATAAAAGCAATATTTATATTTAAAAATTTACATTATAAAATTAATATTCAAATATATTAAAAGATAAAATCCTAAAATTAATCATATCAAATTCAAATTCTTCGTTACATAAATTATATTTAATTTGAATATTGAAAAAGAATTGATTATATTGTGTACCGAGATTATTTTTAAATGGAAAAGAAGTTTTTAAAAATGCCACTAAACTAATTTCCTTTTTTTTTGCCTTTCAAAATATAAATAAAATTTAATAGATACATTTTCAGTCACAATTTCAAATCTTCAGCTGGAATAGTAATTATATAAAAAATCTTTGAATTCGTAATATTACAATTTTGATTGTATCTTAATTGTATTTTAAAAGCTATTTTCAAAAATGCCACAAAACTAATTTCATTATTTTTGCTTTCAAATATATAAATAAAATTCAAAATAAATAAGTTTTCAGTCACAATTTCAAATCTACAGCTATAATAGTTCTAATGTATATAAAAAATCTTGAAATTTGTAATATTACAATTTTGATTGTATCTTAATTGTATTTTACAAAAATATATATATCATAATTAATATCCGTATTCGCTTACTGCAGGTTCCAATTACTTTCCATATCGGCCGGAGCTGAACTTTGGGTATGAGCGCGACTGTAAATCGTATCCGGATTACTCGTATGACTACAATCATCGGCTGCCCGACTACTACGACTATCAGTATGAGGCACCCGTGCCGGCCGCATTGCCGCCGCTGCAGACGCGCACGCCGCCGCCGCGTGTGCCCCAGATGGGCGTCAGTGCTGGCGGACATCGACGCACTCCGTCAACGGTGTCGAACAACTCGAATGTGCTGCTGGAGCACGAGGAGCTGCTGTACGATTACAACAATCTGAATTTGAATGTGAATCTGAATGTGGATTACGAATGCGAAGCGACGATGCCAGCGGCACAGATGCCGCCCAGCAAGCAGGAGCTCTATGCCGCCGGCTCACCCAAGCTGATTAATCGAATGCTGCACAGTCCGCTTGCCACCAGCAAATATGCGGCAATCACACGACCCGCTAGTTTGCCCTTTGAGCAGCATGCAATCAGCCATCAGCTGCCGCCGCCGTCGCAGCAGCAACAACAACAACAACAACAGCAGCAGCAGCAGCAACAGTCGGGAACGCTGGCGCCGCTGCCGTTGGGGATTAGTCAGGGTAAGCTGCGCAGTTCGCTGAAGAAGTACAATAGCAGCACGATCAATGGCAGCATCTCGTCGCAGCAAGGCACACCGACAAATCCAACGCCGCCGGATTCGCTGACCAGCGATGATAGCTCCTATTTGAGTGCCAAGGAGGGCTCCATTGGCTCGCAGCATAGTCGCGTGCGCTTCAGTCCGGAGGCCTATCTGGATGCCTGCACATTGCCCAGACGCCTGACATCGCCATCAACGCAGCTGCCACAACAGCAGCAGCTGCCACAGCTGCAGCTGCCACAGCAGCAACAACAACAACAACAACGACGACATCGTCACACATCTAGCGCCAGCACACCATCGCCATCCGCATCCACATCCTCCTAGCAGGCGCGTCTGGCGCTGACGCTACAGTTGGCGCGTAGTCCGGGCGCAGACATCGGCACCGCCGGTGGCGCCTCCGGCCTGGCCCTGGGCTTGGCGTTGCATCAGCAGCGTGTCCCATATCGCTGGTATTCGGGTGCACGCCGCTCCCGTTCCGCCCACTACGAGTATCGCCTCTAGATGCCGAGCGAGACGGCAACAGCGCGTGCGAGTGGGATAGCTAACAGTTGTTTAAGTACATTAATACCTCAAGCATGCATACATTAGAGGAGAGAGGAGCAGTCCTACAAAAAGAAGAGTGGCAAAATATGAATTATGCAGTGCCATAGATGAAATACCCTTGCAGACATATCTTCAACCGATTTTAACTGCGACAGCTCTCTAGATATTAATATATTAATATATATATATTAATATTAATAGTCCCGTGCTCATAAAAGGTGCTTAGACAAAATGTTAACAGCAGTGTTGCCTGAATTTAAACGGCTGCATTGAAACAAAACAAGTTCAACAATATTTAAAGAATTGTGAATTTCTTTTTATTGATTTAATGGATTTATTTTTATTGAAAATTCACTTTTTGAAGTCATTTTTGTATTTCTCTAATAGTTTTAATACTGATAATAATCTTCAAATTAATGTATACATATTTAATTGATATGAAAACTATCTTTTAAAAATTCCAAATATATTAAGCATAATTTTAGACTTTGTTCATAATACTAAAAACATCTTCCAACTTTATGTTGTTCATTTTTCATATATGTCTGTGCAACATATATTTTGCAATTGTTTTTTTTTTTTGTTTTTATTTTTATACATATATGTAGATTTTTACTTAACTTTTACGCTTTCAAAAATGTTCGACTTAGGCAACACTAGTTAGGAGCATAAGAAAATTCGTAATTTGCTGAATTAGTTCAAAAACCCATACTTTTGACCAAAAACCAAAAACAGGAGAATGATTAACGACACTATGTTAAGTTACAATAAAGATAATACTGAGAGATTAGTCTGCAAAGAAAAAGACAGACAGACAGACAGACAGGCAAAAGTACTGTTATAAAATATGTATAGTTTATAAGATGTAATATGTTTAATTTGATACAAATTTGAATGCTTACGTTCTGCAAGGGTATCAAATCATGGAATTATGCACTCAAAATTTGTCCGTCTGTTCGTCTCAATACAATCGTAATGATATCAGCTATATATATATATATATACCTACCTACGATATATGACATATATAAAGCATATGGAAAATGTTCAGTTCAGTAGTTATATAGTGACTATATATGTGTATAGATACGATTGGTATTTAGTCTTCAAAGTTGTTCACACATCATTTGTACTAGTATATATAGAGAACATAGGTACTATATACAGTTAAATGCAACCCCTGACTTGTGCGATTTGCCTTAATAAATCAGCGTGAATTGAAGCTAAAACTACCCAAGTAGAAAATGCCACACGCCTTTCTGACCACACACATACACACACACACACACACACTTTTTTGTATAATTGTCCCATGTTAACGCATTATATAAGTATATCGATAAGTATATACATATTTATATATTATAGAGAGATATATGCCGACTGTCTCCAATTGCGTTCTTTAATTAGATGCCAGCCTTATGCCACGCCCAAAAAAAAAAAAACGAAAAAAAAAACAACAACAACAATAGTAATAATAATACATGAACATGTAATTCTAAACACCACACCAATAACTCAATTTTTAAGTCTGAAGAAAAAAACGTTTATACATACAAATTAAAAAAAATATATATATATAGTTATAGAAATGATATGTAAACCGATATAGAAACGTTGCTAAATATCATTTTAGCACTAATTTCCAAATACAACTCGATCGATTTATAATCCCAAATGATATATACATATGCATATTGGTATTAGCATAACATAATATAGGATACGATAATAAATTATATATATATATACATATATATATATATATATATATATATATACCGACAAATTGCAAGTTTGCACTATTTTCCACAAAACCGAAACCAAAATAATCACCATGAGAACATGAAAATTGACTACAAAATGCGGATATCCTATATACGATATATACATATATAGACAGACATGCGTGTATTATCCAGATGTGTAAACTACTTTTATATACATACATACAAACATACATACATATATACTTCAACATATGTGTAACGCTTATTATATACAATTGATAGCGACGGATATAACAATATAGAACTTATACATATAAACAACTTGTAGAAAAAAACGCAGTTGAAAATCCTCTTCAAGAAATCTATATTCGTCGCTAGAGGGCGCTTTCAAGTTTACTGAAAATATTAGCTCTTTGAAATGCTTATTCGAATTTCGTTTGTTACATCAATTGTTTGCATCAATAGGCTCTATCAATCAAGCGATTAACTATTAAACCTAATAACAAATTAATATTATTATTTAGACAAATTGTTGTTCATGCTCACAAAACAAAACAAAACAAAATAAAACAAAATAAAACAAAACAAAACCAAAATGCAAATGAAAATCATCTTGAATCAAGCATCTAGAAATCGAAACAAATATCGAGCGTGTGCTACTACATATATATACATATATCCAAAGTAATATCGAATTCAATCTGCCTAACACCAAAAACCACAACAAAGATAACGGAAACAAGTTAACCAATATTAAAACTAGTAGCGTAATTAATTGCCTTTTGTTGCACCATTCGTTGATTATTGCATTATTTTTGGCTTCTGTGTTTGCGGCAGGTTCTCGCGGGGTGGGGATGGTGGGGAAGTGGGGGAAGAGCAGCCTATAAATATGCAATAAAAAATGCTGCTTGCAACTCATTTTTATGTACAAATTAGCAAGTAATAATTAACAATTCATTTGAATCATTCAGAGACCAAAACGCAAAACACAAAAACGAAACAAGAAGCAAAATATTGAAAAATAAACAAAACTATTTTTATACAAAACAAAACATTAATTTTATTTCATTTAACAGGTGGCTTACATTGACTTTAGTTCTTGCATTAAAACTAGTTATGAGTGCTAACAAAATATATAATTTCCAGTACCATAACTTTGTCAAATCTGAAATGATTTTCAAAAGGAATATCTTTTTGGCCATGGCTTAGCTTATATATAATAAATTTTTGGTTCAAACAATTTTCTGTTTGTCACTGATCCAGATTTTCCGATTTTCAAATGCGATACTATTTTAATCATGGTTTGTCCTTTAAATTAAAATTAAATTAAAATTTTGTAAAACATATTTTTATAGAAATGCATGTTATATGTTGCATTTGTTAGCCAGTTTGAGTTTTAGCCGTAGCTATCTATAAAAATTATATTTAACTTACAATGCTAAACTCTAATCGTATTTTCTAGTTAGAAATTAGCCACAGTTTTCACTGAGGTAATACTTGAAGCATTGAAGAATCCATTGCCATTCCCTTTCTCCAGCAGCCATCTGACGTATCCCACTGCAGCATCTTCATCTTGAGCTGCATTTCGAAGCTGCATTGCTATGTGGAATAGCACAAGAGCTAGTTGGCTGTTCTGCTGGCCAGGTGCCCCAATTGATTCAAGCTTTGTCTTTTACCGTTGCCTTTTAGCAAGTTGCCAAAGTGGAAAAAGTGGAATGGAAAGGCATCTGGCCGGGGCGAAATTGTGGTCGAAAGCCGCTTCGGCTTCGGCTCCCAACGGCCAGTCGCTGGCCTGTTCTGGCTTAAATCTCTCGGCATTTCGGGGCCAGCCAAATGTTCTTCTGCTCTCGGGCTGACAGGTTCAGTGGCGGGCGTCGCGTTGCATCCAGATCGTTAACTGCCCAACAACGTGCCTGCTAATCGGTTAATCAGCTAACTCATCTACAAACAAACATATATGTTAAATGCTTTGCTTTTTTTTTCTGTGCCCTAAAATATAGTGTGAGTGTGCGTGTGTACGTGTGTACCAGTGTGTGTGCTTTCAGTAATACTCAATACTTCAACCCGGCTCAAAACTCAAGCAGTAAGTCAAGGTCTTGGCCGCAATTCACTTATACCAAATAGAAAACTTAAGATACGTTTAAGGCACATCCAATTCACATTTGCATTCTCACCGCCAACCCCCCCTCTTTTTGGCCAGATCCAGTTTGCGTTCGCATTTCCAACTCACTTAAAATTGGCCTTCGCCTATTTTTCAACAGTGCTTGCCGCCAAAAAAAAAAAAAAAAAAAAAAAAAAAACAACAAACCTGTTGGCGTGTGCCACATTCTCAGTGCAAAAAAATCTAGGCTGAAAAGCAAAGACGCTCCACAAACACGCCAGGGGAAGGAGATCGCATTTGATCATCATTTTAATATAGTTTTAAATGATTTTCAAAACTGACAATTATTTGAACAGCAGAAAGGGTAAAGAAGTAAGGAAGAGAAATGTTTTATTGAAATACATATGTAGTATAATATACTCTGATCAACGGTTTGTCCCTACCAGAATTTTTAATATAATACCATAAAAGAGGAAATCAATACCATCTAGTTTTAAAACTTAACTATGATTTTTACTGTTTATAGAAACTGTTTGCTTAAGTAGTTCTATATTAAATGGAAACTCATATTGTTGAAAACTTTTTATCATCGTAATGCATCGTAAAACCGTTAGTATTTGTGCATATGCCAATTAGAATAAATCTTGGCAAATATACTTTAATATAAAATATACTTTCATATAATATATCATATATACATATATCATAGGTTATATAACTTCTTTTGTGCCAGTGCTTATCAATACCGTTAAACTGGATCGCTTAGTCAAGAAATGCATAATACAACTTTTCATACAAGAGCTCATAACATTTTACTATTACCAGTATTTATACTGATTTCTAAACAATTTTACAGACATGAAAGCTATTCTCGATACTTGAAAGACTCTATTAGTAAGTACTCAAAAGAAAAACTATTTGTACTACTTGTGGAATTATTTTGAATGGAAAACTCACCTTCAACCAGCTGAGGCGTTGGGGACATCTTGTATTATTTGTATTACCTTAACTTTGAATGCGTTTTGAAGTCCAACAAATTCGATTGCTTGCCTGTTTGAGAACATTTATTGACAGCCGCTTTGAGATATTTTGGGATTTTTTAGCGCTCTTCAGATTGACAACTCAAAATTTAGTTCGTTTCGCGTTTCAAAATTGTCAGTAAGCCACAAAAGCGAACCCCCTCCGACCAGAGAAGTGATGTTGCGGAATCGACATGGGAATGGCGATGTGGACGGCGAACGGATGTGTTGGATCTGCTTGAATACGGATGAGGAAACGCTGCGGCGGGACTGGCTGCAGCCGTGCCGCTGTCGTGGCACCAATAAGTGGGTGCACGAAGCTTGCCTCTGCCGCTGGGTGGACGAGAAGCAGCAGTCCAATCCGGATCTGCCGGTCACCTGTCCGCAATGCCACACCGAATACATAATCGTGATGCCGCCCGTCTGCCGTTTCGATGCACTGCTCGAGCGTGTGGAGAGAATCTATAGCTTCATATGTCCCAGCATATTGATGGGCATGCTGGCCACGGTCGTCTACATAGCAACGCTGTCATATGGAGCGCTCACAATGCATCAGTTGGCTGGCTATGAGACGGGCATTAAACTGATAAAGGAGGATCCCACAATGCTGATGATTGTGCTGCCCTCCGTGCCAGCGGTGCTGCTGATGTTGCACCGCTTCGATTGGGACAGTTGGATGGTGCGCTGGCTGCGCCGTCGTCAGCGGCAAACGATGCCGCCGGAGCACGTTGATGAGTTCGGCGAACCGCTGCCCGGCGCTCCGCTCACCGATGAATATTTCGATGGGCAGGAACCGTTGGATTCGGACGAAATGCTGCAGGGTGGCGTATTGAATGCCGAGAATATTGAGCGAGCCACGTGCCACTTTTGCACGGCCCTCAGTCTGCCCACGTTTGCCGTGCTCATCGGCCAGACGCTCTACGGCAATCTGAATAGCAAGCTCCTCGGCATTGTGCTGGGCGCCGTGACATTTGAGGCCATCAAGGGCCTGATTTGTGTCTATCTGCGCCAGTGTCAATACTATCAGCGACGTTATCGCAGTGTTCTGGACTATACGCCGGCAAATGTGCAGAGCCATGGCAGAACCAACTGAATACGCCGACAAAAAAAATCATTGATCAGTTTGATACGTTTAAAATTCAAATTTATTGTTCCGATAGAAAAGCGCTGCCTTGCTGCGTGTAATCGGTCAGCGATTATTTGCCCACACTGTTGTTGCACACTGAAATCAAATTCAAATTAATAACACACTGGCGGCTGAAATACTTATCGATTATTTGCAACGTTTGCGCGCTGTGCCAGTATTAATCAGTTTTGTAATCGAAATCGATAACAATCAAATTTAAACTAATAATAAATACACAGGCAGCTCAACTCCCTATTAAACAACTTTGTAATTTAAATCGACAACAAAACTAAATTCTAATTAATAGTACACTGGCGGCTGAAACTGAACAAATTGCATTGCGCGTCTCACGAGCCAACGGACGCCGCCCAACAGGCCACGCCTTTTGCTCCGGTTTGTGCCGCCAACTAGGCGTGGCGGCAGCCCATTAGCTTCCGGTTTGTCCATGAAAAACATCAAATAGCGCACACGCAACAAGGATGAATCGCAAACGAAAGACTGCTGTGATCTGGGCGGCTGCTGCTCCAGCAGCTCACAGATTAGTACACAGCGTGGCGCGTGGCCAAAGCGTGAATGCGTCCAGCCGTTGCATGGCGTACCTGTGCATTCGACCAGTGCCGCCTCCGGCTGATCGAACAGCCGTATGGGACCAGCCAAGTCGCGCATTATGAGCAGACGATGGAGCATGTGCAGCGGGCAGCCGAGGTAGGCGAACCGTCGATTCGTTTTGGACACAAGCGTCTCGTCCTTGTAGCTGACACGCAGCAGCTGGTCGGGCGGGATCGCCGGTCGCAGCAAGTGCATGTCACGGCAGAGACGCCGCAGACGGCGACTGCAGACGCGTCGCAGATCGGGACGCGATTGCGTGACGAGCACCCAGTGCAGCAGATAAATATGCTCGATGCCCGTTTCGGCCAGATGCTTGTGTCGCTCGCTGCAGCACAATCTCTCCAGCATTTGGCTGCAGCTGGGCCAGCTGGAGACGATGCCGCGCAGTTGGTCAATGTCGTAGAATGCATCGCCCATGAAGAGCGACGGAATGGGCACCAATGTGCTGCGATATCCATCGCTGTGGGCCGCCGCCGCAAACATCAGCAGCTTTGCCTCACTGCCGTACGACTGATGCTGCAGCACCTTTGTCACCTCATCCATCAGCCTCAGTGTGGTCATGCTCGGACTGTCATAGTTGGGGTTCTTTTGCATCAACTGATTGTCGGCGCTCAAAGTTGCGTTGCTTACTGCAATCCTGTTGAAAGTTTATCAGTTTATTGATACATATATACCACTTATATATATGGTATATGGTATGATCGTACCCTAGATCCAGGTTTGCTTGCATTTCGTCTTCGGTATCACCATCACCTGAGCCCATTCTTATTTTATCCATTTTTTTTAAACTTTTACTATTCCAATTTAGTTACTTAAAATCTCTGTTTTTCTTAATATATAAACTAAAGATTTTGACTCAAATCAACATTAACTAAAGCTACAGCCTGCTTTGTTTTTATTTTACAAACCCAAACTATATATATAGTTTTGTAATTAGTAATAACAATAATATTGTGTCGTTACATTATTGCCCTTTCGACGTTGTAGCAGCAAATTCTGTTTAAATATAGAAGCGATAAGTGGCAATAACAAAAACTAACGTCACCATTCTCTCAGATTACAACAAGTGTGTCGGTTATCAGCAAGAGGTGTATGCGATGCAATATCAGGAAGTAGCTGGAATCTAGAGCGCAACACACACGCCCCTTTTTGAGACACACGCATTGAATTTGAAATTTGAATATCGTTATAACTGCCCATCAGGACTTTGTGTCGAGTTATCGATCCGTCGATAGGCAGTCATCAGGCATATACAGCATTGACAAAGTTAACCGGTTCAAAGGTTGCCACACAGTTTGAGGATGTTTGTTGTTTGCGAAAGCTGGAAAATTGCATCATGACGCATCTGCCACTAAGCAACACGATATTTACATATGCATGTATGTATAGTAAATAACAAATAACCCAGTGATTTAACAATAATAAACGTAGAAATTATCGTCATGGGTCCGTGTCAAAAGGTCATCATTAATAGCTGCGTCAATGTGACGGAAAACTGAGACAAGCCACATCAATTAATATTTACATACATACATACATACATATATAGTACCTTCTCGACCTGATAACGCTGTCGAGTGTAAAGTACAAAATTCCAAAGCTTGTGGTTTTTTTTTTGTGCCTTTTTTTGTTGTTTTTTGATTAATGAGAGACATTTTTGTCGATTTTAATCATCACTTTCGTTTTATTGTTTTTCTTTGTAAAATGTTTAAACTAAGCACTACGAATACTAGAATATATACTATATATACTAGAGCCATACATAATTAAAATCAAGGACGTATGCCTCAACACTTAATAAATTAGGAGTACAATTATCGATACAATTTTGTTAACTTTTCGAACTTTTCGAACATTTCGAATATTTCGAACATTTCGAAGCTGACTAACGGCTAGACCGGCTATGTTAGCTATAAACTATTTAAAACTTTGTTTTAATTGGGCAGCCTATGTTTTTTTTTGTATGTTTTAAACTATAGCTACTAAACTTAATATATGTATTAGCACTACGCACTATAATAGCACTTGAAATAAACATATATATATATGTATAATATATATCTACATATATATATATATGGGGAAGTTATACGTCTAATACATAAACGTGTGTTTTGGTATAGTATTTTATATGTATATATATAGATTTTATATGCATGTAAGTACGAGATTAATGTTCAGCAATGCTTAAAGTTGTTCAGTTTTTTAGTTCTTCATATTTGCTTCTTGAGTGTTTTGTTGTTTTTTTTGTTTTTTTTTTGCCATTAGGTTTACAACTTTATGGCAAAGTTTGTTGTGTATATTTTGTGTTGTTCATGTTGGAATACGAAGAAGGCGCTTTTTGGCAGGTATTTAGTAATGGGAACGCAGACAAAACATGATTTGGCCGAGTGGTTTGTTTTGTATACCCTGTGCCCATTGAAAATGGGTGAAAAACGGCTGTTTTCGTTCATTCGCTACCCTGTAAAGAAACACATATGTTAATCATGCAAATCAAATTTGTAAATCAATCAATTTTCTTGACTATATAGCTGGGTAAGCAAATTGCCATGTTTACCTTCAGTTTCAAAACTTTTTGTTATCCTTGAGATAGGCCTTGTGACGGATGACCTCCTTTAGGCAATTATCGGCATCGGCGCCACGCTGCTGGCAGACTGTCTCCGTTTTGAGGACAAAACACTGCGTTTGCACCATGTTGAAGAAGAGCTTGCCAATGGTATTGGCATCCTCATCGCTGGCCATCTTGAGGCAGGTGCGAAAACGGCGATCGCAGCTGCAGTGGGACAGCGTGTAGGGTCGATAGTTGAACAGCTCATAGCGATTGGACATGGCCGGTATATAGATCTTGCAGTGGTCATGCTTCCGGCAGCACTTGTCGGCCATCGATGCGCCGCCCAAATGATTGTAGGTGCCATTGGCCAAATTGCCGCGTCCGCACCAGCGGGTGTTGGGCGCGATAAACCAATCGCTGACTTGACGACGGCGACGTCGCAGCGTTGGCGTCGCAACTGCAGCTGCAACTGCATCCATATCCATGTCGTCATCAATATCGTACGATGCGTGACGTCGCAGCTGCTGAATGTTGCTGCTGCTGCTGCTGCTGCTATTTGTTGTTGCTGCTGTGGGTGCCGCACTTGCAACGGCAGCGACATTGGCGGGCAGTGGCACCTGCTTGGCAGCGCACAGCTGCCAGACGCACACAATTAGGCACAGCAAGTGAATCGCATTGCATTTCACAGCATTTTGTTGAGCCATTCTGTCAATCTTTTCTCATTCAATGCTATAACGTATTCGGTTTTAAGGTTTCGCGTTTGCCCGTTTGCCCGTTTCTTGTTTCACTTTTCACGTTTCACGTCTCCCGTTTCCCGTTTCGGCACACGCTCCACACACAAATGTCGCTCCGACTGCGTGGCGCTGGCGTTTTATACCTTCGCACGTTGCAGCTCGACTGGCGATTCTCGGTTCTCGATTCGTTTTCGATGTACAAGTGTACGCGCAGGTGAATTCACTCTCTCTCTCTCTCTCTCGCTCTCTCTCTGGAGCAGTGCTGTGCAATGAAGCAGGTGTTTTGCAGGCAGTGTGGCGCCGTTGGCGTGAAAAGCTTGTCGCCAGTGTTGCGCAGTGAACAACATATCGCATCTTACCCAAAGGCATTTGCACACCTTTCAGTGGAAACGGTCTGAAATGCATTAATGTGCGAATCTTACTTTTACATACAGTTTTTAATGACTGCATTGAATTTTAAGTTGAGTATATTTTCTAAGTGGGAATTCTGGCAAACCTAAATGTTGCCAAATATTTTAATCAGTGTTGCTTGTTATTGTTTATTAATTATATATAATACATATATAACAGATTTTTTTTGAACCTAAATTTATGTTTTATTAATGCGATCAGACTCTTGAGATCTTATACAATAAGTTTAATAAATTCGCAGAATCCTAGTACTACTGACGATGAGGTAGAGGCTTGTTTTTAAGCTGTCCCATTTATTTTGAACTATTCCCCCAGTATTCTTATGAGATCTGCCTAACAGCAGGAATAACAGAAACCTATATGAACAACTAATTGGCATTGTGCTAAATGCCAGCTAATGGAAACAGCCCGTTACTCAGCTGTTAAAATGTTTTGGGCAGCTGGCAACACTGCACCAGCAGCATCAATATTTGTGTGTGGGTGTGTGTGTGTGTGTGTGGTGCTCAAGAAGAAGTGCTGCTAAAAACAAACAAGGGCCCGTAATAAAGCGAACGCATCATATGCATCGACATTTTGGTGCCATGCCGAGAACTCAGCAAGAACAAAAGCAGTTGAAGCTGCAACAACAGCAGGAACAACAACAACAACAACAACAGCAGCATCACCATCATCATCAGCAGCAACAACAGAGCAGTAACAGACACAGTAACAGTCATAGCAACAGTCACAGTAACAGTAACAGCAATGGGGCGACACGCATCGCTGGGAGCAGCACAACCACGCCCACAACAGCATCGAATGTTGTGGGCGTTGCTGCAGGATTAACCCCGCCCCGCACCTTGGCGCTCAATCAGAACTATTGTGCATCGGACACGTCCGGGGAGCATGATGGCGACACGGATTATCCGGATTCCCGTTACGAGTGCGCCATCTGCATTGATTGGCTGAATGAGCCGGTGCTGACATCCTGTGGTCATCGCTTCTGCAAGAGCTGCCTCAGCGATTGGCTGCAGAATCACAATCAGTGCTGTCCGCTGGACAACAAGCAGTTGTCGGCGGATCACGACATCTTTCCCGATAATTACACCCGTCGTGAGATCGAGCAGATTAAGCACAAGTGCCCGAATTCACCGCACGGCTGTGCTGTGATTGCCTCGCCCATCGAGCTGCATCGGCATTTGCCCAGCTGCCCGTATCGGAGGCAACAGCAGCAGCAGCCGCTGGAGGAGAAGTGTCCTTTTGCTAGCATTAAGTGTGACTTTGTTGGTCGCCCGGAGACCAATCAGCTGGAGGAACATCTGAAAACAGATATGCCCCTTCACATGCAACTGATGCTGCAGGCATTCCAACAAACTGCCATCGCCACCTGGCAGCCGCACAAGCCGGACTCCAGTTCCCTGGAGAATGGCCACAAAGCCGGCCAGTTGCCGCCGCCGCCGCAGTATGCCAACGGCGTGGACGAACAGATCGTACAGACGATGTATCAGCGCATCGTTGTGCTGGAGCAGCGCACCAGGGAGCAGGAGACCCGCATCGAGAACCTGAACAAGCATCTGCGACGCCAGCAGCCGATCGATGCACGTTACAGCAATGGCACCATTGTCTGGCACATTGAGCAACTGAGCGACCTGGTGGAGCGACTGCGGGCCAATGCCAACAATCAGGTGTACTCCCACGAGTGCTATACATCGCCGTATGGATACAAGTTCTGTGCCCGCCTCAACATACAGCCGAGGAAGCCGCATGTGCTCAGTTTGCATGTGCATCTGATGCAGTCGGAGAATGATTTCCATTTGGATTGGCCATTCAAGGGACGCATCAAGCTGTGCATGGTGCATCCGGGAGAGGCGAGTCTCTCGCAGCATGACACCATCATGACCAAGCCGGAGATACTCGCCTTCCATCAGCCACGGGAGGCGATCAGCACTCGGGGCTTTGGATTTCTCGAGTATGCCAACATATCCAATATTATGCACTTGGGCTTCTGTGCCGACAATCGACTGCTGATCAAGATCGAGATCAATATTGTCTAAGCCATTCGGCACCCAGTGACACTTAACAACTACTTACAATATATATATATATATATTTTATATAGATCTTTACGAGATATTATGTACGAGCAATAGTCAGACGAGAAACGCAACATCACAGCCAATCAATTATACAATACTATATACCGTAGTTATGAGCCAACTGTATCTGTACGTATATGGATACAAATACAATGTACAATATTATATAGTATCAGCTCGATAAAGCCAATTTTTATATACACATTTACATGCTTAACGTTTAACAAAACGAACAATACAAAATGTGAGAAATCTTTGTTCAATCGGATGTAGAAATCCCGTCCCTAGTTATATATTTTGTTGTTGTACTTCAAATGCAAGATTTTAATCATTATAATTTTGATAGAAGAGCTCAGTTTTTAATCAGTATCTTTTAAAGTTTCCCTGTCTCTCAATCTATAAGTTATTTTAATTGTGATTTATATTTGCACTTGTCTATTTTGTTATTAGTTTTTCTTCTTTTTTTTTAATTTAGTTTGTAATTTTTAAGCGCTGTTTTCGAAATATTCCCAGTCAGTTTCGTTGATTTTATCAATTGTTAACATGAAAACGTCCATTATGTTATAGTATATTATATTTTTTTTTAGATTAGTTTACCTCATTTTGTTTAAATACGCGCAAATTATGAGCAATATTCTGGTAGCATATACATATAATACAAATATACTCGTATATATAAACATTATAGACATAATTAAACAGGCAAAATATTGCATATACCTACATACATACATATTCATAATTATCATAATTATGTAGTACCTCATTAGCGAGCGACGCACTAAAAATAAAGGACACTTTTGTACCGACTTTGGATACATCTTTTTAATGGCACCTACGTATATGTATATAATATAGTGATCCGATCCGTAGTCCTGCTTTCTTCAATGAATTACACAAATTCGTGATTAAATTAGAATACCCTCTGGCAGGGTATCATTATATTTATATGATCGATTTAATATATACATTGGCAAGCCCGACCTTAAGCTAATGGCATTTTGTGCTACACTCAACGCTGGACAGGATGAATAGTTGTTACTGGCTATGTAACATGCCAGCTGCCCGCAGCCTCAACGGCAACAACTTCCACATTCTCCTCGTGCATCAGCTCAATGGTGACCGCCTCCTGCAGTATCGCCTCGTCGTTAATGTCCTCCTCCACTTCGATGGGGATGTCCAGCTCAAGGGTCGATGTTGTGGTGACCGCCCTGGCCTTTGCTTTCGCTCTGGCTCGGGCGGACTCGTGGGTGCGCATGTGTGCATTTAGGCCACCGGATTGGGCAAAGGATTTGTTGCATAGCTTGCAGATATATTTGCGCTGCTCCGAGTGCAGCAGCTTGTGGACGCGCAGCGCCTTCTTCCGCTGAAACGTGGAGCCACAAACATCACAGACAAATGGCCGCAGATTCGTGTGGGAAACGGCATGAACGTTGAGGTCGTGGAAGCTATAGAAGGCCTTGCCGCATACCTCACACTTGGCCGGCCGTTCGCCGGTATGACGACGCATATGAGCCGTGAGCACGCCGCGATCCCGACAAGGCCGGCCGCACACCTCACAGATGCAGGGCATGCGACCCGTATGGCAAATGTTGTGGGATGTCAGCTCTTTTTGCGTATAGAAGGTTGCTTCGCAATCGGGCTCCAGGCACTTGTACGGCTTGATGCCGCTGTGCCGCTGCCGGTGACGCATCATGTTGCCCGACTGGGTGAAAGGCTTGCCGCAGATATCGCAGAAGATGCCCGTATGCTTCCAGCGATGGCCACGCAAATCGCGCTCCGTGCGAAACGATTGATTGCATTCGTTCTCATCGCATTTGTAGGTCTTGGCGGGAACCTTGCGCTGTTTCCGGCGCACGCTGCCGGGCGGTGCTGCCGTAATAGCTTTATCCGCCGCAGTCCTGTGCGCCTTTGCTGGCGGCTTGCGGACATTGTGTTTGCTGCGCCGATGGCTCTGCAGACTACGCTTGGTGTTGTAGGCACGTTCACACTGATCACACTGGAAGAGCATGTCCCTGGTGTCATCCTCCTCCTCCTCCTGATCCTGCTCTTCCTCCTCATCGTTCTCATCAATAGGTGAATCCTCATTGCCCTCGCTGCCGTCTCCTTTTACAAAGTCTTCTGTACCATCTACAACTGTTTCCTGTTCAGATTTCTGTTCGAGCTTATTGTTGATTGCAGCAGTGCGTCGACGTCGTCGGGTTGCAATTGTGCAATCTTCCGATGCAGCCATATAATCTGCATCATTATCAGTCTCATGCTCCTCGTCGAGTAGCGCTATCTGGGCCAGATCTACATCCTTTTGATCGCTGGTCTCCTGCGCCTCATCATGTGCAATCGGATCATCCTCCGATTTAATGGCCAGCGGTTCCACTTCTACCTCCTCCGGTGCATCTTCTGCCTGCGCATCGAACAGCTTGCAGTCTTCAATCTTCGTCCGCGTCAAATGCGTCAGCCGAAAGTGCTGTGGAAATGCATCTATTGGAATTTGATTGCCGCAGAGAGCACAGCGTATATCGTAGCTAGTGGGTCCGATGCAGAGCACCTCGCCGCAACGAAAGTTGAAAAATGTGCTGCTTGAATCTGTTGGTGGCTGCAATTTGATCATACTGTTCTGGCACACAGATTCCAATGGAGCAGTTCTAAAATTTGCTTGACTTGGCGTCGCATTGGGCTCCAAATCGAAACCGCCGTCGCAACAAACAGCACACAGCTGTCAATCGTTGACAGCTATCGATTACCAGCTATCGATGTTTTTAGTGCATAAAAACAGTGCGCAAAAACAGTTTAAAATAAAATAGGTCAACGTTTTTATTTTGTTAATAGATGATTAATGCGTATTTAAAAACATTTAACTTATACATATGTATTAGTTTATATTTCAATTGTACCTGATATTAATCGTGAACAATTATGTACACAAAGATACATTAAAATTCGTTATACGTTTGCTCTCTATGTTAAAAAGGGTAGTTGGAGACTTATATATGTCCTGTTTTAATTATATTAAGGCATACTTATCCTTATCCTAATGCGTTTTTGGTGTGTCAGTTAATTTTGTAGTATTAATCGTGACTAATTTTGTACACCAAGAAACATAGAAATTGGTTATATTTTTGCCGTGAGTTTTACAAGTTATACAACTACATATCAAACAGATATCAAATATCAAGTTTTATCGATACCATGTCGACAGCTTAAGCGCAAACGGTTAAAACCGTTCTTCTACGCATTCAGTGTTGTATAAGACGTGTAAAATGGCATGCATTCTAAACACTGGCAGCAACCGCCCGTTGTGTATTCGTGTATACACTTTTTTTCTAACTGCAGCCAGTATATTGATTTTTCGCCCCCGCTTGTGCATTGAACTTTGAGGCACGGGCGGAATAAAAACAGAAAAAATCAATTAACAATAATGTCGGAGAGCGCCGTTACAAGCAGCAATGCCACTGCCAACGAGAAGATGGCAAGCTTGCTGAAAGAGGCGGAAAATTTGAAATCCAAACTGGAAGAGGAGCGCCAAAAGCTGAACGATGTGAATCTTTCGAACGTTGCGGAAAGGCTGGAGCAGATTGCGTATGTGAACATTAAGCCGCGCAAGGTGCTTAAAGGTCACCAGGCGAAGGTGCTCTGCACCGACTGGAGTCCGGATAAGCGACACATAATCTCGTCATCGCAGGATGGCAGGCTGATCATCTGGGATGCGTTTACCACCAACAAAGAGCACGCGGTTACAATGCCCACCACATGGATAATGGCCTGCGCATATGCGCCGTCTGGTAATTTTGTGGCCTGTGGCGGACTGGACAATAAGGTGACCGTCTATCCGATCACGTCGGATGAGGAAATGGCGGCCAAGAAGAGGACTGTTGGCACACACACCAGCTATATGTCCTGTTGCATCTATCCGAACTCGGATCAGCAAATACTCACCGGCAGCGGTGACTCTACCTGTGCTTTGTGGGATGTGGAGTCGGGACAGTTGTTGCAAAGCTTTCACGGACACTCTGGCGATGTAATGGCTATTGATTTGGCACCAAATGAGACGGGCAACACATTCGTCTCCGGCAGCTGCGATCGCATGGCCTTCATTTGGGACATGCGCTCCGGTCATGTGGTGCAATCCTTCGAGGGCCATCAATCGGATGTAAACAGCGTTAAATTCCATCCGTGCGGAGATGCCATAGCCACCGGATCCGATGACAGCAGCTGCCGTCTGTATGATATGCGGGCCGATCGCGAGGTGGCCGTATTTTCCAAGGAGAGCATCATCTTTGGCGTCAACTCGGTGGACTTTTCGGTCAGCGGTCGTCTGCTCTTCGCCGGCTACAATGACTACACTGTCAACCTGTGGGACACACTCAAATCGGAGCGCGTCTGCCTGCTGTATGGCCATGAGAACAAAGTATCCTGCGTCCAGGTGTCGCCCGATGGCACGGCGCTGTCCACTGGCAGCTGGGACTACACCATACGTGTCTGGGCCTAATTTCTCACCCATGCATACATAGCTGAATATGAATATGAATATGAATATATATATATATGTATGTACATAGTATATGTAAATTGAAACCTGTTAAGCACAGTCCTAGGACTGCTCCTGCTGCTAGTCAGTCTCCGGGATGTATGTTAAACATTTCCTCCTTTTTTTTGTGTGTGTGTTACGCTAAATACTATACATACTTTAAGTATTAGAAAAAGGCAAATGCACGCAGACAAACCAAAGAGTAAACTCGTGTATATCTATGTAAACTTATTATGCGCCTAGTTGTAAGTTCCTGTTCGAAATAAATGTTGAAGCAAAACCACAATGTTCAAATTTCCTTATCAACTTGCTAGGTATGCTGCCTTAAACCGAACTTGAATCAGTTTCAAGATGAACCAATTAAAATAGTGATAGTTATAGTAGGTATTCAATGGGAAATCAAGTTACTTTTTTTACAGTAAGCTTCTCACTTTTTTATTGTTGATTATAGATAGTATTCTTATTATTTTTATCAAATGATTATCAAAATTCTAGGTATCTATAAATACTTGTACGAACCACATTTTGTTTTTCCAGATTTGTTTGACACAACTTGCCAATTATTTAAATTAGAGTACTATACATTTTTAACTGTCGTGGCAACAACCGGTCGAATATTGAATGATATACTTCTTAATCGTAATCAACACAGACAACTGCATATTTATAATATGAAAGATACTAACTAATAACAATGTACATGAATTGTTGTGTTAAAATACTTATGCATATGTATATATACATATATTTAGAAATGCTGTACAGGTGGCCTAGTATCTGGGCATCCGACTGGACGCTAATAAGGCGAAGAAGACGTTGCCGATGGGCCATCGACGATGCCATTGACGGCCTGTGCTTTGTGGCTGCGCATATGCGCCGAGAGACCAGCTGCCTGGGCATATGCGTTGCCGCAGATCTTGCACTTGAACTTCTTGATGCCCAAATGCAGATGCTTGTGATGGTAGAGGGCCTTTGGGCGCGAGAAGGCCGCATCGCATTTGTCGCATTTGTATGGTCGCTCTGTGGAATGCATGGCCTGATGCTCATTGAGCAGCGACTTGGAGGCAAAGCAGCGTGTGCATGTCTGGCACTTGTACGGCTTCTCGCCGGTATGCGAGCGTCGATGGACGACGAGTGCGTCACGGTAGCGCGACCGATAGCCGCACAGTTCGCACACATAATTGCGATCGGTGCTGTGGACGCGTCGATGTGATGTGAGATTATGCTGGCTGACAAAGGATTTGCCGCAGTTCTCGTACTCGCATTTGTACTGCCGCACACCCGAGTGTCCCTGCACGTGCCGCAGCAGGGTGCGCGAGCTTTTGTACACCTTATTGCACTGATGGCACGAAAATTCCGTATGCACCTTGCGACGATGCGTCTCCAAGCCGCGTTCCGCATCAAAGGTGGCATAACATTCGATGCACTTGAAGCCTTGCGGATGCGGATGTCGCATCTTCAGGTGTATATTTAGGTATTTAAGCGTTGTGTATGTGCCCGCACAATATTTGCATGTATACTCCTTGGGCTGGGCTTGTTTCTGTATGAGTAGAAAGTATAAAATGTAAGCAGAGAATTAATAAACTTCAGGGATGTCTCACCTTGAACACAGATTGCGTTTCCAATTCGCTATCAGCTTCATCCGCATAATCATCATCTGCATCATCATTGTCATCATCATCATCATTGTCATCAGGACCAAATATAAAGTCATCCAACTCATCTTCAGTTTGCAAAGTGTCCTCTACAAAGGGAGAATTTTCGTTGGTTTCATTAAGCTTCGGTGCCGGTTTGAATTCATTGCAGGCAAAGACACGCAATGGCTCAATGAATGCAGCATCTGGCAGCTCATCATCATCAACATCTTCATCAGCATCTGCGTCTTCATCTTCATATTTGGTGTTATCGACAATGCTTGGAATTGAACTAACGATATTATGCTGCATCTTTTGCTGCTGCTGCTGCTGCTCCCGTTCCTGGGCTTTTATGTTGATAGCTTGCGTGAGGGGCCTGTCATGCTTGTCAAAGTGCACATTGCGTATGTGCATCGCGAAATCCTCAAAGGTAAAGTGTTTCATATGGCATAGGCAACAAACCAATTTAAATCCGCAAAGTTCGTTCTCGCCCTCGTAGAATATCTCCCCGCATTTGGGGCGCAGCTGTTGCTGGGCATGCAGCCGCGAGTAGTCCACATTATTAAGACACTGCTTCAACATGCTGTGCACAGTTTATTATTTCAATAAAATTGCCATAAAACAACTATAAACAAATGAACTGCATGAGACACATGCCACAACAATCCCTCGATAGTTATATCAATGCAATCGATACCACATTGGTGTTGGGCAATCATGTACGCGCGCTAATTTGAATTGTCCGTCCGAGAGAAACTCCCCATTATTAAGACACTGCTTTGACTGCTGTGCACAGTTTTTTATTTCAATAAAATGCCGTAAAACAACTTTGAACAAATCAACTGCAAGAGGCACATGCCACAACAATCCCGCGGTAGTAATATCAAAGTTATCGAAACCACATCAGTGTTGGGCAATCATGTACGCGCGCTAATTTGAATTATTTGTTACTATTCGCGGCAGGCAGTTTTAGTTTGGTTGCCGCAGTTGCTCGCTCATTACGCTGGCGATGCCAACGCTTGTGCTGCGCATAGCCAGCTGCCTGGGCATACGACTTGTCACACAATGCACACTGGAACTGCTTAACTTCCGCATGCAACGGCCTATGATGATAAAGGGCGCGCGCACTTAGAAATCCCACATTGCAATCCTGGCACATATGGCGACTGCGCCGCTCACGGTCGTCCATATGCCGCTCATTGTGTGTAGTCAGTTGATAGCGCGCCACGAAGGATGCATTGCATATGCCACAACGGAAGGGTTTCTCGCCAGTATGCCGTCGCTTGTGCACCCTCAAATTGCCTCGTATGCGCGTCCTATAGCCGCAATATTCGCACATATGACGCAGTGCGTCCACTTCAATGTCATTGCTCTTGATGGGATGCTGCATACGTTTTGCCAGTTTCATTGCTGACTTTAAGCCATGCTGCTGTTTCGAACTTGACTTGCACTTTTCCTTCAATTTCAAATTTACATCGAAATTTAAAACTGATCAAATTAATTCCAAGCGATTGCACTTACCAGATCCTCGCCGGCCATTGTCACGCAGCGTGTGCTAAATTTAATCGTTGGCATTATGTTAAACGCGCGATTTGGCATTTGTTTCGCGATTAATTGTTGTCAAAAAGCGGCTAAAATTAAATTACAAGATTGCGCACGTCTTCGCCCTCCTCCCCCACCACAGTCAAACAATATCGATAGGCAGACTGTTTTATCGATTGATAAATTTGAATTAATAACGAAACGATCTTAGGTGAAACAGATACGAATTTAATAGCTTAGACTATATAAAAAGTGTTGCATACATATGTATTTATGTATGTATTGCTCCTTACCTAATGCCTGAGTTCTTAAACATAAAAACATTGTAACATATACGATTTAAAAAAATAAAATAAACACTATAGTGATAGTTTGGAAGATACGATTTTAAAAGCAATAATATATCAACAGAGGATCTTAGCCATTAAGCTCATCATTGCGATGCTTGCGCATATGTCCTGCCAGTCCTGCTGCCTGGGCATACGCATTACCGCACAATTTGCACACAAACTGTTTCGTCTCCGTGTGCAGAAACTTGTGATGATAGAGTCCCTTCTGTCGGGAGAATGTTGCGCCGCAGACCTTGCAGACATGCGGCCGCTCCGTGGAATGCATGGCCATGTGCTCCCGCAATCCGGAGTGGGATGGGAATCGCTTATCGCACACCTTACAGCCAAACGGACGCTCGCCCGTATGGCTGCGCAAATGGACGCGCAGCGTCTCCTTGTTGCGGCAACTGTAGCCGCAGCTTTCGCAGACAAAATTCTTCTGCTCCGAGTGCACCTTGCTGTGGTTGCGCATGTGTCGTGTGGTAAAGAAGCGCTTATCGCAGCCGGGATGCGTGCAGGCCACATTCCGTTCATTTGTATGCTTCAGCTGATGCCGCTTCAGCTCGTGGCGCGTCTTGTAGCGCCTGCCACAAAACACACACGGCGCTCCGCCATGCACCTTGACCACATGCTCGTCCAGCAGACGGAGTCGTGGCAGCTGTGCATTGCATTCGAGGCAGACAAAGGATTCACTGAGCTTAATATCATGATCCCGCTTTATATGCTGACGCAGCGAATATTTGCCATGATAGATTTTATCGCATTGCTCGCATTTGTATTCGATGGGTGGCTTGGAGGCATGCTTCTTGGGCGGCGCATAGTCCACATCGACATCGACATCGACGTCCTCCTGATCTTCGACATCTGTGCTGGCTACATTGGCATCCATCTGCTTGTGCTGTCGTTCCATGTGGCGCTCCAGTGACTTTTTGCTCTGATACAGCTTGCTGCAATGAGTGCAGGGCAGCTTCACTTTGAGTGCTACATCCTGCTTCTGCTGCTGCTGTTGCTGACTTATGGCATCTGTATTCTCAATGTCCGACTGCTCATTGTAGTCCACCTTGAGGGCGCGTGGTTGACGCACCTGCTCCGATATGCTGCTGTCCCATTTCATGATGCCAACGGGATCCTCCACTTTCTCAGCCTCTCCCTCCTCATCCTCATCCTCATCATCGTCATCATTCTCATCCTCATCCTCATCGTCATTCAGCTGATGTTTAGTTTCCTCCAAAAATTCCTGCTCACTGTTGTTGGTCAAATCATCATCATTGGCCACTTCGTACCACGAAAACGGATTCACTGCCGGCGGTGAGCTGTCCAGCTTCTCCTGCTTGGGCACCAGCACGGCTGTCGTTTGGATCAGCCCATTGTCAAAGTGCTCGTTCTGTATATGCAGCAGAAAGTCGGCAAACACAAAGCTCTTCATCTCACAAAAGGAACAGTCGATTCGATAACTATTCAAACCCTGGAAATATACCTCGCCGCATTTGATATTGGCAATGCCCGCAAATGTGTCCGGCCTCAGAGACTTTAGCATTGTAGAATTTATGTATAATACGCTTTTGCTAACTACTAGTACTGCCACACATTTGTGTGCATTCAAATTCTATGTAAACGCAAAACAATTCGTATTTCTAATTCGATTTCGATTGTCTGGCTAAACAGCTGATTGGCTTTTGGCATTGTGCAGCACTGAAAAAAACTAATTGGCAGGCGCCAATTGGAAAACTACTCAATATCATGCATCTGTTGCATATTGACTTCGGAAACTGTTCCAAAAAAGCGGAGGTATATCTGTACATGACATTTCCAAAAAATTTTATTTAAAAAAAATGCACACCAATATTTTTCCAAAGTGAGACAAGATGTTTTTAGAAAAAAAGTTCGAAAAAAAGGTATTTTAAAAATTCGAAAATTTTAAATGTAGAATTGATTGAGATGATAAATCATGATTAAAATGAATCCGGGCTTGTAAATCGGTTCAGTTTTAGCAAAATTATGGGAGTTTGAAGTTTTACAAAGGTATTTTAGGCACTTACAAGTCATTTTTTTTGTCATTTTTGGCGTGATTTTTGACAGAAATATGAACCTTGTCAGAATCACTTTTCCTATAGTTTTTTATACTAGTTTTGACGCACATATTCATAAAAAAATTAATTTTCGAGATTCTATGTTTTGAAAAAAAAATTTTCACAAGGAGGGGGTACATGATATTTTTTTGAAAAAAGTTCAAAAAAAAATTATTTTTTTAAATCCAAAAAATTTAAATGAAGAACTGAAAAAGATGATAAATCATGACCAAAATGGCCCCGGGCTTGTAGATCCGTTAAAAGTTGACAAAGTTATAGCAGTTTGAAGTTTGAAAAGCGCTTTTTATAGGGAATGCCCACGAATATGGTTACATCGACTTGACTGCTGATGCTGATTAAGAATGAACTGGGGCACATTCAATTAAAATACTCGGTCATAAAACAACACAAATATTATTTTAATAAAACTTCAGGTTTCATATGAATTTGCTGGTGCTGCTGCAGACGATTAGCATCTACAAACTTTTGGTCGCACTGCTCACAGCTGTGCTTGGCCAAGCGATAATGCTTCTTGAGCTTGTGGGTGCTCAGAGTGGAAGCGCTGCGATAGCTGTTGCTGCACAGATCGCAGACAAAGGGTAAATGCGGTGAGATCATCTCGCATCTCTCTGCTGTGACATTCGCATGCAGTTTGCGTCGATGGGTATCCATTTGGTTGCGCGTATAGAAACACTTCTCACAACTGGCGCAGGCCCAGCGGCGCACCTGGGTGTGCCGCAGCTCGTGGCTAAGCAGCGCACTGCGATGGGTGAAGAGCTTCTCGCAATGCTGGCATTGCAGCGCCTGCCGCTGCTCATGGGTACGCAGGTGGCGGGTCAGCGTGGAGACGGCTCGAAACTGTTTGCCGCACATTTCGCACTGATGGGGCTTTCGCCCCGTGTGGATGTTGAGGTGTGTGTCCAGCTGATAGCGCCGTCGAAACGTGCGACTGCAATATGTGCATATGTTGGGCTTATTCCGTGGCTTATACGGACGCCGCTCCCGCTGCCCCAGCAAATGAGACGCAGTTGTTTCACTCCAGTTAATGTCGACGGTGTCTGTGGTAAGTGCATCATATCCACTTGCTGTCACAGTTGGCGAAGCAGGGCTCGCTGGCAGCACCAGCAGTGGTTCATCCAGGCACTCGGAGGCTTCCATGTCGCATTTATGCTGCGGAAGCAGCTCCTCCAGCAGCTGATTTTGTGTTTGCTGCAAGTGTACGCTGCAGAAATGCTGCCGAAATGCATCGTACTCTGGAATGGATATGCCACAAATGCATACTATTGTGAATTTTGGATCTACGGCTGCATCGCAGCGTATTTCGGCACATTTTGTGTTTATGTTTACAACTTCTACCATTTCACAGTTGCAATGAATCAAAATTAACACAATTAACGTTAGTCAACACCAATTGAGTATTGCATATCGAACGGTGCTTCGATATATTTTCATTCGTTTTATTGAGAACCGCAGTAAAAGTTTGTCAACTCTAACGAATATCGACTATCGACCGGTGTTTCGATTATTTTTTGTGCCTTATCGACAACATCAACACGCGATTAAATTTCGTGTACGTCTTCATTTATTGTTAAGCCGGAGATAATTGAGTGACGTGCAGCAAATATGCATCCCGATCTCACCGAGCGCATCCTACAGCATTTGGAGTCCGTCGAGAAGGTCGACACTCTTGATTTGGCCACCCAGTTCAATGTTGACCATCAGAAAGTTGTCGGCGCTTTGAAGAGCATTCAGGCACATGGCGATCTGATTACGGCGGACACCGCAACCCACAAGACTCTGGGGCTAACCGAGGAGGGGCAGTCGGTGGTGGAGAAGGGCAGCCACGAGGCTAACATCTATGAACTGGTGCCGGAGGAGGGCATTTCCCAGGCGGCGCTGATGGCCAGCGGTGGTGCTAATGCCAAAGTTGGTTTCAGTAAGGCCATGTCCCAGGGCTGGATACTGGTAGATAAGAGTGTCAATCCGCCGCTGATCCGGCGCAAGATGGAGCACATTGTCGATACGGTCAAGGAGCAGCTGATGCTGGTGGCCAGCGGCCGGTTGCAATTGCCCGCCAAGGATGTGACCGATTACAAGAAGCGCAAGCTGCTCCAGGAGACCACCACAAAGAGTTTCATGCTCAGCAAGGGTCCGGAGTTTAGCACAACGTTGACCAAACTGGAAACGGATCTCACCATGGACATGCTGACCAGCGGCCTGTGGCAGCAGCTCAAATTCAAGTCATATAACTTTGATGCACTGGGCGCGACACCGACACGTGGCCATCTGCATCCGTTGCTCAAGGTGCGCACCGAGTTCCGTCAGATCTTTTTGGAGATGGGCTTCTCGGAGATGCCGACCAACAACTATGTGGAGTCATCGTTCTGGAATTTCGATGCACTGTACCAGCCGCAACAGCATCCGGCACGCGACGCTCACGACACATTCTTCATCAATCATCCGGCGCAGAGCCACAAATTTCCGCAAGAATATCTGCAGCGTGTGAAGACCGTTCACTCCACCGGTGGCTACGGATCGCTGGGCTACGGCTACGACTGGAAGCTGGCGGAGGCGCAAAAGAATCTGCTGCGCACCCACACAACGGCCGTGAGTGCCCGGATGCTGTTCAAGCTGGCCAACCAGGATGGTGGTTTCAAGCCGGCCAAGTACTTCAGCATTGATAAGGTGTTCCGCAACGAGACACTGGATGCCACCCATTTGGCCGAATTCCATCAGGTGGAGGGCGTCATTGCGGATGTCGGTCTAACGCTGGGCGATCTGATTGGCACTCTGTATGAGTTCTTCCGTAAATTGGGCATTACTCAGTTGGAGTTCAAGCCGGCATATAATCCGTATACGGAGCCTAGTATGGAGATATTCTGCTATCATCCGGGTCTGGCTAAATGGATTGAGGTTGGCAATTCTGGCCTCTTCCGTCCCGAAATGTTGCTGCCCATGGGTCTGCCGGAGAATGTGAATGTTATCGCCTGGGGCTTGTCACTGGAACGACCAACGATGATCAAATACGGCATTAATAATATTCGAGATCTGGTTGGGCCCAAGGTCGATCTTAAAATGGTCGAAGACGGTCCCATTTGCCGTTTGGATCATGTGTAGAAAAAAAAACAAAATATATACAATGAACCGTTACAATAAATCAACACTATATTCTAGCACTGTTTGGCAATGAAGTAATATTACGTATACACTGTCATATCCAAAATCCTATAGGGTTCAATATTTTTTGATGAATTATGGGCATCTAAACACCAAAATCATAGCTAATACTTTTTCATTTGCAAGACTTTTCTTTAAGTTTAAGGTTTTTATACCCTGAACCCTTTAAAAATGGGTAAAAAGGGTGTAATTGAGTTGTGCAAAAGTTTGTAACAGGCATCAGCAATCATCTCCGACCCCATAAAGTTACTTCATAATTTAAATACAACTTCTGGTATTGCCGGGTCAATACAAGTTGATTTCATTTTATCGATATCTCGTCCCGTTCAAAAGCTATCGAATTTTTTAGTTTTTGAATAAATAATAATTATAAGACCTGGGTTCAGGGTACCTCCTAGTCGGACACTCTCGACTAGAGCACTCTTGTTTTTTTTTTTTAGCTATTTTAACCTATTTTGCAAAAAGTGATTTTTCGCAAAATTTGGGAAAAGTCGAAAAGATGGGTTTATCATATGAATCGAACACTATATCTTAGCGTCTGAAATTATACCATTTGGTTAAATCTATGGATAAACAGTGTTTAAAGTTTATGGCTAACATACTGTCAGTCAAATTTATGATTGCGCGAAAAAGAAAAAAAAGTTTCTAAATATGACTTTTTTCGAAAATTAGTTTTGTGCATACATATATTATAGGCTTATGCATTTGCTTTTTTGTGCTGTTTTGCTTTTCAAAATCGATTAATAAGCGCGCCAATTTTCGCCAAATATATAAACTAACAAAGTGTTACCATACAAAATATTGTGATTTTCGTGTGATGATATACATAGTACATTTTTTGTCTCAACTATTCAGTGCAAAAAAGGCTAAATTGTGTTACACAGTGCTATTGGCTGCCAATCGGAATCTGTCATCACAAAAACGTATGCACTAAGAAATCTATCGAAAATTGAGCTTTTATATTTGTTTTCGTTCATAGGGTGTTTTTTGTAATTTTGGATTTTATTTATCTGTAACGTTGCCGCTACAGATAATCAGACAATGGCAAATGCAAACATGGAACGAGGAACCATAGATAATAAGACAGAAGCCCAGTTCGGTCTCCAAAATGCCAGTAGTAAGCCAACAAACTCAGACAGTTCCGTTGAGCCAAGATTTGTTATACCACAGCTACAGATACCGATGCTGAACATCACTGACCAAGAGGCATCCGCTGCCCAGGAGAAGCATCGTCGTGAAGCCGATGCCCAAAATCAGCGGCTGCTCAATGCCATCAAGCAGAGTCGCCAGAGAAACGATCCGAATCTCAAGCAAGTCTCCGATGGTCACCACCAACAGGTGGGTAAACTGCCGGCCTTTACCATACCCAAGCTGCGTGCTGCCTCCGGAGTGCCGCTCGAGGAGCCCCAGTTCAATATACCCCTGCTCAACAAGCTGCGAATTCAAAACAATTTCCTGCTGGAAAACGCCGTGAAGTCATTGAAGATCACTGCTGACGACGGTGGCGATGCTGCAATCATCGATCTCACTTCTACTATTATTGCCGTCCAAAAGAATGCACCACCACGCGAGGCGGCAAGCAAACAGCGCCACAAGCGGTCTTCTGTTCTGGAACATTTTGACATTCCATTCATAAGCTGCGATAACGCTCGGAGTACTCTCACCCGTGGGATTCTGTCCAGAAAGCGGGAGAATAGCTGCTGTGAATCGGAAGCACCTGTGGAGAAATCAAGTGATGTGGGAAAAATGTTGGATTTATTGGTGGGCTATCCGCAGCTAAGGAAACCAGAGGTGAAATATGCGGCAACGAAATTGGAATTGCTGCATTTGAAGTTGTGCTATCGGGAGGATTATGGTTCCAATATAAAACGATTTCGTTTCGATACGCCGTCGCCCGATGACCTTGTCAAAGAGTCCCTACAAAAATCATTGCGCATTTCGCGTACATAATTCTAAAGAGTTTACAATTAAAAATTAAAACAATTCATAATTTATATTTCTCGCGCAATAAATTCTCATTGGTCTACAATTAGTAGTTTGTCATCGATATTTGACAACTATCGATAAGCAAAAATATATCGCTCTTGCTGAATACATAATTTCAGACAAAAGAACAAACACATACACACACAGATACACACACATACAGCCATAGAGAGACGAAAGAAGCAGAGGAGAATGCGAATAAGAACTGCGTATAAGTGTGTGTGGAAATACAAAAAACAGCAGACACAACCGAACGAACGGTGTGCTTTTTCGGCATAGATCTCCAAACTCGAGACGCATTAAATCAAATACAACAATTAAACGCACTAACTAATCAACAAACAAAACGCTGATCAAAAAACAGCTGTGGAAGTGGAAAGCGGCGCACTAAATAAAGTAATCATAAAGTGCGAAAGGTCAGCAGCGAGCAGACGGCAGGAGGAATATTTTGCTGTATATATATATATATATATATATGTGTGTGTGTGTGCGTGTGTGTGTTGTTGAGTGACTGCTGTGTGTGTATGTGTATATGTATGTGTGTCTAGCTGTCACTTTCTTGCGCGCGCACAAGACATACACAAATTGAAATCAGCGACCAGCACCAAACCCCCAACCCCTCCAACTTCATACATCCACATCCCAAACCCAAGACACAAACCAAGACACAACTCTTGACTTGGTTCCGTTGCTGCCGCCCGCTGGTCGGTTACCCGTCCCTGGATTGCATATACAAAAAAAAAAAACCCCAGTTGTTGTTGCATTTCCTTTTACAAGAGATTGTCATCCCCACCTCCCAGCTGCAGGTGCCGGCGGTTGCCATCGTTTGCTGTCGTGCTGCTGTTTACAGGTAATATTCATGTATACATACATACATAGTAAATATCGTGTGTGTGTGTGTGTGTGTATGTGTGTTTCGTTTTTCAACTTGATTCCATGTTTGCCATTTACAGCTAATGTGCTGCTGCCAATCGGTTCCTAGTCAGTCCCAGAGGCTGGGTACACCTAATTGATGTGCTTTGTACGAAACGGTAAAACTGTAATTTGCCATAAAATACTATTGTGAATTGGATGTGTGTGTGTGACCGACCAGGCAGCAGCTCATTTAAAAGTTGTTTCCGTTATCAAAAAATTTCAAAAATATTCAATGTTTTGTACTATGGATTTAATCAAAACGGTGTGCTTATCGATTTGATAAACGACAAAACAAATTGAGCGATAATACGCCCCAAGTTGCTACTACTCATCACAAGGATATTTGTTCTACTGTTTGTAAATTTCAATTTCAATTGCTGGCAGTCTCACATTATGTGCTTTGCAGACAGTTGACCTTGGCACACAACGCCCCCGATAAATGCTCAAAGCGCACATATGTATGTACATATGTACATATATATGCACACCTTACAAGCCGTCAGCTGCTGTTGCATTTTTGTATTGTCAAATCAACAGAAATCGTTCATATTGATTATGCACGACTAAACACTTTCCTTGCACACACACACACACACGTACACACATACATATATTGACAGACTCTCGTAATTATCACAAACATCGTCATCATATGGTCTCATTCTGTATATTTTTTTTTTATCAGTCGCACGTACTTTAGGGAAATCATCGCTGAGAGACACACACACACACACACACATGCATGCAAATTATCATGTTTTAATTATTTTAGCAGCACACAAGCACACAGTTCGTAAGAGCGAGAGAGAGAGAGAGAGAGTGAGAGAGAAAACTAACTATTGTAAACATTTTTAGAAACGCTGACAATAACAACAACAGGAAGCTGCAGAGAATTTCAAAGTTTCAACATCAGCAAAACCAAGCCAAAGTGTTGATCAACGTCAATTGTTGGACGGACCTGTGCAAATTCATTCCACCCAACTGTAAGCGTGCAAGAGAAAACGGCAGCAGGCTTCAGCAGATCGGAAAAAGCTAAAGGATTGGCGTTGCTGTAGCTGTAGCTGTAGGCCAGCTTTCTGTGTTGTACGCGTGTTGCGGTTGGAGGACGGGGGGGCGCGATTGAGTGTCCACCAATCGTGAGATGTTGCCATTCACTCCGCAAGTGGTTAAACGTTTGTTAGCACTCAAAAAGGGCAACGAGGACAACAGTGTCGAGGGCAAGTGGTCCGAGAAGGCCGTCAGGAATCTGGTGAAAAAGATCAAAAAGAACTCACAGATCGAGGAGCTAGAACGCGCCATCTCCACACAGAACTGCAACACACGTTGTGTGACTGTGCCGCGCAGCAAACCAGCTGCAACCGGCGAGAATTTGCGTAAAGGATTGCCGCACGTCATCTATTGCCGTTTGTGGCGTTGGCCGGATCTGCAGTCACAGAATGAATTGAAGCCGCTGGAGCATTGCGAGTACGCGTTCCATTTGCGCAAGGACGATATCTGCATTAATCCGTATCATTATAAGAAAATTGAGCTATCGATATTGGTGCCCAAATCGCTGCCAACGCCCCCCGACTCCATAGTCGATTATCCGCTAGATAATCATACGCATCAGATACCAAATAATACGGAATACAATGCTGCTATAATTCGCAGCGCCTCGCTCAGTCCGCCACAGTATATGGATTTGGGTGGCAGCAGCAGCAGCAACAGCAGCAGCACCACTACCACATCAGCAAACGCATCTGGCAGCTATCAGCAACAACAGCAGCAGCAGCAACAGCAACAACAACAGCAGCAACAACAGCAGCAGCAGCTACAACAACAACAGCAACACTCGCCGTTGTCCTTCGGCGGCAGCGTGGTGGGCGTGGGCCAGAACTTGCCACCGGGCAGCTGCAACATGGACTCGCAATCCAGTGTGCTCAGCGTTGGCAGCAGCATACCCAATACGGGCACACCGCCGCCAGGCTATATGAGCGAGGATGGCGATCCGATCGATCCCAATGACAACATGAATATGTCACGGCTAACACCGCCCGCAGATGCCGCACCGGTAATGTACCATGAGCCGGCCTTCTGGTGCTCCATATCCTATTATGAGCTAAATACCCGTGTGGGCGAAACCTTTCACGCCTCACAGCCATCGATAACGGTGGATGGCTTCACCGATCCATCCAATTCGGAGCGCTTCTGCTTGGGCCTGCTCTCCAACGTCAATCGGAACGAGGTCGTTGAGCAGACCCGTCGCCATATTGGCAAAGGCGTTCGCCTCTATTATATTGGCGGCGAGGTCTTTGCCGAATGCCTCAGCGATTCCTCAATATTCGTACAGAGTCCCAATTGCAATCAGCGTTACGGCTGGCATCCGGCAACCGTTTGTAAAATACCGCCCGGCTGCAATTTGAAGATCTTCAACAATCAGGAGTTTGCCGCCCTGCTATCGCAATCCGTATCGCAGGGATTTGAGGCCGTCTACCAGCTGACACGCATGTGCACGATTCGCATGTCCTTCGTGAAGGGCTGGGGTGCCGAATATCGCCGACAGACGGTCACCTCAACGCCCTGCTGGATCGAACTGCATCTGAATGGGCCGCTCCAGTGGCTCGATCGTGTCCTCACACAGATGGGCTCGCCGCGCTTGCCCTGCAGCTCCATGTCGTAAGCTCTTCGATATATATATACATATATGTACATGCACCATACTATATATTAATTACATTTTTTTTTTTGTATTTTATTCTTTTCTGTTGGAAATTTTACAAAAGCAGAGCAATTGAAACAAATGAAGTGAGAACAAGAAAGAAAGCTACAAACAAATTGGCTGTCGGTAGCAACCGACTGCGAGATACTCTGTTCCCAGTGGGATTGGCAAAATATATATTTATGGTCTCATCTTTCAAAAAGATCCCTATATCAATTTTGGTGACTAGCTATACAATTTTTACAATATATGTATGTAGTTTTTTTTCTGACCGACAAACGGACATTGCAATATCCAAATATATGCTATTCTAATCGTTTCCGTTTGGGAGCAGAGTAAAATTATTATGTAAAACAAAATGAAAATTATGAGAGCACATTAAATTAGGTGGAGTTGATGCAGTTTGCACCGATCTACAGATACATATATATATATATATATATGCAAACATACATATATATATATAAGAGATCTTCTATATATATCTACATCTACACATATACATACATACATACATACATACAACACATAAATACAAGATGATGTATTTTGCGTTACAAGCTTAGGATTTTAGTGTGTAGGTATAGGCAGGCAGAAATAGGATGACATAGTGAGAATACTGAAACATGAAAGCAACATTTTTGATAAGAATGGGCGGCTTCCAATTTTAAAGCAAAACTCAACATTTTATACGAAATTCGTAGACGTAGAAAACCACAAAGCAAAGCAATGCAAAAAACCTAAAATATGTACATCCTGTCTAACAGTGTTGGTAAATGCGCGCCGCGAAAAATTCAAAATTTTTTTTTTTTGTGACAGAAACAAAAACGTAACGGTGATTTAGGAAACGTTCTTCTAAGATTGAGCATAGCAAGGGACAAAACCAAGAAACAAAACTAAACAAAAATACAACAGAAACTGCGATTTTTAAAGCTTGAAGCTAACACACAGACACACACACACACACACAAAATACCGTAAAAAAACATGAGCTATCTTACAACATTTACATACATACATACATATAAATATTTTAAAATGAAAATGTGTCATATGAATGTTGTTCTACAAATTTAGATATTTTTTGTCGCTTAGTATGTGTGTGTTAAAATCATAAATTAACAGAAATTAAGCAAAGAGAGAACGCATATGTGTGTCGTTTTAGTCGTATAAACACAACAAAAACAAAAACAACAACAACAAAAATTATATAAAACGCTTGGCGAACAAAATCAGCATGGTATCAACAAAATTCTATCAAAATAATATCAGTTTGCTATTCCATTTAGCATTTTCTTTTCCAAAAAAAAAAAAAAAAAAAAAAAAAAAAATCAATACAAATTAATTATAATAAACACATAAATGTGAATCAAAAATGTTGTGCGCGTTTGCAAGGAAATGCATTTTAAATGCACGCTTTTCAAATACATAAGGGAATTAATCAGCGGGACTAAAATACATAGATAACGCATCTCCAATCATAGTGTCTGCCATAAGTATAAGTATACAAACGGCGTAATCCCACAAATATAATGCAAATTGTTAGCTACATATGTATGCATACATATGTTATTTAGATTTAATATACCTGCAGTTTTTGTCCGGCAAGTGTGCATCTTTTAATTATTTCTTCTTTTGTCTGTCCTCGAACCCAGTAGTTCTTAAGTCTTTACAACTACACCTATGCCTTGCTTAACTTGCACCCAAAAATATGGCCATTGAGTAAAATGCCGAAGCAAACAATATTATCTAAAATTTGGCTGCTAACTTTTTTTTTTCAAAATTTCCTTGTTAGGCCGAAAATCTTTTAATAAACATTTTTTGTTGTTAAGCAACGTAAAATAGCTGCTAAGTAGAACTTGGTATAACTTGTGGCATGGCCGTTGGGTGAATATGCCGTTAAGCAAGGTATATGTATAGGTGCATATAAATTGTGCATGTTGACAATGTCCTTGAAAGCTAAACTGTTTTCAAGTTTAACGTCGAATTCTAATTATTCATGTTCTATAACTGCTAGTTTCGATTGATTTTCCTGTAAACTGCAATTTGTTACAACCAAAAATAGAACAACAACAAAAAGCACACACACACACACACACAATTGTCAATTGCAGGTGTGTGTGTGTGTGTATATTATGAAAAGAATACAAAATAAGTCATTTTTACTATGCATTTTGTTGCCGCAGTAAGCGGGTTACATTTGTATTTGTATTTTGTTTAAGCTGCAGTCAACTGCCCTGAGCCTGCCTGAGAGACAGCGATAAAGAGCGAGCGAGAGAGAGAGCCGATCAGGCAGGGATGCCCAAAGAGAGAGAGCGCCGACTTCTGCTCAGTTTTGTGTGCATGTGTTGTTCTTCTGTGCACCGAGCGCAATTTGAGTGAGAATCGGTCTTATCTGTGTGAATTCGAATTAACTGTAATAAACGCGCGTGCACGGTGGGGCAAACCGTGGAACAGCGGCATATGAAATACATTCGGGGCAGTTTAGGCTAATACAAGCACGGTTGTCAAAACTAGCTCTTTTTTATTGCAATTGGCCCTTTTTTTTTGCTAAAATTCACAAGTAATTTTACGGCTAAACAAATTATAGCTTCTTTTTAAAATTTATTTTTAAGTGGCAACCGTGAGCACAAATCAGAGCGCTTACTCCTTTAATTGTTTTGGGGCTAACACAGCTACTAAATTAGAGTAGACCAACCACAAAGAGAGCGGCAGCAAGTGCACATGGCTTGAAGTGGCCGATCACTTTCGAATTAGAAACCAAACGTATTTTACACCGTGCATAACGGTGCTTTCGGCGTTTGGCGCTCTCTGCGTGTCTGTGTCCTTGAAGCTACCGCGGATGGTCGACTCTGTACTAAATACATGTATACTTATGTAACTGCATATTTTTGCTAAAACAAATGTTATATTTAAGCTAAACAGAGACAAACATATGAGCAAAATAGTGGTAAACAAAGAACCAAACCGCAAAACAAAGTGAAAACATGCAATTAAAAGAAATAAAAATCAAACTGACGCTGAAACTGTAAAACTGAAATAAACTGAGAAATCCATATACATAAATAAATAAATAAATACAAATAGATGCGCAAATTAGAAATGCAAAAAGGCAAACAATACCAATTACCAATACATATGTACATACATATGTATGTATAAAATTATAGTATACATACAGTTTTACATATAATATACATATACATACATACATACACACATGCAAACAGCAGACATGCGTCTAAAGATAAATATAGAAATATAAAGTTAAAAAGAAACCATTCAAAACAAAAGAACAACAACAACAACAAAAAAAACACAAAAAACAATTCTATGTATAAAACGTATATTTAAATAAACCTTATATTTTAAAACGAACGAAAAAAAAGGGGCCTAACTTAATTGCTTCACTTGATGCACCTTCAAATGTTGTTTATAATTCGAGTTGCGCAAAAAGCACGAGTTGCATAACGCACAGCGGAATGGACGCAATCTTGTGTGCGCAATCTGGTGATGATTCAGCTCCGAGGAGCTGAAGAAACGCTTGCCACAGCCCGGCTGCGGGCAGGCGAAATCCCGCTGATTATAGTGACGCTTCAGATGCGTATTCAGATAGCATTGATCTGTGAGCACCCGTCCGCAGATGGGGCAGGTGTAGCTTAGCGATGCCGTCGATGTCGATGTCGATGTGCCCGCCTCCTGCTCCGGTTCACCCTGCTGCTGCTGAGCCCGCTCCTGCTCCACATCGCGGGCATGCTGCAGCTTGACGTGCATGCGTCTGGCGTGCACGGAATGAAAGGACATCTGGCAGCCGGATGCGGTGCAGGCGTACGGCTTCTCTCCGGTATGCAGGCGGCGATGCACCGCCAAATAGTTGGCAAAACGATAGCCTTTGCCACATATATCGCACTCGTGCGGCCGCTTATCCGTGTGGGTGACGGCATGGTTGCGCAGCTTGTTCAGCTGCCGGAATCCCTTGCCGCATACGCTGCACACATGCGGCCGCTCATCCGTGTGCGTCATCTTGTGAATCCGCAGGCTGTACGCCTCGCCAAAGCGCCGTCCGCACACATCGCATATGTTGGCCGTATGCCGTTTTGTGGGCGTGGCTCGCTTTCTTTTGCCCTTGGCCTGCTCCGCCGGCAGCGGCTCCTCCTCCTCCTCCTGCGCCTGTTAAAGCAGCCAGCAATGTGAGTGGCTTAGGATCATGCTATCAATGCACTTACCGCATTCACCAGATGCAGCAGTTCCAGGTCATCAATGGCGGGCAGCAGCAGCTCATCGTTCAGCTGGCCAAAGAGCTGCATATTCTCCGTGAGGCAGGCGGCATAGCTGTCAACCGGATCCAGCTCCAGCTCCAGCTCCGGCTGGCAAGCAAATTGTGCTTCCGGGTGACACGGCTGGGGCATGTTTGCCAAGTGGTCGCCCACCGATCAACCGATCGGGCATCGCTCTCTACACACACATATACATATATCTATATATGTATGTATATATACGCTATACCGCCGATAAGATTACGACCACCTAACCGTTGCGACTATAAAAAACCAAATACAACTTGTTACCGCTTGTACTACTTGGACATTAGTGTCGTGCCGGCTCCAGATGCCGCTGTTTTTTATACCCTTGCCTCGGGTATTACAAGATTAACGTCAACTATGTAACTATGTAATATATATATGTATTCGTGATCAGGACGATAGCTAGCTACACTGTTTTTTAGCTATACTTATTTTATTATAGATATTTGCGGCGGAATCAGGCACTATATCTATCTATATATAGATGTATTCTAATTTTGAATTTTAAAATATATTTATTAATATTCTTTTTGCGAATCAAAGACATATAATTCACAAAGAACTTCTGTCAAAAACTTTACCATAATTATGGTATAATAATTATTAATTTCTTATAGGAACAATCAACCAAAACTGATATACTTATTTTTCATTTATTTATTTATTTAATGTCGACTAGAAAAAGTCAGACACAGGAAATTAAATTCTACTATAAGTGTGTCAGCGAAAGGGTATTAAAACTGCGACACAACAAAGTTATTTGTTGTTATATTATTAATTTATCATTTTATCGTATTGCCCTGCCATAAAATGCGATGATAAATGCAATAGTAGTAATAGTTTTTGTTTTTGTTCTTGTTGTTGTTTCGGTTGCTGTTTTCTTGTCGCTTTTTATTTGCACTTTAAACATTTATTCGATTCTCAATTGCGTTTGCAAGGCGCGCACTTTGAACCCCTTAATGTACTTGCTGTACTTGGTGTACCATATAGTATGTACATCTATATCTATGCAAACAGATGTATATTATGCATACAGGTAGAGGTTGGCAGGTATACCCGTATATAGCCTTCGATTTACGGGCCCAACTAAACGGCTCACTTTATCGACATGTGCACAGAACAGCCGTAGATAACACTATGCAACAGAACTTTGAACATCGCCAGCCTAATATCGACATATTTATGTATGTACTTGATATACATATGTCATTTTGTGGTACGCAAATTTGTCATGTTCCTACGTTATTATCATATCAATATTCTTAGATTTCCCTCTACCTTGCAGCAATCAAAATTGACAGTTGACTTAAGCCCATATCTTTTGTATGATTCAGTCTTTTCAATTTTGCGTTCTATTTTTACAAATTTGACCCCGAACTGAATTATGTAAATCTTGGACGAAAGAAACTTTATGTTGCGCTTAACCGCTCTTTATGGCAATTTTCAGCAATGCTAAAATCAGTAAAACATGTTTTCAGTAATTTACATATATATAGTAATAAATATGATATTTTATTTACTTAATTTTGCAGGTGGGTGTAGATTTTTCGAACTCGTTTAAAATATGCTTAAGCAGATTAGATGTCATGCAACAGTTTTCCTCCAAAATTTCCGCAAGAAAGCGTAGAAAACTTTCGATCACCAACTATAGCTCAGCCAGTAAAATTAATGTAGATTTGTTGTATAGTGTAATTGTAGGTTTTTTTGTTGACATTGAGCTCACAATGCACAGCTGTGCAGCTGGCTAAAGAGACGCAGCACCCAACACGATCTAAAGCGAGAAGGCACTATTAAATACATATGTATGTATGTATATAGAGTCGGATCTACAACTGGACATGTACATACATATGTATGTAATTATCTATAACTGAGTTACATACGATTTGAACCCAAGTCAAGTTCAAACAAGCTCACTATTCGCATACAATTGAATTTTTATAATAGTTATGGCAAAAAGAAAACTGATCAAATATGATCTTAACTATGGCAGATCTTGGGGCGGCCTAGACCTTGAACTTCTGCAGCAGGTGGCGCAATTCGCGATTCTGGCGACGGAGAAAGACAACCTCGGCATCGTATTGGACGCGCATCTTGAGTACTTCGACGTAGTGATTGAGACCGTGCTCCAGGGTCTTCCACAGATGATTCTTGGAGTCGGGAAAGATGTTGGTGAATTGGCGCCAGAACGCTTGGATTTCCTTATCATGGAACTGTATCAGTTCGGCCTCCATGCTGCCCTCCGAGGAGCTGCCATACATTTGCTTGTGCTTCTGGTTGGTATAGAGATTCATCGCATGGAGCACCAGGGCCGGCTCCATGACCAAATAATGATTCGAGCAGGTCTCCCGCGTGACATGACCCTTGACCAGAAATGTTTTATTATCGGCTTTGCCTTTCAATAGCGCCTGCTCCATGTTGGTGACATCGCCGCCCTTGTGATCCTTGAGGAACACCTCGGCACACTTCATCGGGCTTAATCCCGCCGGCTGGCAGGTGGGACAATAGGTGTACGGCTCAAATACACTCGTCAGCTCCATCACATGATCCAAATTGCGTATACGCAATGCGGCAAATATATTATCGATGCGCACCATGGTCTGCTCCTTTTCCGTATACGGCTTGAGGATGCGCAGCAGTCGCTCCTCAATCAGGAAGCCACCGCGATCGGCCAGTTTGCGCAATATATTGCGCATAAGACGCGCCGATTCCGGTGGCAGCTCCTGCATCGGACCACGCTGCTTCTCCTTGCCCTGACTGGTCGCATACCCGGAGCCGCCATACTGCTTGGGCAGCTTGCCAAAGCGACGCTCGATGCGATCCATGGCATTGACGGTGCGCTTCTCCACCGGCTTATTGATGTTCTCGATGTGTATATTGGGTTTCATCCACGGCATCACCAGCTGCTGTTCGTGGAGTATGCGATCGATATTGAAGATGCGTGTGAGCAAATCCGTGATCTCCTCATAGTTGATGTTCCACACCCGATTGAATTTCTCTCGATTGATATTACGGGTGTGCATCGCCTTCGCCTCCATTTCACTGATGCTGCCGTGCAGCTGCTGGATCTCGGTGGTCAGCTTCAGGATGGTGCGACGACCGCTGTGGAAGACCTGCTTATAGTTGCGCCGTGTCCGAGCCACCGTCTCATATAAGCGGGCAACGCGACGCTTCTGCTGATTGGTGATGATCGTGTTCTCATCGTTGCGCCGCTGCAGCACCTGATAGTTGTAGTCGAGCTTCTCGGAGTTCATAAGCACATTGTCCCGGGTGCGTCGTAGCTCCAGTTCGAGGCGGCCGCACTCCTTCTCGAGGCGCACGCGTGTCTGTTTGGTCAGCTCATCCTGCGAGTCCTGCAGCAATTGCAATTGCAGCGAATAGAACTGTTCCCGGACGCGGACCAGCTTGGATTTCTCCTCGAAGTTCGAGTTGAGGGCGTTGAAGAAGCTGCGCCACTTTTCGGACGCCGTCAGCGAGAAGGTCTGGCGCTCGTCCTCGACGGTAGTGCGCAATATCTCCAGATGATGCTTGTATGCCTCCTTGAGCGTCTCCACCTGGTTATCGATGCGTTCAACCAGGCAGCAGAGATCAGCCGCCTGGCGCTGGCGATCGAATTCATATTTGGCATTCATGCGATCGATTTCCTGCTGGCAGGCAGCTATCATCTCATCCTTGCGCTCCATGATCTCACCAATGCGCTTTTTTTGATCCTCAATTTGATCCCACAGCAGCATCGGCTCATTGATCTCATTCAGCTCCGTCCAGCGCGCCCTAATGTCCTCAAACTTGGCCATCGCCTCAATATTCTCGCCCTCCAGATTCCGTCTCATATCCCGCTGCTGTGACGCCTCAAACATGCGACGATTCAGCTCACGGCGCTCATTAGCCACACGGATGTTGGTCACCAGCTCGTTGCCGAAGCGCACCAGCTGACCCAATCGCGTGCTCGACTGCTCCAGCTGCTGTTCGATGTTGCCCATTTGGGCCATGGAACGCTCGGAAAATCCTTTGGGCGTATCCCGCTGCACCTGACGGATACGCTGCACCACATCCTTCCGCCGCTCGTCCAGCTCACGGACTGGCCGATCGCATTTATCCTTGTCAATCAATGAATCAATGTGCTCCTGAAACGATGCCCAGCTATCCGCTCCAGCGGCACCATCATCATCCTCTTCGTGCTCCGATTCCGCTTCCACCTCCAAGTCTGCATCGGATTCAACTTCCGTATTGGCATTATCCGCCTCGATTTCATCGTCGTCCTTGTTATCGTTATCCATGATTGTCGGATATCTGATGACGGCAATATAAATATAAATATATTATATATTGATTTGTATAATAACAATTTCAGCAGCCAACTGCCAGTGAAAGCAAACGAAATGTATTTATTTTAGGTTAGGTTAGGTATAACGGTAGTCAAGGGTCTTTTTTTAAATATATATTTCAAAACGGTAGTCACGGATTTTTCCCCCCTTGATTATCCCTTTGTGAATGTATTTATTTACTTTGCATTCATTTCGAAGCCGGTTTGATCAATATCGTTGCCATGTCCACTAACTGTTTTCTTTTCACTCTGTTTCTGTTTCTCTGTCTTTTGATTTTCATCTCTTCTAATTATTGCTCTACTATGTCATTTTTACTTAATAAATAAATATTTACTTACCCTTAACATTGGTTTGTTTTCTAGGGTTTTCCCTGATCCACGCAACAAATGTTGAACCAATGTTCATTTTAAAACTTTCAACTTTATATTAAAATTTATAATACAAATTTTCAAACTTTTAAATATTTACATTTTGTTTGAATAGTCAAACTTTAAGTTGGTATAATATTTAAAAGTTTACTGTCTCTAGTCGACATTAAATAAATAAATAATGTTACTAGCCGTCCGCTTGTTACTTCTCTTTAACAAACAATACATTTTTCTGAATTAAGTTTTTGTTTTGTTTACATAGTTTTGTACTCGATACCTACCGCAATTAGGGTGGCCATTTATTCGATACCAACTAGAAAAGCAGTAAATACTATTGCTATCTCGCTCGTGCGAACACGCCCAAAAACGCAGTTCCTATGAATACGTTGATGTCATCTATCTGTATTTACATGTACACATATGCATATAGATTTACAATTATATATTTTAATTCGTTTTAAATACAAAATGCATTGTACCACCAAAAATGGTTGACAACACTGCGCACCCAAAATCGAGTTGCATTTGACACTGATGGTTGTGGCGAAATACAGCCCTGGGCTCCTGGGTTGCATTTCGTATAACTATTCCTTTTCCCCACTGCAAAGCTGCTTTAAATATTTGAAACTTGGTGGCCAAAATTAGTTTATTGAATTGATTAAATATACAAACGAATGGAATCGTTTTGAAGAACATACACACACACACACACACATACGCGTATTTATAAATGTATATTTTTTTGTTTGTGCTTATCTATGTACAGTAGTGTTGGGCAAAGGGCTGAGTTTTGTGGTGTTTTGGATTAGGAGAGAGAGGGGTGTTGATTATGCTGCTGGCTGACTGTGGTTTTGTTGCTCAGTTATCCTGTCTCCAGGGTGATTTCATAAATAAGGTCCTCATCGTTGTACTGGGGCTGCTGCTGATATCGCTGTTGTTCCATTGTCGCCTCCAGATACTGTTCATCCTCTTCGAGGATATCTTCCGGGTTCTCATCATCCACTTGCTCCACGAGCAAACTGGCATCCTCGTAGTTATTTTGATCGTAATGCTGCACAAGGACCTGCTGTTCGTCGTCCGCGTCTTCGTGCAGATAGCTATCATTGGCCGCTTCATAGATGGACTCGGCGTTCATCTGCTCCTCGTCTGCATCGCCATTGAGCTCGTTTGACTCAATCAGCAGGCCGGCATCCTCATCGTAGTCATCATCTAATAGGCCAGCCATCTCATTACCCGCCACATTGAAATTGCGATCCTCATCGGCGGGACGAGTCTGATCCTCACTGACCAGGCGGCGTGTGTTGCTGCGACACTGAATGGAGCGCTTGTGGGCATCAAAGTAGTTGATGTCGGTGAACTCCTCCTGGCACAGATGGCATATGAATGTGTCCTGATTGAGATGCATCTCCTTGCGATGACGGGCCATCTTGTGGGCATCACGGCACTGCATGCCGCAGAACGGGCACTTTAACATCCGTCGCTTGCCCATGTGCACATTCCGGATGTGCTCCTGTAGCGAGAAGTTCTTGTAGTACGCCTTCTGACAGTAATGACACTGAAATCGTCGCTTCTTCTCGTGCGTCGCCTCCCGATGACGCTTCAGTTGTGTATTCTGGGCAAAGGTCTTGCCGCACATCTCGCAGATGTGCTCCTTCTCCAAATGCCGACGCTGATTGTGCACGCGCAGATCCTGCTTCGTGGAGAAGTAGAGCTTGCACGGCTCACAGACATACGGCCGTATGCCCATGTGGCGACGTGCATGCCCGGCTAGATATTTGCAATCGCGATAGGTTTCGGTGCAGTAGACGCACGCATAGCGATTGGTGCCAGGTACCATGTGAGTCTTTTGATGCTTGGACAGTTTGGATTTCTGCATGACATCCGGACAGATGCCGCACTCGACCGGAAGCTTCTCATCCTGTATGCTGCTCATCATTGAGAACTCGACAATTGGGGTGCGATCCTCATCAAAGTCCACAATGGTTGCAATCAGCTCATCGAACAGCAGATAGCGACGAGGTCCCTTGAAGCGATCGAGCATCTTTTCACTGGGCAGGGAAAGACGCGCGGGCTCCTCAATGGCCTGGACAGCAGTTGGCACATTAACATTCACATCATATGCCTCGATCTCATCATCCGCCACTGCATGTGAATGTGTTACATAGTTGCGGAGTGTGTCTGTCGAGGGCTTGGCTTCCACTACATCGTTTTCGGTTGCTGCCGTCGCATCCATGTACTTCCATTCATAGTTGGGATTCTCCGGTTCCATATCATCATCATATTGATCCTCCTCCTCTGTGACGTTATCGTCTAGCTCCTCCTCATGCTCCTGGTACAGCAGCTGCTCCTCTTCAACCAGATCATCCATCTCATCCGATTCCAGAATCTCATCCTTTGGTACACGCATCATTGCCTCCGCCAGTTCAGGGCAATGGTCCAGCTGTTGCGGGAAATGCGTTGCATTGCCCAGAAGCAGCTTACTCTCGTCGACAACATCATCGTCACCTCCTATCAAGAGGAACTCCTCGTGTTTATAGTCACCACCTTCCACATCCTCCCCAGAATCCAGGACAACAAATTGATGGTGGATTTCTTCAGCGTCTTCGTTTTGTTCGAGGTATTCTGTTTTGGTGGGCAAAACGAACTCAATTATTTCGGACATGTCGATGTTCATTGTCGACGCTCATTGATAATTGTAATTGTCGCTGAGCTAAAATTTATTTAGCCGCTTCGCTTTTATTTATCGTGTGGCATTTGCTATTAGTGATGAAAACTAGAATGCTGTAGGTGATAGCTGTCGATTGTTGTGGAGGTTGGTCAATTGCTTTGTGAAGCTTATAAGCCAATCACACAGAGCGACGTTCTAAGTTCGACTGAAATGTAAATTTTTGAAAATTACGTTAACATGTGAATGACAAGTTGGTAATTAAACAGCTGATTGCTTTGTTTTGATTTGTGCTTGCGAAATAAATAATAGCCCAGTTTCACTATGTCCAACTTATCTTACATTTTAGTACTTAACAATTCGCGTATCCATTAGAAATTAAGAAATCAATGAATTTCTAATTTTATGTTAAAATTAGCGCTTACTTATCGGTTGGAATTTTATGTAATATCGATAACAAATCTAGTATTTTGTTTTTAAACACTGAAAACAGTTGAGGCGAATAAACGCATTTTTGCGATTCTTACTGCATTGTAAATGGCTGTTATCGCTTAACTGTACAAAATGTGTTATAAATACAAAAACTAACAGAGAAATGTTAATTTATATACCAATAAATAAAATAATATATAGGCTATAGACTACCTGTTACCGATTTATCGATAAATACTATCAAATGCTTGTACTTCCAACTGCAAGTTGTCAGCTCCGCACAGATTTCAATCAAATTTGATTTGGCGCTCAATTTATGGCACATGCGTAGCAACAACTGTTTCGTCTTCTTCTTGCGCACTCGGCTTTATCATCTTCGTTTGGGGCTGGCGGTTAGCCAACTTCTTGGCCTCCCGATGCCACACATTGCATTTCGTTGGCGCTTGCGGCTTATTTGATTCGCACACTTGGTAGCGTGCGTTTAAGCTTGAGTTTTGCTGCCGCCTCTGGATACGCTAGCTGTGTTTCTATAATTTTCATTTTTTTTTTTTGTATTTTGTTTGTGTTTAGCTGTTTCTTGTGCATTTTCGTGTGAAGCGCGCATGCGCATGCTCAGTTGCCGTTAGCTAAATATTTCAAATTTGCGGTTATTTGCAACGCTAATAGAAAATTTTGTAATTGACGCGAAATTGTGTAAGCATTTTTCCTCATATTTTCATATTTTCATATGCAACCATTTCTTTTCTAAGTGCGGTAAAAATAAATGTGCAAGCACTTGAACTTATGTATATGAAATATTGTAAAAAAAACGTGCTGTTCTTAACTGAAGTAAACAAAATGGTTTAAAACTACAAAGAAATGTGCAATAATAACTTTGACTAACTAACCAAAAAAGGATTTAAAATGATGACATAATTTTTCAAGTGTTGAGATTGCAATAAAAGTGAACCTTTCTTTTTGCTATATTTTTTTGGTTTTTTTGTTGGTCAAGGTAAAACGAATGTGTTTTATGGCTTATTGGCTTTGACATTGTGCAGCCCTTTTACTGAAAGGTTTTAGCTTTCAAACTTTGATGCCTAATTGTGGTGATTACAATAACAACGGCAGCAGCAACAACAGCAACAACAACAACAACAACAACAACAACATAATATGGCCATTATTTGCGCCCATCTTCAACAGTGCGACGATCGCAAAACCAAATAAAATAAATAAACAAACAACAACAACAACAACGTAACAACTAAAATCAAATAGGATTACGCAAAGATGCAAACGCATTATGTTGATGTTGATTTAAGTTTGAGCTATTTTATTTATTTAATTTTTTTTTTTTTGCCTTTATTTGCTGCTGCAATATGTGGCTTATTTGATTTGACTGACAAATGCAAACTTGACCTGCTTTTTTTTTCTTTCTTTCTTTTTTTTTACCAATTCGATGTTACATATGGTTGAGTTTGAGCTAGTGGCATCCATGGGGACAGTTGACCAGCCGCAAATTGGCCTAAATATCGCCGAGTGTTTACAAGCTTTATATATGTATATACATCAATTTTCATTTCAGTTAGCTTAGACAGTAGCTAGCCAAATCGAGAGAGAGAGAGAGATTCTGAAGATCAGGCCAATTAAGAGCAACGTGCGACGCCCCCGAAGAAGCCACAAGAAGCAGCCACAAGCACAGGTGTTGGCAACGGCAAACGCGACCAAGTGGCATCATTTGCGGTTGCCAGTTGCCTGGTTGCCAGTTTGTGCCAGGGAAACGGGAAATTGGAAAATCGGAAACATGTTCTTGCGGCAACAGCTACTTGCCACCGCCGCCGCCGCCGCCACTCTTATCGGCCAGATGCATCGACAAGTGCAGCCACAATTTGTGTGTCATGCTGGTTGGGCAACCAGAACGGCAATCGGGCTGGGCGTTCTGTTGCTGGCTGCCGCATCGGCGACCGCCTTGCATACACCTGCCACGCCCGTCACACCTGTCACACCGGCCAGCGCTGTTCCCGGCTCGATGCGTATCCAGACACTGCTGGTCAACTGCACACGTGAACTGCTGGACATGCAGCTATCACTGAGTCGCACCTTTCGCGGCCTCCTCTATGCCAAGGACTTTCCGCTGGAGTGCCGTTCCCGCGGCCACGATGCCACACACATAGCGCTCCGTGTGCCCACCTCCGGCTGCGGTGTGCGCGCCGAGCCTCTGCCCGATGGCGGCATGGAGTACTCCGTTCGCATCATGCTGCAAATGGAGCAGAAACTCAGACAGAGCACAGACATCCTGCGCACGGTGCGCTGCCATCTGCCGGCCAAGGCGATGGGAATGCCACTGCCTCTAAATGGACGAGATCGGTAGGTACATTTGTTGAGACTAACCGACTAGCATATACACTGTAATCAATCAATTTGACAAAGCTATGGCTGTTTGAAGTCTAATCCTAAGAATATCATTTTTAGGCACTTGGAAATCTCACATTTCAAGCTTTCCTCAGTTTTAGCTATTCTCCCATAGTAATGAAAGTTGTAGGCCATTAAAATCAAGGACACACATATATTTCATATGGGTTCAGAGATCTCCATCTATTAAAAACCTATACAAAATGGATACAGAGGCAAGAAACTTAAGCCACTCTTGAATCTCTTCCAGAAATGCACGAATGCGTGCCTTGGCCGTTGTGGCTTCGTCTTCGGCATCGGCAACGACATCGGGACAGGCGCATCACATGGATACGCCGCGAGTGCGCATTTGGCTGGAGCTGGGCGGTCCCAATGGTTCTGGCTCTGTGGAGGTGGGCGTGGCCACCACTTTAACGGTACGCGCCATAGTGCCCGGCACAATTGGAGTGCGCGTCGTGGACTGTGCGGCACTGGACGGCTTGGGGGAGTCCACGCAGCAGCTGCTCGACGCCCGCGGCTGTCCCATTGACGAGCAGGTGAGTCACACTGAGTTTCATCTCATCATTTTTGCATAGCTTGCTAGCAGTTTTGGTGAGACAAGCGATTACCGTTTGTGGCCAGACAGACAATATGATTAATTAATCGTAATTTTAATGTGTTTATTGATGAATCTCGGTTTTTGCTATCAATTGATTAGCAAAACTTTCATTTTTTATCGAATACCGCGAAAGTAAAAGCCCAACAAAAATCTCCAAATTGATCATTTAAATCAATTTCTAAGCAAGTTGGCAGCGCCAGTCCTGCAGTCTCGATTTGCAACTGTTCTTATTCTAGCTGCTGCTGATTTTGTTGCTGTTGTTGTTGTTGTTGTTTTGCAAGCGGTTGCGCATCATTAATTACAACGGTTATTACAACACTCAGCATTGACGTCAGCAGCGAGTCAAAACTGTTAGACATAATTACGCGCGCATCGTTAGAACAGTTTGCGTTTGCGCATTGCGCTTTAATGTTTTGCTGTTTGTTGTTGGGCGCTGCCCAGCCAGCCAAGCAGCTTAGCAGCCATTAAAAAAGCAACTGCTTCTGCGACGGCAACTGGCCGCCAACAGTAGTTCTTCAGTTCTTCAGTTCTTCTTGAGTAAATTAGGAGGTCACAACAATTAGCCAACAGTGAAATATACATAGAAATATTTAGCGTTTAACATTTTGACATGGCTGCAGCAACAACAGCAACAACAAAAACAACAACAGCAACCGCGAGCAGCAGAAACAGTGGCGGCAAACGGCAATGGCATTGCCAAGCTAGAAAATCATTTGCATTTAGTCGCCGTCGCAGCTTTGTGCACATGTCATGCCAGAAAATGGGTCAAACAAATCTTCTGCTGCTGCTGCTGGTGCTGCTGTTGGCCATTGTGAGGCGCTAGCAAGAAAAATCTCACGGCTTAATTTTTATTTGTATTTTTAACGGACACGGGCAAAGACAACAAAACATTTGCATTTTATGTTTGTTTTATTGTTCGTCAACCCATCAGTCTCAGTTCCCCGTCCCCCGTACTCCTCTTGTGGCACTGCCTTCCGTTTCAGCACATTTTCATTTTCTTTTGCGTTTAGTTCGGCTTGCAAATACAATAATTTATGCACGCGCCCATTGCTAACTTGGATTATTTATTTGACTTACAAAAAGCTTCTAGGTCAGAGAGCTTTGCTGAAAAGTGAAACATTCTGCTGCGGCTGCTGCTGATGCTGCTGCTGCGCTGCTGCTGCGTAACCATTTCTAATCAGAATGTGACCCACATACGTATGTGCATATATATGTATATATATGTGTGTGTGTGTGTAATTGCATCTGTGCTAGAAGGCAGGCATGAGTTCGCACTAATGGTGAGACCAGGCACATAAAAAGACAGTGCTGTTAAATGCAATCAGACACACTCACACACACACACACATATATATTCAGGCTATGTATGTGAACGAAACATTTACCGTTGAACGTCTAAGAAACGCCTTTTGTGATATATCCCGATTTAAGTACAAATAATGTTTAATTTAAGAATTTGAAATTTGAAGAATCTGTGTTGTGACCAGATTTGTTTTTAGACCGTCGTTTTTCTCGCTGTGTATTTGTATGTACATAATTTCATTGGGAAGCTGCCAACTGTTCCCATCATGAAAATTGCAAACTCCCGCTGTCAATTGTCTGTGAATCTTTCAATAATTCTATGCTATCTGGGTGGTGTTATTCTTATGAGTCTCATTGAAAGCCGTTGAAGAACTTTCTAGGCATTGCGCGTAGTGCAGATAAACCCCAGTAGAACAGTAGAACAGTAGAACAGTCACACCAGATTGTCGATTTTTAAATTGAAATTTAAGTAATATTTTTCATATTTTAAATAACTATATAAAATCAATCAAAAATCTAAACTGCAGTACAGAATACGTGAATTTCATGGCATAAACCTACTTTCTAACGGTACAAGCATGTCCTGCAACTTTCTGCATACATTTTTGAACTCATTTGAACTTCCGCCACAAAATTGATTGTTTGCATTTATTGTTGTAATTGCTTCAAGTTTCTCACACACACACACATACATACGAATACAAGGCACGCAGCAATACACGTGCTGAAGGTATGTAAATTGAAACCAGGTAGCGTCGGCATCTAATCAACATCAACATAGTAGTACGAGCGCCACTAGCGTGGCAAGTAGTAGTGGCATGCAACAACAATGGCAGCACGTAAATCACATGAGTCTGTAATTTCATACATTTCCATATGGCTGCTAATATAAACACACACACACACATGTCTCAACACATACTGAACTCAAAGTTGTTATTGTTGTTGTTGTCCGTGAACTTGGTTCATGACTTTTGTTACCGTTGCTTGAAGCTCTGCTCCGCGCGTAACGGAAGTGGCCAAATTATGCACATGTGAGAAGAGTGTGAGGTGCCACTGTTGTTGTTGTTGTTGTTGTTTTTGTGCTGTGTCGTCAGCAACAATTAACTTAAAATTGTATAACCGGGCAATAAACAGAGTTGACAGTTAAAAAACCTGACATGGGTCACATTAAACTGGTTCACTTCGTGGACAATTACCCAAAAACTTGACCGATAGTTTCTAGGATGATACTTTCTGTTTCATGCTTGTGATGTAAAGTGATGTTTAATATATACCGTTATAGGCAAAAATCACTTAACTTGAACCTATTGCAATGCGGTACAAAGTTGTTTACTGGGTAACTAAGTTAGGACAAGACATAATAAAATGGCTGACCGTTTTGCCTTGTCGATTGCGTAATCGCAGCAATTGACCTTGATTTTAGAAACCTATCAATTAAAAGTACAATTTAAATTGTAATTATACTACATATTTATTTATATATCTATAATATCTAGCATTTTAGCTTGAGTAGATTTCAAATGTAACAGCAATGAATTTAAATATAATAATAAATGCTGGAAATATATATTCTTTGATGACTTTAAATAAGTTAATATATATACATACTGTACACTGTAAAAAACTATCCAATATCGAATAAGTAGCAGTTGTCATTCGCACATAAATAACACTGGGACTTTTATCCGTTCACACACACACAGGTGATGCCGGCGTTGCATACACGATTTAAGCCGGCCGAGGAGGGCTGGTCCAAGCAGCATGAGGAAGATTTGGTCGAGCGCACGTTTATGGCAACATTTCCCGCCTTTAAATTTCCCGATCGTGAGCGCCTGCACGTCAGCTGTGGCGTCCAGCTCTGCAAAGGGAAATGCCCCAATGTGAGTAACAGTATTTATTTGTGCACTGTGTGTGTGTGTGTGTGTGTTTTGTTTGTTTGTTTGTGTATGCAAAATTAGCCGTTAATTAATTGCAATGAAAACGAAAGTGTTGCTTGCATTTTCTTTATGTGTGCAGCGAAGCGTATATGTTGCATGTGTGTGTGTGTGTGTGTGTGCGTAGGTGTGTGTGTGTGTGTGTGTTTGTGAGTGGAAGGCGCCGCTAATTAATGTGGTTATTGCACTAAAATGCACTGAACTGCAGCCCAAAACCACTTGCAACGCAGCAGCAACAATTGCCCAAGTGCTGCTTGTACTTACATACATACATATATATACATATATATATATCTATAATTATATATATGCATGTTGCGAGCTGTGTCAACTAACGAAATCTTTAACTTTGCTCGCATGCAGCTAAATTGTCGCCTCGCCGAGCAGCAACTGCAGCTGAACGCCGATCAGCACCTGGCGCGCATCGAGGTGTTCAACTCACTGGCCGTGACAGCGCCACAGATCGAAGTGGATCGTCTGCGCTACGATCGTCGCTATAATATGAGTGGTATGTTCTTCAAAGCAATTCTCACATATACATATATATGAAATGGGACTGGGCTAGGAACTCAAAACCGATTTCGATCTTTTACAAAAAGATTCTCTATTCGCCAAAAACAAATTTTTTGTTGTTTACAATTCATGTTTATAATGCACACGAGAGATATGATTGCAATAAGAATTCAATCTCGAACAAAGAATTTTTGAAACTTTTTTGAAATTATTTTGAAAATTTTTTGATATTCATAATTCAAATTCATAAAGCTTACAGAAGCAAAAACTTGTTATTCTCATGCATATATTTATATCATCCCTAACACCTCTGTCTTTTTAGTAGAGGATTACGTGCCCAATGTGCGTCCATTGGCCGGCGAGGGCACCTTGTGTCTGTCCATCTCGAAGCTGGCAATTTCATTCTGCATATTGGGCTCCATATTTCTGGTTGCAGTGATTGTGGCCATCTTTTCGCTGATACGGACTCGACGCCGCCAGCAGGGACGCTGCGGTGGCTTGGGTTTGGCTGGCGCTGGCACCACCACCAGCACATCGAATAGCAGCAGCCGGCTGCATCGTGCCGAGATTTGTACATCGATGTTCTCATCGAGCAGCGAGTCGGCGCAATCTGCGCCACGTTTTGGTGGCAAGTTTTTGATGCCGTTGCCCTACTATCCAACTACTTTGCCCTATGGTCGTGTCTATTGAATATGTAACGTAATTTAATTTCTAACGTTAGTTTTGCAATTTTTGGGCATGTTTTTGGTACAACAATATTCTATAGACTGATGTGGCTTCAATCTCAAACATGGAATTCGTTTAACGAATGCTCAACGAAAATACCAAAATAATTTGTAACTGCACGTATCTTAAGTTGAAAGCGTCTTGAAAGTGTTTTAACGCTAAAATGCATTTTGATGCGCTTTCAGTGCATATTTTTATTAGTATTAATCTCATTTATAAACCTTTTTTTTTTTGTTTATTTTGGCTTAATGTACTTGACAATACAATTGTAATTAAATTTAAATTTAAAAACTAACGACCTGCGGTTATTTTTTTGAATGGTGCATATATTTTTAAACAGTCTGGCAGCATCAAATGTGAATTCTCTATTCCGACAGACTGATGATGCGGCACTTTCACATGTGTGTTGCTGCGCAATTTGCGACGGTTTTTCTTCTTCTTTGTACTTGACGATGCATGTGTGATCAAAAGTTAATTTAAAATCTAACGTGTTGTGATCATTATTTCGAACGGTGCGTTTGTACATATTGAAACAGGCTGGCAGCACCAGAAGCAAACTCGGAATTTGACATGCCGATAGGCCGATAACGATAGCTCAACAGCACGAGCACATTGTGTTTTGAGTCGCACTCTGCGAGTGTTTTTCTTTTTTTGTTTATTAAATAATTTACGCATAATTGAAAATGACAAAGCCAGCGCCTAAAGGGCGCAATAAACCGCCAACTCGCTACTTTGATGCGTCGGCCACCGATGGCGATGCGAAACCCGTTAAATTGAAACGCCGAAATCAACAAGATTTCAAAGGTGATTTTCTCAAAATTCAAGCGCATTACAAAAATCAAAAACCATTTAAAACCAAGCCACCGCCAAAGGCAATAAGCAAAGAGCCGAAACAAAAGATACCACAGCCGCTGCTAGACAAATATTCACGTGGCGATGCCGTCGACTCCCGCGGCGTTAAAACTCGCCACTTCAAGGAACGGCAGAAGCGGAAGGAGATTTATTTGGAATATGCCAACGAGCAGGCGGCACGGACGGAGCTGCTGCTGCAGGAGACGCCGGGGTATCTGGTGGCCGACGAAGGGGAGACTACGGCCAGCTATCGTCAGTCGGAGATTGTGGCCAATGTGGATCTGCAATCGGCTGCCAAACATTTTGTTCTCAAACTCGATTTTGGTCCATATTCCATGCGATATACCAAGAATGGACGGCATTTATTGCTCGGCGGACGACGGGGTCATGTGGCCGCCTTTGATTGGGTGACCAAGAGGCTGCACTGCGAATTCAATGTCATGGAGGAGGTGGTCGATGTCCAGTGGCTCCATGTACCCACCATGTATGCGGTGGCTCAGAAGGAATGGGTCTTTGTCTATGATAAAAAGGGCACCGAGCTGCACTGCGTCAAGCGGTTGAATCGGGTGAATCGCTTGGACTTTTTGCCCTATCATTTTCTGCTTGCGGCCGGCAGCCAGGCAGGCTATCTATCCTGGCTGGATGTCAGCATTGGTGAACTTGTTGGTAACTTCAATACGAACCTCGGCGAAATACGGTATATGCAACACAATCCCAGCAATGGTGTGTTGTGCGTTGGCGGCGCCAAGGGTGTCGTCTCCATGTGGTCACCCAAGGTGCGTGAACCGGTGGCTAAGCTGCTCTGCCATTCCACAGCGATGTCAGCGCTGACGGTGGATCCCAAGGGCGTACATCTGGTCACAGCGGGCTTGGATCGCATGGTCAAGGTGTGGGATGTACGCAATCTACACGATAAACCGCTGGCGATCTTCCATCTGAATCTGCCCGCCAATCAGCTGGATGTGTCGCAGCGTGGAATGCTGGCGCTGTCGCAGGGCACATATCTGGAGACGTACATGGATGTGCTCAGTGGCGGCGGCACTCGCAACGGCAAGAAGCTGCCGTATCTGCGCCGGGCTTGCGATGCCATGGTCCATGGCCTGCACTTTTGTCCATATGAGGATGTGCTAGGCGTTTCCACCGGCAATGGTTTCCAGTCGCTGCTGGTGCCCGGCTCCGGTGAGCCCAACTACGATGCACTCGAGGACAATCCGTATGAGACGGCCAAACAGCGACGCGAGCACGAGGTGCACGCATTGCTCGAGAAGATACCGCCGGAGCTGATCACACTTAATCCGCATGAGATAACCGGCGTGGATGCGCCCACGCTGCAAGAGAAGATCGATGCGAAGCGGCAGCTCTTCCACCTGAAACCGCCGCGCATCAACATGAAGCAGCGCAACAAAATGAAGGGCCGTGGAGGCAGCGCAAATATGGCACGCAACAAGCAGATAGTCAAGGATCTGCAGCGCAAGGTGCGTACCGCAATCCGCAATCCCAATCAATCCAATATCATCTCAATTAATCTTAACTTTCTCTACAGGAATTCATTCAGGATATGCGCAAGGCCAAGAAGAGCGTCATCGCCGACTCCGATAGGCTAAAAGCCGACGGCAACAATCAGCTGCCGAAGGTCAAAAAGGAGAAACCCGTACGCTCCGTCCTGGATCGCTTTAAGCCCAAGGCACAGAAAAAATCAAAGCCCAAAAACTGAATACTTTTTGTTGCTCTATATAATAATTTGATTAGTTTATAGCACATTTGATATAGGAAAATCTGAATACAAAGACTTTTCAAATACCTAAAACCTATTGACTTGACTCCGATTTTGTTTGAAGAAATATATTGAATAGATGTGCCTAAATTGAGGTATATACCATATAGAAAAACTGGTATGCGACCAGGAGGAGAGTTCAGATAACATAAATATCGTTATATGTTTTTACATATATGCACATATGTATCCATTAATAAGATCGGAGAATCCTTTTGGAGACTAAATATAATATATATGATAAAAGTATGTATGTACAGCTATATAGGCAGTTATGCCAACTTAGTCTTGGTCTCTTTTTCAGCCGATTTTCAAGCACTGTCCTATTTTGGTTTATCTTTTAGATTCATATTTAGAGTTGTTGCAATTTAGAAATTGAATTTGTTCGATCATTTTGCCCATTACATCTATCATAGCAAAGTCCCTATATGCATGTTATTCGAATTATCGCCAGAGAGGTTAGACAGTTCACATATTTATTTGTCTATAGTAAACATATTTATTGCTCTATAGTATCGGGTATCGTATATTTATAAATGTATTTTAAATGAAATTGATTTGTGCCACGTGACGGACTAGTCTTTATCTATGTATATGCATAGAGTCGGCTGTTGTACAGCTCCTTTGTACTTCATTGGAATTTGAGCATGGATTCATAATAGTTTGCCACACGCTCGGAATTGTTCGCTTTGACCTCCTGCAAGCTTTTCTGTAGCATATCCGGATCGCCGAACTCGCGGGCATAGTATAATAGGTGTAAGATGCGCTTCTGGTTCTCGAAGCGGCTCTCGTCATCCTCATGAGAGGTGCCCGTGACCTGCAGCTGCTCAATGTTGGCCATCACTTGGTCAAGTAATTCGATCAGTGCTTTCAGAAAGATTGTATTCCGCTGGCGACAGAGTGTGGACATTGCTGTTATGGCGACATCCCCGATGCTGGGCTTCAGAAGCATCTTTGGCAGATAGTTGATAAATGGACTAAACAGGTCCCCAATGCCCAGGGCCGCAAAGAGTTGTGGGTCCTGCATCAGCTGGCACAGCAGTGTTAGTATCTTGGTGGCGACACCCTCGCGTGTGGTAAAGTGCTGCATCACATACGCATCGATGCAGTGTGAAACCAAAGTGCCAATTTGATGGGAACGGTGCTTCAGCAGCGCCATGCCATTCTGTAGAAGCAGGGAACGCAGTGCAGCGACCAAACGCAGCTGCTCATTGGGCGTCATGTTGGGCAATGAGGTCACACACTCGGTGATGAAGAGCATCAGGTAGAAGTAATACGCGCTCTGATCCTCATCCGGCTGCGGCCAAAAGTAGCAGACCAGCTGCACAAGCGTCAGATTCTGTTCAATGCAGCGTGGTCCACCCACAGGGGTCGTTTTGGCCGCCAGCTTGGCGGTTCTCTTGCTTTTGGTGCTGGGTAGCACCCACTTTAGCATCTGCATATGCGGAAAATCACACTCTTCGACAAAGATGCGCACAAAGCTGCTGCCGTAGTTATGCCGCATCCAGTTGCTCATCTCGTGCGTCTTCCCCTGCTGTGTGGCCTCATATTGGTCCACCAGCTGGCACAGTTGCACCATAATGTCCAGCACCACATGCAAACTGGCCGCCGCATCCTCACTGAGCAGCTCAGTATTACTCTGCTGTTGATGTTGGATTTGTAGCTGCGGCTGCTTTACTATCTGGGGTCGCACCTCGATCCAGCTGTCATGCAGCAGCGGCATTAGCTGCTCCACGTAGCCGCGCAGCTGATCCGACTCATCCTTGACCGCACGCTCATTAAAAATGGTGTGCATATTCCGTGTATCGAAAACCTCCGGTCGCTCCACATTATAATATTGCGGCGTCTTCTCATCAAAGAGGACAACATTTGGCGTTGTGCGCACATTGTTGCTCGGGATCTTCTTATCCTGCTGTACCAGCAGCAGTGTGTTGAGTATCTGCTGCAGACGCATCAGCACCTTGATCCGCCACTTGACAGTCATCATCTGTCCCTGACCCAGACGTACCGTCAGCAGACGATTTGTGCTCTGGGTGTCGTGACGTTTACGGGAAATCATATCAATAAAGTTGCCGATAATGGTGGAGCTACGTTCGCCCAGCAGGCGGGCGGGCACACGCTGCAACAGCACATCGAGCAGCTCCAGTGAATCCTCCTGAATGATCGGCTGCACGTGGGTCATCGCGCAGCGCAGATGGATGGCAATGATGTGAAAGAAGGGTGCGATTGTCGCTGCCGACAGGGCACCCAGCAGCACATCGAGTGTCTTGAACGACTCCCGACGCACCACCCGCTCCACATCCAGAGCACCGCCAGAAATTCCAAAAACCAGCTGATTGAGATGACCCACCAGATGCTCGGATTGGCCCTCCTTGACAGCGTCGCGCACATTGCGCAATGCATCCATGCGAAACTTCAAGTTGTGATGCTTGAGACGCTGCAAGATCTCCTTCAGATCCAACTGACGCTGAAAGTTTCCTGTTGTTTGTGGGAATCCTTTGAGCTGTGAGCGGATTTCGATTTTGCGAACCTTGAAGTCCGTTTTGGTCACATTGAGACCCTTGGGCAGCTTGGCGCCCTTCAATTTCACTTTTGCCTTCTCGGCACGCAAGTTCTTTTTGTGATGTCCACCCATTTTCGCTGAAACAAAAAACGGTACGAGCTCTGAGTTTTGAATCAAGACATGTGCTGTCGTCAAAAGCAAAGTGAGCTATAATCGGTTTATCGACAGACCACAGCTCTGCATAGGCTGCCAGACGTCAGATAAACGATGTACGATAGGAGGCAGCGTTGCCACTTAGGTAAGCACAGCAGCGTTCATCTGTGAATGTTGCATTTTGCGCGCGCAATTCGAAAATGGCTGCACCCCTAAGACAGCGCTTTGGCTTAATCTGATTTAAGTTTTAGTGTTAATTGAAAGGTGTGCCCTTTTATCACGCTGAAAGATGATGCCAATTACAAAATGTATGGCTGTCCACCATATCGTGTGGGCGGGATAATTGTTTGCGTTTTACGAGCTATTTGTCGTCAATTAATCAGGGCGTGCTTAATGCTCCCCATTTCGCAATTAGCTTAAAGCGCTGCCAAATATCAGTCTAGTCGTTAAGATAATACCAGCTGATGACCGCTTCGAGGTCAACCGGCTCGTCTATCTGGTTTATCATCTCGGAATGCTGGACGGGGGTTCAAAGTGTGACAGCTGCATGCGGCAATAGTATTAGTAAGTATTAGTATCGCCCACAGTCCGATAGCCAATGGCGAATAACATTCCGGGACATAACATTAATTAACATCAATATGTTATGCAATGAGATTGCAAATTCTTGTTAATGTCAACTTAAATGCACATTAATTGTGCAAAAGGGTAACGTGAAGAGACAGCTGGCTTCAGTTACCGCAGGTGATGACACATTAGGCATTTATTGTCACGATTCGATCGATGCATTTTTAATAAAATGCAAAATCTACTTTCAATATTTGAGCAATGTTTTTGTGTGTTGTTGAGACTGACAGCTAAGTGTTTAATAATAAAATACGGTTGCCCAAAGCTGGCATCTGGTCGCATTCACACAGGCGCAGCAGCTAAGCAGGGGTGAGCCAAGGACGTTGTGAAGAAAGTTTTCATATTTACGAAGGTTCTGCACGCGCGTGTTGAAGGTGTGGCAATGAAACTGATAACACCCAAACGACACACGCCCAGCGGCCATAGTGTTGCACAGATTGGCGCCTTCGGCAGCAACACGGCGACACCAACCGTCAAACCAAACAACGGCAAACAGCTCTAAGCGATTCACACACAATTGCGTCATAATTGATGGCAACCCTGTTCACTTCGGTTTTGGCGCGCTCTCCACTCGGCTCCGCTCGTCGCCGTCGCCGTCAACGCCAACGCCAACGCCAGCGATGCCAGCGACAATTCGCCGCTTCAGTTATAAACGAGGTTTGAACCTGCGCGGTTGTACCTTTTTTTTCCCCCTAATACCGACGCCTGGAATGCGCCGTTTGCTGCTGCTTGCTATTCAAATCGTAATTGTTAACTGTAGCTAGCAGAGCCAAAGATATGAAAGATGCTTTTTGCTTATCATCATTGTTCTTATTGCGTGTGCTAAGTTTATCTCTTGTTTAATGCACCTTAGGTTTTTTTTTTGCTGTGCCTAGTGGTTTTTTTTTGTTGTTATTTTTTACTGTTGATACCTAAGCGTAGATGTGAGCCCGTAGAATTTGTTGTTTTTTTTTGGAGAGACAACAGAATCCACAACAATAACAATTTGCCAAATTATATTGTAATTAAACACCAATGTACCGGAGAGCAACAAATGCATAACAACAACAATAATAATAATAATAATAATAATAATACCAATCACCATCACAACAACAACAACAACTAGAAGCGACAGCACGCGCATGCAACAGCTGCAGCTATAATAACAATATAACAATAACAACAACAAACCAGAGGCCAAGACAAAAGCTTTGAAGCCGACGACGAGAAAAGCGTCGACGTTTAAAGCTGAGCTTCAACAGCAACGACAACAACAACAACAACAACAAGAACAACAGCAAGCAGCCGCCGCTGCTCACATTCACATACATATTTCCTCTCAGTGCCTTTTGTGTGTATTTGGCTGGCAGGTAAGCTTTTAAGCTTCAATTTATTTAATAATTACGAATATGCATTAGCAGCATCATCATCATCATCATTATCATTATCATCATCGTCACTCAATGCACTCAGCAAGTGTGCAAAATGAAGGGAAAGATAATCTTGTACTCAAATCAAGTACAAACGTTGTCAAAATCAAGATTGAAGATTCTCGACCATTCTTATTCTTATTTCAGGAGTGTTTTTGGTAATCACTAAATTTTAGAGTGTTTCAATTGTTCTCATTTTAAGACAGTTCAGATATTTCTTGAGCCAAAACCTTAATGATATTTGATTCCAATTTTCAGCACTAAAGTGCTTAAATCAAGACTGAACACATTTAAAAAACTGTATCAGCTTAAATCAAGAATTCAAGTTCTTAAATTCAGAACTAGAAGGTTTCACACATACTTTGATCACAAAAATGCTATTAATGTGTATTTTACACTTGATGCAATCAAAAAGAATGTTGCTTAAAATTTTGTGATGAAAACCAGTACTTGACTTTAGTAGAGCGATTTTCTCTGAGTGCATGTATATGTATGTTTGCAGCAGCATTTCCGTTTATCGTTTTTGTCGCCGTTGCACAGAGATTTTTCACTGGAAAACGCTGCGGCAACGGTTGATGCTGTTGCATCTGATCAAATAAGATGCAATCCAAACAAAAATTGTCGTCGTCTCAGTTCAAAAGAGTGGAGACGCGGGGCGGGGGCGCTTTTCTGGGCCAACAACTGACGAATCAACAAACTGAAATGATATTTTTTGTGGCCAGCAAGTTTAGCGTAATATCATTGTTTGTTATGGCCTGTTTTTATCATCCTTAAATCTGTGTCATTTACTTTGTGTGGCAGCCGCAAATGTTGCAAGCCAGATAAACAGATAAACTGGTATTAACTTGACCCTTGGATGAACTGATGCAAATAATGAGTCACCGTAAATGTGATTCATTGTGGATTCGCATGATTGAGCTGAGATGAGAGCTGCTCTTCGATCTTTGACCAATTTACACGTTTTCACCCAAAGAAGTAGAATCTCGCTCTCCGATTTGCATAGAGAATCTTGAAAGCTCACAGCTGGAGATTTCTATAGAGCCAGCTTTTCAGTGGATAGTTGCGACTGAAATGCGTTGATTGCTTTGACCCTTCAACTCTGGGAGCAATACGTATTAAAAAAACTTCTCGTGCATGCACTGAGCAAAACAAAAGTCTGTATTTCAATAGTATATTTTGTGTTTTGTTAATAATGAAACCCGTCGGCGAAAAATCTCAATAATATAAAACTGTAACATTCAGAATATGCATCCGTTATTTTAAATGCAAATTTCTTATTTTGGAGCAGCTTTTTTGTATGACATCTGTTGTTAAACATTGGAAAATATAACATCTTTTGAAATCCCTTAGACGGAACAGAATCCTAAATACGTATCAACTAGTTTTTATCCATCTGTTCTTTAACCTTCAGTCATATGCAGGCACTAGACCTCTTAGCAGAATAGAATCCTGGATATTTATCATTCAGTTTATCAATTGGAATTTTTTAATTTTAAAATATATATAATTTTTGACACGCCTATGAGTGATCTATAGAAATCATAAAAACATAAAGCAATCATAAATTGTTTATTGTATGGATAAATTGTACTTCAGAGATTAGCTCCTTCCTTCAAATCTCTGCTTATTTATGAGCGATTATAGTTCTGCTTTAATTGTAGATATAATGACTCAGGTATTATCTATACCTTCATAGTCATACTCGAGCAATTTTAAATATATATACATAGGTTTGCAGCATTTTCAGTTTGCTGTATTTCTAGGTCCAGATACCAGGTATCGCCTGGTCTTATCTATTTATATGCATTGAAGTTTTATTAGGATGACAATTTTTTTTCGCTCAGTGCTCAGATTTAATTTGAATGTCGCTGCGACTTCTTTTCGATCTTGACAAAGACAGATAAAGATACAAGCACAGACACAGATACAGACACAAATACAGACACAGATACAGATGCAAGAGAACCAAAGATAGATACTGAGAGTTCGAGTTGCTGTTTGACTCCAAATGATGTCATTTGTCTTGGGGGCACTTGAGGCGAATTTCGCTGCCATCGAAAGAGCTCTGACGAAAAGGAAAATAGTAATACTAATAATAACAATTATAATTATAATAAAATACACAAACTGTCATGCTAAGCTTTTGCTAGAATTTCCTTTGCCATTGAAGTTTTTGATCTGTTTGGTTTTCATTTTCATATTCTGTTTTGTATTTTTTCTGTTAACCTTTGACTTTAAATAACAATTAGACTCTGCTAATTAAAGTTTAGTAATTATTCGATGTACCGTTATACACTCGTAGTCTATACGCATTTATTAACAAATTCGAATATTGTTTGTGCTGGACAAACTTTTTCGTAACGCAGATAAACCAGCGATAGCGAATCAGCCAACTCATTCCATATCATATATAGTATCCACATACATACATATATGTATGCAGTTATCTCAACTAAGATTGTCGGATATATAGGTATGCTCTCATTTACAGATGCCCAACTCTGATTTAATATATACAAATATTATTTGATTATACTTAAAATTTTTTTTTTTAGTTACTTTCGCTTTGCCAATTATATGGCAGAAATGTTTTGCTGAATATTTTATATATCATTCATTCAGAATAGGTGAAACACCTGTCAATTAATTTTGTTGTTGAACCGCATTGTTAGCAAACTAATTGCCACATTTTTTAATTTGTTTCCAATATATTTAGCGTTTAATATATACATATAATGTAAATAAATAGCTAACGTTCGTCGACTAATTCAAAATGCGATAAGTGAAACTATAAATGTGCCATGTTATGCAGCAAATGCAATGGCGACATTTTAGGTTTAATGCATTTTGGTTATTTTCAGCTAATTAATCGCAAATTTTGCCAACCACAAAAATGTAGACCAGCATTTTCCATTATCTACACCACATATGTACATGTAAAATGCATACACACACACACACACACACATATGTACATATATTTGCACTCTTCGGGGAATGGACATTTTCAGCAGCTGTGACGAATTCTATATAATATATGTATGATGCATACTTGGAATCAGTTACGCTGCATCAGCGATTCTAGTTCTGAAAATGTGAAACAAACCCGCAGGCTAGAAGTTTGTGTTCATAGAGCGAAAGACTAGAAGTAAATATTATGTAACACTGACACTTAGGAATGTCATTTATAGAACATAAATATATAGCAATCAAATCAAATTCCAGGAGTTCTAGGGGGTACAAAATAAAGTCTGAAATACACTTGATATTCATATACTAGTAATCTACATTACACATTTAAAGTCTTTAGCTTTTAAAAACTTATTGGTTATATATATGTATGTATTATCAAAAATCAATTGATTAAGAACTGACCTATCCAAGTAAGCATATTGCAGCATATTTTTCTATAAATTCTTTCAATAATGGATTCTCAAGTAACAAAAATCTACATTATTTTCCTGTTTAGCCAGCGATTTCTCCTTTCACTTGGTTAATTCTAAAATTCAAATTGAAAAGTATTTGCTTAAACTTTTGATATATTAACAAAGTTTGAGTAACTAGAGATATACAAAAATGTTGCAATCAATGATGATAAATGAATAAAGCTAGATAACATATACATACATACATATAAAATCTGAGGTATAAGATGTCCATGTCAATCATAATGAAATGTAGAAATGTTTATGAGTAACACTGTAAGCGTAATTAGGTTCTTTCCACATGTTTGCCATCTTTGTTAGCGGCTTCTGTTGCCCGACCCCCAACTCAGGCCAACAAGCATTCTGGTTTCCAAAACAAAGATAAGGCATTCAGAAGATAGCCCAGAGATACAACTTCCCATTCTGCAAGTGAACAATAAGTGACAGACACACACACACACACACACACACACATACGCACACACACACATACGCACAGTACACACTCGACAAGTCAAGCAAATTACCAAAGTCAAATATAAATATTTTATGCAAATTGTCCAATAAACAGAATAGCTAATTAAATGTCCCGACTCTTGAGCGTATAAAATCGTTTAAAATATATATGTACATATGTATATAGCTTAAAATATATACCAAGTAAGCTGATTTATTCATTTGCCTTGCTGTCTAAAAAGTTGACTATATCTTTAAAATTATATTTACTCTTATAACTATTTTTACAAATTAAACAGTTGATCCTGATTTGTACAGAAGGTTTCCCAAAACACGCAAACAGAGAATTTGTACCTCATGGAAAATGTTTGTCTGAAACTTTTTTCTTGTCATCCCATCTTCAAATCTGCAGCTTCAAATCTTTTCTCCAAAATCTAGGCGAAAATTCACTGGAGAATAGGAATTCGAAATAAATAAATAATTAAAACAAAAGAAAAAAAGTCGATTTTAAATTCTAAATAAATAAATAATTAAAACAAAAGAAAAAAAGTCGGTTTCAAATATTGTTACACAAATATATGAAAAAATCGAATTCAAATTTAATAGTGTTATTTGTTATTTATTTTCTTTATTTGTGAATTGAGAAATCATGAAATCATTGTAGGGAGTCCTGCTTAGAAAAGAGAGTATCTCAAATTATACATATATTAATTGAAGCTTAATATCTTGTAAAGTTAACAAATCCGAGAACCAAATTAGAAACTAATTTTGTATAGTGACAGGTGTTTGATACTTAAGGGCGCTTCAATTAAATACGAGTAGTTATATTTAACTGACAGATATTGAGAGATATATGCCATCTAATTGTTTACAGTCTTGTATGCATTTAATAGAAAGACAATGCAAGGCATTGAGTGACAGCAGCCAAGACGCAGCAATCACGGCGCACCCACATACCAGTACTGCCCCCAATCCCTGGTGCACACCGCGCAGAAGTGAAAGTAAGGGAAGTGACTCGGACAACGTACAATCAGACAATCGGACAATCGGACAGTGGTCACTGAACACAGGACTCTGGGCTACGTTAAGTGCACGCCACACACACACACTACGGGTACAAGGGGTACTACGGGGATTACGGGGATTACGGGTACTATGGGGATTACGATGACGACGCCGAGCCACTGACTATTGCCGTTGGGTCGGTCAGTGTCAAAGGCATCGCTGTTGTGTTCCCCGGTGTGGGTGGAGCGGAGCAGACTAGCTGGGGGCCAATGTCGTGGCCAACTAGCAAAACAAAGCACAACAAAAAAAAAAAAAAAAAATATAAACAAACAATAACAAAGTAGCGTTTTCTTTGCGGCTGCCGAACATGAAATACGCTTCAAATATTTTGATCTTAAACAGAGTAAGATTTATTAATTTGATGATTATATTTCAAAATTGTTTTAAATATTTGACTACAGCTGTAAGTTTGCATTGTTCAGTTTGGTTGACATTTAGTCAAAAACAAAAAAGTTGTTCAGACACGAACTTAGTTTTAGACGTGATAATGCAAAATAACAGTCAAATTATTCGAGAGCAAATTCAAAGTTGGTGAAGAATAAAAAAATCTAAAAAATTACGCTAGATAAAAAATATATAAAAAAATATATATATATTTCAAGGATGAAAAAATCATAAAAATATATTTATTATTATGATTTATCTAAAGTAAAATAAATAATCTTAGCCAAATTTAAATAGAGAAAGCTTAAAAACTAAAAGATTTACTGATATATAATTTGACTGTTGAACTTAATAATATTAATTTATAAAATAATCGAATTAAGTTCTCTAATGTGTTACATACTTGTGATAAATTTGAATGATAAACTTAGTGGGGTAGGGTATAAAAAATCGAACAACTGTCGAGAGGTTGAAACTGCTTTGACTGCTTACTGACTGGTTGCTGCTAGCTGCACTGGAAAAAAAGAAGCATGCTAGCTGTTAGCTGTTAGCTGGTTGCTGTTGGCCATGGTGGGGCGTTCGTCTCCGTACTCTTGCGCTGAGCCGTGTTGACGAGTGCTCCGTTATTATTACAGCTATTGCTGGCGTGTCCTGGCATTGCCATAGCGTGTCCGGCTGCTCCCGTCTATACGGAATGTATGTGTTTTTCTAATGGCTCATGCGCGACTAAATGCTTTTGCTGTTTGACCAACTGACCAAATGGCCAATTGATTGCATGACCAACCGATGCCACCAGTCACCAGCCACCAGTCAACAGCCACCAGACACCAGCTAACAAATAACTAGCTAACCAGTTAGCTCAGCTTGGCTAACTAGAGGCAAAGCCGGCAGCTACTTACTACCGGTTTAAAATCGCATTTTGTAAAAAACATGTAAAACCGACCCTGGCCCTGGCCCTGGCCCTGGCCATGATTCTCATTCGGATCCTGTGCGGAGGCACGGAACGAAAATCCTAATTGCAATTTGCACTGAATGCAATGGCGAAATGGTTAACGGTCACTATGCCAAAGTACACACACACACACACACACACACATATGCATACACTTATAGAAAAAGGGCAGCTAAACATGAGAGAATGCTGTAGATATGTATGTATATGGGATATACAATATATGCATACATATATGTATGTACATATGTGTATGTACATATACATATGTGTGTACATATGTGTATGTGAATGTCAAATGTGAAAGAGCGTGGTATGCTCGAATTGATTTACCGCAATTCCAATTGCATTGCTGTTGTCAAACAAAGACACACACACACACACACACACACACATATATATATATATATACATATATCTAAACAGCTGCCATGATTACGCCCACAAGAATATAAACATACACATACACATATACATACATACACATATACATACATATGTTGTGACCATTAATATGATGTGGTCGGTCAACTAGTCGCTGGGACAAGAAGTGTCCAATTTTCGTGTGGAGTGTCTGTTGGATGCCCGCCATTCACAATAAACATTACCTAAAGTTGACATTGTCAATGTCGCAAATGGATTGTTCTGACAGCGCACAGTGGTGCGAAACATACTCGAATATCTGGCATTTCTGAAAGACAACTTCTTTTTGATATTCGAATTTTAGCCCATTATTATTATTATTATTATTATTATTATTATTATTATTATTATTATTATTATTATTATTATTATTATTATTATTATTATTATTATTATTATTATTATTATTATTATTATTATTATTATTATTATTATTATTATTATTATTATTATTATTATTATTATTATTATTATTATTATTATTATTATTATTATTATTATTATTATTATTATTATTATTATTATTATTATTGTTAGTTACAATTTTCATATGCAATCAACTTTATACCACTGTGCATACTTACTGCTTTAGGTGGTTTTGCTAACGTGTTGGTATTGTGTGTGTGTGTGTGTGTGTGTCTTTGTATCCTGTGTCCATAGAAATGGCCAGAAAGGGTATATTAAAATAGTGTAAACATAGGATGCAAAAAAGTACATATATACTACATATGTATGTATACTCTTAATTAGCATAAATGACACATTTATAAGTCTAAATGATCTCAATGTGCATCAGCATATTATAGGCGAATAGTTACTAGATGCAGATAAATTTCTAGTTGAACAAATAATAAATGCAGAAGCTTTTGAAAAACAGGTTAATTGCATATTTTGCATGCATACAGGGTAGCTGCTCGTCGAGCATGCTCGACTCTAGACTTCTTTGTTATTTCTAGACAGTTTGTTTTATTGCTTTGTTAGCCACATTTTTGTTTGGTTTTTTTGGGTTTTTCGTTAGTTTTCTTGTTGTTTTTTGCTGTCATTTCCCCATGGAAACATCCTTTTTGTTATCTAGCTGCTGTGGATCGTGCGCCGTGTGCAAGTCCTGTATGTCCTGTGTGTCCTGTGGGGAACTGAAGCAGATTGTAGGCGACAAGCACCTACAGCGGTGGCACGCAATCGTTGACACGCATCACGCAGCTGGATAACCCAATTTGGAATCATCAGACAACCACTTGACTGACTATTATAGTCGTCTATATGCAGAAGCTCACGTTTCGGTTTTGGGCACTTGCTCCACTTTTCACGTGTCACATTTCCCCACTAAATACAATGACAGCTACACAGCTCACTTTTCCCAGTACTGTACATTTTTCACTTACCTAAGGCTCTACAAGTGGTTGGCTCTTAACGACACCTTTTTTCCCCACAGTGGCAAACGCACCTGTGCGTGATGAGCAGGTGTCCGTCCAGGACTACACGTCCTGCCATTTGCCGTTTAACCATTTAGCGACGTGGCGCAGTGCTTTCTTTTCTCTCCCAATACACATTCATTTTTAATGCACTTTCCACACAAACAAAGGGCCCACAAATCGGCTGCAATAAATTCATATATATGTATATATATTATATACATTTAGCAGAATGTTGGCTATGGTAATTACAACCTTGGCTTGTTTCGCCGCAAGGTGTGAGCCTTTTTTCTAGCCAAAGGCTGGGATAGGTCTAGGTCTAGGTCTAGTTCTAGGTATAGTTCTTGTTCTAGTTGTGGTAAGTATTAATTGCTATGTAATTGCCAGAAATGGAAAGTAATATCCAATACCTATCCAACAAATGGACAGTTGAACATTTCGAATACACTGCCAATGAGTTGGGTGTTTAAATATGTAAATAGCCAGCACTTAACTATTGATGGGTTAATATAAATAACAACTAATTACAAATATGCACAAATATAGATTTCTAACGAAATTATCCAATAAAGTTGAATTATTATCGACATATTCAAAATGAAATGAAATAAGTTCAGTTTTTAAGTCATTTGATTTGCTTGATTTTCTACATTCAAACTAAGCATTATTTTTGCAGCTAAATAAAATAGTTGAAATATAATTATTAAGTGGCCATTTTGGTTCACTGTGCAATATTATATATAAGTCGGAGATGAAATAATTTAAGCTTGATGATATTTTTTTTTTTTACTACTTAACTTTAACTTTCACAACAATTAACAATTTTTAAATAAAAAAAAAAGAATTCTTATTTTTAATTTGTATAGAAAACAAATGTTCAAAAATTCTTGGTTTATTTGAGTGTCTGTTGCACAACTTTATGGTTAGCCCTGTTGAGCATTTTTAATGGATATACCTGGGCGCCGGGAAGGGTGTTTTCTGTTTAGATATCCTTACATATTGATTCAAGTCTGACAGCCCATCAATTGTGCTCTATTTACCGTAACCTTCTGCCTGCGAGCAATTAAAGCTCATTAACAATTCAGATTCTGACACCTGCCACGAGAAGTGCGAAATATTTTCCAAAATATTTACCTGTGGGAAACGCTGACCTTCGATGCACATTTCCATTTACATTGCACTTAATTGTGGGTCTGGTGTTTGTGAAATTATTTATGTGAGTTTTATTTGGCGCTTTAATGCCTGCGACTCTCGGCTTGTGATTCATTTAGAGATGGGTAGAGGGGGGGGGGGGGGAGGGATTGAAGCTATCGGGTAACTAATTGCGTCAAATCAATTGAAATTGAACGCCATTCAATTTGATTCATTCGATTGCAACATCTATGTATAGAGCTAAAAGTCACAAAAGACGCCACTATTCAGTATTTACCGCTACCTCAGTCCTACACACCGAACCAGGGCATCGATCCATGAATGGCAACTCTTTGAGACGCCCATATGGCACAGAGACATATCATTTGATTTTGCCAAAAACATTGCGTAATTGCTACACAGTACAAAGCTGAATCAAATTTAATAGCATCTGTTTCACTGATAAATATTTACTCATATGACTAATCTAAATAAAAAGGAATTAATTTAAAACGCAGATTGAAAGAAACGAATGTGGAATAAACTCACGTGGAATTAAGTAGATTACAAATAATGAACATTTAAAATCGGTTCAGTTTTGACAATGTTATGTGTGTTTGAAGTCTAAGATGGCCATTTATAGGGATTTGGGCACTTTACAAGCCAATTTTTTTTGTCATTTTTGACAGAAAAATGAACCACCATAGATGACTTTTCCTATACTTCAAACTGCCACAACTTTGCCAAATCTGAAACGATTGTCAATCCCGAGGCCATTTTGATCATTATTTGGCATCTAGTTTAATTCTAAATCACAAGTTTATGAATAAATAATATTTTGGTTTTTTTTTTTTGGCGAAAAAAGCATAGATTAGATTTTAACGACCAAAATGGCTTCGTTGTCGACAATCGGTTCAATTTTGTGAAAGTTATGGAAGTTTGGAGTCTTAGCTGGGCCTTGATTTACTTGATTTACAAACTCTTTGTCCACAACTAATGAACCCATCTGTTCACATGTCCACTTCTACTAAATGATGATAATACTTGTAACCTATATCATAAATAGCTATACCTACAATGGCCTTCGGCTTTGAAATCAGCGGGAGACGAGCCCGCTCCTCTTGCTTAAATGTATTATGGACTAACAGTCATAAATTACGTATACGATGCGTGCGACATGATATACAAATTATATTAAATTTGGTAACTTGTGCTTTAGTGCTCGCCATATAACAGCTCATTAGGCCAAAAATAAAGGTTCAATAATAGATTTTTTAAACAAAATATTCTAGTTAGTGAACACCTCCAAAAAGTTACTGCAGGCCTAAGTATCTCAGATCAGAAGCCATAATTATAATTACACGCTCTGCGTGCGCCAGCACAGAAGTTAATTAGTTCAGCGATGTTCAAGCGCATAAGTACTATATACTATATACTATATAGATATACCATTGTAGAGGGTATAATAATATAATATATATCAAAGCTAGTAGCAGGAAATAAATGACTCTTAACTTTATTACCCAATTTGAGTACTGAATTTTGATTTGGAAATATTTTGAAAATAGGCAGGGTCCAAATCCATTCCTTATACAATTATGCCAAAAATAGTAAAACAATGATTTGTGTCCTATGTGCGTAAATTACGACGCCAAGTAATAGCCCAAAATAGTCGCCGATTGCCTGTGCCGGATTACGTATTTATTATAATCGCATAATGCTCTCTGGCACTAAGCGATTAACGTCAAAGCTCCGTAACTCCCCGTAATATTAGTATGTATGCCTAATATCATAATAATCAGTGCAGCGGAACCCACATCAATTCAACTGGATGGCATGGTAATAAATTGCAAATTGCAAGTTGCAAGCTCACGCAATCCAACAACATCGGAGAAAACTTTAGTTCAAGAAAGAAAATAGCTATCAACGGAGCATTGACGTTAAGATACCCTGTGGAAATAAGTTCGGTGCGAAACTCCGAATGGTATACGATCAGCTTATAAATCTATTTGAATAAATTAGTTAAATAAAGTTGCAAGGTTCTCAAAATTTGACAGTTTTGACTTGCGACAACTTTTTAAATACCCTTTCAATTCTTGAGATTTTCCAACTTCAACATTTCGTAGTTTATGCTAGGGTATTTCAGTTTTGGCTTTAGCCCAAACTCAAATTTAACGAGCTGCTTTTGACGTCTACAGCTGACCCACAATAGAGTATGACTGTCCGTCTGTCCGTCTATCCATCTATTCGTCTATCCATTTATCTGTGTGTGTTTTCACTATTTACTCCACACACTCATATAATTGGGTTTTGTTTTGTTTTCGGTTTGCGGCTTTCGTTTCATATCTGCTTTTGGGTTTTTCGCATGTAAGTCGCGCTTACTCACCACACCTCACCTCACCTCACCACACCACACATATACATATACATATTTACACATTATGTCGGTCGGAAGGTAACAACTTCAAGTTCTATTAGCTGCGATTAATGTTAGGGCGTACTCGGAATGATCACGCATTCAGTTTGCCCAAGATCGGTTCCCTTTGATAAGTTTGCCTATTGCATGACTGATCCAACTTAAAGTCCAAACTGACGCAATCAGAGGTAACCTTAAAGATATCATTTCATAGTTCTTTATTTATTTTTTTTAATTTTTTCTGTTTCAATTCTTACATGTTTTTGAAGTTTGAAAAGATTTAATTACAATGTAGTTATTAAAACAGATTTCAGATTTAATTTTTTTTAATTAAAAATTAGTTTAAATTCTTAGGTGCTTGCCTGAAGTGTAATCGAGTGATTTTTAGCTAACAAATCTGAGTTTTCCTTGCCGTTCAGTAGATTAAAGGGAATAATAATGTTGAATATATAAAATCACATATCAGAGTTGATTTTTTTTCCGTTTAGATTTAATTTGCTTAACCTTATTTTGCACTAACAAATCTGTATTTCAGTTGCCTTGAAGAGCATCAATCATTCGACCCTGTCTGTCTCTCTCTCTCTCTCTTTCTCTCTCTCTCTATCTTGTATAGTTTCTTTTGTGGGTGCGCTTGCACTAGCTACGATCTCGATTTCGATTTCGATTTCGCTTTGGATTCCTCATTGTTTCGCTTGTACCTTTTGTTTGCCCCCTGCCTATGCATTGTTGTTTTAGCATTTGTTGTTATTTACTTACAACGTATTTCCCTCTGTCTCACCCTGTCTCTGTAATTTGTTTGCTTTTCTGCTAGCTCTCTCTTCGACAGACCCACAATTGAGTCATATACGTATGTCTACAGTATATTGACTCTATATTGTAGAGCTTATGCTAATCGTTTAATCGTTTCGAACGGTTTTAGCTACAATACAATACAATATATATATATATAGTTTCTATTGTTGTTGTTGTTGTTGCTGGCATTATTAATTCTCCATCAGTTTATTGTGTACGCTTTGCAAATAAATTATGAAATATTACGCGAGCATTTAGAGTAAACGCCGCTGAAAGCTGAGCCTGCCCCCCCCCTCCCCAAAACCGCTCGCCATTGACCCTAAGCACTCATTACCATATCCGGCACACACACACACACACACACACACACACACACACACACACACAAGTAAAGTTTGAGTAGCTTAGATTTGCGTGGTTACAGTAATCACACTCAAATAGTTATCAGACTTTAATCGTGCGAAAGCTTTACCTTAAAGCTCAGCTTCGACACAATATTTGAAACTGCATTGGTATTGGTTTTTTAATAGCATTTGTAGTTACAGTTTAGAACGCTGTGTTTCCCAAGTAGTTTCTAATTCGCAAATATTGATACTGTCTAAAAATCCTAATTTTCAATATAAAAGAGCCAAGTTCGATTTTAAACGTCGGAAATGACTAAGTAAATGTGCAGGTGCTAATTTTCGAGCGACCATTGTTATTTTTTTTTTACACTTACTCATAATTTGATGGGTCTACAAGTTGGAATCACATTCGTTGCCCTTAAATGTGCCGTTTATGATACAGAATTCAAATGACGCAAAATATAGTCTGAATTGTAAATGATTTGTAATTAGTTGCTTTAATTAATTAAGCAGCAATTCGCAATAAGAACGACGCACATTTGCATATTGAACGTGCTGTTTCTGTTGCATTGCGCATACGCAGCGTGTGGCCAGCTGCAAGGGTTTATCATTATGCATTAGCGAAATGAGAGCACAGCGTGTGAGGATACGTGGAATACGTGGAATACGTGTAATACGTGGGATACGTGGGATACGTGGAATACGTGGATTCAGCTGGGATTGGTCGCACAAGACAACTTAGCGATTCCATCAGTCATTCAGAAAGTTGTTGCTGGAGAGCGTTGAAGGGCTGACCACAAATACTGCCTACTGCACTGATTCTCACATTTGAAACGAAATAGGAATCGTACTTAATACCGCAGCCGTGTGACAATTAGCGTGTGGAGGCATCAATCATTTAACAGCTTATGCTTTCCAGTTCAGTTCCGTTCAGTTCAGTTGAGTTGAGTTGAGTTGTGTTGAGTTCAGTTCAGCTCAGTTCCAGTTCTCAATATCAAGCAGCGGGCCAATGAAAACTTTGGACTTGATGGAAAGTTTATCACATGTCAAGTCAAGTCAAGTCAAGTCCATGGCAATGGGACCACAATCCAATACGCCTATCATTGACACATCGCATGACTTGTGTTTTAGTGTCCTTTCGCTCAACAGCTGCGTCTTTTACCAGGCCCTCCAACTTACAATGCAACTTAATTATTTATTCATTGTAAAATACAAAATAAACATACAAAAATTTAAAAACATATGTGTGTATGTGTGTGTGTGTGTGTGTGTGTGTGTGTGTTTTTTTGAGGCCTTACCCATGATTCATCTGAGTGTCCCTTGAACCACTTACAGCTGACGGCGGCACGGCAAGGCCAACACATGGAGTTTAACGCCTGTCTGACAGCAACAGCGAGATCCACAACAGCCACCAAAGGAGCAGTCACTTTCAAGCCAGCCAATTGCGCAACAGCAACGTGTGGCGAGCGCAGGACATCGACCACAAGCAGCAGCAGCAGCAGCAGCAGCAGCTGGCAGTCAAGCGGCCGAGCTGCAGCGTCGCCATTGAAGTCACGACCACCGGGCTGCACAGCCGCAGCAGCCTAAAACGCAAACAGAGAGACTCAGATAAAGAGCGAGAGGGAGCAGCAGCAGGAGCAGGAGCAGAGGAGAGAGCAACATCAGCAGCCGAATCGAGTTGATCCTGCACATGTCCCTGAGTATCTCTCATAATGGGCACAAAAACTCAACCACAATTGACCAAAGGTGAGTGTATCTATATACTATATAATAATACTTCCAATACATAATACAAAAATAGTCGAACTTTAACCAATTTCTGTCTTAAAACAAAGGAAAAAAAAAACAAAGTTTGAGTTCTGTAAAAATGCTGTGCAAGTTACAGAAAATTCTACGAAGTTCGAGTGTATATATATTTTCGATATATATATTCAATAATAATTGAAATTCAAGCCATAATAGTTATATATAGTTATATACCAAAAACAATCGAATCTGTAGAACTGAACAAAATTAAAGAAATATTAAAGCAATAAATTGAAATGTTTCATCAACTTTCAATAAATAAATGAAAGACTCCACTCCAAAAACTTATTTAAAGCATCATTTTATGAAATGTCAAGAATTTATGCAAAGAACGCGAAACAATGTACAATCTTAATAGTAATCAGTTCTCGACTGCAAAATGAATCAAAGTTTAAACTTTTCCCAAATAGCTGAGATGAGATGAGCATCAAAGTTTGCAGGTAGATTCTCCGATTGATAAGATCACGCAAACATATCCAAAGTGTAGCTACTAATGTCTATCAGATGTGTTTCTGATTTGTTGCCATTATAATTATTGTAGTTATGATTGTTGCCTGTCTGGCATTGGCCCAGTTCTTGACGCGATTGGGAGCCCTGAGCAGAGCCCCAACACGCGGTCAGTTGGCCCTGACACGATTTCCGCCTGGTGCTTCAATCATCCCATTGTTTTGGGTGTCTGTAGGTAGTTGCCTTACACCTGCCTAGCACCTTGACCCTGGGCAGGGGGGAGCGGTGGGGTTGAGCGCAAAAAAAAAACATAAATAAAAACGATAATAGAAAAAAAACATGCTTCAGAATTTGTCAATTTATTACGCGCTCCATTTGCCGTTTGAATGAATGAATGAATGAATGAATGAAATGTGCACCTCAATGGAATGCCAGCAACAACAGCAACAGCAACAACAACAACAACAGCAACATTAACTACAACTATAACAACAAAAAGTGTTTCAACTTAATGGAATCATTTCCGTTTTGTGTACTTTATTGGGTCATGATTTGTGCCGTATGTTGTTGTTGTTGTTGTTGCTTTTGTTGTTTGTTTGTTTGTTTTAGTTTCGCCAGCAGTTTTTAGTGTTGTGCAAAGCTCTTACATTAATTGATAGTTTTGGCTTGGAGCATGTGCGCAATTTATATGTCATTTACTGCAATCGATTGCCACAGGGCTAATGTTCAAGATTTTTGCCATCATTATGGCCACACTGAGATGCATATCTTTTTTAGCCATTGTTGTGCGTGACGCGATTTTACGTACGGCATACGCGTCGTATGCGCAATTTGCAGTTATTAAGCGGCTTTGCGCAGCGAAAAGTGTTTTACTTTCAATTTTAATTTGAATTTACCAAGTTCTGCAAACATTGGAAAATTATTTATAATTTGTATAGAGGGATGTGGGGGGAGGGGGGTATTTTCGAAAGACAGGTGAATCACATCTGCAATGAATTTGAAGCCGATCGGCTGACAAACAAAATGCAAACAGTATAAAAACGATTGGGCTCGAATTTTCCCGAATCCCCTCGTTGTATTCACATATGTACATCATTGAAGAAAACTACTGCACCTTTCTAGTCTAACGATCAATCAGTCATACATATAAATATATACTACATACATACATACATCTATAGATACATAGATATCCGCACCTGTTGTCCCCACACTCTCTTCTTGAAAGCCTCAACAATGTTAGCGAAATTGCAGCTTAATTTCGCAATCAATTGAAAACAAATCGAGTCAAATTTTAGCAAATCGAATTGATTTCATGTTGCATTCACGAATTTAGCGCACAATTGAAAATGTGTTTGATTCGCATTCAAAATTCGCGCTTCAATAAACGTTGATTGTTTTCAAATCAAAACTAAAAAGCATCATAGTGTGTGTGTGTGTCTCTTTTGTGGGTGTGTGTGTGTGTGTGTTTGTGTGTGTTTGTGTTTGTTTGCAAATTGCTGAAATGATTGATGGATAAACAGAGAAAGTGGAATTCATATATATACATATTTATATGTATGTATATTTATTTACCTTCAGTTCGAATTTCTGCTGTTGCTTACCCCAGGGGTCTATAATTACAAAAACAAAGGAGGCGACTCCCGGTTGACATTATGTACATGCATATATGTATATACTGTTTGTAGGTTTGGCAATTCATGTTGTCCGCACACACAGACAGAGACAGACACAATTTGTCTTCATTTGCTTAAGAGTCGCGCACTCAATTTTCTTTGGCCTTTTGCTTTTAATTGTTGTCTTTTCACGTGCTCTCTCCCTTGCCACTATTCCCCCCTTTCACCATCTCTCCCTCTCCCTCTCTCTCTCTCTCTCGGACGCTCTATCTCATTCACAGCGTGGCGTCCCACTGCCATTGAATACTCGCTCAAAATTTTGCTCATTTCTACGCTTGACAAACTTGATCAAATTCAATTGACACAATGCCGACTTATGAATACCCTTATTAAATGCCTCAGTTTTTAGTCCAAAAACAACATGTTTCACTATTATATGTAAGGCCAACATAATAAACTGAACATCTTCTTGCCTTAGATGCGAAAACATCGAAAGAATGCACTTACATGTATACCTCATCTAAAATTGAGAAATGTGCTGAAAATGACACAGATAAATCTTCTTTTTTTTTGCTCAAAAGAAATAATTGTACCCAATAGCTATAAGTTATTATCTGGAATGTCAGATATTCATAAATTTAAAGATCTTGAAAACATTGTTTAACTAGAGATTTGAGAAAAAGTTTGTATTCCAAAGTTGGTGTCTTGTTTTAAGAATCTTTGAGATCAACACACATTCAAATTAATCGATACAGCTCATCGTCCTGATCAGGTAATACTAGCATACAAAATGTCTTCTACTGCTTTACCTTTCGCATAGCTCTCTGCTTTACTGCAGCATCATAAATCATAACAATAAATGACAAATAGCTTTTTCAGTTTTTTCAGCCATGCTCTTTCCCATGCGTAAGAGCGAGATGACATCAGTGCTCTCACTAACTGTGGGCGTTACAAGCTTTATCACATAGTTGAAACTGTTTGTCAAATTGCAGGAGCTGCGCTTTGTCGAAGTCTTCGCTCTCCGTTTGCTTTTACGCTACGTTTTATCTCTGGCTTTTGCTTATTTTTCATTAGTGATTTCCCGTCGTCTGTTGACGCCGTTGTCCTGGCAATGGCGCTGGCGTCGCAGTCGACGTTGGCGTTGGCGTTGGCTTTGGCGTCGTCGTTGTAGTTGTAGTTGTTTGTGTGCTTTTTTGGCTCTCGCGCGCGAGTCTCTTGCGGCGTTGCTAGGCTGTAAGTTCGGCGGTTGCTTGGCGTCGGCGTCGGCGTCGGCGTCGCTGCTGCTAATGCTAATGCTGCCGCTGCTGCTGCTGCTGCCGTCGTCGTTTCGCTTTTACAGTTCGCTTGGCAGTTTCTCGTCTGCTGTTTACCGTTTGGTCAGCGTTCGCTGTTCTCCGCGATTCTCATTGTTTTTATTATTACTATTATTATTTGCTAAATTGCACCAAATGCCGTTCAATGTATGATAGAATTGTGTGCGAAAATCGAAAGACAAGCAACAAAAACAACAAAACAACATAACAAATAAAAATACAAGTTTTGTGTAATATTAAAAAAAGACAAAAACAACAACGCAAACATTGCAAAAGTGCAATAAGAAATGTGCTAAAAATGTACGCAAATAGCAAATATCGAATATGCAACAACAATAAAAGCAAGAAACAATTTGTTGTTGCTCTTGTTATTATTGTATTGTTGTTGCTTCCACTGCTGCTGCTGCTGCTGCCCCTCTTCTTCTTCTCATTGTCGTCGTCGTCGTCGTCGTCGTCATCGTCGCATGATGCACTGCCACATCTGCCATTTGGCACCTGGCACACCCCACCCGCCCCCTGGCCCCCTCTGCCCGCCCAACTGCGCGTCATTCGCACAATGCGCGCCACAATTTTGTGCCGAGTGGTTTTTTTTGTTGTGTTTGCTGATTTTATTTTGCCCGCTTGCTGCCTCAGCATAATAATTATTGAGCCCTCATCGATTGCTTGTTGTTGTTGTTGGCATTTTCTTCTTACGCTTTTCTTCTCACATAGTTACATTTTCTTTCTTCTTCTTTTTTGTCAGCTATGCCATGGTGACGCATGCTACAAAGTACATAAAAAAAAAAAAAAAAAAAATAATGTTAAAAGGAAAAGGGAAAACAAAACACCCAAATGTTAGGCAAAGGCAGTGGAAAAGAAGCACAACTCACGTGCGTGACTCATGGCATGTTTTTTTCGGGTGGTGGGGAGGGGGGAGGGGAAGCAGAGCACAGAGAGGGATGCAGGCAACATACACATGCTAACATACTTACATACATACATATGTAGGTGCATAGTTGTGTGTGAGAACAGCCTTGCCGGCTGTTTACTCAACGCCTTGCTCTCTCTCTCTCTCTCTCTGTCGCTCTCGTTTGCCTCTTCCATGCAGCACTCACGCAGCCAACGACAAAGAGCAAAGAGAGCGGCATCGTAAGGAGGGGGGAAATAGGAGGGAGTAGTTACTACACCATAGTACAATGTGTCCGTTGTAGCCGGCGTAATTAGCGTATGCCTCTCTGCAGTTCGATTCATTCAAGACCAGCAATTGCCCCAAGTCTGGCTTGCGAGAGTGTGACAAGGTGACAGGGAGAGAGAATTAAAATCATCACACACACACACACACACACACGCTTAGTTGTTGTCTTACTAGTCTTCCTAGCTGCACAGGCGGGTCCTTCTGGTCTAAAAGCAGCCAATAGATTATGGGCATATTTTAAGAATGCGTTTTCTTTTATGTTTGATTATAAATAGGAATAGACTAAGTTTCATTTAGTGCAGCAATTGTTTAAATTGATGGGCGAGCAAACCAGCTTACGACTTATTTCCCTGATTCCATGCCAACTTGTTCCTTGTTGTTAATTAGAAGACAACAAATTATATCAGCAAGGCACAACCATACGTAAATAGTTTATAGCAACCTTATATCTGCCCCAAAGTTGCTGCCTCAACTTTTCCGTTTGCCTGCTCAATTTGCGTCTCTTCTAATTTGTTTATCCTTTGTGGAATTTTTGCTTTTTTGTTTACAAAATCATTGAATATCAGTTAACGCATTTCTATAATCATTTGTGAATTGTAAATTGTAAATAGGAGAGCATCGTCTACGGGGAAAACAAATAAATAATCGAAATGCACTCGAATTTTCCGTTTGTTTTTCCCATGTATTCCAAGAATGTGAAATATTTGTTTGTTATTGCTTTTGTGTGCAGTCATAACAATATTTGAAACTGACTGCACAGCAACAAGCAACAAGCTGGCATGCAAACCGCTACAGTGAGCACCTGCTACAAGCGCTGGCAACTTCACCAGCTGTTAGCGTACCATAAATTGAAAGTTAAATAATATTAATAGGATATGTGCTAGTCGGTCACTTGATAACATTTTTGTTGGATCAAGTATAAATACATGTCTAGAATGAAATTGATTTCTGATGTAAACAATTTTGAAAAAATGCCCATAAAATTTTGTTGTTTATTTTGCCAGAAAAGTATTTATTTGAAAAATCTTTTGTATTTGCGCTTAAGGCATACTCACTGTACGTCTGGCCAGGTAACAACAAATTGCCAATCTACTGGCTGCTTAGCGAAATTCCCATCAAAGGCGAAATGTGGTTAGTTATTTATTACGTATACGCCTCGTGCGACGCCGCAAACGGCAAACGGCAAATTGATGAGAACCGTTTGTAGCGCTGCACAGCTGTTGTTGTTACTTGAGCTTGCTCTTATTGTTGTTGTTGCTTGCTTTGGCATGTTAGGCTTAAAGGGTGTTGACTGTGGCACGCGATGCCGTCACTCCGCTAAGTGGTCTCCGTTGATGCTTATTGCTTGACTATGAACACCTCCTGGATTAAACATTGCTAATCAATCAACCAGATGCCAGCAGCCAGCTGCCATTTGCCAGTTGGCCTACTCAAATGCATTTTTATATCGACGACGACGACGAGAACGAAGATGTCCATGTGCCATTTAGGATACTTGTGTATACACTTAGAGAAACGCATCGAATTTTGTACTCAAATCACGTCAAATTTCAACCAAGCTTAAAGTCCTCGAACGAAATTCGGATTCCATGCACGATTTTTGTTTCCCCAAATATTCAGGAGTTTCGTAAGTTTCGTGATAGTTCACTATGCAATTATTTCTTCAATCAAAAACTTGATTACATGTCATGTTCGATTTTAAGGGCTCAAGCACTGAAATCATTACTGGCTTCAGCTTATAACAATTTAGTTTTAATGAGTAAAAGGCAGTGAAGTCTCTTGAGCTGTTTTATATAAACTCTCATACATAGTCTATACACACAAGCAATCATACGCTGCAAATTGCTTGTTTTAGGCAATTTTGGTGCTTCTTCTTCCCATTTATCCCATTTTTAGTGGGTTCAGGGTATAAAAAGTGCAGGAAAAACTCTGCCAGACTTTTCAAAACTCATTCAAAGAATATTCTCGAACGATAGGAATTCTTCTTGGCATACTTGAGTTTAAGCCAAGATTTTTCTCAAAGTGTACTCACACACACACACACACACACATATTTATGTTTGCGGCAGTGCAGCAGCAACCAAAAATGATGCTTGGGCAACGCCCAGCTAATGCAGCCGGCTGTCACTGAGAGCCAGAGAGAGAGAGAAGGAGAAGGAGAAAGGAAGAGTGAGAGAAAGAGAGAGAGAGAGAGAGGCGGAGTCATGTCCGGCGCCAGCAAGTGCAGCGAAACTACGCAAAGTGTGCGTCAACGTCCAGATACACTGGAGCTAACAGTGCTGGGCACACTGCAAAGGGATGTGGATGAGGCTAAGGATGAGGGGCAGGAAAAAGACTTGCCACCGTCTATTGCTGAGCTACCAGCAGCAGTAGCAGCAACACAGCGCCGGACCCGCTGGTTTCATTTTGCGCGTAAATCTCGTCGCCGGCGATTGCTGCGCTGCGAGGAGGAACAGGTGCGTCTGGCGCTGGAGCTGGAGCAGGAGGAGCATCTGCAGCAGCAGCTGCAGCAGCATGTGCGGCTGGCACAGCCGGAGACAATGAACATTGGCAATTCCACGCTGACAATTGCCACGCCCCTAGACCTGCCACAAAGCACAAAGCCAGCAATAGCAACAACAACAACCACAACTGCATCAAGCAACATGGGCGATGGCTTCTATAGCTTGGCCGATGCCACAGAGTCAGTACCAGCCACCACCATCGATGTGGAGCAGCAGTACAAGCAGCAACAACAACAACAGTCAAAGAGTAAACCTCGTCTCTCGATGCTGCAACGCTTCGTCAGCTGGCGACGCAGTGCACCCGAAACTCTGCTCCCCGATCATCGCAGTCGCAGCCAAAGCGTCGAACTGGACCAACAACAACAACAACAACAGCCGAACTCCACATCAGCATCCGCTCGCAATCTGCGCCGTTTATCTCAACTGCGACGTCGACGCAGCTCCTACTATTTCTCGGGTAAATGAGGGCTGTGAAAGGGTGGGTGGGGGGGGGGGAGGGGTTGTAAGGAGTACAGTTCCAGGGCTACATAAGGCTATCCTCCTGCTGTTCAATAGTACCACTAACTTTGCTCTCTTCTCTCCATTGCAGATAATGAACGCAGAATCCGCGCCAATGATAAAGACTTCAATTCTCAATTCAAATATCACGTAAGTGCAAATCATTACTTAAGTTTGATAGTTCTCTAAATTACTCTTGTAGCATGGTCTGTTTTGAGTTCTACACACATATTTGTAACAGTTTTCTAATATTTTTTATATATATTAAATATAAGTAGTATATTTTATCGATTGCTTACTTAGACTATTTTTGTATAGCATACTTTTTTAGGCACATAAATAATAGCGTCATTTAATTATATTTAACAATTATCAAATGATGAAAGGCGTATTCAAAGTTTATACAAAGGGAATAGAATTTTTGACAAAGCTTAATTTCTTCAGATTATAATTTCGAGTCCGCATGCAACTATTTCAAACAGCAGACTGTAAATGATTTATATTTTTCAATTCAATTACCCCCAGACAATTATAATATTCTACTTTTATTTTAAATTGTTCATTTAATTTTTAATTTTAATTTACTACATATTTCATTTAACATTTTTTGTAATTTCTTGTTTTTAAAATAATTTTCCATTCTTATGAAATAAATAAATAACAACAAACAGCAAAATTTCGTAAATTTCGTAAATTTGTTATCTACAAGTAAGGAACTGAAGCTTATGGAATCTAGTTTTTACTTGTATTCCTTTCTTATAGAACAACTATATAAAGACGTCAAAGTATTCGCTGCTAACATTTCTGCCGTTCAATTTGCTGGAGCAGTTTCAGCGCCTGGCGAATTTCTACTTTCTATGCCTGCTTGTCCTGCAGCTGATTCCAGCGATATCCTCACTGACGCCAGTGACGACAGCGATTCCATTGATTGGTGTGCTGACGCTAACCGCCGTTAAGGATGCCTACGATGACATTGTACGTATTACAAATAATAATAATATTCGGCTCCTTGTCCATTTGAATGTTAAATTTGGAAATGTGTAAATTCGGTTGCAGCAACGCCATCTGTCGGACTCGCAGGTAAACAATCGCAAATCAAAGACATTGCGCAATGGGAAACTGGTGGAGGCGAAGTGGTCGGATGTCCAGGTGGGTGATGTGATACGCCTGGATAACAATCAGTTTGTGGCCGCCGATATTCTGCTGTTGACCACATCGGAGCCGAATGGCCTGTGCTTCATTGAGACGGCCGAGCTGGATGGGGAGACGAACCTGAAGGCCAAGCAATGCCTCATGGAGACCACGGAGCTGGGCGAACAGCACGATCTGCTCTGGAGCTTCAAAGGCGAGATTATCTGCGAGCGACCCAACAATTTGCTGAACAAATTCGAGGGCACACTCATGTGGAAGAATCAGCGATTCGCTCTCGACAATGATAAGATCCTGCTGCGCGGCTGTGTCCTGCGCAATACACAATGGTGCTATGGCCTCGTCGTCTTTGCCGGTGTCGACACCAAACTCATGCAGAACTCGGGCAAGACGCAGTTCAAGAGCACCGGCGTCGATCGTCTGCTCAACTTCATCATTATTGGGGTAGGTCAAAGCTAACTACAAATAATAATAATTTTATAAAACTATCGAAATTGCATTTGGTTTATTATTATGTAGACTAGTGTCTTAGGTGCTTGTACAACGAATTCATTTATAATAATTATAACGCAAAGTCCAGTACTTCACCAGCGGAATACGCTCCATAAGCATCCCAACCAGCCTATTGCCTAGGGAATTATTTTATATATCATCACGACAGACTATTTATTCTTTACATACCTGAGGCACTTGTTGACCTTGGTCAACATCTTTTGTATTTTGAGCCACAGAACGGTTTTGGATCTCCTAGGGATAGGTTACAGTGATTATTCTGAAAGTTTAATATTATATCTTTACTAACCTCAGGCTCAACGCTACTGGGACGAGTATTCCTTCTGCTAACATTTACGGTCTCCTAGGGATAGGTTAAAAAAGGTTATCCTGAAAGTTTAGCATTATATTTTTACTAACCTCTGGCTCAACGCCTCGGGAACGAGTGTTCCTTCTGTTAACATTTACGGTCTCCTAGGGAAAGGTTATTTAGGTTATCCTGAAAGTTTAGTATTATATTTTTACTAGCCTCTCGCTCAACGCCACGGGAACGAGTATTTCTTCTGTTAACATTTACGGTTTCCTAGGGATAAGTTAAAAAAGGTTATCCTGAAAGTTTAGTATTATATGTATACAAACCTCAGGCTCTGTGGCAGCCTCAATGCTACGGGGACGAGCATTCCTTCTGTTAACATTATAGGGATTCTTCACGTAATATAAGATCTTGTTGTTGCGCAACTTCATGTTCCAATAAATAATTAGTTTATTGCTCTAAAATGAAAACCTCGTCAATTGTTTTCGCCTTGTCAGTCAGTGACAGGAAACTGAATGAGCTTCGATATAAAATTAAAGCCTCGTCGATTTGTTTGCTTTTTCTAAGGCAACTATGATTTACAAATTTTTTGTTGTCGAATTTTTTAAACTCTATTTAAATTGGATTTATTAATCGAATTTTTGTGGCATAGAATTAAAATCAGTTTGCTTTAAATTTGAGATATTTCATTAAGTAAAATTAATTTTCGTCAAGCTCTCTTTGAATTCATTTTGTAATTACTTTGTAATTTGTATAATACTTTTTGTGTATCACTCACAGATCGTGCTGTTTTTGATCTCGATATGCGCATTATTCGCGATCGGCTGCGCCATCTGGGAGGGTCTGATTGGTCAGCATTTTCAGCTATATTTGCCGTGGGAGCACATAATACCACAAGAGATGGCCGCTTCGGGGGCGACGGTAATTGGCCTGCTCGTATTCTTCTCGTACGCCATAGTCTTAAACACTGTTGTGCCAATATCCCTCTATGTTTCAGTAGAGGTGAGTACCACATTCCAACTATACCTATATATATATGTATATATATATATATGTATATATTTTGCAGGTCATACGCTTTGTTCAGTCGTTCCTCATCAATTGGGATGAGGAGATGTACTATGCACGCACCCAAACATATGCCAAAGCACGCACCACCACGTTGAACGAGGAGCTGGGCCAGATACAGTACATCTTCTCGGACAAGACGGGCACTCTGACCCAAAACATAATGACCTTCAACAAGTGCAGCATCAATGGACGCACTTACGGCGAGGTCATTGATCTCCGCACCGGCGAGCTCATCGAAATAACTGAGGTGAGCCCATAGATACCCATATATCTATATATCGATGTCTGCATACATATTTATCCAATAATGTCCAATAACAATACACCATATACATACATATGTATGTATGTATGTGTGTATGCATATCCGGGGTCCGGCTGTTTTGGTGCTTCCGGTTCCGGTTAATTCCCTGTGGCATCGGCTTGATGCAAGTACATTATTCTAACTGGGTTGTTGGTCCTGAATTTTGTCTCTCTGTCTGTGTGTGTGTGTGTGTGTGTGTGCACTGTGCGCCTGTTGGGTATGCAACAGAAATTTGTACAAGCGTCCAAGCCACAATTCACTGCACAGTTTTTGCCTTTCAGCTTATCATAGATAAACACCAGTTAACAAAGTGTAACTCGAGCACTTTCAAGTAGTCAGCTTTCAGCTACAGTGGTCTGTCGCTAATACGAACGCTTCAGTTCTAGGCGTACGTTTTATTTCATATTGATATCATGGATAGAAATCAGTAAATGAAAATGTATTTAAAAAATAACTTAAAAAAAAACAGAAACTTGGCTACTTTGTATGCTCAAAACACTTGTTAACTAGTGTTTAACTTAACAAAAACAAATAAGCTGATGATAAGTTATAAATTAGGCAAAACATTCGCAATTACAAGCAAACAAAAATAGTATTAAAAAAAATGCAATTAAAACACACATGACAAGAACTGTGGCATTGACTTTTGGCAGCAACAACAGCACCCTAAAAACAGCAAAAGCAACAACAACAACAACAGCAACAACAACAACAAATTGCAATTGGCAACAAACCCGAGTACTGTTGTAGCCCATAAAACATATTGTGTGTCTATGTTTAATTGTGCGCCCAGCAAACATCTCACATTACTCGTTATAGCAGCAAACAATTTTCCAAACTAGCAGCAGCAGCAGCAGAAGCAGGGGCAGCAGCAGAGGCAGCTGCAGCAACAACAACTGCAACAACAACAACAACAACATCGATATCAATATCAATATCAACAACAACAACAACAACAGCGGCAACAGCAGCACACGAACAGCAGCAACGCCCACTGCCCCGCCCACAATACTGGTGCATGCCGCCGAGGTGCATGCAAAAAAGAGCGCAGTGTTGCTAACCAACACGGGTGGCACACAATTGGCCAACAGTCCGCAGCAGCTGCAGGGTCGCATTGCCACCGCACAATTGTCGCCCACGGGCAGCAGCAGCATGGAGAATCCTTTGGCACACAAACAGGTGCATTATCTGTTGCCTCGCAGGAGTCTCAGCAATGGCGGAGAGCTGGATGAAACCAGCTCCGCCTCTGGCCTTGGCTTTGGCAGCGTCAGTGGCAGTGGCAGCGGCAGTGGCATGGGCAGTTTCAGTGGCAGGGACTCCGATAGTGGCAGCAATAGATTTGAGCGTGGCGGCGGCGGGCAGCGGATGCGGCGACAGTTGTCCGGTCTGTCGACGTGCAGCAGCAGCAGCGACAAAGTAATAATCTTGCATGACAACCAACCAGAACACAAGCACCAACAACAACAGCAACAACAGCAATACGAGCAACAGCAACAACACAGCAACAGCAACAGCCACCGCTCACAAGAACAACAAGAACAACAACATCAACAAACTAATTGCAAGCAGCTCAAATTCAAATTAAAAGCATCTTCATCTGCCACACAATTCGAGACACCAACCCAAAGCCACAACAGCGGTTGCTGTGCCCCATTTCGACAGCAGCAGCAGCACCAACACCACCAACACTACCAACACCACCAACCGTGTTCAACAGCAACAAGTCATGCACCCACTTGCAGCAGCAGCAGCAACCGCAGCAACTGCCACACAAGCAACCCACATCACCGTTATTTAAGCACCCACCGCTTTGCCACTAATTGGAGTTCGTCACACCAAAAAGTGCACGTATGCATGTTGTCTCTTTTCCTCCTCAAACCCCCAAAGCCCCAACCCCCAACACCCAATCCAAAATCGTGTCTAGAGTGCCGTTTTCTGTTGTATTTGGCTTTCAGTGTAATTTTTCCTTTTTTCCTCCATGAAAAATCCAGCTAAAGCCAATATTTGATACTTGATTTAAGCACAAATCTTAAGCCAAAAATATATAGTCTTAAATTAAGTCTGTTTATTCTAAAGTCTAGAATGAACCAATCTTGATTTAAGTTTCTTTTCTCGATAAGATGGAAACTATTTGTTTTGTATTTCATACTTTTACAAAATTTAACAATGTTTTCCAATTTGACCTTGGGGCTACTTCTACTGCAACCATAATATCAATTAGAGTTATGAAAAAGCTCAAAATTATATAAAATTAGATTGTTTATTTTCATTTTTTAGCATACGTTCTCGATTTGAGTTTGTAGATCTTATTTCATGGTTAAAGTTTCTTAAGTCAAGTACATGAAATCCTAACTGTAGAATTTTATTCTAAAAAGAAAAATGTTTAAATCATGAATCGAAATTTTGCCTTTTGTGTGTGTGTGTGTGTGTTTAATGATTAGCTTGATCTATATTTATTCATATTTAACTGCTCCCGATTCATATTCAACAAATGCGCAAAGGAAGAAGCTAATATATTGACATACAAAAACATATTCATATACACATTTACATTACACACATACATTAATTAATTTATATACATTATTTATGATCACCAGCTTTAAGGCTTTAAGCCTTGACTAAATGTTCTATAATAACCAAACCTACTAGTACTAGTACTACTAAGTGCATATTTACATTTAACAAATGGCACGAATTGTTGTAATTTGAATATCGTTTCACTTATATATTCAATACTTAGCTTGTATGTATGTATATATGCATAAACTATAACATTTACCTTATAAGCTAACTTCAATATCGTAAACCGTATTTTATACCGTAAGCTGAATATCGTATTGTCCACTTCGCATGTCGTTATTCGAATATCGTTCAGAATACATCGCTGAATTCATTTGCTGAATTCCGTCTGTTGAATATCGTTTTGAGACATTTTAGCCCGCATATCGTAAATCGAAATATTAATTTATAGCATTTACTGAATATCCTCTCAAGAATGCAGCAAACTTATACAATAACTTCAATATTACGATATAACATATTAATAATTTTTGTATTTATAAATACACTTTGGTGAATATCGTATGTCACGAATATCGTAATTCGAAAATCGCTTATGAGCCACGTATATCGTATTACGAGTCGAATATATCGTTGTATAACATTATGCATAACAAATATAATATATCGTAAGCTCTATATCGTATCTAAATTTGGTGCCTGCCTCTGCTTCATACAAATACAAGTACAAATACAAAGATTAACTGCCAAACTGCTTAAAGTGCAAATTCTACATACTGCTAAACTGAGATATTATCCAGACCTTAGGTCACATTGTACATCCTGATCCTTGCAGCAGGACTAGACTGCCTTTAATCCAAGCACTTGATCAACTTTCAGGCACTCACACCGGTCGACTTCTCGGCCAATCCGCATCACGAGAGCGACTTTCGCTGGTACGATCGCAGTTTGCTGGATGCGGTCCGCTCGGACGAGGAGCATTCGCAGAACTTCTTTCGATTGCTGGCACTCTGTCATACGGTCATGGCGGAGACCGTGGATGGTCGCCTGGAGTACCAGGCGCAGAGTCCCGACGAGGCGGCCCTCGTCTCTGCGGCACGCAACTTTGGCTTTGTGTTCCGTTCACGCACACCAAACAGTATTACCATCGAAGTGATGGGTCACCTGGAGGTAAGGCTTCCGCAATAATGCATATATATGTATGTAGATCTGATTCGACTCGATGGTTGCTTGGCAGGAATACGAGCTGCTGCACATACTCGACTTTAACAATGTGCGCAAACGTATGTCCGTTATCCTGCGGCGCGGCAATGCCGTGGTGCTCTACTGCAAGGGTGCCGATAACGTGATATACGACCGTTTGCACGGCGGACAGGAGGACATGAAGGCGCGCACCCAGGATCACCTGAATGTAAGTGACCAGATTCGATAATTATAAATCATTCTGTGCCGAGCACGTGAGTTACATAATGTGAGGGTTTCTAGTCCTATTAATCGCGATATATCGGATGTACTTCAGTGATGTATTATTTAAACTGTAATTAATGTTGATCCTGTCGGTAAATCTTCCGCAAATTATACAATTCACAAACATATTGGATTCGTTTTTCTCGTCTACTCCTTGGCATTACTTTGTCAAAACAAATTCCGAATAAAGAAAGTTTTTAGCAAACAAATCTGATATATGTTTGATCATTTTTGAAAGCTTATTATTGTATCCTACAAATAAAATAAACTTTTGTTTAGCGACTTTGAGTTCTTCAACCAGTTATTACAAATTAAAGAATGCACATCAGTCAATATCCGTCAGATATTTGATATTATTAAGATATTGTGAAATTTCCGCAGAAATTTGCCAGCGAGGGATTACGTACTCTGGTGCTGGCAGAGCGTCGCCTGAGTGAATCGTACTACAACGAGTGGCGGATGCGACAGCAGGAGGCTGCTCTGTCCATGGAGTCGCGGGAGCAGAAGCTGAACGCCATGTATGAGGAGGTGGAGAGCGGTATGCAGCTGCTGGGCGTGACGGCCATCGAGGATAAGCTGCAGGATGGGGTGCCCAAGTCGATAGCCAATCTGCAAAATGCGGGCATCAAGATCTGGGTGCTAACTGGCGACAAGCAGGGTAATCTTATCAAACCAATTGATCAATATACAATATAGGTAATATCTATTTGTTCTCTTCCATTTAGAAACTGCCATCAACATTGGCTACTCCTGCCAGCTGCTAACGGATGAGCTGGTCGATGTCTTCATTGTGGACGGCAGCTCTGTGGAGGAGGTGGATAAGCAGCTGCGTCAGTTCAAGGAGTCCATCAAGATATTCGATCGCTTTCGTCCCGGCGGTAAGTAATCATAATCCTCGATTCGATGAAAACGGCTCAAATTTGGAATACATGGCTCAACTTGCAGGCAACGATAATTACAACTGTGACAGCGGCATGGATCCAATGAGTGTTACGGTGACGCAGACATCCGCATTTATGCAGGATCCGAATGGTTCGATAATACCACAGCCGCCGCCAGCCATATCGGTGGTTACCTTTAGGTGGGATGGCAAAAATAAGGATAAGAAGGGCGGTCCGGACAGGTAGAGGGCACTCCAAAAGAAACTATTCCAAAAATCTTCCCAACAAAAAAAAAATAAAAAATTAAATAAAAAACAAAACTAGCAAATAATTAAGATTCTAGACGCAGTGAAGCTAAACCAGAAACGACACCAAAGCGCAGCTAGAAAGTCACCCTGTATTTTCAGCTAACTCTGTGTATCTCTCTCTCTCTCTCTCTGTCTATCTTTCTCTCTCTCTCTCTCTCTATCTCTGTCTCTCTCTTTCGGTTTCTTAACCATATTTGTTTGTAATTGAATTTTTGTTTTTAACTTACCAACTTACCATATCGGCGATCTCAATCGATTCCTAGCAGATCAATCGACACAGCCTTCGAGACGCCCTGAGCATTATCCATTGGCTAAACATATATATATTTACTGTTAACTTTTATTTCAATTATTGTATAGAAAGTAGCTAGCAAATTGCTTAATTAGTTGATTCCAAACGAAAAAGAAAACAAAACCAAACGAATATAGAAAACAAAACCAATCATAACTGAATAATTATTTTAGTGTTCGCAAGGATGTTACCCTCTATTGGTACTTGTTCCGCCCGTCAAGTAAAAATATAAAACAAACAAAAAAAAACAAACAACATCATTATAAAACTCAAACTAAATACAAATTATTTTTTTTTTGTCGTTTTGTTACCTTCATAGATTTAATAACTAAATGTGCATTGTTTCAGTTTTGTTAGTTTTCTCATCGCAATCATTATTATTTAATTTGCAACGAAAAACAAATTGAAACCAAATCCAAACTTGAGTACAAAACTAACTTTGAATGCAAAGTTGAAAAACGCACAAATCTCATTCTTACAAGCAAATTAATAAATCCTTTGTTGATATTGTTGTTGTTGTTGTTGCTGTTGTTGTTGTTGCTATTGCTGTTCTTGTGGTTTTTGAATTGCTTTCTTTTTTTTATACAACATTTATTTTGTAGCAGTACCATTATCATATACATGTTTATGTATGTATGTATGTAGTTCATCGTATGTATTCATATTCATTCAGAATAATGCTTATTCATAGCTAATTAACTATGATCTCTCTCTCTCTCTCTCTCTCTCTCTTGAGAATGTCAGAGTAGTGAGCTTTCTCTCTCTCTCTCTATCTAACATAACCTAACCCGTTCTGTTGTCTAACTCCCTTTCTCCCTTTCTCTCTCTATCTCTCTCTCTCTCTCTGCTTGTCGCTCTCACTGTTGACTGTTGTTCATTGTGTAGCCATCATTTTTAAATGTTATCCGATATTCATTCAATACAATCATCAATATTTTGCGTTCTTCACTCACACACAAACATAACAATCAACTAACCCGTTAACACTTTGTACGCTCTTAACTTATATCTACTGTCTCTCTCTCTCTCACACACACACACCAATACAGCGCCGAGTGCAATGATATCTTTAGCAATGCCTCGAAATCCGAGGATGGCAGACGCACCGCAAGCTCAGTCGCTGTGGATGAGACAACGGGCTTCGCCTTGGTCGTCAATGGTCACTCACTGGTCCACTGTCTGTCGCCGGAGCTGGAGAACAAGTGAGTTAACAGCACCATAGAAATATAATACTTGGCTCGCGATGTAGCATCAATAGGGTTCTTTTTTTTGACAATACTTTGTTTCTTATAAAGTACCTGCTAGTTTAGGGCTAGCTGGAAAAACTCGCAGAAAGACAGACACCTCCTTTGCGTAACTGTCCTGAGTTTCAGAGAAGCTACTTCGTCTTTCGAGGAATCCTATTCGTTACAGATGTTTCAGCCTGTATATAGCGAGGTCGCCTAGGAGTAACCCCCAAGAAGTGAATCCTAGGAGTAACTACCTAGGAGTGACTACCAAGGAGTGAACCCCAGGAGTAACTACCTAGGAGTGTGTAACTAGCTAGAAAAGACTACCTATGAGTAACTACCCAGGAGTAACTTTCCAGGAGTAGCCAAAAAAGAGTGACTCCTTCCTAGCTAGTAGTGACTACCAAGGAGTGAACCCTAGGAGTAACTACCTAGGAGTGACAACATATGAGTAACTATCCAGGAGTAACTTCCCAGGAGTAGCCAAAAAAGAGTGACTCCCTCCTAACTAGTAGTGACTACCTAGGAATGACTCCCTATGTGTAACTAGCTAGGAGTGACTCACTATGTGCAACTACCTATGAGTAACTACCTATGAGTAACTATCCAGGAGTAACTTAACAGGAGTAGCCCAAAAACACATAGTAATTGCCAGGTCTTCCAAGCCAATCCGCCACCTCAGTCTATTAGGAACCTTCTTGTTAATTGACTCCCTAAACTTTCATGTTTCTGATGCATAACAGATTCCTGGACATTGCCTCAAACTGCAAGGCGGTGATCTGTTGTCGTGTGACGCCGCTGCAAAAGGCGCTGGTCGTCGAACTAATCAAGCGTGCCAAAAATGCCGTCACCCTGGCCATTGGCGATGGCGCCAACGATGTCTCCATGATCAAGGGTGAGTATCCTGCTCAGCCAACCGAAATGGATAGCTCAAACACTCATCCACTCATTCCTCTGCCCCCAAACAGCCGCCCACATTGGCGTAGGCATCTCGGGCCAGGAGGGCCTGCAGGCGGTCCTATCCAGTGACTATGCGATCGCCCAGTTCTGCTATCTGGAGCGACTGCTGTTGGTGCACGGACGTTGGTCCTACTATCGCATGTGCAAATTTCTACGCTACTTTTTCTACAAGAACTTTGCATTTACGCTGTGCCACTGCTGGTATTCCCTCTTCTGTGGCTTCAGTGCACAGGTAAACTATGATACTATACCGTACCATAAGGCTATACTATATACCCCTACTGGGAACTCTTTGCACATTTAGACAGTGTTCGATCCCATGTTCATATCGGTGTACAATCTGTTCTACACATCGCTGCCGGTGCTGGCACTGGGCGTCTTTGAGCAGGACGTTTCGGATAAGGATAGCGTCGAATATCCGCTGCTCTATACGCCGGGCCTGAAGAGTGAACTCTTCAACATACGCGAGTTCATCTACAGCGTTCTGCATGGCGCCTTCACATCCCTCATACTGTTCCTCATACCGTATGGCGTCTACAAGGATGGTGTCTCCCATAACGGTTACATATTGAGCGATCACATGACCCTCGGCGCTGTTGTCGCCACCATACTGATTGTGGACAACACGGCACAGGTGAGTAGCTAGAGAGAGAGAGAGAGTTCTGTTTCCTGATCATGGCTCCTCAATCTCCTCAATCTTTCAGATTGCGCTATACACCTCGTATTGGACCATTGTGAATCATGTGACCATCTGGGGCAGCCTCGTTTGGTACTTTGTGCTGGACTATTTCTACAACTATGTCATCGGTGGCCCCTATGTGGGCTCCCTGACGCAGGCGATCAAGGATCTGACCTTCTGGGTAACCATGCTAATCACTGTCGCCATGCTAATGGCACCGGTGCTCGCCTACAAGTTCTATGTGCTGGACGTTCATCCCAGCTTGTCCGACAAGGTAAGCAGCTTATGCCCCGAAAGTCTATCCATGCTGATTCCTTCTACGCACAGATCCGCCAGAAGGCGATTAAGAAGCAGCACTCACGCATCTCCAGCGATGTGCGCCGTACTCCATCGTCACGCCGTGGACGCCGCTCCGTGCGCTCCGGCTATGCCTTTGCCCATCAGGTGAGTGCTCCTCCACGCTCGCCGGTTTATGGCTTTGACTCACTCTTCCTTTGTTCCTTTGCAGGAGGGCTTTGGCCGGCTGATCACATCCGGTAAAATAATGCACAAGCAGCCGCAGGACTTTGCCTTTCCGCTGGGACTGGGCACCAAGAAGACGCAGGCGCTGCACAATAATCTGGTGGCTGGCTCGACTGATGGCATCACCAGCAAACAGATGACGTCCATTGGTCCCAATCACATCAACACCGGCAGCGGCGGCAGTCATAATAATAACAACAACAACAACAACACAAATCTGCGACAAAATCACAACAATCAAATACATTCATCCATGGCGGACATTAGGGACGATGGGCGTGGCAGCTCAGATACCCATCGGAGCAGCGCCCACACCGACGATCAGAGTCCGCGTGCGCCCTGCCAGGATCTGGACACAATTAATCTGTAGGCTACGGCTGCGATCAGCAGCAGGAGCCAACTACAGCAACTAAAACAACAACAACAACAAGTCAAACACCAAAAATAAAATTAAAGAACTAAAGAAAATAGGATTTTAAGCATAGTTAAAGTTGAAACAAGACAAAAGTAACAACAAATCTATTAGCTTTAGCAACAAACTAAAAGTGTCTATCTGTGTGTGTGTGTGTGTGTGCATTTTTTTTACTTATTTATTTTAAGCACTCTATTTATTTAGCCAGCTCAACAACAAATTCCCAATATTCCTCATATTCGCTTGGTTTTTTAATAGTGATTTTTGTGATTTAATTTATACGGTTTTTCTCATCATCCCCATCGAATATATATGTATGTATTGTCTTTGCCTTTTAAGCAACCCTTCGTATATACATACATATATATTTCAAGTATTTCATCTGCCTCTCTGTTCCAATCAGAATTGTAGGAGTCCTTAAACATACCAAAAAGCAATAAGTTAACCATTTCAGAATTCAATTCATTTGAATTCATTCAATCCAGAAGTGAGAGGGATTACCTAAGTATACCTAGACGAATCAGTTGATACCCTACAGTATGTGAATCCAATTACCATTATGTATGAAAATCACTGATTTCTTTCACTCAATGTTGGGCTGCATTTAATTTAAATAGCATGTTTCAAGGTGTCAAAAATTACGATCATGCAAGGCCCCCTAGAAAAGCGCTCTCTCACTCTATCTACACACTATCTGTCTCCCTCTCTTGTGAATGTGTGAATGATGTGTGGATGGATGATTGTTGTTGGCATATTTTGTGTGCGTGTGTGTGTGTATCTTAAGATCATAAAACTAAACAGAACCATTGAGAAACTGAAAGTGTACTTACATAATTGTTAAATGTTGTGCTGTGTCTTGAATAAGAAGAAGAAGAAGAAGAAGAAGAAGAGGAGTGCGAAACGTACTCAAGTAAGTAAAACTATTCATTAACCGAACCAGGCCAATTCAACTTACCAATTAGGGTACTTGCTGTACTTGCGAAACAAGCTGTAATCTCTAGTTAACTATGATATATAGTATATATATATAGTATACACTTATTGTTATATGGTCATGATGTAAATGTCCCCCTACACACACACACACACACACACTGATACACACACACTCGTACACTCTATGCACATAGATACGCCCACACTTCTGTGTTCCTAACTAAATATATACAAATATATATATATTAATTACATCTAGAAGTTAGTTATACTGTTATACTGTTATACTAATAACTTAGCAGTGCAGTCCCTAGATATAAGCATTATTGTCTTTATCAAACGTTTTGGTGTATGTGTGTGTGTGTGTGTAGGTGTGTGTGTGTGTGTGTAGGTGTGTGTGTGTGTGGGTGTGGGTGTGTATATCTTAACTGCTTTTGCATACAACAAAACATAAAACATACACTAGTTTGTATATCGTAAGCGATGGATTTGGTTACGGTATTCGAATTATTTACGGCACAGAATTATTACTATATACCAAGCGGGCTGTGGGTTAGCAACGGGGACAAAAACCACACAAAAACAAAAGCAAAGGAAATTATCACAGGTATTTTTATGCAAAGTGTACGAATCAACGAAAGAACTCTAAGCAAATAGGTCAAATCGCTACCTTTTGTAGGCGATGACATATTTGGAGCATATTTTTGCATGTTATTGAAATTTTGTTGGTATCAAATGTGAGAATGAAAATTAAGAAACTTTGTTTTTTTTTTTAAATCTACAAATTTAGACAATTACGAAATTATGCTAAGCGAATTTTAAATGATTAATAAATGCGAAATATTTTCAAAAGAAACAAATTTATGAATTTCTCAAACTTGATTTTGTTAAAATATTACACATGAAAACTGAACGGCGGTCAGAAAAACATTGGGCTAGAATAATATAATCGTTGACACATTTGTGGTAATCAATGAGATTTTATTGAATAAAAAACGAAATGTTTTTGAAACAATTTTGGTCTGGGTCGTCCGTCTGCCTATGCAGAGTTAATCATCAGTGTGACGTCAGCGATACCAGTACGTCACGGTATTCAACGGAATAGGCTCAATAAGTATTCCAACCAGCCCATTGCCTAGGGAATTATTTCATATATCATCACGACAGTCAACTATTTATTCTTTACGTACCTGAGGCACTGGTTGACCTTGGTCAACATCTCTGGTATTTTGAGCCACAGGACGGTTTTGGATCTCCTAGGGATAGGTTATAAAGCTTATCCTGAAAGTTTAATATTATATCTTTACCAACCTCAGGCTCAACGCCACGGGAACGAGTGTTCCTTCTGTTAACATGTACTGTCTCCTAGGGATAGGTTATAAAGGTTATCCTGAAAGTTTAGTATTATTTGTTTACTAACCTCAGTCTCTGTTTCAGGCTCAATGCCACCGGAACGAGTATTCCATGTGTTAAAATTTACGGTCTCCTAGGGATAGGTTATTGGAATTATCCTGAAAGTTTAGTATTCTATTTTTACTAACCTCTGGCTCAACGCCACGGGAACGAGTGTTCCTTCTGTTAACATTTACTGTCTCCTAGGGTTAAGTTAAACAAGTAAGAGTGCTCTAGTCGAGAGTGCCCGACTAGGATATACCCTGATCCAAGGTCTTACATTCATTGAAGTTATTTATCTGCATTCATACATGCTGGCTACGCGCGTCATACATTTGCATTAATTCTTCTTCCTTTGGCTTTAAACTATGGTACATTGAATCGTTAATAACCACGAGAACTTATATTTCAAATATGAAGTCTCTAGCTTTTGTAGTCTCTGAGAAACGTGCGTTCATACAGACGGACGGACAGACGGACAGGGCTAAATCGACTCGGCTATTGATACTGATCAATACTATATACTATACTTTATGGGGTCGGAGATGTTTCCTTATGCCTGTTACATACATTTGCACAAAACCATAATACCCCTTTGTCCCATTTTTAATGGGATCAGGGTATAAAAAGATTCTGAGGTGTTTCATTTTTCTGCAAAAATCATGCCAAAATGACAAAAAAAATTGACTTGTAAACGCAAAAAGTCCATATAAATGCCCTTCCTAGACTTTGAACTCCCATAACTTGGTCAAAACTGAACCGATTGTCAAGCTTGAGGCCATTTTGTTCAAGGTTTGTCCTATATATCAATTCTACATTTCAAATTTATTCATTATTGAAAGTTAAATTTTTTCAAATATTTTTTCGAAAAAAGCATAAGGGGGGACCCTTACAAAAATTGATTTTTCAAAAAATAGATTCTTGAAATTCTTTTATTAATCGATTGTGGGTGTCAAATATAGTATAAAAAACTATAAGAAAAAAGATTCTGAGGTGTTTCATTTTTCTGTAAAAAATCATGCCAAAATGACAAAAAAAATTGACTTGTAAACGCAAAAAGTCCATATAAATGCCCTTCCTAGACTTTGAACTCCCATAACTTGGTCAAAACTGAACCGATTGTCAAGCTTGAGGCTATTTTGTTCAAGGTTTGTCCTATATATCAATTCTACATTTCAAATTTATTCATTATTGAAAGTTAAATTTTTTCAAATATTTTTTCGAAAAAAGCATAAGGGGGGACCCTTACAAAAATTGATTTTTAAAAAAATAGATTCTTGAAATTCTTTTATTAATCGATTGTGGGTGTCAAATATAGTATAAAAAACTATAAGAAAAAAGATTCTGAGGTGTTTCATTTTTCTGTCAAAAATCATGCCTAAATGACAAAAAAAATTGACTTGTAAACGCAAAAAGTCCATATAAATGCCCTTCCTAGACTTTGAACTCCCATAACTTGGTCAAAGCTGAACCGATTGTCAAGCTTGAGGCCATTTTGTTCATGGTTTGTCCTATATATCAATTCTACATTTCAAATTTATTCATTATTGAAAGTTAAATTTTTTCAAATATTTTTTCGAAAAAAGCATAAGGGGGGACCCTTACAAAAATTGATTTTTCAAAAAATAGATTCTTGAAATTCTTTTATTAATTGATTGTGGGTGTCAAATATAGTATAAACTAGTCGAGAGTGCCCAACTAGGATATACCCTGATCCAAGGTCTTACATTCATTGAAGTTATTTATCTGCATTCATACATAGAAACACACACACATATACAAACACAAGCTGGCTACGCGCGTCATACATTTGCATTAATTCTTCTTCCTTTGGCTTTAAACTATGGTACATTGAATCGTTAATAACTTCTTTGTTTATTGTCTGATCAAAATGAAATTTGTAGGACACAAAGCTGGCATGAAAATGTGCAACTTTGTAAAATCCGAAGGTCATACCTTTAAAATTACGTATTTTTCAATTTCTGTGAGATTGGAGAAGGGTATCCAAAAAGTGAAATGTATTTTACCTTTGTATGCTATAGGAGAATATATGTACCAAATTTGGGGACTCTACCTCTTATAACTTCTAAGCTATACCTTAAAAACTCTGTTCTGGAATCTTAATTTATCGATAACTTTTGAAAGGATTGAGATATCGAACAAAAAATTATGAGTTTGTGTCGAACCGGCAATACAGTAACTTGAACATAAATATAAAGTTTCTAGCTTTTATGACTTTCAAGTTATGCTTTAAAAACACTGGTCTGGAATCGAAAGTTATCGATATCTTTTGAACGGGTTGAGATATCGAAAAAAAAAAGTTGAACTTGTATTGACCCGGCACTAGGAGAGCCAATATTTCAAATATGAAGTCTCTAGCTTTTGTAGTCTCCGAGAACAGCGCGTTCATACAGACGGACAGACGGTCAGACGGATAGACGGACAGCCAGACGGACATGGCTAGATCGACTCGACTATTGATAGCGATCAATAATATATATACTTTATGGGGTCGGAGATGCTTCCTTATGCCTGTTACATACTTTTGCACAAAACCATTATACGCTTTTTCCCATTTTTAATGGGATCAGGGTATAAAAAGGTTATCCTGAAAGTTTAGTATTATATGTATACAAACCGCAGGCTCTGTTTCAGGCTCAATGCCACCGGAACGAATATTCCATGTGTTAAAATTTACGGTCTCCTAGGGATAGGTTATAGGAATTATCCTGAAAGTTTATTATTATATTTTTACTAACCTCTGGCTCAACGCTACTGGGACGAGTATACCTTCTGAAAACATTTACGGTCTCCTAGGGATAGGTTAAAAAAGGTTATCCTGAAAGTTTAGTATTATATTTTTACTAACCTCTGGCTCAACGCCACGGGAACGAGTGTTCCTTCTGTTAACATTTACTGTCTCCTAGGGATAAGTTAAAAAAGGTTATCCTGAAAGTTTAGTATTATATGTATACAAACCTCAGGCTCTGTGGCAGCCTCAATGCTACGGGGACGAGCATTCTTTCTGTTAACATTATAGGGATTCTTCACGTAATATAAGATCTTGTTGTTGCGCAGCTTCATATTCCAATAAATAATTAATTTATTGCTCTAAAATGAAAACCTCAGTCAGTGACAGGAAACTGAATGAGCTTCGATATAAAATTAAAGCCTCGTCGATTTGTTTGCTTTTTCTAAGGCAACTATGATTATAAAATTTTTTGTTAATGAATTTTTAAACCCTATTGATATTGGTTTTAAAATCCGTTTGCTTTAAAATTTTTGAAATTTCAATAAAAAATATATTTTTGTTCTAGCTTTCTTTTAATTTACTCAAATTTGCATGGTACTGTTTCCATCCTATTTTTTAAATCACTTACAGATTGTGGTCTTTTTGATCTCCATTTGAGCATTATTTGTGACCAGCTGCTCTATGCCAGCGAGGGGCACTCCTGAAAAACAAGAAAAAAATCAAATCCATGATGAGTGCGCTTGAACCACTATACAGTCACGATTTTCGAAATACCGCGCAATCCGGGCTTCAAATGAGTAAGCGAGAGGTAAAACCACAAGAAATTTGAAAATTTCACCTAACGGCAATCCATTGCTACGCATAGTGGTTCAGGCGCGGTCAAAATTGCCTTGGACCAATTTTGAATTATGTTTTTCTGCGGTTAAACTCAACGGTTTCGATAATTTCGATTTAAAAAAAGAATTTTTATTAAATATCTTGAGTGGTTCAATAATTAAAGGATTTCATCCAAGTCAAAGTCATTCTGAACCACTATGCGTAGATGGATTTCCGTTACGTACATTTTTGAATGGACTGCGTACGTTTTCCCTCTCGCTCTGTAACGTCTGAGCCGGCACCTGCACCGTTCTGGTTTGTCCCTTGCTCGCTCTGTCGTGTGCAGATATTTGCGTAGCTCCTTGCACTCAACAGAAGTCTTGGCCATGTTATTGCAATTTTGTTGGTATCAAATGTGAGAATGAAAATTAAGAAACTGTTTTTTTTTTAAATCTACTAATTTAGACAATTACGAAATTATGCTAAGCGAATTTTAAATGATTAAAAAGTGCGAAATATTTTGGAAAGAAAAAAATCGATTGATTTCTCATTACACATGAAAATTCAACGGCAGTCAGAAAAACATTGGGCTAGAATAATAATAATAATAATAATCGTTGAAACATTTATGGAAATCAATGAGTTTTTATTGGATAAAAAACGAAATGTTTTCTAAACAATTCTGGGCGCTGCTATAGTCTACACAATTATAAAATCTTTATAGCTCTATGTACACATGCATAGATTTATCGATAACACATTTATATCCACACATACACATATACATTGGTATATGAGTATATATTCAATATATATACCATGGCTGGCCTTAGATTCCTTGGCATGGTTAGGACTCTCCAACTTAAGTACGTTCCACAACAATATATAGCAGCATAACAATTGTACACAGACATGGATAAGGTAATTGGGGTTGTCCGTCTGCCTATGCAGAGTTAAAGGCATCGTGTGGCTCTGGACACACATTATGTGTATCCGGGCGTTGATTGCTCTTGGAGCGTCTGGGCGGGCGGGCTGGCGGGCGGGCAGGCAGGCGGGCTGTGTGATCTGCTGATAACAATTTGCTAACCAGAGAGACTTTGTAACAGTTGGCTTTAGTGGAAGATCAGGTCCGCATCTGGTGCTCCCTTTTGATGCTTAAACTTGTGTTTGTTGGGCTTCTGATAATAGCTCTGTGTAAAGTTGCGCTGCTGCAGCGGCTGCAGCGACTCCTGATAGTCCTCCTCCTCAATGCGTTCGGTTATGTTTAGCGTCAGACGCTTCACTTTCTCATTCTCCTCGCGTGTCTTTTGCTCCTGCAGTTTCAGATTGATAGCCAGCTGGGAGTCCGATGGCGCCACAAATGATTTAAACTGCTGCTTTCCACCCTTGTTGCCGCGCACCATCAGCACAAACGGCACAGCACCGCCGCCAGCGACTCCGCCACCACCGTTCCCGCTGCTTCTACCGCTCTCTGCTGCGGGCGAATCGCTGCAAGCGGCGGCAGAGGGTGCTGGTAAACTGCTTGCAGCATCTATGGATGTATTGGCAGAGGCAGAGGCAGATACAGCGGCAGCAGCAGCGGCGGCCTTTGAGATTTGTGGCACATTGTTGCCAATTAGCTGATCGTATGATTTCTTTTGCAGGCGTGCCGTCATCGGCACGGGTATGTCCTTGTTGGTGGCTTTGAGTGGCGGCTCCTTGAGCCGCTCCTGATAGGAGTCACTCGTTATTTTCTCATACATCTGCTCGAACTCAATATCCTCTTTGGATTTCTCTGGCGGTGGCGGTGGCGGCACTGGTTCCGCCTCATTTTCAGTCCAATCGTTCGCCTGATCCGCCTCCGATCCACAGGCTGCCTGACGCTCCCGTTGATCGTTCGACGAGCCGGAGTCATCTGTCACCTAGAAAATGTAGACACAAATATAAGACTTCCTGTGCCTTGACTGACTTTTATTATACAACTTACGCCCTCGTCCAATTCGCTTATTTCGCTAATAGTCGCCAGGCTGGCATCCTGCGCATTGATGGCATCCTGAGCATTGCTGGCATCCTGGGCACTGCTGGCCTTTAGCTGCGGATACAGTTGCTCCTGCAGCTGATCGATTGCCTCCTTGGCCAGCTCCAGACTCTTATACAGTTTCAGCTTGGGCCGCACGCCAGCCAAACAGTCGCGATAGGTATGATCGACGAGTATGGGAAACAGATCCGATGTATTCTCCGATTTGCTAAACACCGGATGCGACTTCTTGTACCAATAATAATGCTGAAAGAACACTAGAAAGTAGTCCAGCCTGTAAGAAATTTAAATTTGTGTTAATTCAGTTGGAAACATAACATAACATAACATAACATAACAGACAGACAGATGGACAGACGGACAAAGGTATATCAACTCGTCTTGTCGCCCTGATCAAGAATATATATATATACTTTATGGGGTCGGAAATGTTTCCTTCCGTGCGTTGCAAACTGCTGGCCAAAATTATAATACCCTCTGCAAGCCCATACAAATAAATAAACTAAACAGTTTTCACAGAAACAAACAGCCGGAAGGGCAGAAAAGCTGTAACGACTATATCAATTAGTCTGCTGATGCTGATCCGGAACATATATACATTATATATAAAAGCTACAACTGTGTGTTGGTGTACCGAAATATAATTTTGTATGCTTACTTTTTGCGGGTGGCCTGGCTGGTGAAGTAGGGGCCGCAGGTGTCCAGCAGCATGCAGGCGAGCTTAAGGCGAAACAGGCTGTCCGGTGGATCGAGCGGCGAGTGGACCGTCTGATCCAGTGTCACACCCAGCGATATTATCGAATAGAGCGTATTGAGTATGTGCGTCGATTCCACAAGCTTATAGTTGTACATCTCGCCGAGGTATTTGGCCATTGCGATGCGACGCTGTGACATTTTGGGTGAGTGTATCTCCAGGCCGGCGCGTATATCTTCGAACACGTTGTCAATGACAATGGTGACGGCACGCGGTTGATAGGAGCTCAAGCCGGAGACAAGATCGGCAAGGCAGCGTATGAGGGGAAAGCGTAGCAGATACGCCTTGCTGAGGCACTTGATGGCATAGCTACAGATCTCTGGATCGTTCCAATTGATGCGTCGCAGCATCTTGATGCAACGCTCCACATTCTGCTTGCACAGCTCCTCAAAGATCAAATGACGGATATACTCGTGCATAATCGGACGCGGCGTCACCTCACGCTTGGCGGACTCTGGTGGCTTCACCAGATAATAGACGCTCTCTATTTGCGCCGCATGACGCGAATCCATCACCGTTGCCGTCTTCATGCGCAGCATTTGATCCAGGAACACATTCATCAACAGACGCGAATCCCGGCAATTGTATAGATAAACGCCGCTGACCTCCACAAAGGCACAGGCCATCTCGATGTGATGGTGGATGAAATCGCGCAGCAGCATCTTCAAACAGCCCAATGCATCGAATTTCTTGAACAGACCGAACTTTACCAGTTCGCCAATGAAGCGCACAATCTTCAGTTTGGACTCAATGTTCAGTTGGTTCTTCTTGCGTATGTGCCACTTGAACTCCTTGCGCAGCAGCTCGGACAGATCGGCGGCAACATCCGTGTTGCACATATGCACAATTGCCACAAATCGCGACAGATATGGCAATATATCGAGTCGGGTCCGCTGCACACTGAATATCGTACGTGTTAGCTTCTTTCGCTGATGCTTCGTATTGTAGTTGAGCAGAAACTCAATTGCCGCCGAATCGATGAGCTCCTTGTTGACGCAGTTAAACAGATTCAGCAGAAACACATCGAATTGCTGGCGCAGCTGCTGCGACTGCGATTGCGATTGCAGCTGCGTTTGCTGCAATGGATTGAAAAATATACGATTTCAGTATTGAAAGTGAATTTCATTTTAAATTTACTATTTCCAAGCATTTTTCTCCCTTGTGGGTGGATGTTCCCCATTTTTTTTTACTGTAGTGCTTTGAAATGCATTAACTTTTGCACATTATAAAGTGAGTCTCACAACAGGTTAAGGTGGAGGCACTAAGGGATATTTCGTGCCCCAAATCATTAATTATGACAATACTAATGTCTGAAAGAACTAATTCTAATCATCTATCTGATAGATACATGGATGGACTTACCGTTGGACTTTGTTGCTGTTGTTGCTGAGTTTGCTGCTGCTGCTGACGCCCCAGCTCCATGAGGGCATTGCCCATTTTCTTATCGCAAGGCACAGCCGCGATTGATGCAAGTGAAGCAGCTGGGTCGGCGGTGGCTGTTGCTGGAGCTGTTGGCTCCTCTTGTTCCTTGTCGAGAGCCGTATCGCTGGCCGCCGAGGGTGGATCATCCATGTCAAGCTCCGCATCAATGTTGGCGTCGATGTTGGCATCGATAGCCTCCTCGGTGAGTTCGCTGGGCTCCTCGAGTGTCTCCAGATCCACCTTAGGTGCCGAGAAATTGGGCAAAAATTGCCGCAAATCGGGCAAATCGGTGTAGAATGCACGCGTCTCCTCATCGCCCCACGGATCCAAGGTGCCAAAGGCAGCGCTGTCCAGCATATTGTCAATAACCGTGCCCGGATTACAGCACTCCGACTCCTTGGTCAGTTCGGGCAACGGTTCGCCGAGCAGCTCCGATAGTGATTGAGCGGAGGCGAGCAGCTTATCGAAGCTGGCCTGCATCAGTTCGCATTTCTCGCGCTTCACCTGGCTAATCTCACCCTTGCACTCCATGGTGCGACGGATGTTCTTGGTCATGTTCATCAGGACAGTCTGCTCGGCGAGCACGTGTTTGCACAGCGCCTTGAAGTAGCCCTTGAGCATGGTGCGCAGATTGAGCTGCTTATCGGCACCGAGGAAATCCGACTTGGGCACCTCCACCTGGTACTTCTCAGCCAGCTGTTGCATCTTTTGAGGCACCAGGCCGGCATACTCCTCGCCGCAGTGGCGGCAAAATGAGAGTATAATCGAAAAGTTGCTATGATCATCCTTATCCTGTGCAATCAGCTGCACCAGCACCATGCCCAGCTGGGCCAATCCTGGCTTCATCTGTATAACGCCCGAGCTGACCAGCTCCGCAAACAGACGTAGATCAACTCGAAGTTTACTCGGATTACTGATCTTCTCGGCCGCTTTGACATTGAGTGCCTTCTGCCAGGCCTCCAGGAACTGGGTATCGAAATCAGCATAGGTGCAGTGCAGTCGGGCAGCCAACGTCACCACCGCCGGCACATCTGTCATCTTCAGCTTGGCTTCGGCCAATGCTGCACATATCTCCGATATATATTTACTCAGATTCAAGGCGGACAATTCACGGAGCAGTGCATCCAATTGGGTACCCGTAAACAGCTTCAGTTTCTTCACAAATGCCGTATTCTTCTTCAAGCTCGAATCGAGGCGCGCAAAAAATTCATCGTCAGGCAAATCGAAATTTGCATTTTGCTGTCGCAGCTGACGCTTTGCGTCAATCTTCTCCTGCAGCTCCGCGATGAACTGTGTCAGTTCTGCGCGCTCCTCCGCCTCCGACGTTTCCGATGTTTCCGCATCCGCTTCGCTGGCGGCATTTGTTGTTGTTGTCATCGTTGTTATGGTTGATGTTGTTGTTGTTGCTATCGTTGCATCGGTTGATGTGTTGGCGCTCATGGCATCGAATTACTTGTGATTACTATTTGTCGCAAACTGTTATTGTAGACTCTCCACAGTTGTATTTATTTGATTTTGTTGCCTTTGCCGTCTTTCTTTCGTTTCTTACTGACATCGCACAGCACATCTGTCTGCTAGTCATGTGTACACACTTACACATCGTTGCTATCGATTGTCGTGGCACCAATATCTATAATCAAATTATGCGATTTTTATAGACGCACCTAAGCCTAAGTTATCATATATTAAATGTAATCAACATTTAAACATAATCTGTGCGGCAGCTACAAGATCGCACACTCCAATAATAATTAAGACATATTATCGCCATAATGTTCGCTCAAATATCGACAAGCTAGCTTTATATATCGATATGTGTATGCTGGCACGTGCAGTTTCCATGTGGCGCCACATTCAAACCTATTTGCAAGTCAAAAAAATATTGCGGCCCAATTTCGTTAGTCGCTAAGTAGGACATTGAACTTAAACCCAATTCACAATATTCTCAGTGCCATTGATTTCACAAATTGCCAGACATCAACAGCAAACCGTCGCTACTAAGTTACCGAGCCAAGTTAAATCAATAACATTCTAAATATGCAAAAGCGAATGTCAACGAATTATTTTCAGTTGTGGAATTCCAGTGCCAGGCTGCAGACACCTCATCCATCAGCTTAAGAGTCATTCAATATTCAAATGCTCTGCTGGGCGAACGAGGATAATTTATCAAGGCAACGCAATCCAAATCCACAGAAGGCGCCCGAAACTCTCAAGAATCTGCTATTGCGTTCAAGTGTGCCCATTGTGAGTCAAGCACACGACATAGTGTACACAATGGCACCTCTGAAAGGTCAAGAGATCACCGAATTTCAAAAGCACTCATATATTGAAAATCGCAAATTCGATCATCGTTTGGTTAAGGACAATCTGCTGGATAAATGGCCCACAGCGGATATGAACGAGTACACAGAGCGAAAGGATCATCGCAATCTGATGGAATCATATGTATCATCTATCATCCAAACATATAAATATATATACGCACTATATAAATCTAGGAATCTTTGATTTCCTTAGTAGGCTCAGCCTTAAGCTCGAATCCCAAATAGTTCTTATCAGTTAGTTATATAACAATTTTGCACAGTTCATATCGTGTCGAAATATATATTTTTCTTGACATTTTTCTTTTATTTGTTATTGCACCAAATTCCAAGTAGTAAAAATTTTCCAGTACCTCCATTAAAGTAGCCCAACACAAAACATGTCGAACCATCACGAAACGAACAATGCGTTGCCAACACAGAGCGTCATGTACTCTCAATTGCAGCCTTGGAGCCATGCGGGTGCCCCGCCCTGCATGGAGCCCATCAGTGGTCCGACGGTGCCCACTCGCCTGGCCGCCTCCTACGAGACAACACAGCGCCATCCCTGGCGACCCAAAATGGCCTTTGAGATTATCGAAGTGAAGCACATGCCCGAGCAGCCGGTGACCAATCAGATGACACAGCCATGCTTTGTCCCGCAGGGCATGAAAACGGAAGGTATGATATTTCCAAATCTCGTTACCGGATTCGAGCGCAATCCTCAGCATGCCGCTCGCGCCGCCCTCTATACACGCTACACCAACAACGAGTGGCACAACAACAACCTGGGCATCTATGGCGAGTCCAACACTAATCGGTGAGTATTTATTTATAAATTTATATTTATATATTCATTATGAGTTCCCGTGAGTAGAATTTTGATAAGTTTGTAAAAATGTTCACAGAAATGTGATTTAAAGCTAGAATTAATATTGATGATACATCAAATCGGTCTTTGAATCTAGAGATTCGGGCAACATTTTTGATAGATTGATTGAATTTCTTTTGCTTGCTTATAGCAACATGTCGGAGCGCATGCGCAATGATGCAGTGCGTCTAATGCGTGAGACGGACGAGACGGCGTCGATGGGTCAGCGGGATGCCGGACGTCGTCTGGGTGAGCGCATAACGGATTTGACCTTTTGGCGCAATGAGCTGAATGCGGAGCTGGAGAAGCTTATTGGCGAGATGTCGGACATCAATGAGCTGCAGCGGCAGTGCGGCAAGGCCATGTTGGATCTGGAGATACCGCTGCATATTGCACAGGAGTGTCTGTTCCATCGCGAGGCGCGTCAGGGCATGGAGAAGGTGCACGATAATGTGGAGAAGGCGCTGCTGCTCGAGATCAATCATTTGCGCAACTCGCGCGACCGTCTCAAGGATCTGCACGAGAAGATCGCTAAGCAGGCGATCGATTGTCGCGGTGCCCAGCACTTGCTGGAAATCGATGTCACCCAAAAGGAGTCTACCATGGGCATCGATTCCATGTGTCATCGCCTGAACAACCACAGCCGCGGCATCACCTACTTCGGTGGCATCGAGAAATGCGATCCAACTGTCAGCACGCAGGACTCCTGGGCACTAGCCAGCAGTGAGCATGTCAAACGGTAGGTTCTTCTCCACATTTCAATGTCCTAGACACTAAATTGAATCGCATCCCGGTTTACAGCTCGCAGGCGGAACGGGCCAAACTGTCGCAGCTGCGCAGCGATGCCCAGAACGTGGTTAATGGCGTTGCGTCCTCAGTGTGGGACTTCTGGAACAATACGAACAATTCGCTGGATAGGCGGGCTCAGGAAATGGCCGGAGCCAAGAGTCGCGTGCAGATGCATCTGCAGAAGGTGCAACAGGAGCTGTTTGATATGGAGAAGCATCTATTTCTGCTGCAAAAATCCATACAGGACAAGTCGAATCCGCTCAAGGTGGCACAGACACGTCTCGAGGCACGTTCTCATCGCGAGGGCATGGAGCTGTGCAAGTAAGTCCTCAATAATCAAATATTAGCCCATGTAGAATCCCTGACCTGTGTTATATTCTTTCAGGGATACCGCTCACGATCGTCTTGTGAATGAGGTACACGACTTGCAGGGCACTGTCGATGTGCTGCATCATAAGCTGCAGCAGGCGGAGGCCACCCATCAGTCGTTGCTGAAGACACGCTGCATCCTGGAGGAGGACTTGCGCAACAAGGTCAACGCTTTGTTCATCGATCGTGAGAAATGCATGAGTATCCGACGCTCTTTTCCCATTACCAACCTGATACGTTATTGATCTATTTGTTACATTCCAATTGTATCACGTACCCATGTCTTGTAGTGTCGTCCTTGTGCACCAAATATATGTACATACATATGTATGTAGCTTCACGTATTGTATTCTGCCTTGTCCATGATTTATGCTGATACAAAATGGGGAGGAAGGATATCAAAAGAATCAATATTAAAAAAAAAACATAAAATGAATTCGCTAAGATTCTTTTTAATCTAAAGAATGTACCAGTCTTGACTCCGGAGGACTTGCTTAAGACAAAATATAATATTAAGTTGCTTCAATTTGAACCTAATTATAACGGAACATTTATGTTTTATTTCAGAAGATAGAAGAAGAAATACAGTAACTATGAATGTTTGTATGAGCGGGGTACAAAATATCTCCTAGCGGGCACTCTTACTTGTAAAATATCGATATGCGACACGACACGAAATAGGACTGCACTCATATCGATATCTAAGCATTGGCCCTAAACTATCGATGCGAGGACAATATCGCACTATAAGTGTAATACATCGTCGTCATCGGTATGTCGATATATCAACAAATTTAATAGCAAGTGCCTTTTTTTTTCGGCAGGTAATTAATATTAATTAGGCCTTTTAAAATTTGCATAATTTGTCAGCTTGAAGCTAGAACTACAAATTATACGCTGATACAACAACAACACATTAACAACTCAAAAGTAATAAAAAGTAAATACCAATGAAAAGTTCTTTGTTTTGCTTTTGCCGGCATTAAAATAAACATTTAAATGTTGCCAAAAGTATTACAGATTTAACATAGCGATAGACGACCAGCTAGGATTGGTTACTGGTTATCCGGTTTCGTTTTGTTTTTGCTTTTGCTTTTGTGCGTGCTGTCGCTAACTGTTTATTTTTGGCCGGCTCCAATGAAACGGAACTTCTGACGTGTTCCATTGAAACGCTGATTTGTCCAGTTGTCAACCAACAACTAACTGTACATTTGTAGATCTAACCTCATACATTTGATTTAACCTTGATAATATCCGTGCTGATACAATTGTTTATTTATGTACATTTCAGTTGAGCCCTAAAGCAGTTCCATTCTATTATAAGATTTAGCCAACAATAATCTGAAGGGGGCTGAGGGGCAGTGACAATGCGGTTCACACTCATATTTTGCCTCATAATTGGGGCGCTGATCAACTACGCTGCTGGCGTTGATCCAACGAATTTCAAGACTTGCGAGCAAAGCAGCTTCTGCAGGTAAGTAACAAAATATAAATAATTAAAATCAACTAAATGCCGGTTGACCTTTTAATTAATTACACACACACAAACAAACACATATTGTACCCAGTGGGAAAGTCATAGAAGATTTTTTGCCTGCCAAAGTGCTGACTTTGCCTCTGGCAAACCGCTAATGTCTCAATTTAGGTAGCACCAGATCATATAAATTTTAAGTTTACATTAGTTTAATTGTTTTTTAATTTACAATTATTTTTAATTTGAATTTTTGTAATAAATATTTTAGTAGTCGACTTGTGGTTGAATGATTTTCTAATATTATAAGTTTTAAAGATCAGAAAAGCTCAAAATAATTAGCAACATTTGTTTGTTTTTTAACTAATTTGAAGATCTGTAGCCACGAGCAAAGAATCTGATATAACTGCAATGGATTTTTCCTTTTAGACGATCTCGCAAAGTGCAAAGCTCGGCTAGCAAATATGCCCTCATAAGGGGCACGGTGAATACCTACTCAGACTCGCTGACAGCTGACTTGATCAACAAGGAGAATCATCATCAGTTCACATTGAAACTGGAGGCGCTTGTTGATAGCACCTTCCGTTTGCAAATTGATGAGAAGCAACCGCTGCGTCCGCGCTATCGCGTTGAGCATGCGCTCAAGGGTGAGCCGAAGACGACTCGCATACGGGTTCAGGAGTCGGACGAGCTGACCATAACGGCTGGCAACTCCAAGGCTGTCATACATGGCGATCCCTTCCGCATTGACTTCTATGAGAACGATGTGCTCGTCGTTGCGGTGAATGCCAAAAACTGGCTCTACTTTGAACATCTGCGCCAGAAGGCACAGGCGCCCGCCGAGGGAGCAGAGGGCGGAGATGGTGCACAGCAGCAGCAGGAGAATGCCGAGGCAGCACAGCCAGCAGGTGAAACGATTGATGATCCTGGTGCATGGGAGGAGAACTTTAAATCGCATCACGATGCCAAGCCCCATGGACCCGAGGCAGTTGCTCTGGATTTCTCGTTTCCCGCTGCCGAGGTGCTGTTTGGCATTCCCGAGCATGCCGATACCTTTGCACTCAAATCAACCTCTGGCACGGATCCTTATCGCCTCTACAATTTGGATGTATTCGAGTACATAGTGGACAGCAAGATGGCCCTCTATGGCTCTGTGCCAGTGCTCTATGGTCATGGGTAAGCCAAAATGTTGCCTTATATATATATATAATGAACTGTTTGTAATTGATTGACTGACCAATAAGCTGACTGACTGATGGACTGATTAGCTACATTTATCCGTACCTAAATACTTAAATGAAGACTCCACCCACGAGAGTGAAAAATGGGTTGGTTTGAAACAAATAATAATCCCATCCTTTCTATTACAGCCCTCAACGCACCGCCGGCGTCTACTGGCAGAATGCCGCCGAGACCTGGGTGGACATCTATACTGCGGAAACGAATGTGGTATCCTCGCTGGTTAACTTTGTCTCCGGTTCGCGCAAATCGCCGCCACCGTCGGCTCACTTCATCTCCGAGTCAGGCATTGTGGATGCATTCATAATGCTGGGACCCAAGCCACTGGATGTGTTCAAGCAGTATGCATCGCTGACCGGAACACACGAGCTGCCGCAGTTGTTCTCGCTGGCGTATCATCAGTGCCGCTGGAACTATAATGATGAGCGTGATGTGACCTCCGTATCGGCCAAGTTCGATGAGTTCAATATGCCCATGGATACCATGTGGCTGGACATTGAGTATACGGATGGCAAACGCTATTTCACCTGGGACAAATTCAAGTTCCCCGAACCGCTGACCATGATCAAGAACCTCACCGAAGTCGGCCGTCATTTGGTTATCATCATTGATCCGCACATTAAGCGCGACAATTCGTACTTCTTCCATAACGATTGCACGGAGAATGGTTACTATGTGAAGACACGTGAGGGCAATGACTATGAGGGCTGGTGCTGGCCCGGGTCCACCAGCTATCCGGACTTCTTCAATCCGGTTGTGCGCGACTATTATGCTAGCCAGTATCATTTGTCCAAGTTCAAGACGGTCACAGGGGATGTCATGATCTGGAACGATATGAACGAGCCGTCTGTATTTAATGGACCCGAAATCACCGCACCCAAGGATCTGATACACTATGGCAACTGGGAGCACCGTGATGTGCACAATCTCTACGGCCACATGCATCTAATGGGCACCTTTGCTGGGCTCCAGCAACGCGATCCCAACCAGCGTCCATTTATCCTGACGCGTGCACATTTTGCCGGCTCGCAGCGCTATGCTGCTATTTGGACGGGTGATAATATGGCTGACTGGCCGCATTTGCAGCATTCGATTAAGATGTGCCTCACGGAGGCCGTTGCCGGTTTCTCCTTCTGTGGTGCCGATGTGGGCGGTTTCTTTGGCAATCCCGATGGTGAGCTGCTGGAGCGCTGGTATCAAACCGGCGCCTTTTTGCCCTTCTTCCGTGCTCACGCCCACATCGATACCAAGCGCCGTGAGCCGTGGCTGTTCCCTGAGCGTACTCGTCTCATCATCAAGAGTGCTCTGCTCAAGCGTTACAGCTATCTGCCGTTGTGGTACACCAGCTTCTATGAGCTGGAGCAGACAGGCGCACCGGTAATACGGCCACTGTTGACCCACTATCCGCTGGACAAGGAGGCCTTCGCTATTGAAAATCAGTTGCTGGTGCAGCAGCGTCTGCTCGTGCGTCCAGTGATGCAGCAGGGCGTTAGCAAGGTGGATGTCTATTTCCCGGCCATTGATGACAAGAAGAATGGCGATTACTGGTACGATGCGGACACATATCAGCGACAGGAGCGCACCGGCTACGAGAGCATACCAGTCACCGAGTATAAAGTGAGTTTGCCTCTACTCAACCATCTCTGCTCCACTTTTGACATGATTTCGCTTTTTTCAGATACCCGTTTGGCAGCGCGGTGGCAGCATTGTGCCGAAGAAGGAGCGTCAGCGTCGCTCCTCCAAGCTGATGCTGAACGATCCGTACACTCTGGTCATTTGCCTAGATCGCCAGGGCAAGGCCGCGGGCACCCTCTTTTTGGACGATGAGAAATCCTATGCATATCGCGATGGCAAGCACATCTATGTGAACTATGAGTTTGCCGAGAATCAGTTGACCAATCGTTTCATTGGCAAGCCGCATTACAAATCCGATGCGTGGATCGAGCGCATCATCATTGCGGGCCTGGGCCATTTGCCCAGCGGCGCCACCATCACTGTGAATGGCGTCACCCAGCACCTGGAGGTGGAGCAACACAATAAGGCTGTTGTTGTGCGCAAGCCAGGCATCAAAATGGATGTTGACTTTGCCCTCAAGCTTAACGTTTAGCTATAGTATTAATTAAAATTGTCTTGTGCAGTAACAGGAAACAATGTTTTCTTCCTTTTTTTTTAATTCCATGTATATTCCTAGATGTGCTTCAAGTTCAGCATAGATATTCGTTGCATGCAGCTTGACACGCAAATAAATTCCAATAAATAATTCATGTCTATGCAATTTTCAATTGTGTTGCAAACAGGTGAATAATTTTATTAATATGCATGTCCTCTGGAATCTAGACTGGTTTGTTCTCAACTATGCATTCATTAATTAATTATTTTTTTTTATATTTTTTGTATTTATTTAACTCTTAATTAGGTGCTTTTGCAACGATTATTTTTTTTTAGAACTTTTAATTTTAACAATAAGGCAAATGGCAATAAGTCACTACCGGAACGGTTTTCCCAATGCGAATTAGCCTCCAACCCTAGGAAGAGGGGTTTAGAATTATAATGAAAGTTAACTATTCATTTCTTACCAACCTCTATAACTTCATTTCATGGATCATGTTTGATCCCTTGTGGTATCGGCCATCCATTAGGAAAATAACAATAATAACGAGAAAGGCAACTAATTTTAGCATCCCTCGATTGCAATATTGGTTACAAATGTTTTGACGGCGGCAGTCACGACTCTGGCAACAAATTAAACATGGGAAAAGTTACCTACGGAATGGGCGCCATAGGAATGATAGCAATCCAGCGTCCTACGGAATTGTTTTTTATATCATCACGAAAGTTAATTATTAATCCTTAACCAACCTGTGACACGTTTGGAGAGGAGCGCTCCAATCCCTCAGTCTCCTGGTGATATGTTATAAAGGTTATCATGAAAGTTTACTCTTAATTTATTACCAACCTGTGACACGTTTGGAGAGGGGCCCTCCAATTCCTCAGTCTCCTGGGGGTATGTAATAAAGGTCAACATGAAAGTTTACTATAAACTTATTACCAACCTGTGATACGTTTGGAAAGGGGTCCTCTAATCCCTCAGTCTCCTGCGGACATGTTATAAAGATCAACATGAAAGTTAACCATATATTTATTACCAACCTGTGACAGAACCTGCTCTTCGCTAATATCAGTTGCTTGAGCCATAGTATCTTCTAGGAACTCAGCTGTACTTGGAGAACTAGTTTCCGAAAAGACCTGGGTTTCTGTACTAACCTCAGGCTGATTGTGTAATTTTTTGTTAATTTTCCTCACTGGCCTTGGCTTTTCCTCGTACTCAACAATCCGTCCGCTGCGGAGCTTCATTTTGGATGCGAAATGAATTTATTTGTGAAAATATCTAAATATAAGTTGATTTCAATATGTCGTCTGGTCAGTGCCAGAAATTGGAATGAGCCTAGAAATAAAATGAAAGCCTCGTCCAATTTCTTCCCAAGCTCTGTGTGCTATGATTCGAAAATTTGTCTACTTCCGAATTTTTGAAACCTCTTTGAAAATGGTCTATATAATTCTTGAATTTTCCAGCATCCACTGTGTCAATTAGAGGCTTTTTCATTAAAATAATTACCATATACTCGGGTAGTTCCAACATTTCAAACACTCGCAAACTAATTCATTAGTCGCTGGCCCAAACTCGAAAAAAAAAAAAAAATAAAACAGAAAAAAAGTTTGTTAGCCGAAAATCAAATGTAAAACGCGAACCTCCGCGTTGATTGTCCTTGATGAATGATGAGCCGGCAAAGTGACGAACTGCCTGAATGATGGCTGGACGGATGGACTCAAAGCGACAGATGGGGGTGGTGTTTGGCAGTGGTGCGGCTGGCATTAAAAGCAACAAACAGCCGCCGCAAAAGCATTTAGCAAAAATGAAAGAAACAAAGTTTAAAATCTAAAAAATTGAAGCGACAGCGACGGGCGGCACATTGCAATTTATATGCAAACAAACAAATAAGCTCGACAAGGAAACAACAACAACAACAATAACAATGAATGCAAACCAACCACCCAGTAAAGCACCCATAACCCATGCCAAAGGAGTCCACCCATTATGTGTGTCTCTCTCTCTCACTCTCTCACGCTCTCTCTTTCTCTTTCTGTCTGCCGTGTTCGTTGTGACTGCTGCCGGCTGCTGCATGTCCTCAATTCCCATACCCATACCCATACCCATCCCAATCCCCTTTTCCTTCATACCCCATCTACATTCACTGTTCTCTGGTGAGTGTGTGTGTGTGTGTGTGTGTGTGTCTATTTGTGTGTGTGTGTATGTCGTTCGTTGAACATTTCAATCAACGCTCGAGTGAAAATTGAAAAAAATAAAGGCAAGGATAATGCGACTGTGAAGGAGGGAGGGGGGGGGGGGTGGGGGTGAAGCAGGAGGCGAGTTGTTCGCTGCGGTTGAGTCTATGGTCTTGAGAGTGGGTGCGAAAAGCGCGAGGTTGGGTGGTTGGGGGGGTTGGGAGGTGTAGGCGCCGCCTAAGCGGAAATGGATGCGCAACACTTAAGTGGCACAAATTGTGTGGCATGTGTGGAGACGTTTGCGGCGCGCACTGAAACTATCCACAGATTGCTAGATAGACTATAATATACATATGTGCATACTGGCTGACTGTCGGGACGAGTGTGCAGGACACGTGTGCAGGTGAGTTGAGATTCCAAGGCAGTGGGCGACAAAGCGCAGCAAATTTTATATAATAAAACAGAGATTTAGCGACTTAGAAAATGTTAAAAGATGCTGACTAAAATTTGGCAACGTAGCAGCAGTAAGAATAAGTGCTTTGAAGTTTGGCAGCGCTGCAATTATAGAAACTGTTAAAAGATACTGAGTGAAATTTGGCAACGTAGCAGCAGTAAGAATAAGTGCTTTGAATTTTGGCAGCGCTGCAATAATAATGAGCTTTACAACTGAAAGCAGAGGAAATAAAATATTAAGGCGAAATTAGGCAATGTAGCAGTCAAATTATAATTGCTGCGAAGTATGGCAACGTTGCATATTAAGTAACATGTTCCTTTCTGAACAGCAATACAAATTATATACTATGTTTGGCGACAAAGCAAATTAAGTATTAATGTTACGAAGTTTGGCAACGTAGCATAAGATTATATCAATATCTGAAGTATGGCAGCCTTGGATAGCAATTAAAGAAATACACTAAGAGAACTATGAATTTTTGTGAAGTGAGGCAACGTAGATAAAAATACTGTTAACTTTAGCAATATTACATAGCTGTAAAGCCTGAAGTTTGGCAACAGGGCAGTGGGTAAAGATCGTTGCTGTGAACTATTAATATGCACACTCGCCGTGAAGTCTGGCAACGCAGCGTTTGGCAAAAGTTGAGTGCTGTGCATTTCAGCAATTGTATTATTGCAACTGGAATGGATTTCACTTAGAAATCTAGATGCTGCATTGCCACAGTGACAGACGCTGGCTGCTGCGTGGCAACAGCGGCTGCTACACGGCGCTGCCACCAGCCCGCAGCCCCCAGGCCCAACCCCGCTGCGCTCACACGAAGGCATTGCCATAACAACCGTTAACCGAAAACACATTTAAAAGCAGAGCAAACCAAACAAATTTCATAAAAAGAAAAAAGCAAGCAACAAAAAAAAAGTATGCGACGACCAGCAGCAAATCCAAAGTGTAAACATTCACAGCCTTTGTGTGGAGCCACTCTGAGGAATAGGCAAACAAGCAAGGGGCAGGTGGAGTGAGTCGGGAGGTAAGAGTAAGGGTGGGGGCACAACCACCCAGTAGACAATGTGGCTCACAGGCAACAGCTTCCTTCCGAGCTGACGCGTTGCGTTTTGGTTCCTGCTGCCGCTCTGACGTTTGATGTGCAACACAGACAAGGCACTCTCCTTGTGTGTGTGTGTGTGTAACGGTAACATGTATTAGCAGGAGGAGGTGCCAGTGGAAATATCTCTAACAACGACTGACTGACAAACGGCAACAGCTAACACGGTATTTATTTCCAAAACAGATCCAAAAAAAAAACCAATAGAAGAAAGGCAAAATGATAGAAAGTAGCGCCATGGATGCGGATACGGATGCGGATGGCACACACATTGCAATTGCTTGGCAACACCATGAGCAGCAGCCGCCGCAGCAGCAGGACCAGGAGCAGCAGTAACATAGCCGACTGCAATGGGGAGGTCCTTTGGGGGGTGTCGCTAATGAAGTCGCAAACAGGCAGCCGCTGTCGACGTTGCCGCTTTGCATATTCATTAAAATGTAAAAAATAAAAGACAAAACAGTAAAAAAAAAAAGGTTCCAGCTGTGAGTGCTCGACTGGAAGTTACCCTGTTAACAGTTCGGCAGAGAGTTGAAGGAATAGCGGCTGTTGACCTTCCTAACGGTAAGCGAAAGAAAATCCTTGCAGCTATCCTAAATGTCTTGTCCAGACGACCCGCTCTCCTTACCTTCTAGCGAAACCGTCTTAGATTCCACAGAGGAAGCCAATGAGCCACAGTTTATCAATGGAAGATTTGTATGGATTAGATATAGTATAAAGCTTTCGAGTAGCTTTCTACAAATGTCATTCTCCTTAACTACCATAATCTACCCTATCCCAACCATTCTAGGCGTACAGGGTATGGGAAAAAATGTAAAACGCAGCTCTGCATGTTCGCATCCGCACGCCTTTATTGTAATAGAAATTATAAGCTTATGACAACCGTCCCCGCTACCACCCACGCCCCTGCCCGCACATTTGCAGGTCTGTCTGTTTTTAGCAACACGTTGCCCATTTCCATTTCCAGTTCCATTTCCCATTTCCCATTTACCATTTTCATGAGCGTCTTTTGTTCTCGCTGCTAAACGGCCGCCAGGCACTAGGACTAGTCGCTTATAATCAGTTACAATGAAGTTTGGCAACGTGGCTGCGTGGCTGCTGCTGGGAATCGAGGCTAAGCTTATGTGATAATAAACAGTTAGCAGCTACTGAAATTTGGCAACATGATGTCAAATCAGCTAAGATATGTGAAATTTGGCAATTTGGCTTAAATACACATCGAAAACAAGCAAGTGTGCTTCAAATGAAATAGAAAAGCTTTCACACGAGAGGGATCTTGGCTTAAATTGCAGCCTTCCAGCAATTTCACATGAAATTCGCTTGTATAGCATACTTTTTAGGGCGCATGTGAATTGTAATACAAATAATGCAGCTGAAATAATACATCACCTAGCCTTTAGACTAAGTTGTATTAGTAGTTAGCATATAAGTTTAATTTAAGTCGTTGTATATAATAACAGAATAAATACAAAATTTTAAATTAAAAAAAAAAAAAGAAATAATAATTAAAAATAGCCCAAAAGCTTAATGATTTGAAAACCATCTTTGGGGACTTTGCGAGGTTGTAATTTAATTTTCAATTGTTTTTGTTTCTAGCAAACAATTTAATAAAAAAAAATATGAAAATATTAATATTAAATTTTGGCAACGTCGCATGACCTTTGCCAAAAGCTTTGGCCATTGTGAAATGCGGCAACGTTGCACTGATCTGCCAGCTAAGCCATGCTCAAGAGATAATTCGCAAAATTGCGGACGCCTCGCCAGCAATTCGTTTTGAGAAGCATGCAACAAGGGTGGCTCGATTGCTGCCGCTTTGGCTTAACACTTTGTTGTTGCTGTTGTTGCTGTTGCTGCTGCTGCTGCCACTGCTGCTGCTGCTGCTGCGCACCACCAACATGAACGAACATCAACCAACAGCAGCAACCGACGGCAGCAACACCCACCCAAAACTTGACTATAACTGGCGGCTTCTGCATACGCCTCGTTTCATTTTGAACAAATTCATAATTTTAAAACCGTGCCGAATGCTCGTTGCTGGCTCGGGCGCAGGACTCGCGTCTCTGGACTGGATTCCGATTCGGATTCGTTTTTTGCGTGCGCCGTGCGCTGTCTGCTGTGTGTGGCCTGCGAGTGCTCGACGAGAATGCCGCATGCGGCATGTGGCAAGCGGTTGCCTTGACTGCCTGGCATTCATTTCATTTGATTTTTAACTGTCATCGACGGCAGTTCAGTCCACAGTCCACAGTCCTCCAGCACTTACATCTCAATCACCCAATCACCGTCACCATAGTTCCTGCAGTTCCGATTCCGGCAAGAGCTCTTCTGCTCTCACATTTATCAATATCGCATTTTATTAATAAATAATTGTTTTAATTGTTTTTTTTTTTTTGTCAAGTGAATGTGCGAATTTTAATACTTGCTGTGTGTGTGTGTGTGTTAAATCGAAGATCAAGTGGTGAGAATTTTATAAGATTAATATTAAATATAAACAAATATATTGTGCAAATATTTTAATTGAAGTATTGGTAAATATTGTTATTTATAACTGAAATTCAAAACACTTGACAATTCTTTAGTGATGTCAATCTTAATCGAAACTGAGCTTCTTTTTTTTTGTGACCTAATCAGAAACAAAAAACTGCAGATAGTTTAAGAACCTTCGAAACCACATTACAATTCCCTCACTTGAGCAGAAAATAGGCTCAAAGGAGGAGCACTGTTCTTCAAATGGAGTGCAAAAGATCATATATGTCAAAGTACACAAAATTGCATTATTAATTAAAATAAAATGTAAAATATATTTAAAATATTGTGGCTTAAAAAATACGCGTTATATAATATGTTTTACGTATTGAAATATACATGTTGTATTTCCCAGAATGAAATGTATAAAAATCATTTTTCTCGAATACCCAAAAACTATTATCATACAAATAATGTCATCTTTCACAAAATGACAAGTACAAAATAATAAAACTTTATTATAAACTTTTCCCATTTTTAATGGGTTCAGGACATTAAAATGTAGCTCAGTTTAAATAAATTAGGGATTAAACTTTTTTTCAATTGACTTTACAACATACAAAAAATGATCAATTTTGACATTTGTGAAATATTTCATTATGACAAAAGTCAAAAGAATCTTATCTGAAATTTGAGTTTATTTCTAAGCAATAATGGCTAATCTTATATGATCTCATAGAGGATATAAAGGCTTACTTACAGTTATTAAGCATAAAGTTTATATAAACAGTCCAAAAGTTATGTTAATAATTAAATAAGTAACTCCTGCGATAATCAGACAGTTGGAACTTAATCCAACATTTACATACATATGTACATAAATTTCCAACAAAATCGTAACATATCAATTTGCCTAGCAAAAGTAGAACTGTCGGCGCGGTAAGCTTGTGCCACAAACAACCACTCAACCCCGAGGAGCGCTGAAAGAGGTCCTTATCGAATCATAGCTCAACCCTGCCGAAACTGAAACCTGAAACCCGAAACCCTTAAAACCGAAAAGCGGTAATCTAAAATCCAAGGACAAGTGGTGGGCAAACAAAGCGAACGCACTGCAAAAATTATTTAAGCATAACTCATAAGAACGCAGCAAAATGCAGTCAAGCGTCAAGGATTGCAGTAACGCACACACACACACACACACACACACCCAAAACACACACACACACACACACACACACAGAGACACACATCAATCTCATGGAGATGTGCTCGAAAAAGGGTTCAAATCAAATTCGATTAGGGTAACGATGTGTTTGCCTCACATGTGTTTGGCTCACATGGCCAGGACGCAGGACTGAGGACTGACGACTCAGGACTCAGGCCTCGCTGGCCAGGACACGAGACGAGAGTTAAATGTTAATTTTGTCAAATTTTCGGGCACAGAGAGCTACCCCAAAGGCCGCAGCCACATCAATTGCGTTGTGCATGTCCTGGAAGGTCCTGCGGAGTAGCACACATGCCACACGAGCCACAAGTGGCACATTATTTTAATTCGCAGTCAAACGTTGTAACGTTTACACCAACGACAACAGCAACAACACAACAACCATGTCCACACTTCAGCAACAATTTCAATGTTATGTCTGTATGTGTGTGTGTGTGTGTGGACAGCTAACGGACAGGGGCAGCCACCGACTGACTACATGTGGCAGGCACAAAGTTTGCCCATAGCTGTTAAACAGCGTGAACAACTCAATTAGAGCGCCCCCAATTGGGCGCCAGTTAACTGTATTAACATTTTGCAAGCACCCAATGTTTAAAATAAGTTTATATGCTTAGTTTGCGATTTAACCTTTGTACACAGCTCTTACCGTTCTTTGCCTTTTTTAGCGCCCCCCATTGGGCGCCAGTTAAGATCTACCGTCAAACGTCACTAACTCGAACTAACCTCAGTTGAATTTTCAGTACAACCAATAAAATAGGATGACACTGGGCGCCACTCAATATAACTGTTGTCTAGGATTAATAAATGGTGATATAATCATTGTAGACGATGAGGCCCTGGCTATGGTCTAGGGTTGATAAGTCAACTTTAAGTACCTCAGTTATTTATTTCCGCATTACAATTGCTAGTTTTCTCAAATGTCTCAATTTGCGCTCAGGTTCTTTGCTCGATTAAACTTTTGAAGAAGAAGTTATAAATCAAGATCTTAACTTATGTAGTTTTTTGAGTATTTTAGCGCCCCGATTTTGGCGCAAATTGTTGATTTTTAACTGTTCCTATTCAGATCTTAACTATTTTGAACAACTATATATTGTTTGATATAGACAGGGCCATTTTAAGGCGCCCTCAGTTGGGCCTTTGAAGTACCGTTCCAACGGGTTTGCAAGGGTTGCTTTGACCTCGCACCCAAACTTGAATCTGCTAGCGAGCTAAGCCTTGTTTGATATGCCTGTAATTATGTTATAAGGTTGTTCCCCGTAAAGTGACAGTTAAGTGGGTGTGTGTGTGTGTGTGTGTGTGAGACCAGCTCATTGAGGGTTGGCCGCAACGGGGTAGGTTTGATTTATGATTAACGTATACGATATATATAGTACATGTAGATATATACACTATATGTATATATATCAATCAGTGGCCAGCGAGACTCGAAAAATGTGTAGGAGAGTATACTCAGAAAAAATGAGAAATTTGAAATTTACATACATACTTTGCTTATGTATGAATGCAGATAAATTAAATTATGCATGAATGTAAGAACTGGGTTCAGGGTATCTCCTAGTCGGGCACTCTTGACTAGAGCACTCTTACTAGATTATACTAATTGAGACACCCACAAAAATTCATAAACTTGAGATGTAGAATTGAACTAGATGCCAAATCTTAATCAATATGGCCTCGGGATTAATAATCGGTTCAGATTTGACAAAGTTGTGGCAGTTTGAAGTCTGGGAAGGTCATTTATAAGGAACTTTTCGTTAATTGGGCACTTTACAAGCCAATTTTTTTGTCAATTTTGGCGTGTTTTTTGACAGAGAAATGAACTACCACAATATATATATATAATATATAGTTTTTTATACTAATTGAGACACCCACAATCAATTGAACATAAAATTTCAAATTTTGTAAGGGCACCCCTATGTTTTTATTAGGTATAGCTTAAAAGTTATAAGAGGTAGATGCACTGAATTTGGTATGTATGTATATTTTCCAATAGCATATGAAAGTAAAAAATATTTCACTTTTTAGATACCTTCCCCGATCTCCCAGAAATACGTATTTTTAAAGCTATGACCTTCGGATTATATACATAGTCTCACAATTATGTGCCATCTTTATGTCCCACAAATTTCATTACGATCGAGCAATAAACAAATAAGTTATTTACGATTCAATGCAACATAGTTTGAGGCCAATGGAAGAAGAAGCACAGCAATTGCATCAAGCGCGCAGCGTGTGGTTGTATGTGTATATATGTGTGTGTGTGTGTTTCCATGTATGAATACTGATAAATAATTATGAATGAATGCAAGACCTTGGATCAGGGTATCTTCTAGTCGGGCACTCTCGACTAGAGCACGCTTATTTGTTTATCCGAGTGTAGCAGCGACAACAGTTGCTGATGTCAGTTGCTGTGCGCTTTAATTGTTGCTGAAGAAGTATGCAAAAGTTTTATTTTTATTTGGCGCAACACAAACACAAACACAAACCACTTGTATTTGTTGTAGTTGTTGTTGTAGTTGTAGTTGCTGCTGCACTTTTGTCAGCTGCGCATTAATCTCAGCTGCAGACTTAAGTCGCGCTGAGTTGGCCAAGTTTGTTGGCCATAAAAAAGTTGCCGCCAGCTGCTGATTGAATATTAAAATGCTGCCAGGCAGCCAGCAGTGGCGGCAATTAAAGCTCTGCCGCATCAATCAGTGCCCAGCTGGGCGGCGAGTGGGAGGAATGGGGGCCACTGCCACGCCTTAATTAGCATAATCTAATTTCAACTTGGTCCGAAATATTGCGCCTTTCTTTGCGCTGCCAAAAAATGCAAATCAACTGACGGAACGCAGCCAATTTACAAACAACCCCCGCATCAACTCCACCCCCCCACCGCCCACTGTGCTGCCTGACGACAGTTGTTAAAAACTTTGATATTTTTACAACGAAATGAAAAAACAATAAAAAATATATATATATATATGTATATGTATATGAAAAAAGAGTCAAATCAAAATGAAGCAACAGCCGCGCGACAGCAGCAAAAAGTTTTTCGAAATGCGAAAATGAAAGAGCAACAAGACGAGTGGCCCGGGGGGGAGGGGTACTGAAGCGTTTAGAATTGACAGCGACAGGATACAGGCAGCAACCGTGTGGATGCCACACAGCAACAACAACGACGGCGTCAAGTGCTTCCTCAACTGTTTGGCAGGCGAGCACAACAATTGAGTTGCTTGAGAGGGGGCGGGTGGCGTGAGGGGTGTCTGTGGCAACTGTTGAAACATTTAATTTGCTGGAATTTGGCGCGTCATGTAAGCTTATTAACAGACTAGTGGCAAGTGTGCGGCGTCTGTTTTTATGCCGCTTGTTTTTCTATGCAAATTTCGTTGAGTGTGCTACACAGAAAAAAAACACGTGGCTGAAATGCCACTAATCCAGCTCAAAGCTCCCTTGGGCGTTGCTAACGAAAGGGGGGTGTGGGGGGAGAGGGGGAAGTTTGTACAAAAGATATGCCCATGTGTGCATATATAATCCTATCAGATTGTAGCATTTGAAAGTAGAAAGTTGAAAGTAGAAAGCAGTAAGCACTTGCAATTGAAATACAGTTGCGTTTAATTACAAATTTTCATATAACGCAACCAAATATTGCTACCAGAGAATAATTGAGAAAAATGTATGCTTACAATTACAGCAGAAAAACAGTAAATAATTAATATAGTGTTCTCAGAATTTAAAAAGTAATAAAACTGGTTTTTGAAAAAATACTAATAATTTTCAAGCAACTACTGCTAAAAACGCTGTTAATAAGTTGGTATATAAATTTTATTCATATCAAAAACTCTCCACTCAATTCAGTTTCCTCTTGGGAACGAGTATTACATTTGTGTACTTGGAATTTCCATTGTGACAAATTTAATTTGATGAGCATTTAAATTGAATTTTGTTTTATTTTTCGCTGCTGCTAAATAAACATACATATTTCAAGGAATTTCAAGCAGTTCTTTACTCTGACAGGGCACAGCGTTAAAGATCGTATACTAATCCTAATCCCTCTGAGTAGTATTCCTTTTTGCAGTTATATAGCATTATAGAGCTGATATTTGAACAGCATTCGTTGAGTACAAACACAGACTGTCAGGGAAATGGGAAATGGCAAATGGGAAATCACTTTTAATTGCCATTAAATGGAAAATGAAGACGAGCTCGAGAGCAAGTAAAATTGTAGACAAAAGCAGCAGCAGCATCAGCAGATGGAATGGGATGGGGGCGTGGCAGACTGGGGATTTGGGGAGGTGGAGACTTAGCAATGGGCGTGCCACACGGCACAGGACACCGTGCAAATGAAGATGAAGATGTTCCTGAAGACAATGCAAATATGGACATAAATCTTAACGGGCGTCTTATTCAAGTCAACAGCAGAACGACAGAAGGACAGAAGGACACAAAGACAGAAGGACAGCAAAGCAGAGACTTCAACTAAAACTAAAAACTACAAATGACAATGCGAATGAAATTAATCTAGAGATGGGCCTGCATTACAAATTTAAAATCTATATGATATATACATATGTATATGTCATTCTTTAACATTCAAATCAGACTACTATAAATTATAGTTGCCATAGAAAATATTTGTCGCAAATTTAAGTTTGTTGTTTGAACTGCAAGTAATAAAATGGAATTAAGCTAAAATTTAACTATTGAAAAACATTTTATGTGCTTATGCAACAAACTTTTTTTACAATTTTTTTTTTAACTTTTTATTTATAATAATAAGGCTAAAGACAGTAAGCCACTAACGGAATGGTTTTCACAATGCAAAGTGGCCTACAATCCTAGGAAAAGGTTTACAGGATTATAATGAAAGTTAACTATTAATTCCTTACCAACCTGTGACAGAAGTTGCTCTCCGCTTAAATCAGTTGTAGTTTGAGCCACAGTATCTACTAGGGACTCAACATCACTTGGGGAAACTAATTTCCGAAGGGATCGGTTATAATAAGCATGAAAGTTAAGGACTACATTTTATTAACCTCAGGCTGTTTGTGTATTTTTGTATTCCTTTTATTCACTGCTCTTGGCTTTTCCTCGTACTCAAGAATCCGTCCATCATTTTTGATGTGAAATTAAAATGTTTTTGAAAATAATAAATATCCAAATATAAGTTGAATTCAATATGTCGTCTGATCAGTGCCAGAAAATGAAATGATTTGCAATGATTAGAAAATTTGTAACTCTGAATTTTCAAAACCCCATTGACTTTGGGCTTTAGAATTCTAAAAATATATAGAATTATAATATTCGGGAAACTACTTCATCAATTTGTGGTTTTCTATTAATATTTTACACTTTCAAGCACTTACAAACTAATTCATTAGTCGCTTGACCTTGGGGAAGGTATCCAAAAAGTCAAATATACTTGACCTATACGTATGCTATACGAGAAAAGTGAATTTCTTGACACGACTTTTAACTTAAGTCGTGAGTTTTTCGTGTCTTTTTGAAAGAAACAAATTTAATTTTGGGGTACCATTTTTGAAGCAAGTAGAAAAGAAATCTTTGGTTAATGAAAATGTTTTTCCTTACCAGTTGTAGCACTGACAGCATGAAGGACAGCAACAGCAGCAGCAGCAACAGCCACAGCCACAATCACAACAACAACAGCAGCAGCAACAGCAGCAGCAACACAACGACAGCCAGCGCTGTGGGCGGCACTGCAGTGGCTGCCACGCCCACTGCGGCACAGCAAACAGCAGCAAGCGTAACGGCACAGCAGTCACTGCAGCAGCAATCAACTAGCGCGCAGCAGCAGCAGCAGCAACAGCAGCAACAGTTGACGCCGCGCAAGAGCAATATACACGAGCTGCGTAATCAGGATTATGTGAGCCGCCTTATGGCTGCCACGCCCCCATATCTATACTCGGCGCCCGTGGGTCCCAACAATTATTTCTTCAGCGACATGCTGCGCTCGCTGGTGCAGACGCGCAACAATGAAACAGCGCGCGTATTGCAGCTGCAACAGCAGCAACAGCAGCAGCAGCAACAGCAGCAACAACAACAGCAACAGCAGGCGGCATTGGTGCGACGTTCACGTAAACGCTCCTGGTCACACAGGCCCTACTACGAGCAGCTGCGCGAGCGACGCGATGCCGAGGAGAAGCAACAACAACAGCAGCAACAGCAGCAGCAGCAACAGCAGCAAAAGCAACAATCGAGCAGCGCAGCAGCAGCAGCAACAACAGCAACTGAAAAGCCGCTGGAGCTGACCAACAAGTCAGCTGCCACGCCCACGCCCACGCCAACGCCCGCGGCCACGCCCTACGCCTACAGCAAGCTGGAAACAAAACCGCTGACCAAGGCCGCGACCTTGGGCGGCGCTGTGGACAGCACATTGCAGGATAATACGCCGCCGGCAGCATCGCTGCCGCCGCAGGATCTGGTGCTGCCGCCGCCGCCACCCGTGTGGTATCCACCACTGTATGCACCGTACGGCATCGATCCGCTGCACTTCTTCATCGATCTGCGCGTCTCCGGGCACATTTACGATCGCAAAAAGGAGAACGTCTCGCCGCTGTCCAACAGCAACAGCAGCGGCGCTCTGATGGCCAGCGAGGATGCAGCAGCAGCGGCCGCGGCAGCAGCAACTGTTGGTGGCAGCGTTGGCATTGGCAGCCACAATCTGTTGAGCAAGCAGCGTCACGGCTCCGCCTTTACGGTGCCCATACCCAAATCCGCACAGAATGATGCCATCAATTTGTGCGCCAATGGCAGCAGCAGCAGCGGCGGCAGCAGCACCGCCATTCCGAGCAGCTCGGCCGCTGGCGGCGTTGGGGCATTGGGCAAATTCGAGCACTATGCCAAGTACTATGATCTGGGCGAGAGCAAGGAGAACCAGCCGGCGGCAAGCACAGCGGCCGCTGCTGCTGCTGCCGCCGCTGCCGCAGCCAATCTGTCCAAATCGGGCGCCAGCTATATGCTGCAGCATCTGCCACGCCTCTACAGCCAGTTTGCCGCACAGCAGGAGGCGGCGGCAGCAGCGGCCGTTGGTGATCTGGATGCCAAATCGGAGTCGGCATCGGCGTGTGCGGATCTCTGCGATGAGGACTCGCTGGGCCGGGGCTCCAGTGACATTGCGGGCACACTGCTCGATTCGGGCAGTCTGCAGCATGATCGGGATATCGATGTGGAAATCATTGATTCCATCAAGTATCGCACCGACGGCGAGAGCAGTCGCTGCTCCAGCAACGATGAGGCATCCGTCACCCACATCGACTAGGTGGACTAGCAAGAAGAAAAACCAACAACAACAAAACATGTTAACCCCAAAGAAATTAATAATAAAAATAAAAATAAAAATCTATATCAAACAATTTCGATTTTTCTTCCTTTTGATTGTTCCGCTATCCGAGAGGATTTTTAGTTAAAACTCAAAGAAATGATTTTAAACTCTGGGAGACCAGAAATAGAGTTTAAATGAGTGCACAATTTTTGAAATATTTTTTTTCCTTTTCTTTTTTATTTGTTAAGCTCAAGTTGTAAATCAATATATAGATAATTCTTGAATTTATATTCATATTTCGTTGACTAGCTTTTCACATTAATATCGGAAATTTAATTTCGAATTTTACATTGAATTTTGTACAGCTGAAAAAAAGAACAAAATGAATTTATCAAATTTCACAAAAAATAAATAATTATATATATAATAAATGTTTACAGTTTGATATATATAGATTCGATTTGAAATTACTGTATAATAATTATCATAAAATAAAATACTATAGAATGTTACAAACTAAAAGTTTATACAAAACTATGGCATTCTACTTAGTCTTAGTTTTTGAAGATTTCATCTACTACATAATAATAATAATAATGATTATAATAAATGTAAAATTTGCCTAGCTTCAGTTGCAGCTGTGTTTCTGTGTACTGTACTCATGTGCCGTTAATTGACAACGCATCAGTCGCGGGCTCCATCAAGCGGCATTCTTTGAGGCGCCACACCAACCGCACCACTCCACCCGCTGCACCCCCGCATCTCTGGCAAGCAACCTCAAAGTATGCAACGGCAAAAGCAATTTCATAAATCATTTGACGCCGTCGTCGTCGTCCTTGTTGTCCTTGCTGTCCTTGTTGTCGCTGTTGTCGTCGCCTGCCTCAAGGCATTTTTTAAATGTTGTCCTTGTCGTCGCGAATTGCCAGCCACACCGCCGCCCTTCTCCCTGCAAGGAGTTGGGATTTCTCACCCTCACCTTCTCCCCTTTTGTGAAGCAGCACACCTCCTGCCCGCCCCCCCATCCCTCCAGATATCCCCCGTCCTTGTCGCATTACACGCCTGACTACGCTTTGTGTAAATTAAAACTGCTGCCGGCTGCTGACATCAATACCCCTCGCTCCCCACCCCCCCCCCCTCCACTCGCTGTTTGCCACACCATTGAAGCTCTGCTTTTACCATAAGAATTGCCAGCGATTTTTCTGTCGCGCTCATTTTTTGTGATTTATTTTTTAATTTTCATTTTCAGTGGTATTTTTTATTTGCGCACAGGATATTAATTTTTACCCCATTCATTGATTTCGTTAGCGCTTAATGAACATGCATGATACTCCACAATTGGGCATGGACCGGGGGGGGGGGCGCTTTTGGGCAACGGGGCGTGGCATTTGCAGTGCAAACAGTGAACAACTTTTGCCACAACTCGCTGACTCGTTTCCGTTTCCGTTTCAGGACCAAATATTGTACACTATTGCTGCTACTAATATCCTGTAAAAAACCACTAAAATCCCCTAAAACAGGGTATACAAATGAAACGATTGATTTACTCAGTGTTGAAAGGGGTTTAATCGAAGAAGATTCTGATTTTTATTTTAATTTTAAATTTAAGTTTTCTGTGTCTGACTGTTTCTAGTCGACATTAAATAAATAAAATAAAAATTTGACAAAAAATGTAAAGCCTACTTTCTATAGGGCTTAAGAAAATCCGGGATTAACGAACTTCTGATACCGAAACATATCTATATATATATATATCTATCAATATATCTATCTAATATTATTAAGTCAAGAAATTCACGCTTAAATTGCTGACTTTATAAAATTGCAAATAACCGAAATAAATCGACTTACCTTAAACTGAAAAGTATACTGCATATATATAATAGAAAGATATGTGAAATGGGGTATAGCAGATATCGAATAAACCCAATCAAAAGGGTAACAAATCATAATCTTATTTTGCATGAAACTTACCACAAACATTTCAAATCATATAATACTATGTCATTTCATCGTAGAAGTTTCTATTATTAAATCTATTTTTACTGATTGCAACTATGGATATAGGAATTTCTATAATCTAATTTTGTATTACTATACATAGCTATATATTTATTTAATTTGCAGTTCTAAGTTTCTTTGTTTTCTTTTCAAAATGGGAACATTTGCAAATTTTGCAAATACCCGCAAAACCCATCCCCCAAACCCCCCTGCGCAACCGTACAAGCCATTCAGGCAGAAAAACTGCAGTGGCAGCCAATCAGGAGCACAAAAAATACCGTTGCAGTTGCAAGTAAACGACTGCGCAATACTCTGTTCACAGTGCTGGCAAAGCACAAAATAATAGCAGGTGTTGGTTAATGCATATTGTACAAGATATTATCGATACTTGGAGAGGGAAATCGGTTATCGAACTTTTTAATTTGCTGAGTTTGGTTTGGAAACAGCGCTAAATATAGATTTCTGGCTTTAGAAAACTTCTTTAGGCAACAGAGTACACTCTGAAAGAAGAGCAAATAAAAAAGAAAATCGAAAAAAAATGTGTAAAACAGTGGCAAACAAAAGGCATCGATAAAAAGCGCTAAAAAATCGACTTGTTTGATTTATGAGTGTCTCTCGTTGTTTGGGTGAAGGTGGGGAAGCACCCGGATCGCATCATTGTGCTATAATCGCAATCAAAATGAGTAGCTGTCCGCAATTCCATCCCCCACCCACACCCCCATCGAGCGTCAAGGGAAATTGAAATTCAACCTAATTGCGGGAAATTTACAAGGCAACTTAACAGCTGACAGATTTTGGCGTTTTTTTTTTTTAGCTTGGGGTTTTTTTGTTTGTGCTGGAATAAAGCAGCCTTTTGTGGTTTTCTTACAGATTCATAAATCTTGGCTGACGCTCATAATTCATGCAGCACTCGACGATTGGCAGGCACGAGAGGTGGGGCATGGGTGGGTGGGGGATGGCTGGTGGTTGGGGGTGGTTTGCTTACTGCTTTTGCAATAAGCTCAACTTGAGCCGAAAAAGTTTTTTACCAATGGCAAGACGCTCGGTTGGGGTACCGTTAAGGGTTAGGGCATTTGTGGGGTTGAACAAACAATGCTGCAACTTTGAAAATATATATATATATATATATATATATACTTATGCCACCCGCCCATCCGACAAATTGTAAATTGCGTGGGCGTGTGGACAGCTTTAAGCTTTTCTCTTAATTGATAGATTTGTTTATTTATGAGCCATGCTAATGGAAACAATTTGCAATTTGTAACTGTAATTGCTAAATGCATAGCCAGGCACTCTATTTTATAGTTGAATATATATTCCTAAAGTCATCAAATCAATCTTTATGTTATTACTAGCATTTCCTACTTGCTACTGCATTTTTCTCCGTTGCACTTTTTTGTCCACCTTTTCATTTTCCATACATCTCGCTCATGTTGAAAATAATTTTGGAGCTGATCAAAATATTGATAATATTGTGTTACGTACAACTTGAAAAATCAATTTGAATATAATCGCACGAAAAATTTTATTTTCATCCATACAACCTTGACCCACCATTTTCCACCAAGGGGAGTGAATTTTCAACAAAAAAACATGTTATGTTTTTAATATTTTGTTATGTAGAAAATCAATTGAAAGATAATCATACAACCTTGATGCAGCATTTTCATCCAAGGGGGGTGAATTTTCCACAAAATTTGTATACAGTTCTTAATGAATGTTTATAATAATCTTTGAAAACAAGTTTGAACCCAATCGAATAAGAAACCAAAAATTTGCATACAGCGGTTTTTCCTCATTTCCCGAGCTTCTGTATGGAATTTTCCAAAATCGGCTTGGGCTTGGGCCCTGCGTTGATCACCAATAATCAATCGCCAAACAGGACTAACTGTTTTATCTATATAGATATAGATTGATATATTTATATTTATATAAAAGGTAGAGTTGTCATACTTCGAATAATTTGCTTCCATTGGTGAATTAAATTCGCAAACCAAAAATAATAATATATTTAAAGAATTCAATAGAACATTTTCAAAGAGGTTTCAAAAATTGGTAGACAAGTTTTGCCAATCATAGCAAACATAATTTGTCACAAAATTTGACGAGGCTTACATTTTATTTCTAGGCTCATTTCATTTTCTGGCACTGACCAGACGACATATTGAAATCAACTTATATTTAGATATTTTTACAAATTTTTACAAATAAATTTATTTCGCTAACAAAATGATGCTCCGCAGCGGACGGATTATTGAGTACGAGGAAAAGCCAAGAGCAGTGAGGAAAACTAACAAAAAATTACGCAAACAGCCTGAGGTAAGTAAAGATGGAATCCTAAACTTTCATGCTGATTATAACCGATCCTTATGAAACCCAGGGCGGTTCGGAAATGAGTTTGCAAAGTGATGTTGAGTCCCTAGAAAATACTGTGGCTCAAACTACAACTGATTTAAGCGAAGATCATCTTCTGTCACAGGTTGGTAAGGAATTAATAGTAAACTTCCATGTTGACCTTTATAACATATCCCCAGGAGACTGAGGAATTGGAGGGCCCCTCTCCAAACGTGTCACAGGTTAGTAATTAATTAAGAGTAAACTTTCATGATAACCTTTATAACATATCACCAGGAGACTGAGGGATTGGAGCGCTCCTCTCCAAACGTGTCACAGGTTGGTAAAGGATTAATAATTAACTTTCGTGATGATATAAAAAACAATTCCGTAGGACGCTGGATTGCTATCATTCCTATGGCGTTCATTCCGTAGGTAACTTTTCCCATGTTTAATTTGTTGCCAGAGTCGTGACTGCCGCCGTCAATACATTAGTATCCAATATGCGTTGTCAATTAACGGCACATGAGTACAGTACACAGAAACACAGCTGCAAATGAAGCTATGCAAATTTTACATTTATTATAATCTTATTATTATTATTATGTAGTAGATGAGGTCTTCAAAAACTAAGACTAAGAAGAAGAAGCTATGCCATAGTGTTGTATAAACTTTTAGTTTGTGAAGTTCTATAGTATTTTATTCTATAATATTTATTATACAGTAATTTTAAAACGAATTTATATATATATATATATATATATATATCATTATTTAAATATATTTATTTTTTGTGAAATTTTAAAAATTCATTTTTTTTTTTTCAGCTGTACAAAATTCAATGTAAAATTCGAAATTAAATTTCTGATATTAATGTGAAAAGCTAGTCAACGAAATAAGAATACAAATTCAAGAATTATTTACAAATACATAAATAATTAACAAGGGCCTAAAGCCTAACAAATAAAAAAGAAAAGAAAAAAATAATTGAATAAAATTGTGCACTTATTTAAACTCTATTTCTGGTCTCCCAGAGTTTAAAATCATTTCTTTGAGTTTTAACTAAAAATCCTCTCGGATAGCTGAACAATCAAAAGGAAGAAAAATCGAAATTGTTTGATATAGATTTTTATTTGTATTATTAATTTCTTTGGGTTAACATGTTTTGTTGTTGTTGGTTTTTCTTCTTGCTAGTCCACCTAGTCGATGTGGGTGACGGATGCCTCATCGTTGCTGGAGCAGCGACTGCTCTCGCCGTCGGTGCGATACTTGATGGAATCAATGATTTCCACATCGATATCCCGATCATGCTGCAGACTGCCCGAATCGAGCAGTGTGCCCGCAATGTCACTGGAGCCCCGGCCCAGCGAGTCCTCATCGCAGAGATCCGCACACGCCGATGCCGACTCCGATTTGGCATCCAGATCACCAACGGCCGCTGCTGCCGCCGCCTCCTGCTGTGCGGCAAACTGGCTGTAGAGGCGTGGCAGATGCTGCAGCATATAGCTGGCGCCCGATTTGGACAGATTGGCCTCCGCCTCTCGTTAGTAGAGTTTTCCTAATGGATACAGAAGAGGTTGATACCACTACGGGTCAAATTTGATATATGTGATCCATGAAGTCACAGAGGTGGGTAAAGAATTAATACGTAACTTTTATTATAGCCCTTTAACCCATTCCCTAGGGTTGGAGGCTTTTCACATAATGGAAACTTTTCCGTTAGTGACTTACTACCCTTTGCTTTATTGTTATGAATTAAAAGTTCTAAAAAATAATCAAAATTAAAATAAACAAAAAAAAATAGTTTTCATTCCCGACAAAAGCACTCTTGTTATGTTTTAATATGCAACACAATTTGTTAAATGACATTGAAAACCGTGGCAAGCGCTGCTAGCGCCATCTAGCGCCTGGCAGTCATTAAGAAAATATATGCAAGGAGCGCTGCATGCGATATAAAATGACTAGCGTCATCTATCGTCGTGGTATTATAAAAAACAATCGATTAATGAAACATCGTGCAAGGCAGCGCTGCTCAGCTATCGATATGTTTTGGCGCAATTACAATGCACACCACTAGCTTTAACCGTTATTGAGCAGCCAGCATTTTGCAAACTCATTTTTATTCGAATTTGTCGGTGTTAGTTGTGTTGTCCGCCATGCATTTGTCACTTATAATTTCAATACTATTAAACTGTCTGCGCTTCGGCGAGAGCGTCCCAGACGACGATTGCCCAACACTGGCGAACAGTGACAGCTTATCGCAGACACAGTTGATAGATCGCCTGACGCACGGTTGCCGTTATGATCGCCTGGAGCGACCTGTTACCTACACGGAGGCCGGCACACGACTGCCGGTCGACGTCTACATGCGCGCCTATATATACTTTATGCAGAATCTAGAGGCGCATGATCTGCAATTCAAAATCTATGCGCTGCTTCAAATGCGATTCCTCGATCCCCGCCTCAACTTTCGCCATGTGTCCCCCAAACGTCTGCAGCCCATTTTAGGGGAGCAGCAGCTACGAGATTCCATCTGGATACCCCACATCTTTCTGGCAAATGAACGGGACTCGAGTATTTTGGGTAAGTCCAAGTACATATTTATAATTCCAATTTCAGGAATTATATAATTAATTATATTTTACATTGCCATTTACCGATTTTCAATTCCTAAGCTATTTTGGACGTCTTATTTATTAATTGTACATTTAAAGTTATGAAAATTCCCATTTTAGAATTGAAAAATCAACCGATTTTCGAAAGCAATCAAGAAACGTAGTTTGTCGTCAAAATGCATGTGACTTAAACGCATTTATGTATTGAATGACTTGATTTTCATTTCGAATTCAATTTTCAGGCACTACTGAGAAGGATATATTGACATCGATATCGCCCGACGGCACAGTGATTGTCTCCTCTCGCATTAAGGCCACGTTATATTGCTGGCTAAATTTGAAGAAATTTCCATTTGATGAGCAGGACTGCTCCACGGTGCTGGAGAGCTGGATGTACAACACATCCGAGCTGGTGATGCATTGGGAGCAAAAGCGTCCCATTATCTACGACCCGGCACTGCACCTAACCGAGTTTCTGCTGCAGCGCTCCTGGTCCAATGAGACGGTGATCAATGCAGATCTCAGTGATTTGCGGCATGGCGCCTTCGCTGGCAATTATAGTTCCCTAAGCTTTACGGTTCATTTGACGCGTGTGGTTGGCTTTTATCTAATGGATTACTTTCTGCCCTCGATGCTAATTGTGGCCATCTCATGGGTATCCTTCTGGCTGCAAGCGGATCAGGCCCCACCACGCATTACCCTCGGCACCAGCACCTTGTTGACGTTCATTACACTTGCCTCCGCACAGGGTACATTAATAAATGAGTATAACTAAATAGTATAGTTGTGTTCGGTGTGCCAAAGTTTAAAAACCCTTGCTTGCAACCTTATTACTATCAGATATGGACCTTGTTATTCACATACTTTAAATGAAAAGAGTTTTACATTCAAGAACTTAACTTTAAATATGAAGATTATATGGCAGTTACATATATATATAGCAATTCAATTCCGTACGACTTTGGCAAATGAAGCAACTATGCTAAGATTTTATATAGCCTATGTGAACAGTTCTAACACCTGGTTTCTTTTGCAGGCAAAACGCTACCCAAGGTCAGCTATATAAAGGTATCGGAGGTGTGGTTTCTCGGCTGCACGATATTCATATTTGGCAGCATGGTTGAGTTTGCGTTTGTGAACAGCATTTGGCGACGCAAGCGTAATGTGCCGATCCGGAAACTAAACAGTCGCCACATATTGAAGTCGACGCTCTCGCCGCATTTGTTGCGTCGTCGCAGCCACGCAAGATCGCGTTCCTTTTCGGGCACTGGACGGCAGACGGACAACAGTTCGCTGGGCGGCAATCTGCCGTTTAATAACTATTTGACCGTCAATTTGCCGATTAATACTATAACCGAGGGTCAAGTGATGGTGGCGCCAGTAGCTGCCAATCGCAGGGGCAGCCTCCATATGCTGACCAGCACCAATCGCAAGTTGGATGTGACCTTTGTGGAGAGCGCTTTGGGCGCTACAAATGCAACGGTAGCTGCTCCTGTGGCTGCTGCCAGCAGCATGGAATTGCCCGATTTTAGCAGCAGTAACAATCTGTTGGGTGAGGAGTTTAGCCATGAGGAACAGATTGCATCGACCGGCTGGACGACGCTAACACCACAGGAAATTGCCATTTGGATTGATAGCCGCGCTCGTTTTGTATTTCCGCTTGCGTTTATGGTCTTTAATGCATTCTTTTGGACATTTGTCTACTGTATTTAAAAAGTCATGTTTGTTTTATTCCGTTTTAAAAGTATTTTTCCAGTTATTGTTAAGTCACTTTTTATGTGTATATTGATGTTTGATTTGATAAAATTATACAAAGCGAAACACGAATTTTAATTATACAATTCGAATTGCGCGCGTAGAGTGTTGCACCGTGGCAACCAGTGTGCACTAACAATTGCTGTTGTGTTATTCGTTCTGCAAACAGAGATAGCAACTTGTTACTCACTAGCGCTGCTTGGCCTGAGTTAGAGCAGTGCAACTATAGCAGTCGCACGCTTCATCGTTTTTTTTTCCAACACACATACGCGTACACACACCCAAACAATAACATCGGGGGCTCCAAAAACGCTCGTTCGCTCGCTCGCGACAACGACGGACGACAAAACTTCGTCGTGAATGGTAAATGTAAAAAAGAGAAAAAAAAGTAAAGTGCAGTTTTAACCCTACGCCACAAAAAAAAAAAACAAAACAAGTATAAAAAAACAACGGCAAAGAAATTAAGCAACAAAAACAACGCAAGCAAGTGCAAGTGGCAAAACATAAACAACACACAGCAAAGAACAAGAACTAAACAAACGCAGATCGCTGCGTCTGTGTGTGTGTGTGTGCCTGAGTGCGTGCGTGTGCGTGTGCCAGTGTGTTGTTATTGCATTGGTTTAAAAAAAGAACACAAGGCAATTAAAGCTTTTCGGATGCGTGGTAAATGCTAACCGGTAAAGTTTAGCAGGCGATACCTTTACCGATACCCCGCACCGCCCCCCCGCCCTCCTCTCTTTGTTGCTCGACGCAAAACAACAATAACATAGCGAGCACGTTGTCCTGTCCACCTGCCCCCCGGCCCGCCAAACTGGAGCAGCGTTATGGACACCATTTGTAGGCTCTGCTTTCAGACAGCAACGGTAAGTGTGCAATAAACACAGTTATAAATTTAATTTGTTTTCAGTTTTTTTTAATATGTATAAGAATAAGTATATGTCAGTTTGTGTGTATTGTAAGCAAAGAAATTGTGTATTTTATTTCTATTGATTTTTGGTCTACCATTTTTTAAAACAATTGAATTTGTGCGCCGATTTTGCACTGCGGCCGCTGCTGCTTGCTGCTAATGTTGCATTGCTGTCGTCAATTTTTGGGTGGGGGTTGAAAAGCGCGCGCAGAACACCAAAGGCAAAAGTTTCGGCTCGCGCACACGCACACATACATTTACATACACATACATGTGTATCTACCGCAAATGTGTGCGTGTCCCCCCCTCCCCCCACTCCTCAACTATATCTAGCGTTTATTTTTAGCCAACTCAGCCCAAGTTGCTCAAGCCGCCAACTTGAAAACAACAACAACAAAAAAAAACAAAAGGCAAAAAAAAAAAAAACATATTTAAGTATATAAAAAAAAATAATAATTTTACATTCGCTGCTTTTCATTTCGACTCCTTTTCAACAAGCGCACAAAACGAAATAATATGAAATAAAACAAAATGACAAAAAAAATTCCACCCAGCGCAGGCAGCGGCTTGCGTAGCGAGGGGGGCTTGTTAACTCATTCGAACGGGGGTGGCTTGTAACCGAATCCGAGCTTTCAGTCGCACACACAAATAAATATATATTTATGTATATATAAAAATACGTAGAAGCAACAGCTGACACAATTGTTGCTGTTTATATAAGCTCAGCTTTGTAACATCAGACAGCTCGCGCCCCCCTTGCAATGGACACCACTGTGCGTTTGCAGCGAAACAAAACAAAAACGAAAGAATAACAACGCCGTAGAGGGGAAAAAAAAAGAAAAAATAAACAACATGAAATGAAAACAACAAACCAACGCCGTCGCCGACGTCGCCGTCGGTGTATGATGTAGTTGTTGTTGTTGTTATTGTTTGGTGCTGGCATTTCGGGCCACATGTCTGTGTGTGTGTGTGTATGTGTGTGAGTGCGCGAGCTCCTTGGTTGTTATTATTAGGAGATGACGCTAGAGGGGGGGTCTGTGGAGTCTGCTATGAAAAAATAAATATCTTGCAGATGGCAATACCACGACTGCACAATACTCTGTTATTTATATTTTTATAATTAAAAATAAAACTAATGAAAAAAACTTTAAAATTTAATAGCGGAGTTAGTAAAACTGTAATATGTTTATAGATTTTTTGTGTGTTTATTATCAAAAGAATGGCAACAGTAATCTACCTTTTAAAATTTGGTTGATCTAGCTTTATTGATATTCACATTTTAATAATCAATATATTCTTCTTGCATTTAATAAACAGTATGACAAGCTTTATTATGTATCACATTTTTTTTTTTTAGATTTTACCAACACACTTTCTTTTTTTGAACCTTGCCTCGCCAATTGGATTCGTCTCATTTCTAATGATCATGCTCTCTCTCTCTCTCTCTCGCTGTATCGTTTCAGTTATTCCAAGTACCCGGTTATAGCATACCCACGTGCGTCCGCTGCTCGGAACAGTTGACAAACAATTCGAACTTTCATCAGGCGGTGCGTGTGCAGGACGGTGCAGCAGCAGCGTCTGTGGCAGTAGCATCTGCAGTAGCCGCTGCCGCCGCAGCCTCATCGGCCGCTGCCACTGAAGGCGATGCTGTGGCTGCGGCGCAGCTGACTAACGGCAGCGCAGTGGCCGCTGTGCTGCAACTGCAGCAGCAGCAACAACAACAGCAGCAGCAACAACAACAACAGCAGCAGCAGCAACAACAATTGCAATCATCAAGTTCTTCCGAGAATCTGCAATCGCAGGACGATTCTGAAGATGTAAGTGCAAGCGAGAGCGCAACAGCGGCAACAGTGTTGGCTAACGTCACTCACTGACACACACACACACACAAAGCAATACTCCTGGCGTTGCACTTGTCCATTGCTGTCTTGATAGTGTTGTTGTTTTTATTTTGTTTTTGCTTCCCCTATACAGATTACACTGGCAGTAAATATATGTACATATATGCATACACATATATACATATACAGAGTTGTATGTATGTATATTAATGTACATTCATAGTTCGTTTCTTTCTTCTTTTGCTTGCTTCTTTACGCTTTGCTTGTGCCTTTGCCTTTCTTTTTCACACCGCTGCACTGAGAATATTGGCAACAGCAACAACAACAACAGCAAAAACAACAAAAATGCCCTACTAAAAACTAGACAATACAATATACTCAATACAACTTTTATAAAAGGCTAAGACTTTTCAAAATATAAATTCATAAATGTATATACATATCTAAATATATATATTTATATATATATATATATATACCTATAATGCTTATTAACTCCAATTGGCAATTACTTTTCAAATATTCAAGCTTTTTATATGCGGCTGTAGGGTATTTGCGCTTCGCCTTCACCGGCTCTTGTTGCCCATTTTCTTCTTGTTGTTTTTTTTTTTCTTTATTTTTATTTTGTTTTGCTTTTTTTCATTAATATCTGCGCTGTTTGCTTGCCTTTTTCTTGCTTTGCTTTTCACGACGGCAGCGACAACAACAATAACAACAACAGCGACAGAAACGTCAGAGGCAACTGCGACGGCGACGTCGACGTTGACTGCACGACGTTTTTGTGCGCTGTGTAAAGCGAAAAAAATTCATTTTCAGTTGACGCTTTTGTGTGGGTGTGCGTGGCACGCAAAAAAATAAAATAAATAAATAAAAAATATGCCAATACAGAATTTAGAAAAAAAATATATATATGCACATATAACATACGCAATAAACAAACATTGATAACTCGCAAAGAAATTTGCGCGTAGAAAATAAATTTGCCACAATTTTGACCGCCAGCTTGTTGAGCGTAAGTTTATAATGCGTGTGTCCGTTCGTGTGTGTGTGTGTGTGTGTGTGTAGCACTTGCAATTAGCAAAGCTTCAAAGCTCTGCAAATCAATCAACTATCTCGCTTCCGCTCACACTACCCCTCTCACTCTCTCATTGAACGCAGGTGGATCTGATATTCAACGAGGAGGGCTCCTGCCCGCTGTGCAACAAGACCTTCTCGCGCAAATCCTCGCTCATGACGCACATACGGAATCACTCGGCTGAGCGCAAGTTTGTGTGCAGCTTTTGCCACAAAGGTGAGTTAACTTCTCTCTCTGTCACTCTTTCTCTCTCTCTCTAAAGAACTAAGGATGGAGGCGTTACCTCTCCTTCCCTACATAAAAATATACAGTACATATTCAAAATATGGAACAAGCATGAAACAAAAAAAAAAATTTATTATAAAATTATTTTTTATAAAATTTTAAAATATTAGTAAAATGATAAGCATACGATGAAATTCATTACAACAAATTTGTATACAAAAAATTATGTTTGTATATAATTATTAAAGCAGCTTATCGAAAATAATAACCTCTTGAAATGAGAGCTTTTCAAATATTTGCAGCAATGAACTGGAAGTTCTTTTATTTTACTTTTAATAGAGGTCAACAGAAATGATTGATAAACTTTATTAAATTCTGAAAGCTAGAATTTCGGTTAGAGAGAGTCAAGATTTGTCGCTCGAGTCGGTTCGTTATAGCGAATGTGGATTGCATTTGCTGCTCAAAAACCATAACTGAAATCACATATGTCATTCGCAGGCTTTACGCAGGCAGCCAATTTGCGCAATCACGAGCGCATACACACAAATGATCGGCCGTATCAGTGCGTGGACTGCGGCAAGACCTTTACTCAAATCACAAATCTGAATAATCATCGACGTCTGCACACCGGCGAGCGTCCCTTTGTCTGCAATGAGCCCGAATGCGGACGCAGTTTTGCACAGGTGAGTGTTGTGTTGGCTGTCTAATATGTATGCCAGAAAAGAGATGTATCAAATTGTGTATTCGCTTGCAGGTGACCAATCTGAACAATCACATGAAGTCGCACCATAAGGTGCAGCAGTATTGCTGCAACGTTTGCAGCAAGAAGTTCACGCAGGTCACCTCATTGAATCAGCATCTGCAGGCGCATGCCGGCGTTACCGGCTACTATTGCCCGCGCTGTCCGGAGAAGAACTTTAAGCTGCAATCGCAGCTGCATACGCACATGAAGACGCATGGCTTGGCCTTTCCCTACGAGTGCAGCAAGTGCGATGAGAAATTTCTGCAGCAGTCGCATCTTGATCAGCATCTCAAGATGCACGATGAGTTCAAATTCAAATGCGACATATGCCCCAGCAGCTTTAACCAGGAGTCGCTGCTCAAGAAGCATGTGCAGCGCCATGTCGAGGGTCGCTACCTCAACTGCCCGGTGGCCAACTGTGCCGAATCGTTTGCCGTGCGACAGCATCTCTCCAAGCACTTGCTCACCAATCACTCACACCACGAGCTGCCGCCACCGAAACGCTCCAAAAAGACCGTCACATTGCAGTCGCCGCAACAGCCGCTGGCCATGATCGGGCAGCCACTATCGCTGCAGCATACGACGGGGCAGCGTAAGTTCATTCCACACTCGGCTTGAGCTCGAGCTCAAAATGCATTCTAATCAATGACTTGCTCCACTTTGGCACTTTTTATTTACTGTACCCATTTGAAATGTGTAAAAAGGGTCCCTCGAAAAGTATAACTTTTAGAAATTCCAATTATTTTCAATCGGAATTTTGAATGCATTAGATGTCTCTTATTTTGTAGAACATTATGGAGTTAATTTAATGTTATACATAGAATATTTATATCATTATTTCACCATTTTAATGGAACTTTCATTAATTAGAATTATTCATATATATTAGAATCAACTCTGGAAACAAAGACTTATAATTTTCGCATTTATATGCAACATGCCGCAGGAGACATCTCCAATCCCATAAACTTTATACATATATATTTTTTTTTTTTTTTGGATATCGAAGACTTTATTTATACAGCAAAAGTTATTTAATAAATTCCAGGACTGTGTCTTGCAGCATGTAGTTTTGTGGGTACAGGGTATCTCCTAGTGGGGCTCAATTTGATATGCTATTTTGAGTTAGAACTCTGCTATGCCATTATTGCTGCTATACTTGAACCTTTAATATTAACATACATTTATATATATATATCCGTGTACTTTTGCAGGTGGCAGACCGCCAAAAAACAAGAACAAGACCTCACTGGCAGCCACGGCCATTAAGATTGAGATCAACGAGCCGTTGCACAGTCAGCATATTATCAGCAGTGCCAGCGGCCTCTCCATACAGCAGCAGATCAATCAGCATATGCAGCAGCAGCAGCAGCAGCAACAACAGCAACAGCAGCAGCAGCAGCAACATCTTCATTTGCCGATGGGACAAGCGGTCAAGGCACGCTTTATACCCACTAAATAGAAATTAATTAAAGCAAGCAGAATAAGAGAGTGAGCGAGCTAGAGAGACAGAGAAAGAGATGGGTAGAGCGAATGAGTGGGAGAGAAAGAAATAGATATATAGAGAGAGAGAGAGAGAGCTATGGGGCTGCTCAGTAGCGTTTTCGATCGGTCTGGCGTGACGTTTATTTCCCCCCCTTACCAACCCATAAGAAATGTAGCAATAGTAACAAAATAACAAAACAAGTTTTGAACAAAATGCATCACATATCCTTGGAGCACATACATAGACATATAAAAACATACATACATAGCAAATACATGCAAAATACGATAGCTGATAACTGATAAACAAATACCACAAAAACGATAATTGATAAATTGATCAACGATCGGGATGGGGCAGGGGTAGGGGCAGCAAGCACAGACGCCAACTGGCGGCGACGGCGGCACATTGGCTGAAGCTGCTGGTTCAGTTACTCCAGCCAGCTGCCAGCTTGACGCCTGCACCAGCGCCTGTCCCGTCGCTTAACCGAAACCCAAACAGCAAACCAAATAGCAAAATAAAAAACAAGTATACAAAACTACATATACATATGTAAAGCTTTCAACGAAAGCTAAAAGTAAGGCATACATAAAACCAGCAATAATTTCATAGGGCAGCACCAGACGAACGCTAAACAACAACAACAACAGCAACAACAACCAACAACTGTAACTTAAATCGAATTAAACAAAATCTATAATTAAGTGTATAGAAGTAACAAGCATGGCATAAGCATGTTTAAAACAATTCAAAACAAAACAGAAAATACTTACAATTACAAGTAATTAAATAAATATAAATACATTTAATTTGATATGTATTTTAAGCGATTAGTTTAAGTGTTTTTATTTTTTTTTTTTTTTTAAATAAAACCTAAAGAAAGTATGAAAAGTCAGCGCGAAACTGTGTTTATTTGGTATTTTTGCGATAGCAAATAGGAAATACTGGAAATTAACATATATATATATATGGATTTACATCGATGAATTTGATTTGATCTATGGTTTATAACTGTAAGCCAGTTTTTTATTATATATCATTTAGATTTCTATTTATTATAGATCTACTACTTGTAGTCGCTAAGCTGCCAACAGGAGATTCCTAACTGTTGATATAAATACAAGTTATATCAATAAGAGCCAGGATATGCAGCACATGTTATATATCCGACTTATACTTAACATTTTGTAAAATACACTTAGTCATTCTATGCCTAAGTAAATGGAAAAGCTAGCTAATAACTATGATTAGGAAGACTGCAAGCTGGCAAGGCGCACATCAAATTCATCCTTGTGCTCGTTCTTCAGATAGCGACGCATGCCATGCAACAAGTGTCGCAGTAGCGGTGCACCCAGCACATCCAGCAGCAGCACCATTAGCGCCTCAAAGCAATCGTCGCCACCGGTCTTGTAGGCCAGCAGCGCTTTGCCAAAGCTGCGAAACTGATCGCTGTTGATGACGCTGCGCACCTGTTGGGTAAATGAGTAACCAATTAATGCATCTGATGTGGTTCTATATATTTAATTACAGCTACACACCTCACGGAGGAAATCCGCACGAGATTCGGGCGCCTCTTTAAGCTGCGATTGCGATGGCGTAAGAGACAAACTTTTGTTGCTGCTGCTGCTGGCTGTTGTGGCGCTTGGCTCGATCTTAACCATATCGGTATTGATGAGCTTGTAGCGCTTCTTGTTGCCCAACGTTTCGTTGGCTGTGGGCGAGGTGCGCTCCCGCTTGTGTATCTTCACCAGATCGCGACCACTCTCCGAGGAGTTGAAGTCGATGCTCTGCAAGAAAAATATGAATAGTTATCTAAGGTTAACCGAAAAAGTCGTTTAATAAACTTATAAAACAATATGGTATGTGGAGAAAGCCAATAGAAAACTTAAAGATATGGACCACAGTTATAATAAATTGTGTTAAAATAATAAAAATAATTAAAAGCAACACCAATGGCAATTTGCATGCTGTATGCGACCGTGCCAAATTGTTAGTTGTCATAAACTATATCTATCTAATTAAATAAAACTGTTTTTCCTGGCTGACTGATGGACTGAAATGATTGATTGCTGACGGAAAACTTTTAAATGAAACTTGTTTTTTCAAAGCATTTAAATGCACGATTCAAACTATAATTTGTAGAACCACTGAACGATTTAATTCTGGAACATACCGTTACATTGGAGTTCAGTCGACTCATAAAGTCCATGGCATCGGGCGCCGTTTGGCTGTGTGAGTTGCGCCCCGCAGCATTGGCATAATCCGCTGGCGTCCAGGTCTTTATAGAGTTGGCCATTTCAGCCTTGCTGCAACGGGGAAACATGAGAATCGATTGAAAGATTTGCACAGCTGCATCCACTTACGTGGCCAAGTCGCTGGCTAGCTGAAATTTGGTGCCACCTGTGCCGGGTTCACGTTTGATTTGAGTGATGGGTGCAGGCGTTGGCTGCTCCTCCTTGCAGACGGTCTGCAACAGTGGCTCCACAGCGCGCTCCTCCGGCTGGACCATCTGTAGGCAAAGAAATGTCATGAATAGGAAGGCATAGGCAAGTATATAGACTGGATAGCTAACCGTCTGCTCGGCATTCTTAAAGAACTGCCGCAGTTCGCGTACAATGGGACCAAAGGGCGAACTCTGGGGCCGTGGTCCCAAATGACCACGTATCCATTTGGATAGCTGTTGGACCTGTGAGGCCTCCTGGAAACGTGCATCGCATAGCAATATGGCGCCATAGTCGTTGCGATGTCGGATGACGCGACCGATTGCCTGATTGACGGCACGTGTCGCATCCAGATTGTACCATTCCTGGCCGCTCAACAGCTGGTTCTCCCTGGTGCGATTCGTTTCCAAATAGCGACGCTTCAGTATCACCTTGGGATCCTTGAGTGGCGGATATGGCAGACCCGTTATTATCACCGCACGTCCATTGCGATCGGCAAAGTCGAGACCCTCGGACACCTTGCCACGGCACACGGCCATAAAGCAGGCGCCCTTCGAGTCCCGTATCGCCTGATAGAACTCCTCCATGGTGCTGGTAAACTGATCCTTGCCACGTGGCTCCAAAAATATTGGCTTGCGACTGGATATATCCGCCCACAGACCACTAGCCTGCCAAGCGTCCACGCACTGATTCATCATCGGATACGAGGGAAAAAATATTAACAAACCATCTGGAACGATACGCGACACGTTCAGAATTGTTTGACCCAGCGAGCTGATGTATTTCGGATTATCGCTGTGAATAAGTAATGGGAGAGAATATATTATTATATTATTATTTAATTTATATATTTAAAAATGATTATTAACGGTTCCTGACCATTGATCATGACCATTGATCTGAGCGGTTACAGGTTCTAAAGTAACTAAATTTGGTTTCTAAATTCTCATATTCTCATCTGCTGTACGTAATTGTTAGCTGGTTAAATATTGTTATTCAAACCCGTTCAAAGGTAAAAAAAATAAGTGTTTACCTAATTATTTGAATAAATCTAGGACTGAATAATTTTGTTTACTTACATATACATATTAAACATTATTCTAAAAACCTGGGTATGTAAATAAATTAGTTATGCCAGTGCTTTGAAACAATTTGTTTTGAAGGTTAAACATTATTATAAATAATTTCTAGAAATATTTTTAAAATTAATAGTGTAAATAAAAGATAAACGGAAAATTGTTAAGGAATATTTTACAAATAAGAATGCAAGCAAGTGCTTTCATTCAGCCATCGCTTAAACTGCTTGGGAATTCTAAGCAGATAATCATTGTTTTACATTTATTAAGTTTGCTGTGATGAAATAACTTTTGAACGGAAAGAATTGCATCACAGTTTTCTGCCGGCAAGTGGATCATGTTGTTGATTTCCACCCGTCTGTCTCTCTTATAGAAATCTGGGCAAGTGATTACTTGTTTGTTACTTACCGATTCTTATAGTTGGATATGAGCTGTTGGCGATCGGGTCCGGTGCCAATGATCTTGACATAGACCTGCGACTTGTTGACAATGTGCGGATTCTCTAGATGCTGCGCCACCGGAATGGCCAGCTCGGCGATGAGTGGCTTCAGTGGCGCCAATGTGCCGCTGGTGAGGATCACGCTGCGCACATGCGTATTGAGCAGCTGTTCCATGCCAAAGCCGGGATTGAAGCACCAGAAATTAATGACCTTCGCTGTCTTCGATGGTGTTGTCGTCGCATTGTTGCCCTTGCCCAGCCAGCCAGTTTGGGCCTTGGTGCTAGTGGCTGGCTTCGACTGTTTGCTATCCTCGATCTCCACGTGAACCTTAAAGCTGAGATGCACCTTGGCCATGACATCCGCCTTGTTGGCAAACACAATGTTCAGCAGATCGCCCAGCACCATAAAGCTGCCGCCTTTGCGCAACATCGAATGCTGGGAGGCCACCATGAGGTACTGCACCAGTTTGTCCAGCAGCGTGACAATTGTCGCACAATTACCATAGGTGAACTAGGAAGGATTAAATATATAATTAGCAATTGCATTTTTCCAATATATATGTAATATATAGCATATTGATATCCCATCCTAAATGTTCAATGTTGAATTTCCAATTTTTGTGTAATTATTTTTTTTTATCTACGGATTTTACACACATTAGTTTCAAGAAATTATGAAATTTAAATTCTTATATTATTTATAACACTCATATTTATTTTTGTACAACAAAATTGAACTCTAAGCAATAATAAAATGTTGATAAATAGTATCACAAAAAGGCGGTACTTAAAGAGCTTTGGAATGTGGGTCAAGATTAGTTTTGAATTCTCCATTTCATCAAATTCAATAAATATCAATAGGGAACCCCTTTCTTCAACGAGCCGTCGGAGATTACAAAAGCAAGTTTTAATATGTAAATAAGTAGTCATATCTAGTTACTTGTTTGATAATTTGCCCTATATATTGTATACACAGAAGAATGTTGATTTTTGTGCTGCACATTTTATAACGATTGGATGGTAAAGAAAGTAATTTAAGAAACTATTTTAAATAATTTGATGCGGAGGAAAGTAGTCTGAAGGTATGTTACAATAATTTAATGAACTCACATTTGCCTTGCCGAGTAGTTCGTATATATAGGAAGCTGGATAGGTGGTGCCATCAGCTTTATTGTCCACAACCACTGCATCGATGGCCTTCTCCAGTTCGAGCAGCATCTCCTTGAGCAGCGTTAGATCGTCCATGGTGAAGTCCTTTGGTTCATCGGGACCGCCTGCATCCTGCGAATCTGCGCTGCTGGTAAATATCTTCATGATGTGGGTAACATCCTCAATGGCCATGGCCACATCAGAGGAGCGTATCTGCACCGAGGCGGACTCCTCGCAGATCTTCTCAATGTTATGCGCCTCATCCAGAATGACAATTGTGTTGCTCAGCTCAATTTTGTTGGCCTTGCGCGCCTTGGGATCCAGCAGATAGTTATACGGCATGAAGGTGATGTCTGCATTGTTGACCAGCTCTTTGGACGCAAAGTACGGGCACATCTTTAGTCTCTGTCCCACCTTGACCAAATCTTCAATATCCATAATGGTGGGTCCACGAAAATCCGGATGATCCTTCTTGGACTCAACGCGCAACTGAAACGAGCAGCTCTTGGCATGCACCTTCAGTTTACACATGTTTACCTTGTTGGAATTGCCCTGCTCCCGCATCACATCCGGATGGATGCACAGCTGATCCCTTGAACCAAGCACCACAGAACGCATATTCGCATAGGCGGTGCGCTTTAGCTCACGTATCGCCTGATTTAGCTGGGAATGGGTGCGTGAGGCATATATAACCTTAGGAACACCCCAATTGTTGGCCTTGCCCATGGTAGCCACCAAGTCACTGCCGGCTCCGGATCCCGCCTGTTTTTGTTGTTCCTGCTGCATTTTTTGCATATTGACTTGCAGTTCCGACTGTCGGGTGCGTATCCAAGCGAGAGAGGAGCACAGCAGACTTAGGGTTTTACCGGTGCCGGTGGGGGATTCCAGGACTCCGTTGGTTCCATCCCGTAGGCAAATAATCACCTTTTCCATATAAGCGCGCTGCACATCGTAGGGCTCGAAGGGGAAATGCACCGGTATGCCGGCGATTATGTTCTCCGGCATGATAACACACACTTTCAACTATTATCGATTCCGTGTTTCTGTTTTTGTGCTGCTGTCTGCTGAGTTCGCGCGCCAAAACAAAGTGAACATGTGTTTGCCGCCGGCTAACGACCCTGTGCTGACTATCGATAACGATATGTTGACATATCGCCTGTATTTCGTAAACGTTTAGCAAGTACCTCACATATTTTTTAGCACAATAAATAAATTTATAATCAATATTTATTTAAAATGAAATTATACCTTTTATCAAATGGTGTTTTGGGCAAATTGAAAATATGCTACCAACTCTGTGCCATTGCGATAAGGCAAACATCCCTGCACTTGCTGACTATCGATTTATCGATATACCCCAAAAATAACAACAATCGCAGCGGCTCAGTTAGTTTTTCACTTTTGAACAGAGAGGTTGGTTGGCCAAGCGGCGCCAAAGTAGAAGAAGCGCAAATGCAACAGCAATAGAAAAAGGCAGGCGAAGGCGACAAATTCGGGACGCAACGAGAGTGACGGCCACAAAGAGAGTGTGTGTGTGTGCATGTGTGTGAAACAAACTTAACCGCCTGCTGAGATACTACAAGTAAACATACAAATAACTACATACATACACATACAAACATACATGCCCCAACACTAGTCGTGTCGCTTTGGCTGTCTGTCCGTTCGTCTCACGCTCGGTCGGTCCGTCGGTTGTTCGGTCGTCGTCGCAGTCCGACAGTCAGTCACGTCAGTCAGTTGGCGAGTGGATTGGTTGGTTGGCTGACTGGCTGGGTTGGTTTCGGCTGCGCTGTCGGGTAGCGGGGCTGCTGCTTGGATGAGTGAACGAGCGAGCGAGCGCCAAGAGAGAGGAGCAGTGAGTGAGCGAGTGTGAGAGCGTGCGTATAAAAGTTGTTTGTGTGCTACGGGCTATGCACCTTAATACAGCCGCATACACACACACACGCATACGTTTGTCATGTGTGTGTGTGCTTTTTTTTTAAGTGTGAGTGCTTGACTGAGAGCGCGCGGGGCGGGGAGGCGGTGATAAATTTTTGTTGGCACAAAGTAAAATATAACAGAATACAAAAAAAAAATTGCTCGTCTAATCGAAAATACAGCAAAAATAACGGAATATTGACCGATTAATGTTAATATGAATATTTGTTTTGGTTAATTGCCAGCAACATATTATTTTAACGGCCCTCTCTCTTGCTCTTTCTTCTCGCTTGCAGTCGACTCCAGTAGTAAATAGCGCAGCTTATGTTCAGTGTTCAGTTTTTTATGATGATGATGCTGTGTGTGTGTGTTTCGGTGACGTTGCGAACGCAACTATAATTATGCTTCTTTGTAGAGTTATTAGCTCTCAACAACAATAACAACATCGGCTGCACCCACAATCAGCTGGACGTAACACACTTGAAAGCTTGGCGCGTTCTTTCACAATCGAAAGTGCAACGTTGCATTTAGTATATCGTTTGTTTCGATAGTCGCCGATAAGCGCATTGCCAACCCACTGCCACATGCAAATTAGTTCTCGTATCGTGTTCTTGTCGCATTTAAAATTAAGGTCACACTAATCATGTCGTTTGTCAAATGAGACATCCCTTCCCCCTCACCCTTTCTACACATAAAGCAATAAACAACAAAAAGTTGCAACTTCATTGGCGATCCTGTGCGGCAAGGTCGTTGCTATTGTTACTCAGCTATCATGGCCTTAAACTCTTTTGCGTTTCACAGCAATTAACTCTTAAATCGCAACAGCGTGTTGTGAGTTAAAAAAGTAAAAAAAGAAAAGAAATAGAAGTGTGGCCAACCCCCTTACCCACATTGTTTTGTTACCTTGTTGTGGCGTTGCCACCAGTCACAAATGCTAATGTTATTGTGTGTTTAACAATTTGGTTTGTGTTTGTGTGTTGCAATTAATAATGCATTAAACAATACGGCATGACCCAGATGGTCATTTTATCCACGTGCGGCTTTTGGTTAGCTGCAAGCATCTGTTTTCCTAGTCTATTGTGCATTATTTTTGATATCTGGCAACGCTGCGCTGTGCCGTTGAGCGTGAATGTAGTACACGCATGTAATACGTTTGCATGGCTGTTTGTGTGTGTGTGTGCTCGCGAGTTGTGTGTGCGCGCGAGTGTGAGTGAGTGCTCCTATTCAAATAGAAAATGAGTGCTTTGTACTCGAAACTCAGTCAATTAGTCGCCAGAAGGCGGCGGCAGCGATGACAACGGCAACTGCAGGCGCGTCGATAAGAATTTTATTTATTTTTTGTTGTTTGCCGCGCGTTATTTTACATACTTTTAAAATACATTGTACGCTAACTTAGGCTTGCACTTGCAATGTATCATAAGCAAGCAAGGGCGGGGGGCGTTGATTTTTTACCCGAAAATTTGTCTATTCCCGATTTGGCCAGTTGTTGCTGCCAATTAGAGATGTGTGCGTGACGACGATCGCTAAAGATAATAGTGCTAAAAAATACGCGAAATACACACGTGCTGCTAGACGAAAGTGTTTGTGTGTGTGACGTTATATATATATATATATATATATGTATTTAATTGTGTGCATTTTATATACGTTGTATATTGAGAAATGTAAGCCTTGATAGTACATTTCTGATATGGGTGTAAATTGTGAAACCCTCAAATATGACCACATTCACGTACATATATAAATATATATATATATATATATAAAGTCACTTATATTGATCGTGCGTGTGTATTGCAATCAATGATTTCACGGCGCTCACGCACTCATCTCTAATGCCAACAGAGCGATGGACATAAGTGAAGACTGAATGAACGACAGACTCTTTGTCGAGCAGACGAAATGAGCGCATTTGGGACTCGATTGTCTGCTGCTGTAATTTGTGTCAAACACGAATATTTATTCTCCTAGCAAAAATAAGAGAGAGAGCGCTTTCAAGTCACTCAGTCAGAAGCTGTTTAGGCAAAATTAGCACATTTATTCTCCAAATTGTGCGTTTGTTCCTGTCTCAGTGTGTGTGTGTGTGTGTGTGTGTACGTTTCTGTTTGCCTGAGCATTATCAGTGATTACGAAGGTGATAGATGTATGTGTATGAGTGTGTGTGTGTTTGTTTGTATTACAAAATCAGCCAGTTGACTGCTGTTGCTTGATCGACGCACAGTGCGTATGCGCAACATGCAAATTGTAATTCTAATTGAAATTTTTGTTTTTCTTCTGCTTCTTTTCCCTCATTGCAGAGCTTTGGTAGACTTTCCATATCCAAATGTCAGCTGTTTCACGCAACATGTACTATAAAAGCGGCACAGTGAAACGAAGAAAAAGAGCAAATCGCTTGAGTCCAGGACAAAAAGAGGCAAAAGCACGCTGCTAGCAAAGCACACTGTGAAAGAGCAGCAGCAATCAAAAAAACAAAAAGAGGAGTAACAAAAAAAATAAATAAATAAACAAAACAACAAACACAAAAGAAAAGAAAAAAACACATTAAACAGCAGCAACAGGAATCAACAGCAATAACAAGAGGAAGAAGAAGAAGACGAGCAACAACCAGTAACGGAGTAGTATCAGAGTTGTGCAAGAAGAAGAAGACGACACAACACAACACAACACACCCACAACTAACTCTCCATAATACACAGACAGATATACGCAGTCTCTCTTACGAACTGCGCTCAAATTAACTCTCTGGAGGCGGCGCAGTGCAAGAAACGGTAAATTAAGTTTGCATTTTGATCAGACACGGCCAAATGGAGAGGCGAACAAAAAAGAGATTGCTTGGTGACCATTACAGTGAGCGGCGTAGTCTTACTTCCATCAAAGATGACATACGACTGGCTATGGGTCTGTGGGCCGTGTCTGATTTTGATGATATCTCACTCTCTCTCGCTAATCACAGCCCTGTCTGTGTGTGCGTGTGTGTGCATATATGCATGCGCGTAAAGGCCAAAATAGAGTACACAAACAGTCTGCGCAAATTGCTTATTTGTATAAGCCTCTCAAATTGGGAAAATAACAAAAGAGCCAAAAAAAAATGAAATTGTCCAACACTGAACCGAATACAATTTGTTTGTATTTTCTTAATGTCGAATATATTTTTTATTATTTTTGAAAGCTACCTTAAATGGAATTTGAAATATTATTATTATTTCATATATAATTGGGTATAGCTATAAACTATCAACCTAACTTGAAAAAACTGCTAACTAAGGTCTTCGGCTAAGATATTAACAATTAATTTTTTAAAAAATTTAAATTCTAGTTTTTGCTTTTAGGGTATTTAAAAAGTATTTCAAATTTAAATTTTAAATAGTATTTACAAATTTAAAGCAATGCGTCAAACTGTCTGTGTAGTCGTCTATGATCAACTTAATAATCTCTAATCTTTTGTCTCTATTATATTTCATTTTGGTTTCGTGTAGGAGGAAAGCGCCGTGCACAAAAAGGGGGAGTTGGAGTTGGAGTTGGGCGCTTGGCAGCCATGACAATCATACTCTTTCTGGTGGACACCTCGTCGTCCATGTGCCAGAAGGCGTATGTGAATGGTGTGCAGAAAACGTATCTGGACATTGCCAAAGGCGCCGTCGAGACGTTTCTCAAATATCGGCAAAGGACACAGGATTGCCTTGGTGATCGATACATGCTGTTGACGTTCGAGGAGCCGCCGGCAAATGTGAAGGCCGGCTGGAAGGAGAATCATGCCACATTTATGAATGAGCTGAAAAATCTACAAAGTCACGGCCTCACCTCAATGGGTGAATCGCTGCGCAATGCCTTTGATCTATTAAATCTAAATCGTATGCAATCAGGAATCGATACCTATGGCCAGGGTCGCTGTCCGTTTTATTTGGAGCCGTCGGTGATCATTGTCATTACCGATGGCGGTCGGTATTCGTATCGGAATGGTGTCCATCAGGAGATCATATTGCCGCTAAGCAATCAAATACCCGGCACCAAATTCACCAAAGAGCCCTTTCGCTGGGATCAGCGTCTCTTCTCGCTCGTCCTTCGCATGCCCGGCAACAAGGTCGATGAGCGTGTCGATGGCAAAGTGCCGCACGATGATTCACCCATCGAGCGGATGTGCGAGGTAACCGGCGGTCGATCATATCGTGTGCGCAGCCACTATGTCCTCAATCAGTGCATTGAGAGCCTCGTGCAGAAGGTGCAACCGGGCGTGGTGCTACAATTTGAGCCAATGTTGCCCAAGGATACGAGCAGCAGTGGCAGCAACAGCAGCAACAGCAATAGCTCAACGACAGCGACGACCTCAACGGGATCATCCTCATCATCATCGACGGAGTCCACGCCTGATATCGTCTTCCAGCCGATAAAGAAAATGATTTATGTGCAGAAGCATATTACGCAGAAGACCTTTCCCATTGGGTATTGGCCGCTGCCGGAGCCCTATTGGCCCGATTCCAAGGCGATAACATTGCCGCCACGTGATGCCCATCCCAAGCTAAAGATTCTAACGCCTGCCGTCGATGAGCCGCAGCTGGTGCGCAGTTTTCCCGTCGATAAATACGAGATCGAGGGTTGTCCACTGACCCTGCAGATCCTCAACAAGCGGGAGATGAACAAATGCTGGCAGGTGATTGTCACGAATGGCATGCATGGATTTGAGTTGCCTTTTGGATATTTGAAGGCATCACCGAATTTCAGTCAGGTGCATCTCTATGTGCTGGCCTACAACTATCCGGCATTGTTGCCGCTGCTGCATGACCTCATCCACAAGTACAACATGAGTCCGCCGAATGATCTCATGTATAAATTTAATGCCTATGTGCGTTCGATACCACCATATTACTGCCCATTTTTGCGCAAGGCTCTCGTCAATATCAGTGTGCCCTATCAGCTGCTGCAGTTCCTCTTGCCGGAGAATGTCGACAACTATCTGTCGCCAACGATAGCGAATCAACTGAAGCATATTAAGAACACAGCCAAACAGGATCAGGAGAATCTTTGTCTTAAGGTCTACAAGCAGCTGAAACAACCGAAACCGCCTTATCGTCAGGTGGAGACGGCCAAATTATGTACGGGTGCTGCACTGCGTCGTGATCTGGTGCGTCATCCCCTGCTACGGGATACGTTTGCCAAGCTGCATTCGGAAATTGAGCCCGTGGAGAATTACACAATCGTTGTGCCTCAGCTGACGCATCAATCATCAGCGAAAACGTATCGAAATCCCTTTGATATACCCCGTCGCGATCTTGTCGATGAGATAGCGCGCATGCGTGAGACTTTCCTGCGGCCCGCCAGTGTGGTGGCGAAAGATTCGGGACATTGTCTGCCCATTGCCGAGATGGGCAACTATCAGGAGTATCTCAAGAATAAGGACAATCCGTTGCGCGAAATTGAGCCGACCAATGTGCGACAGCACATGTTTGGCAATCCCTACAAGAAGGACAAGCACATGGTCATGGTCGATGAGGCCGATCTCAGCGATGTGGCGCCCATGAAGTCACCAAGCTCAAATGGCGGCGGCAGCAACTCACCCTCATCCAGCGGCAGCGGCGGCAACAATCACATGATTTCCATTGGTGGCATGTCAAACTTAATGCTGGGCGGCGGCATTGGCATGGGTCCAATGGGCTCCAATTCCAAGAAACTGGATCCCAACGCACGCGGACGCAAACGCAAAGCGGGCCCGCTGCCACGTGCCTTTGAATTCCGGCGCTTGTCCACGGATTCGTCGCGCAGCAACAGCGTCAGTCCCACGCCGAGCAAATCGAGCAGCGGCAGCAGCAGTCCAGCTGGCGGCGGCAGCGGCAACATTGCGGATCTGGCGTTCGATGAGGACAGTAACAGCAGCTTTTGCTCGGAGCCGTCCAGCCGAAGTAGCAGCCCCATTAGCAACAGCAGCAGCGGTATTGGCAGCAATAACAACAGCAGCAGCAGCAACAGCAGCAGCAACAACAACAACAACATCATGCCCGTCAGCGACGACAGCGACTGTGGATCACCTTCGTCGGAACGTCTGAATTTTGACTTTAGCGAGGAGGAAGCCAGCGACCAGGAGATGCCACTCAATGGCTATGTGCACAATTTTATCAATGGCATTGCCGATGAGGAGCGCACCACTGAAGCGGACCATTGCGCCAGCAATATTGCCAGCGGCAACAACAGCAGCCCCAGCAGCAGCAGCAACAGTAGTTCTGTTGCATCTGTTGCAGCAGAGACAATAACTCCCACAGTGATAAGCAGCACAGGCAGCGTTAGTGCAGCAGTAGCAGCGACAGTTGCGAGCAATGGCTCACCCGAGCAATGCAGCAGCAGCAGCAGCAGCACCAGCCACCACAACAGCAATAACAATCATCACCATCATCAGCACCAGCAGCACCAGCACCACAGCAGCAGCAGTGGAGTCTTATATGTACCGCTCAATGGACTCACAATGCAGCATGCCGCCTACAGCAGCAATGTGTGTGCACCCTTGGATAATGCGCTGCTTATGTTGCCGCCGTCGGCAGCAACAGCAATGCATAAAGCTATTTCAATGTCGCCGCTGTTGCTAGTGCCCAATGGCTATACGAGTCATCATGGCGGCATGTTGTCGCCACCAGCTGCATTAATTGCTGCAACGATAACAACAACAGCAGCAGCAGCTACAACAACAGCAACAACAACAGCAGCTGCGACGTCAGCGGCAGCAACAACAACAAGCAGCGGCAGCACAACAACAACCACAACAGCAACGACGGCCCTAAGTGCTTACTGTAGTCATAATGATATCAATGATGCCTCTGAGATCTCACGCATATTGCAAACGTGCCACAATGGCAGCAGCAACAGCATTAGCATCAGCAGCAACAACAACGGCAGCAATAGCTCGGGCAGGAGCAGCCCTTTAAACGGCATTATTGATGGCAATGGACATGACTTGGATTCGGAACAAACCGGCAATAGTTTTGATGCACTGAAGCGCACAGCCGGCGGCAGTGGCAGCAGCAGCCCATCAGCAATAACAGCAGTCGCCGGCAATCCGCATTTCTACTGGGGCAGCGGGCTCAATCATCACAGCAGCACCAACAACAATAGCAACAGCAGCAGCAACAACAATAATAATAATAATAATACCAATAACAGCACCAATAACAACAACAACAACAACAGCACTCAGCACAGAAGCCACAACAACAGCAGCCCCAAACTGGAGCTTAAATCGTCGCCCACGCACAGCAACTGTAGCAACAGCAGCGGAAACAACAATAACAACAACATCAACAATTGCGACTCCCTGTTGAACTCACCGGAGCGTGAACTCAGCGAGGATCAGCGTGAAGCGGCACGCAAACATAATACGGATTTGCGTTTGCAAATCTTTCGTGATATACGACGACCGGGTCGCGATTACACACAGCTGTTGGAGCATTTGAATTTGATAAAGGGGGACCAGGAGATGAAAACCGATTTCATTGAGATGTGCATCAGTGAATCGATGCGTTTCCGGCGACATCAAATGGTGTGCAGCATCCAGGAGTGGTGGGATAGCAAGCAGCAGCCTTTGGAGATCACGAAGAGTTAACGTTGGCTGATATGGAATTGAGCTTGCGACAAGCACCTGCAGCAGCAGCAGCAGCAGCAACATGCAACATGTCTGTGATGTCAATAACAACAACAACAACAACAACAGAAGCAGCAGTTAACTGAACCGCAGTGTTTAAGTTAAGCTATATCTAGAGTATACATCAAATATACAGTAGTTCAGCACGCCAGGCCAAACCAGAAGTTATAACATACAGTAGTCTCTCGTAAATTTTGTACGCATCAGATTCAGATTCAGATACCAAAACCGATACCGATATTGCAAACATAAATTAGAAATTAAATAATTTTCCAACTTTCAAGCTTGTTCAAAAATCTATTTGATATTGTATCAAAGTTCATAAGTGCCTAAAAACAAGGGAACAACATTTTCAAGATTTCAAATTCAATTTCTGCAACTCTTAATCAAATATAATTGCCCGTCAGATACTACATTTGAAATGGAATAATTTATCTAGAAATATATCATAGTTTCACAGTGCATCACAGCAAAAGATCAAAAAGCAAATATTTTATACAACTACGAAGAATGCTAATTTCTGGAATGCCAGTTCTGGTTTGCGAGCGACTGCTGTATATATCTCGTCAATTTACAAAATTTTAGTGAAAACACCAATCCACACACATACAAATACAAATACAAATACACAACAACGCACACACCTATACACGATTGTAAATAATTGAAATTGTCGAGAGTTTTGTTTGGGGGTTTTTAGTTAAATCTTTTTTTGTAGGGTTTGTATAGGGGCTGTATTTATATAGTTAAGCGTAACGAGTAAAAAAACAAAACAAAACAAAAGAGTAACTTTGATATAAACATAACAATATTGAATATAATTACCGCAAATTAGTTACATAACGTGTAAAAAAAAACAAAAACAAAAACAAACAAAAAAGAAATCAGATTTAACAACAATTTGTAGCGTAAAGTTTATATAATTAGTCGTTAGTCGGTTTAGTACATAGTCTAATAACTGTATTAGCCAAGTAAGCATGTAACACTAGTTTGCAAGCCTGCTAAAAAAAAAAAACAAAAATCGATATATTCAAATATATATATATATATATATATATATTTAAAGGCTATAGGCAACAAAGCATAAAGAAAATCACATCTAATGTTTATTTTTAATTAATTAAAAACAAAAATTTTTTCTATTGTAATAACGAGTTCAATTTTTTAAACCCTTGAGCTGTACAATATATTTTTAAAATAGATTTTAACTAATTAACCACAGCTCGATTTGTTGTTGGGCGTCAGGTTTTAATTATTATAATTAATTATTACTGGTTTCGTCATTTTAAGCAATCTTCAATTTTGTTGTATTTGGCAGAAATTGTCGTAACTATCGATCTAAGCAACTGATATACATATACATATATATATATATATATATATATATGTATATATGTATATATATATATATATATATGTATCTCTGTTCTAGGCAAAAATATATTTTATTATTAATTTTTTTTTTTTTTTGTTACATTAAGTTTTATTTAAGTTTTTAGTTTGTATGCAATAATTTACAGCTTACATACAAATGCAGTTAATTAACATACATTACATACACAACATGCTTACATATACATACATACATATATATAAACAAAACGAAAAAGAAAATCTGTTTTAAACACAAAAGTTTGTTATCGATACATTTTATTCATATTTATTTAAGCGCTTTAGCACACTGTACAGAGCCAAGCCAGGAGCAAGAGTTACCGTTAAAACGTATAGATGCATGCGCTTATGTGTGAGTGTTGATGAATGATGATTGTACGACTGTGTGTGTGTGTGTGTGTGTGTGTGTGAGTGTGTGAGAGAGTTGCTCGTCATTTTTGTTTGCTTTAAGGGACATTTATCAAAATATATTATTATCATATTTAACGAATTCATAAGCAAGACCTAAGACAACGGCAGCAGCAAGAAACAATAACAATCGGCAGCTACAAATTCAGCTGCTAATTAAATAAAAGTAAAAGCAATGTCTACAATTTATTTTTCGTCTGCCATTTGCCATTTATTAAATATTACAGTTATTTTCCGGTTCTTCCTGCCCCAGACACCCCCCCCCCCCCCACCCAACAACACACACACACACCAAATGTTACATTACGCGCCTGCCACGGCTGCCATGCCCCCATTTGGGGGCTGCGCCTCTGCAGTGACGCCCATGTATGCTATGAATGTGCCCCTGTGTAAACACACTTCCCACTCTTCACCCCTTGACACTCCCACCCCATTATGTGCATAAATCTTGGCCATAGCTGTCTTACTCCTTATTTTATATCATATCCCGTTCAAAGTTCAAGATCATAACCTCAATATTAATTCTGTATTGTGTACCCTTTGATGAATAAAGCCAAAACATTGAGGATAATTATAGATTAAATGGATTTGGGAGCTTATTTTTATCTACTTCCTTCTATCCTACTTGTTTTTCTATTTAGACTTGTTATTGCAGTATATGTAACTATATTCCACAAGTGTCCTTAACTAATATACATTTTGAGGTTACTTTCGTACAAATTTAAATTCGAAAGCAAATACATATGCCGTAACATAAATAAGAGTAAGTGTTATCGATTGGTACATTTTTATTGCCGATATTTGGACCACTTCAAATAATATTTGTAAACCATAAATGCAGGAAAGCTTACATTTTCAAAATTTGCCGCTGCCATTCACAAAAATCGTCTACAAGCAGCCAGCTGACTGCAATCGATAACTGGTTCATTAGTGCTGATTAAGTCCACCGATGTTTTTCAAACCACAGAACTGCCATATTATTTTATTTGTCATTTGGGAATGTTATTTAAAATAAGTGAGGTTTTTTTTTAAACATTTCCAGACAACATTTTAAAGTTATTATGCCTACATATGCGATTTTGTGAGCGCAAACACAGGGCTGCAATTGTGTCATCGCTAACATTGAATTGCAATTCACATGAAAAATGAACAATCAAGAAGAAGCAGCTCATTGGTCGGAGTTTGGTTCATAAAACACACACCGAAATGGACAAACCCAACACTAGCGCCTAGCAGTTGTTGGGTGAGTGGCAAAGGCAAAGGCAAAAGCAAAAGTGAATTTTTCGAAAACCCGAAGCAATATGCAAAATTAATGTGCGCTACGCACATTGTTTGCTGTTAAACATTAACGCAATGCAAACCATATTCACGGCAAACGCAAGTTCCACTTAACATTGGATTTGGAGTTGGAGTTATTATTTTTTTTTTTTGTATTTGTATTTGTTGGTTTTGCGGAAAGTAAAAGTGGCTGCCGCCTGCCCCCCGCCCCCGCCATTGCTCCGTGTATGTGTATGTTTGTATTTATATGTGTATGTGTATGTGTGTGTGCGCGCGAATGTTGTGAGTAGTGTGTTAAAAGAAGTTGCAAAAATACAAAAAGTTACGCAAATAAAAAAAAAGTGCAAAATAAATAACAACAAAAACAACAGCGTGTGTGTATGATAGAGAGAGTGAGAGAGAGAGAGAGAGCGTGTACCGGTCGGCAGAGCAATGAGCGAGAATAACGGCACCATCACAGCAGCCAATGGACCGCGAGTCGTTACCATCTACAAGACGGAAACTGGCTTCGGTTTCAATGTGCGCGGACAGGTGTCCGAGGGCGGACAATTGCGTTCGATTAACGGTGAACTATACGCCCCCCTACAGCATGTTAGCGCTGTGTTGGAGAACGGCGCCGCCGAGAAGGCGGGCATCAAAAAAGGCGATCGCATACTCGAGGTGTAAGTAGCATCCAGTGTTTGACAATGTCACAAATATAAATACCAATATAAAAAAAAGCTTCCTTTTTGACGGGGCGACTTCATGTTTGACCTGTTTGTCATGCCCCACCCCGCACCGCACCGCCCCGCCCTGCCCTGCCCTAGCCTGTATCGCTATGCCAGCGAAGCGCATAAGAGAGAAAGAGAGCGAGTCTAGCCTAGAGTTGGGCGCGTGTCGCGATACGAGCTAGCAAGCGATTTAATTTGATCAAACTAATGCTTCTACATACATATGTATGTATATTGATCTTTATACGAATAAAGTCAATAAAAGTATACATTTTTCATTGCACCATTTTGTAGAATCAAAAAATTAAATGAAAATTCTTTCATAATTATTTATACATATGTATATATTTTCATATGATTTACTAGAATTAAAAAAAAATACAAAAAAATATACCTACAATTTAAAAGCAAACATAACTATAGAAATACTTATTATAGTTTTTAAAAAAAATCCATAATGCGCCCATCTCTAACTAAGCCCACCCACTGAACGACTCCACTCGAAATGGAAAAGAAACTTAAAGCTGCGGCTTAGGCTTGGGGGGAGTCCTGGAATCAATAAAACGTTGTGTTTGTAAGAGGGAGACGGCTGTTACTGAACTTTGCCAACATCATAAATATCTGGCAGCTAACTGTGTTTGCTTGCTGCTGTTTTTTTGTTTTTGTTGTTGTCGTTTTGTTGTTGTTATGGCGTAATATTTATGCCACTGTTTGGTCACACACACACACAAACACGCATTCACATACACAGTGACACCGAGCAAGCTAATTAAAATGCCCCTCCTCTCCCCCCTACTACCGTTCTCCTGCTGTCATTCAAGCGCTCAGTCTTTATGCTCTCACCTAACTGTCGCTCACTCTCACTCTCTCACTCTCTCGCTCTTGCTTGCATTCATGTGCTCTGCTCGTTGGTAAGCTTTTGTTTTGCATATTTGACATTTTGTGCTATCGCTTGCCAACCAAACCCACTCCCCGCACCCCCCACACCGCTATGCTATTAGTCAAAACACGTTGCATATAATTGAATTTCTTTTGGGCGCCAATGCCGTGATAACCTTTCGCTCTCTTCCTGCGCACAAATGCAATTAATAAATGTAGCAACAGTTTCGTTGCGCGGCGGATAACAACTTAATTATCGTTAGCAGCGTTGTGCGCCTCCCCCCTGTGAACTTTACCCCCAACCAACACGCGCTGTTTGCATCCCCCGCACGCAGACACACGCCACAAATTGGCAAATGTTTAGTTTTCAGCTTGTGTGTATTTTTTTTTTTCATTTTTTTATTTTCGCACTTGGGTCCGCCCCTGCTGTCATTTTGTGGCCGTTGTTGCTGTTGTTGATTATCATTTGATTATAAACTGTAGCAACAACAACAACAGCAACAACAACAATGACAACATTTATGAATTTGCTGCACGTGTGCAAACAAAGCCAACTGCAATAAAAGCTTGACAAACACACAAAAACGGTTTATTTGCTATTTACACTTTAAAATACTTGCATTTAAATTTTATTTGTATTTTTGTTTGTCTCAGTTGTTAAATTCTCATGTTACCGACTCACGTAATTGAACCGGCTCCAATTTAGTTCCCTGGCCATAAATTTAGACTCCAAATATACAATTTTGATGGCAAATAAACACAAGAAGAATTTGTCTTTATTTGTTGTGTCGAATATTGAATACTCTTATATGATCTTAACTAAATTATTTCTTATGCTTATGTATAAATATTTGGCAAAATCTAATATTGACTTTTTCTTTTGTTGTGATTAGTCAAAACCCTCTATAAGTGTATATGAATATAATACATAGTATTTTTTATGTCGAATTTTGAATACTCTTATATGATCTTAACTAAATTATTTCTTATGCTTATATATAAATATTTGGCTAAATCGAATATTGACTTTTTCTTTTGCTGTGATTAGTCAAAACCCTCTATAAGTGTATATGTATATAATAAATAGTATTTTATAGCAATATATTTGATTACTTTTCGGTCCCTTCGAATTGATTTGCTTACTTTTTCATTATTTATTTCGTACTTATTGTACATTGTGTATTCCGTTTACTATCAAGTGACTCAGCTTTTAAGCTGTACCTTGATAGTGGGTAAAGCTGCTTATCTGTGCACATTTTACATATATACTATACATATGTATATACAATTTATTATTTATAAATAGCAGTTCCGTCCAGAGCTGAGAGCGAAAATTGAGTATGATTTTGTTGACCATCAGCTGCATTTATTTATTTATTTATTTCCAAATGTAATTTGAGAGTCTCCACGGTTCTTATTTGTTTGGCATAGTGTGCCATATAAAGATAATACATATCGCTTACATTATGGCATATTTCAGTATTTAACAAATTAACAAATATTTTGTATATTCATGAAATGAATTTTTCTTAAAAACTAGTCGGCTTTTTTGGTTCGCTTGTAACATATGCAAATCTGAACCACTTGCGAACCGGTTCACAGACATTTTGCCTTATAGATATGGTTGTTAAAAGCAATTAACATTTGTATTCAATTAAAAACTAACTCGAATTATATATGTATATTTAGTTCACCTAGTTGCTTGCCCAGCCCTGTTTCGCTTAGCCCTGTTCATGTGTAAGTCCTCTCTCTTTCTTTTGCTCCCTCTCACTTGCTTTGAGGGGCGTCAACTGCAAACTGTCGCCACTCCGCTCTTCCACTCGTCCGCTCTTCCTCATGCTCCATATCCGCACCGCTTATCAACATTTCTGTCAGAGGGGTAGTGGGCTTGGTGTGGTATAGGGGAGGGGTGTGTGTGTGTGTGTGTGTGTTAGTTGCGTGCAGCTTGTGTTTAATTTGGTCGTCGCTCATTGTTTATTCAAGCTAAATGCTTTTGAATAATTGCTGCTGGTTTTCTTGGCAAATTGCTTAGAAATCGGGCAAAATATATTCTAAAAGACGTTGGACAACACCCTTCGGCCGAGTCGCGGCCACCAGCTGTTGCAGCTGCATGGCTGCCCACATTGTGGGTGCACTGTTGCACAAGCTGCCATTGCAGCGCACACAGTACGGATCGTTGGCACTGCACTCGGGCACTTGGCCGGAGCAGCCACGCACCGTGTACACCAATTGCAGGCGACTGATGACGGTGCTGACGCACAGTTCCGCCGGGCTGCTGCAGTTGCTCGCCTGCATGGCAGCGGGTTGCTGCATGGCGGCACAATCGTCGTCCTGCTCCTGCGAATTGCAGCGATAGCAACTGCGTACGGACCAGCGATTGCAGTTGTCGCCGCTGCGGCACAATTGGCATGCCTCTCCTGCTTGCACCACGAAATCGTCATCGACACAGCCGCGACGCAGTTGCGTATCTAATAGAAATGAAATCAAGGGTACAGATTGCTCAACCATTGGGTTTACTTATACAAATATTAAATATGCTACGTTTATGCCATGAATATCATGATTTATATGCAATTCCACATAATCAATTTCTGTGCTTCGGATATGAATGAAGCCATAGTTAGTATGAGAATTATAAGTTCTTGCCTTGAATATCATGAATATTTAGATTTTGAAGCGATCTGGCAGCACCCGTTTCTTAGTTTAGAAAGTCGATTTATTTTGCTTTACATGAAAATTGAAAGTCAGTTTTTTGAAATATAATTTTACTTTTTGAATAATTTAGAAAGCACTTACAATTCAATTTTGACTACATTTATATGTAAATAAATTTGTGCAAATTTTATTCAATTTAATTTCATGATGCCTAGAATAGTTTCAAGAAGAAGAACTTTTGCCAACATTCCATTAGAACTTAATCAATGATAACTTCAAGACAAGAATTTATTGAATAGCTTGAGACGTTCAGTTCACCGAACTAGTTCATTGTAGTGCAACTGTAACGGCAGCTGACTCACCCTAACCTTGCTCGCAGGAATAACAGGCATTGGTGCCCGTTGCGCACTGTTGGCTCTTCAAGGCATGCCCCGTGCGGCAGTTGGCATCGCTGGTGGAGTTGCAGGTGGCGCAGGCAATGTCCTGGCACTGGGCATTGCAATTGTCACCGTAGCACTGGTGCAGCTCGCCGGTGGGAAAGAAGCCCATGGTGGTGGAGCAGCCGCGCTGCAGGACATCCGTTTGATTGTTGCGATGCGTGTAGCAGCGTTCGCGATGTCCCAGCATTACCTTATTGACGCACTGCGTCACCGTTGCATTGCTCAGCGCACAGTCCGCTGCCACAGCCGCTGGCTGCTGCTCCCGCTGACAATCGCCATTGGGCGAGAGCCGGCTGTGGGTGCACTGCAGGCAGCTGCTCTCGTTGACAGTCACCTCCGCATTGCAGCCATTGTAGTTGCACTTGAGGCACACATGGGGACAAGCCGCGGGTAGATTTGTGTGCTCGCAGCCACGCTGTGTGTTGCTCAAATGGAGTATATTCGTATAGCAGCGATCCTCGGCATTGTAAACGGGACATGGGAGCAGCAGCTGGGGTCGCTGGCTCACATCGATGCAGGTGGCGCCGCTGCACTGATAGCAGTGCAGCCGATCCGTGGGATAAACGTGACGATTGCACAGGCTTGTGCTGCAGCGATCGCAGGGCTCCGCACAGTAACCATTTGGATAGAGACGACGCAGGCAGCCGCGTCGTGTCAATCCCGCCGTTATGGAGACGACACATTCATCATTCGCTTGGGTGCACTCCTCCACCTCCAGCTGCTGGCCGGGACGTGTGGCACACTCGGCATCCTCGGCCGAATCGCAGGCATAGCATTCCAATCCTTGACAGACGAAAAGCAACTGCAGCAGCGTTGCTCCCACCAGCAATTCTTTCGTTACCCTCATCTGCTCTTGGTTGTGGCAATGGTTGCACTGCCTTTTGGGCCTCTGGAACAACAAAGAGTGGCGTCGATTTTCCACTTTTGGCTTAGCTTCATTGCAGATTAGATTAGGCCTCAAGTGGCCATTGTTCCATTGTTTTGCCTTTGATTTCTTGATATATGCATTGGGCCTATCTGACTGATCGGCACGATATAGACACTCGTCTATCAATCTGTTCATATACCTATGTATATATATACTCAGACTTGACACTCTACATTTGATATTTAAAGCCAGAAAATTAATCTGATTAAGAGGTATAACGGTATTTTCAGTTGCTTATAGTTTTAATCCCCCAGTTGGTGGTTTTCAAAAGATTCGTCTCTCAGGAATATTTCTCTGTATATATAATTACAAAAAACAGTCTCAAGTTGTTATCTAATAAAGTCTATAACTAAGTCTATATAGGTAAAGCTGTCTGACTATCCACACATCTATCGGAACTGAGTGTCCATAAAAGCTAGAGTCGCAAAATCTAGTATGGTAAAAAAGTCCTAAAACAAACATTTCTTGCGCAATGTTGCAATTATATTTTAGAGTACAGCTATCAATATAAAGGATGATGTATTCTTGTTGTATGTGTGTGTGTGTGTGCGTGCGTGTGTGTGTGTGCGCGTGTGTGTCTTTGACATTCAAGTCATGCACTTGGGCTTTTTTTTTACTGAGCTTCCGCTTCTTCTTCAGTCGGTTGCACGTTGCTTTTATTGTTGCTGCACTTGCCACTTAACATTGCATTGCATTGTTGTTTTTAGGGTGGGTGTGTGTGTGTGCGTGGGGGTGGTAGGGGCATGGTAAGGGAGCAGCTTGCTGCATGCGATGCAATCAATGAGGATTATGAACTATTTGCATTTCTTGTTGTTCGACGTGTGGCTCGTTAAAACATTTACGACAACAATGGCAGCGTCAAGAGCCATGGCAACAACAACAGCAACAACAACAACAATATGAACGTTAAGCTCTAAAATTCACGACCAATAGTTGGCCTTTGGATGGGGGTGGGGAGGGGATGAACAATGCCAGTTCTGTTTGCATACCCTAACGTGGGTATGGTTTCTTGATTTACTACTTGATTTACATACTCAAAGTAAGCATGAACAAAGTATTTGGCCAAGCACAAAAATTCTTAAACTGCAATAGAGCAATAAATGAATTATTTTTTATTTTTTCCATTTAATTTTATTTATTTATTTAATGTCGACTAGAAACAGTGAGACAAAGAAATTATGTGAAATTAAACTTAAATATATAAAATGATTATATAATTAATATTAAAAGTATAATGATATATAAAAAAAATAAAAAGATAGTTCCGCCGAGCATACGTGGACTAATGAATACAAGTAAAAGTTTCGAGTTGCTAGAAATGTCCTCGAAACTACTTGAAACGCTTGAGTCTTGAAATCGAAAAAAAAAGAAAAAAATACTTGTTTATATACTTAAGAGCTTAACTGCTTGCACTTGCTTAATTTGTTTGCTCAAGTTGCCAATTAATTACGGCTCTTCTTCTTGTTCCGAACAAAACACAAAGTCCACAAAAGCACTGTAAAGTGCACATGCAAATTAAATTGCAAATTGCGCAAACTTTAGCGCAAATGCACAAAGTAACTGGAAATGCAACAACAAAGTTTATTTTTATCGATTATCCAATGAATTGAGCTGTTTGATTTGACTTACTCCAAACTCAAAACCAAGTTGTAATTAACTTACAGCGCAAGTGGGCGACAAATTGCCAATGTTTGCAATTAGGTTACAGCGCTTTTCGACCCAGTTAAGCACTAAAGCCGTTAATACGATTATGAAGTCAATTGCTGGGTCGTCGAGTAGTTTGTTTGTTGCGTATCAAATCTGTTGCTTATCTCCTGCAAACCCCAATGTGTATTCTTCATAAGCATTGAAACCTTTTGCAGTTTAAATTCGATTTTATACAATTCGATATATAGAAATACAGTTTAAAGTCTAAGGACTCTTTACAAGCCATTTTTGGCCTTATTTTTATAGACATAGAAAAATCAACTATGTCAGAATGACTTTTCTTATAGTTTTGCAAAAATATTTTTGACAACCACATTTAGTAAAACAAAAAAAAATCAAAATTCTAAGATTTGAAGAAAAAAATGATACATAATTTTACATAATTTTTTTTGCATAAACTTTGGATGTGGAATTGAAGTAGAGATCAAATAAGGACCAAAATGTCTTCGGTTCAGTTTTGACAAGGATATGCGAGTTTAAAGTATGAGACTCTGTAAGAGCATTTAAAGTTTATCCTAGCTCCGAATATGTGCTCATGCTTGAACTTTATTTAATGCTGCCACACATTTTGTATTTGTGGTTATGTGTTTTATGTTCTACGGTTGTTCCATGCTCATATTATTATTCTAGTTGTTTTGTGGCATATGCCCCAGAATAATCAATAGATTTGCGTCACTGGATGGTTGGTCAGCGACAAGGACAGGGACAGGGACTGGGTTAGACCCCACACACCCGCTTCCGCTCCCCCTCCCGCTCCATCCGCCCGATTCCATCACGCTTACATTTTAGGCCAGCCCTTGGGCTAAGCTGATGAGTTTGAGGTTTCTGGTTTGGATTTCGATTTGGGCTTTGGCCTGGGGTTTTGGGTTCGGCTTAGGAACAAGCCAGTAATAGATACAATGTGCAGCACTTGCCGCAACACCGCACACAACCAACAAAAAAGGAACAACAAAAAACCTTGAAAGCAAACAAAAAAATATTTTTCGAGGAAAAGGAAAATTGCGGTCAGGTAGCAACGTCATTTGAAAGAGCTAAAAGCCGCAGTAGACAAACAAGAAACTAGAAATGGACAGTACAAATATAGAGCAAGGATAAGTTTGTCCAGTCGAATAGGGAAAAGTTTTCGAGCACTTATCAGCTACTAAGATTCTTATATAGTAAATATTAATAAGTTGACGTGGCAATAATTGTGTAATTTCATAGATCAATTTTTTGAGATTTTCCTTACATTTCCTCTACACAAATCGTATTTTATATTTAGCTATAATTTCAAGGACCTTAACAAATCCTTATAATGGTCAAGGGTACGACAAAACTATAAGAAACTATTTCCTTGGCGTCTCTGCATATTTTATTCATTATCCAAGTTGCCCTCACGTAAGGGTGTATAGGAACAAGTGTAATATATACTTGAATGTATGTATATGCAAATGGCCATTAAAGTGTTGTTTACTCACCGCCCATTGAGCGGAAAATTTGCCTGACCCATTGTTGGAGTACATAAATTTGATTGACATTACTTTTACCCACAATTTCTTGTAGTTGCCTTTGTTGATGCGGCTAATCGGTGTGTGTGGGTGTGGTTGTGTGTGTGTGTGTGTGTCCAGGGTCAGGCAATTGATTAAACTAGTCTATCCCAGATATGCGATTATGTTAATATATAGTTATTTCCATATCAGAATGAGTTTATTCAACTTTTTTCTGGCATCTTTAAATGAAGAAATGTTATTTTTCATTTCCTTCGAATTATTATTCGAATTTGCTTAAGTTTAGAATTCTTTCTCAATGTATCTATGAGTAACGCAAAAATAAAGCTTAAGCTTTAATAAATAAAACAAAATCCATAGATAAATATATACATTTATTATGTATACTATCAGTTAGTTTATGTTTAAATATTTAATCAGTACACATCTGATCTTGTGTATACCTTGCAACAATACTTAACAGTATTTATAATTCGCGAAGCTACATTCCAAGTTTTATGACTCTAGACTTTAATAGTCTCTGAGATCTCAGAAATAGGCGTTTGTATAAACATTCGCAATTATCCACGTTTACTATTTATGATATATGACAATTAACTGTATGACTGGGATCTGAGAGAGTATGTGATCATCTAAGTGCGGGAAACAGAAAAAGGGTTTGAGTTTCTAGGTTCTAGGTATTCAGAATGGGATATATCAAAGCATCCATAAGGCAAAGTGAAATTTACCATAGCAAATGAAGCAATTTGAAATAGTAGTATAGTTAATAGAATGAATGACCTGAATATACCTTATATGTACATGAAGCTAGAGGACTATCAACAAAGGTTCAGGATAGTTCGATAATATTTCAAACTAAACGTGTATCACATATGAGCAGGATATCTTTCAAATTGCGCTTAAAATTCGAATTTTAAATATTGGATAAGTTAAAATATTTTAAATATGATATAAATGATTAAAATATCTTTAATATGATATACATATATGATATTTTAGTATGAATATATCAAATTTGATATCTGCAGCTTTCAAAGCTGATCTGGAATATGCATATATAAAATGCTTTACTTTTGTTCGTTACAAACATTTAAAATACTTGAAGATACCCCACTTAATCATTTAATGTGTGTAGGGTATTTAATATTGAAATACCATTGTATTTAATGTATTATCGTACGTATGTATGTATGTATTTATAAATGTGTACATACATATATATTTGGTAAATTAATAAGCCAAAATTCATTGGAATTCTATGCTGATTTACGAACATTTACTGATAATTACAGTGAAGCATGGAGTTCGTGTTCTTTATCTACGGCTACAAAAATATATGATTTTTTAGACATTCTGTTTAACTAAGTATTTTTGTTGCACCCAACTATTTTACTAGATCACAAATGCAACGCCCACTTTGTTGTTGTTGTTGTTCTTGGAACTACTTGACGCTCCTGTCTTCTAGCCTTTTAGCTGCTGAAACTGGTTTCTTGTCGACGTCTCAGTTTGTCTTTCAATCTCAGTTTGAGTTTGTCTCGCACTTTTCTTTAGCTGTGTCCAAATCCCGCATAGAGTATGTGGAAGAGTCTGTAGTATATAACGTATATGGTTTCTAGTTGCTACCCGTATGTATAAGTATCTATATATGTATCTGTATCTGTATCTGTATTTAGGCTCGTTTTGTCATGTTGCTGTCAAAGTTAACAGCATGTGCTAATATTGCACACTTTTGTTATTTGAGCTGTTGAGTTGTTAAATTCAATATTGTTACGAATATAAAATGTTTGTAATTGTTAAAGTTAACTTTAACTGGAAAGCAATGCAACTTAAATTAAATGTAACTGTTAAATAATGCAGCTGCGTTTACAGAGTATCTAGCTAGTCGGTGAACGCAGTTAATGCAGTTGTACTTGTATTTATTACACACATACGTTAAATATGTATGTTAGCTATGCTTGAATGTGAGTCATGTTGTTTTGTGTGGTGGTGTTGTTGTTGTTGTAGTTGTTGTTGTTGTTGCTATTGTTGTTGTCCCTGTGCGTCACCAGCAACACGACAACAAACGATAGCTGCGATTTATTTATTTGTGCTGCGGTGGCAAAAGTCAAACCGGAAAGATACACACACACACACACACACAAACAAACAAAGACACACACACACAAACACACACACACTGCAACTACAACTACAACGACAACGACAATGTCTTAGAAGTTTCTCTAGCCACAGACCTCGAACTGTACAAAAGGTGGCCCAAAAGGTGGCCAGGAAGCCAACAGCAAGCAGCAGCCGCAAGAGCAGCAACAACAACAGCAAAAACAACAACAACAACAACAGCAGCCAATGCAATTTTCAATTGAATTTGCCAAAGCGAAACTTGCGTCACAAATGAAATCAAATAAAAGCTGATTTACAGACGTTGGACTGGGATTGTAATTGGCAAAGCAAATATGTAACTCAAATTATGTAAATCAAATTTGTTGGTAAGACCCACAAGTGAGATTCAAGTAAAATGCATTTATTGTTACTCATTTGCTTGCTGTGGCTTGTCAGCCTACGAAATTTCCACTGACGTCACTGGCTGTTGTTTGTTTCACATATTTCTAACGTCACATGTTTAAGATTATTATCTTTTGTGATCCATCAATTGCTCTTTCCCCCCTAAATAAGCTTGCACATATGTACATACATATATGGACTTTGGATAGTTGGTTAAATTTAAAAGCCAAAAATCATGAATTCCTTCGAGACGCTGAATAGCAAATTTTGCGATTATGTAATCATGTTGGCCGTTTGTGGCTGGGATCACTGATCAATATCATATATGTTTGAGAACACAAGAAAGAAGAGCTATCTTTAGAATGCTGCAGATCTACGAATTTAATTGCATTATTCTTATGACAGCTATAATACTATATCTGTCCTTGTCTATAAACGAATTAAACACATTCTTTATTTTTGGTTTTCAAATGAAATCGAAAAATTTGCCTACGTGAATAGAAACCAAAAGTGCTCGAAAACGGCTTAAAAGTACTTCCAAATGGCTCAAAGTCGATTCAAAAATTGTTTAATGTTAGCTGCGACTAATTTACTTATCTGCTTTAGTATCTGTTTTATATGGCTGAAACTCGTTATATACATATTTCTATTATTTCAGTAGTTTATTCCATTTGCAGTGATTGGAATGCAATTAAATGTATGTATGAGCTGTTTTTGAAAGCAAATGTGATTGCCAACTAACTAACGCAAAAGCGGAAATATTTATTTTCATCCATTCAATTATTTCATTTAGATATTTACTATATTTGAGATATTTCAAAGTATGCGCAAATTGAGTATTTATATTTTTATAATTGGCCTTAAGTAGCTGCTTCACCAAACAGTTCAACAACAACAATAACAATAAATACTCGAGTTTATCATAAACAAATTCAACTTGACCCGAATCGCATTTGTCTGCTGACTGTTTTGCTCTTATCAGCGCCAAGTGCCACAAGGTGCACCAAGCGATCAATCAAATGCAGCAGCACTCTTCATTCTCTCTCTCTCTCTTTCTCTCTCTGTCCGTCTCTATCAATCTGTGCGTCTGTCCGGCTGTTGGGTTCTTAAATTGCTCCGTTAGCCATAGGAGCGGCTCATTAGGAGCTGTGTAATTGCAGTGTCAACTTTGTTGCACTAACTTCTGTCCTGTTGGTTACTTGATTGATTTGGAGATGCTGCCCTTTCATGGCGTACACTTTGCCCAGCTTACCGCCATGGAGCGTCGCTGTATGCGGTGCGTGGGGCACACGGGGAGGTGGAAGGGAGGGTGCAAGATTTAAATAAATTGATATATCTGATTTGTAATCTTTGTTTTTCTTTCGTTTTATAGCAATGGCGTCAGCGTGGAGGGCGCCACACATAAACAGGTGGTGGATCTGATTAAGTCAGGTGGCGATTGCCTGACCCTAACGGTAATATCCGTGACACAGCAGGAGGCCGATAGACTGGAGCCGCAGGAGGATCAAAGCGGCTACTCCTACATTGACTACTCCGACAAGCGCTCCTTGCCCATCAGGTGAGTTGGTCCCCTACAGAAAATATATTACAATTCAATTTAACACCCTCGTTTTGTTGTTTCTAGCATACCCGACTATAGCATTGTGAATCGGAATGGTGAACGCTATATTGTCTTCAATATCCATATGGCCGGACGGCAGCTGTGCTCTCGTCGGTATCGGGAGTTTGCCAATCTGCACTCGCTGCTGCGCAAGGAGTTCAGCGGTTTCAATTTCCCAAAGCTGCCCGGCAAGTGGCCATTCCAGCTGAGCGAACAGCAGCTGGACACACGTCGTCGCGGCCTGGAGCAGTATCTGGAGAAGGTGTGCGCAGTGCGCGTCATTGCCGAAAGCGATGCGGTGCAGGATTTCCTAACCGATACCGAGGACGATATATCAGCATCGCCGGTGGACATTAAGGTCATGCTGCCCGATCATGAGGTCACCACCGTATCGGTGAAGAAGTCATCTAGTGCTCAGGTCGTCTGGGAGATACTGGTGCAGCGCGCCAGTCTCACCGCGTATACGCAACAATATTTCTATCTGTTTGAGATTGTCGAATACAATTTTGAGCGCAAACTGCAGCCGCATGAGATACCGCACCAGCTGTACGTGCAGAACTATAGCACTGCCTCCTCGACGTGCCTCTGTGTGCGCCGTTGGCTCTTCTCCGTTGGCAAGGAGCTGACGCTGCCCGATGGCGAGCAGGCGGCACGCTTCGTCTTCTATCAGGCCGTCGATGAGGTCAATCGCGGCAATATACGCGCCGATGGCCGTCTCTATGAGCTGAAAGCGCTGCAGGATGCCAAAAAGGCCAACGATTATCTGGCACTGGCCCGCACACTGCCCGGCTACGGTGATGTCGTCTTTCCGCACTGCTCCTGTGATAGTCGCAAGGAGGGTCATGTAGTACCCGCCGTCGGTGAGTTATTCCCCCCTCCCCCCATCCTCCCGTATAATGATAGCAGCTCGCAAATTAGTAGTATAATAATAAGTGTACCTATGGAGTGCCTAGAGAACAACAGCTTTATATAATAATATAGTTATAGGTTTGTGTCTTCGCTAACCCGAGTGTATTATGGGTTTAATATGAGACTCAATCCACACTGATCTTGTGTCTATGGTAGTCAGCAAAACTTCATTATCTTATGTTATCCAACAAGCCTAGAAAATAGTTTAAAAGTAGTGGTTATAAAGAACTTGATGTGTATATCTTGGATTGCTTGCTATGTATGTATTCTTATGATATCCAGAAATATTCTTGCAAGGAATACAGGTTAAAAATCTTGGACTTCGTCCGGATTCTATCGATGGTGAAAGTAAATGGTGCATAAATGACGCAATTGGGTGCAAAGGGGAATGGGCCACGGGAATGGCATTGTGAGTCTTTCCAAAACAGCCACGATCCATCTCAGGTACGCTTGGCTTACTGCTGGTCTACAATCATCGATGAGTAGCCCTGATCCCCATTTGCTTTCGAGAACCGCATTCAATACGGCGATAGCTTAGTGATAACTGTAACAACAGTTTAAATAAAACAGCATAGAGCATTACGGTAGTAAACATTTTAAACATATCCATTTTGTTGATGTTGCTAATTGGTACATTTTCAAAAAGTCAAATTAAGTATATAATATTATAATTAATCTGGATTCATTGGGTAAATCTTTGTTTTATTTTGAAATGACTTTAGGCTTATAGGCAGATCTCTGGAATATACAATTTAAATTGAAGTATTCTATAATTCAAACTAATCCATATTGCATGCTGTTCGATATTCGACAGGAATGAAGAGCTTTCGTCTACACGCCTGCCGCGAGGATGGCTCGCTGGAGGCGCAAATGGTCGAGCTGACATGGGATAGCATAACGCACTCGGAGAGTGATGAGGAGTCCATGTCATTTTGTTTTCAGTACAATCGTCCAGATAAGCCAGCACGTTGGGTCAAAGTCTACACGCCATATGTAATTAAATCTATATATATATATATATATATATATATATATATGCATATTTATAATTGCAACTGTACTATATAATAACAATCTGTTTTTTAGCACGCATTTCTTGCGGACTGCTTTGATCGGATCATGGAGGAGCGTAAATGGGATGACAGTGGCGATTAGGCGACGCTCTGGCAGCAGGCTTATCAAGCGCATTGATCAGATCCATCTACAAATATATATATATATATATATATATATATATATATATATATATACGCACGTATATATTGCAAACTTAATCATCTCAACAACATCACAGCGATTGGCCCAATCCAGTCTTAGTCACAGACACAGACACACACACACACACACGCACACGCACACGCACACACACAAACAATCACACTCACACTTACGCATTATGCACATACACACTTTTAAATTTTGGTTTTTCGCTTCTTTTTTTTTTTGTTTGTCCAAATTTATTGTCCTATTTATCCATATATATATATACACATATATTTCGTATGTTGTGTAAATTGTGCGGGCAGCTGAAAAGTCATGTGCCAGTTTTCGTATCCGTTTCGGTTTCGGTTTCTGTTGCCGTTTCGGGCTTAGTTTTTTAAGCGAAAAGTGACTTCTAGAGAAGGCCAATGAACTTAGTCCAACATGCCCGTTAGCCACACAGATACAGTCACAGTCCAGACCCCTAAAAATAATACATACATACATATTAAATTTTAAGCGCTATATCTTATGTATATTGTAAAATATATTAACTATGATATTTGTAAATGATGCGATTGATTATATATATATATATATAGATATATATATAGGGACAGGCAATGGGTTCAACAATAGCAATAACAACAACAACAACAATACAAAAACAACAAACGAAAATGGAAAACAAACACAAATTAATGTTAACAGCAGCAACAAAATGTTTCAAACTTATTAACAGCACTTTAGCACATAGATATAGAGATAGACATAGACAGTTTAATGTTAGACAGAGAAGTGAAGAGTGGTATAAAAACACATAGAACATACAACAACAACAACACACACCCAAGCAAACACATACAAAGCCAAGCACCAATTGAGCAAATGAATGAATTATAAATCAAATATAAAAATCGACGATTCTCATTAAAAAATAATTGAAAAAGAACAAAACAAAACAAAAAATAAATTAATTATAATTGCGTGTATGTTCCATATAAACACACATACACATACACACATATAATTAGAAATAAATATTGTCATTTTTTTTATGCCTCATGCATCAGTAGTAGAAAATACAGTAATAGGAGAAATACACAAAGCTGCTAAAAATGTAAAAAGTCAATTTTAATTATACACAAATGCGTATGTAATAGAAATTTATATATACATATATAGAAAATACATGCGAGTATAAACATTGTCTGATGTAAATCACTCAATGGAGCAATAAACAAAAAACAAAAAAAAAAAAAAACATGTTCAAATGATGTACTCAATTCTGATTTTTCTGATAGAAAAATGTTAGTTACACTTAAGAGCTGTTTATAAATAGTTATTGAAACGAAATATGCGAATAAACCAGCGGAAATTTTTGGTTAAACATATAAAAAGAATAAAAGCAAAGGCAACTGTGTTCGTAGGTGTGTGTGTATAGTTACAAAAAATAAAAACAAAAATATTTGTATAAATTATAGACATTTTTGAAACATAATACAAGCGGCAAAATAGAGCAAAATATAGTTTAGGTTAAGTACAAACTAAAAACACACTAGCTTTAGGCATTGCCTGAGCTTAGTCAAAGCTTAAGTCACACACATATACATACACACAGCCACATACACACAAGCAGGTATTGCATGCCTGGCAAAATGTTTTGAAACGTAAGAAAATTGTATGAAAAACAAGAAAAAGCAACACTTTAGTAATCAGTACAATACAAACACACACACGCATAACAATATTTATACACACACACACACATACTCACTCACATGCATTACATATATATATATACACACACATATATATATATATATATATATATATATATACATATACATATACATATATTTACATTTATCAACGATGCAAGTGACGTCTGCTTGTGATATTTACAATTTACACAATTATTATTATGATTATGATTATGATTATGATTATATTACCAATATGATTATTATTATGTATGTACGTATTTTTTTCTGTTTTTTTTTTTGCTCTCGTCTTATTGTATTGTCATAATTATATTTATTCACTGTATGTAACTTAATACGCTGTATATTGTCGTATATATACATATATATGAACAGTGTCTCAAATCCACAACAAAAATTGTCATTAAATCTATTTGCGTATCTCACAGATACCTTAACAAAGCCTCACTGCAGCTGGCTAAATAAGCAAAAGAAGAAAGATAAGTTGCAATGAAGGAAAAGGGATAGGGAAAAACAGTTAGCACTCTTTGTAGACGCATTGCTCTTTGGCCATTTTATTGTAGCAAACGTTTTACGTTTTTAGTTTGTATAACTAACTATGTATATTCCATATATATTATGTATGTTTATTATATTATGTACTGCTCCATAAATTATATGATTATGTATAACTGCTCTACCTTCTATTCTATATATATATATATATATATATTATTTGTATATTTTTTGTTGTTTTGTTTTATTTGTTTTCTTTCTGTGTGTAGCAACTGCAATAAAACAAATTTAAAAAGCAACAATTGAACAAAAAAGAAAAAAGAAAAAAAAAATGTTAACATATTTAACTAATAAGCAAATTATTTGTATTCATATTTGTACTGTTAAAAAAGAACAAACAACAGCAACAACAACATTAATGCGTTATTCTTAAAATGAAAATCGCGAATCGGTAAAGCAAAAATTCTAAAAAAGTCACATTACATTTAAAGCAAAGAAAGAAAAAAAAAACACAAACATTCCTTAAAAGCGTAACGAAAGCATCAAAAATAAAATTGAATATCAATGTTTTATTACATATTTAATATACATAAATCAAATAAATAAATAAATAAATTAAAAAGATATGCGCATAATTCACCAATTAACACGTTACACATCAAGAATCGCTAGCGACAACTCGTGTGCGTTCCATATAACGAGTAACTACTGTACAGGCAGCGCACGCGAGTCAAATGTAAAGTAAATCTTAAAAATTAAAACAAAGCAAACCAAATCAAAGCAAGAGTAACAAAAAGAAAAAAAAAAAAACAAACAAAAGTAAAGCAAAAGAAGCGCGAAAGAGAAACCAACTAAAAACGAAAAGAAAGAAAATATTACAAATTTATTGAAAATATTGAAAATAAAAATTGCATTTTTCCCCTTTTCAAAAAAAATTTGAAATTGCTGTTTCATTTGGGAATGTGTGCGTGTTTTCGATTCTCTTTTGTTTCTCACATTCGTGAACGTTTCTTTCAATTGCATGCACGTTGAAAAGTATTTAATAATTTATTTTTTTTAAATTCTCTCGGTCGAAATTCTCTGGGTGAAATTATATATATGCATTTGTGAAATTTTAAGTGTTTCTTTCACTTTCAATGCTTTTATGTATTTCGATTTCTAGGGTATGCATGTAGTCGAGCATAAACTTTTGGCATGCATAAATCAATTAGCTGGGTCAAATTTAATGCCATAAACATTTGCTAATAGTTGCAGCTGCGTGCAATTGCAAATTTAAAGCACGCCGCCCCCTGAGGATGAGAGGAGAGGGGAGTGCGAGTGCGAGTGAGCGGAGACGGGTTGATACGGGCCGTTCTCGTGCTGACATGATGTTGGCCTATGGGCAACACATGTCCATAATTCAATATGAATCACAGTGCGCTGGGCCAAGAGTCGCAGCAGGAATACCCCTTAGTTTTTTATTTGCATATATTTCGAAATTTAACTTCTTTATCATCACTTTCGGAAATTGTATTATAGATGGTTTTTAATTTATAGCTAATTACAAAATAACGATTAATCTGATCAGTTTGCAAAAGAAACTATAAAAAAAATGATGGGGTAAGATTGCTCTATGAATTTGGAATTAGTTTAATAAATAGTTTTTTTATCAAAAGATAATCGAACTAAAGAGCATATCTTAAGTCGACCAAGAAATACTATAACTTTTTTGTTTGATCTTATTCATTGTGTAGAGAAACCCGATACCAAGTCTGACAAATAAAGTTGTAGCCACTTAAAAGTTAACATAGCAAGGAATCAACCACATAAACTTGACACATGTAAATATATAAATATATATATAGTTGAAAAAGTGTTCAGTTACCGCAGTAAATAGTCTTTCATTTTCTTAATATATATATATATATATTGAAAGGTTTCCGAACTCAAAATAGACAAATATAAATATTTTGATTAAATTAATATTTTATTTAGATGCTTTTAATAGATAACCCAAAGCAAAAGCTTAAAGATTCTGAGCATAGGGTATAAGGGTGAAAGGAAAAAAAGAAAGGAAAAGAAAAGTATGGCCCATATTTGATCAATTGGTGCGATTTACTAGACGTTGATTAAACGCTTTATGGCTGCTGATAGCCGCCTAAACCTTCGACGCAAATGCGAGCGAGCGAGCGAGAGAGCGCGCGAAAGTGCGAGCGAGAGAGCGCTATGGAGATAATGTCGCCTAATTAGGTGTGCAAAAGCAAAAGTTTACATTTTGTGGCTACAAGAAAACAAGAAAAAGCAGGTGAATTTAATTAACTCAATCAATAAACATGGCAAATAAACAGATTATTAACCGGCGGCCCAGTTAAAAGCGATGCGTACAACGCGTCGTATGCGTAATCAGTGCCAATGCCAATAATCGGCCAAGCGGATGGGATGATAATGTAAATGATAATGATAAGCACAACAGCGATGATTAAACTCAAACACGCTGAGCCACAATCGACGCGGCTTTATGGCCCATAACCCCACAGCAACCCAACCGACAACCCCCACCCCACACTCCCCACACTTCCCACCCACTACACCCCGCTAATCCCATAGCCAGCTGCTGCTCAACTGAGCTGAGCTGAGCGTTGCGTTCGCGACGCTGTTGACGGTTTTTGGAGGCAGCATTTGGCTGCGTCGCTTCGTCGACGAGTCGCAACCTGGACGCGATCGCGTGCGCACGTACCCAAATACGGATCGAGGTGTGAATAAATATTGTATATTAGCCCGGTTAAAGAGTATGCCGCAGTCGAAGCCGTCGCCGACGCCGCCGCCGCCGTTGCTGCTGGCTGCGCAGGCGCTCAATGGCCAGGCGCAGGCCCTATTGCCCTATGCGGATGAGCAGGAGGAGGAGGAGCAGCCGGAGCAGGTGGAGCAGGTGAAGCTGCTGACGCCGGCACGCAAGCCATCGCTGGGGCAGCGTCGCAATATGGAGCTGCCACATCTACGTGTGGTCAACGAGCTGCCCGACGAGGCGGAGATTAGTTCGCTCAAGTCGGGCACGCCCACACCACCGCCACAAGGACGAGACAGAGACAGAGAAAGGGAGCGGGATCGTGAGCACTTTGGTCCCGGCCTGAGGCGGAATTCCATATCGCTGCCGATGGGCATCAATTCGCTGGACTTGGAGGCGCTGCGGATGCGGCATCAGATGCAGGCGCAGGAGGCGCTGCACGAGGAGAGCCAAACGGAGAGCGTGAGTACAGGGGGGAGTAAAGGGGCAAAATGTTCATTTTAAACGAGTTTTGGACTCGTAAAAAAAAAACCAAAAAACCGAAAAAAAAAAAAAAAAAAATACCAAATAAATAACTATAAAACGCTCATTAAGTGAACTGTTATCTGTGCTCTATGTGTGTGTGTGTGTGTGTAGTTTAGCAAATGACACGTTAATTAAATTTGAGTTAGAAGCAACTTAAAATCTTTCAATTTGTTGCACTGTGCAGTCGAATATTTCAACAGAAAAGCGTTTTTTCTGAAGCTTATCCAATCAGCAAAGTGCCAATGGAATTTATTATCATATGATGTTATCATATCATCATCAGTGAAACGCATTCGATCTATTCTATCTATAATATGATGATTGTTGTTTTCTTTTCTCATATTTTGTTTCTTTTTCTCGTTTTATTTCCTCTGTTTACACTTCAAATGTAATTAATGTGAATTGCAAATAGTCTGTGGCTATGACATTTAACTAGGTATACGACTTGTTAGATACCCTGTACCAGCTATGACTGTTTGATTTATATTAAATAAATAACACAACATTCTAAGTTAAAGAAGTGCTAAGCCTTAATGAGTATAATTTTATTAATATCCATGCACATCAGTATTTAAATCCTTTTGATGCTATAAATACTCAAGACTTGCCTTAGTGCAACTTTGATACAGGGTATGCATTTGTACAAAGTGAAATATTGCATTACGCTTATTACACTATGCAACAAAACGAACGGAAAATTTAAATCTGCAACTTTTCGTTTTATGGATTAGTTAAACCTATTCTGTTCCGTTTTACTGCAGCCCTGAAAAGTATGCACCTGTTACGTCACAGCCCACTCTCTGCTCCTTATTAATGATGAGCACCTCATCCAATTAGATCTTAACATATTTCTTTTTGTGTTAATTAATAAATAGATTATCTTATTATACATATCTCTTTTGAAAGTTTGGCATTATTTTATCAACTGATTTTCGTTGTTATATCGAAATTTCTAACTGTTTAAAAATTTACCACACATAAGCTTTATATTATAGAGTTTATACGCTGTTTCTATTTTTTTTTAACTGTTAAACATTTACTTTAACCGATGCATTTTCAGCCTGAAAGTAGGCAATGTTCATTTTATTTCGCTTGACGCCTAAACAAACTGCAACAATATTTCACTATAGAAAAGAAAAAACATTTTTTAAAGTATTTTAAATAACGAAATTTTTCTAGAAATATATTTGAAATACATTAAGCTGCAATCTTAATCAGCAAATATGCTGCAGATCAATAAAGCTCCCGATGAGATGCCAATATAATATTTTTCATATTTTCCCAATAAATTTCTGGTAAAAAATAAACTAATAATACAATTTGAAAACCTTTAACAACTGATCCAACCAACTGATTTAAACCATGTCCATCAATGAGGGCCAACATGATTTATGCGAATTTATGCGGGACAGCGGGGCAGCAAGGGGACAGCAAGAGCCATACACAAAATGCCGATAGACTGTAATTTATGGGAACTAGTTAAGATTAAACGCTAAATCTAGTCGGCCATAATTAAAGAGCACGAGCTGAGTAATTTACGAGTCTGCCACGGCAATTTCTCGGCACATATCAAAATCAAAATTCCATGTCTAGAGTCGCTATTGTAGCTGCGAGAGTGGTTCAATAAGTATCGACAATAATAATACATATGTAAAATAAATCTAGCCTAATTAATTTTATCTAATTTATTTTATTTATATAATAGCGCTGACAGCTATATTTTAATTTATATTTTTTAGTGATTAGTTAAGGGACGAGTAGCTTTTGATTCAATTTGTTTACACTATCTCGTAACAATATCGACATATTTGTGACATTTGATGGATTACAATGGGTTGAGAAATTATGCTTATAGACTTGAAGAGGGAAGTATTAATTAGTTATTGTATAAAAAAAGTAAATAAAAGTCTATTGAAACTAATCGGTTAGTTAAGCTCCGGTAATGAAACTTGTTGGATATAAATAATCTCAGAAAAAATTACGTTCCAAATTTGTGAACAAACGTTTTTTTTTTCCTTCATAATTTTTCGTTTATTAATAAAGAACCCGTGCTTCATGCTTCAAAAATAAAAATTTAATTTTTGAAAAATCAAAATTGGTATGTTTTTTCGCCAAAAAAATAAAAAATATTATTTTTTCAAAAATTCATAAACTTGAGATGTTGAATTAAAGCTAATGCCAAATAATGATCAAAATGGCCTCGGGATTAAAAATCGGTTCAGATTTGACAAAGTTGTGGCAGTTTGAAGTCTGGGAAGGTCATTTATATGGAACTTTTCGCTGTTTGGGCACTTTACAAGCCAATTTTTTTGTCACTTTTGGCGTGATTTTTGACAGAAAAATGAAACACTACAAAATCACTTTTCGTATAATTTTTTATACTAATTGAGACACCCACAATCGATTAAACGTAAAATTTCAAGATTCTATATTTTGAAAAATCAAAATTTGTAAGGGTCCCCCCTTATGCTTTTTTCGCCAAAAAAATCCTAAATTTTATTTTTTCAAAAAATATAAAACTTGAGATGTAGAATTAAACTAGATGCCAAATCTTGATCAAAATGGCCTCGGGATTAATAATCGGATCAAATTTGACAAAGTTGTGGCAGTTTGAAGTCTGGGAAGGTCATTTATAAGGAACTATTCGTTGTTTGGGCACTTAACAAGCCAATTTTTAAAAATCAAAATTTCTAAGGGTCCCATCATATGCTTTTGTTAGGTATAGCTTAAAAGTTATAAGAGGTAGAGGCACCAAATTTGGTATGTACATATATTTTCGTATAGCATGCAAAAGTAAAAAATATTTCACTCTCTAGATACCTCCCCCGATATCGTGTATTTAGAGTTATGACCTTCGGATTATACATAGTCTCACAATTACGTGCCATCTTTACGTCCTACAAATTTTATTACGATTGGGCAATAAACAAAGAAGTTATTGACAATTCAATGCAACATAGTTTGAGGCCAACGGAAAGATCGAATTGGTTTATTATACTGTTGTCATGGAAACGATGGTTTGATAAATACGAGCTTAAAGCTATTCACGTTTAGATAACTATTATATATGTATTATAGATCGAGTTACTTTAAATATTAATCCTCACAATCTGGGGTTTGGTTAATTTTGTATATATCCCATATGTGTTGTTAAGGTACTAACTTATGCTTGCACAGGTTCTTCACTTAATAAATTAAAGAAAAAAAAAAAAAAAAAAAACTTTAAATATTTACAAAATATTACGTACACTTTCCAATACATTTTGAACCGCCCTCGTATTGCGAGCGGCGTTGCAAAAGTCTCAATGAAATGGTGAGAAATGCGAAGCCGAAGCGTCGTAATTAATCACTCAGGAATGAGTACTTGTGGTCGCTATGAAGCGCGACGTCGAGTGATTAAACAAACACAAACACACACAGATACAGATACACCAATACACACACACACGCACACACACGCACACCCACAGATAGTAGATTCAAGCAAAGCCATCGTCATTTCTAATACAATATTCGAGCAATTATCAAGCAGCCGGCAAAGGCAGCAGACCGAGAATCGAGTTCTGGATTCTCAGATCTGTTGTCGTTCGACAGTTGGCTGCAATTGTCTCGCAGCTCCTGGCGATGAGCTCGCCCAGCGCTCGCTTCACACTGCCCAGCATCCAGCCGCTGTTGCAGCAGGACGATGCACGCCAGGACGAAACACAAAAGCTAACGGCGGTCGAGGCAGGTACTAAGTACGCATATGGCACCGATCCCAATCGTAGCGATCTGAACTGATCAGTATTGGTTTGCTGCTGGCCCAAACCAGTTTCCAGCTCAACAGATAGCCGCACACAAAGGCAGGAAGCGGGCACACCGAGCACGCGTCTTATAAATATGCATTACAAATTGCGCATACGCCGCGTTGCGCTCGCCCCCAACTCGCAAGATCGCCAATTAAATTGATCACCTATTATTGAATTTGTATATATATTATTTACAGATTACCGATGATGCCTCAGCCTCCAGTGTGGGCACGCCCACAACGATTACGGTCACGCCCAATGCCCCAAATGATCCAAATCACAAGGAGGAGGAGCAGGACGAGGACAGCAGCGATGAGTTTGGCAATGCCAAGAAACCCGTCTATAAGTGAGTTATCGTTCGCATCTAATTTCCATAAATATTTCCATCTTTACAACGTACATTTCATTTTTGTTTTAGTTTTTTTTTATTTTTGTCACCTCAGTTGTTTTTTTTGTTTTGTCAATATCACTTAACATACTAGTGTTAATTATAGTTACCATAGTTGCGAACGCATTTAGAAGCAGACAGAAATGCTATGTACTTAAATACCCTTTAATCCGTCAGTAATTGACATTACGTTATTACAACAGCTGATCTATAATGTTTTCTAGATAGGAACTCACGACCCAATGTTTCGAATTTTTCTATGAAGTGCATACATAAATTATTTCTTTTACAGAAATATCAATTAAAATTAAAAATTAATTAAAAATAAATTCGTAGATCCTTAAAATGACTGTACAATAAATCAAAAATCTATTACAGTTTAAGTCAAAGATTTTCCGTTAGAGTGCTAAACATTTCTATACACATTCATTCTTAAGATCTATTTTATTTGAACTCTAATATGGGGTATATCTTCGTAGAGAGCATACCCTGTGAATAACAATTTGCGTACTTCAGAGTTGCTCAATGCTCAATTGTGAATGTCTGGCAGCACTAATTTGATCAGTGTGGCAGCACGTGATCATGCCAAAGTTCAGCATGCAATTAAGTTAATTAATTTTGGTTTTTTGTAACTACATTAACGACACGTCGTTTGCCAGCACATTTAATTGTAGCCCAGGGAATGGGGAATTGGAACGGGGAACGGGGAATGCGAAACGGTAAACGCGCAATGCGTATGCGAATATGGAACGTGCCTTTCCCAACATTCCGTGAGCTTAAAGCGTTCCCACATTTCAGCTCCAGTTTTGCTGGCCTTACAGTTAAAATTATGTTTGACAAAGCTTTAGTTACAGTTAGGAACCAACTGTGCTTCGTTTGCTTTCAAATTCGTCGTTCCATTGCCAAAAGTAGTTATTTATAAAGTTGTGATTAACTTCGATTGCTTTGTTTACCTAATTAAAGTGTCAGTCCAACATTTTATGGCTGGGAAAAGCAGCCATTAAATGTGAAACAGGTGAGAGCTGTCAAATGCTCGATAATTAAATACCCTGTCTCTGCTTCCAAAATAAAACTGTGCTTTTTTTTTGTTGCTTTCTTTGTCTTGTAATTATTTTTACATTGTTGTTTATACCTAGTGCCGTAAAAATAGGAATTATGTATTTATGTTTGGGCACTTTACGTCTTAGACCAGATTTGTAGAGTACCTCTTAGTCGAGTACTCTCGACCAGCGCATTCTTATTCGGTTTATTTTTAACTCTGCTTTGTGCTGCATCCGTAATTATTTTGCTGACTTACAAGCAAGAACACAAACACAAACTCATATGTATATTTGTATTTCCCCTGAACCGCAAGTATCCATTATAGAATCGATCATTACTTTGGGGAACAAGTACTTTCGATTATCAATGACTTGTCAGTCTTTCCGTACTTTCTCATTATCTCAAATCCTACTAATTTTCAGATTGTAAGCTTTACTTACCTCCCTAATGCGATTATTGCTTAATTTGTCACATCTACCCAGTGTTAAACTTGGATTAAAAATTACTGTTATATTTAAATGATATACAACTTTATATTACTGTTTGGTTGCTGTTGAGATAAGCCGCAAGGAAATAAATTTATAAAATTTAACGACTGTATCAAGTTTAAAAGCGTAAACTTATTAATTCATTAACAAAGCGTTTAGGCAATGTAAACTCAACAGCAGTTTATTATAATATGTTAAGCGATCACAGTTAAAAGCGCTCGTAGCACACAGACTGAGAAAGAGGGAGAGGCAGAGAGAGAGAGAGAGAGAGCTTTAACTGTGCTGTCGCTGCGCCTGCGCTTTCAATCGGAGCGCGGAGGGTGGCGAAAGTGCAACAGTTACAACACCAAAGCTTTTTCAAGGCACAATAAGAAGAAAAGAGCACGCGTGTGTGTGTGTGTGTGTGAGAGTAATTTTGCAGTTTAAGCGAATTAATGTCGTTGTGGGGGCGTAGGTGGCAGGTGGGAGGTGGGGAGGTGGGTGGAAGGCACAAGCAAATCTCGCTCGTTGTTGATAAGTAAATCAAAAGGCAGCTTAAATCATGACGACGACAACGTTGTTCTTGTTGTTGTTGTAGTTGTTCATAAAAGCGTTGTTGATTGCAACAGCGAATGAATGTATATACATATGTATATGTATGTATGTACATATGTATATTAGCATATATTATATGTGCATATATGTATGTATATAGAGATAATAACAGATGCGAGCATGTCAAGTCGCTTTGTATATCTGTTATATCTGCTGCCCCGACTGTAATTGTAGCTGTAGCTGCAGCTCTATCTGTATCTCTATCTGTATCTGTATCTTAAAGTCAGTTGATAGTTGTGATTAGGCGTGATAAGACGAACGCACATACTAGTTCTCTCCCCCAGAGACATACTGGCTTATATAGTCATTCGATACATTTGATACAGGTAATCGGCATATATACTACATAAATACATATGTATCTTTACATATATACAAGTATCTCCAATTTGAAGTTGTAATGTGCTAATTTTGTGCTGAAACATTGTTTATTTATGGCCCCCATCGGCGGCCTTATCGCATCGCATTGAATGCGGCGCCTATAAAAATTGTAAAAATAATCCAAACAAGCTATAAGTATATAAAAAAATGTACATATATGAATAATGCCAGACATATGATCTATATACATGTATGTTTATCAATTACGCTACCTATAAACGTTTCTGTTTAAGCTATAGATAAGCCAAGTGAACTGTTTATAATAATAATTCAAAATGGGTCACACAATTGGCAAAAGTCAACCCCTCCCCCCCCATCATTTACCCGCACGCCCCTGTGTCAAAGCAAAGCTCGGGCTTTTTCTTCGTATTATTCTGTGCAGCCCCAGATAAGTGTATATATCCGCGATAAAAAAGAGTGCTCTAGTCGAGAGTGCCCGACTAGCAGATACCCTGTACTCAGCCCTTGCATTCATTCATAATTATTCATCTGCATTCATGCAAAGAAACACACACACACACACACACATACACACAAGCAAGCTGCACGCTTGATGCAAGTCCCAAAAGTCAAATATTCTTTATTTTCTGTATGCTATACGAGAATATATGTACATACATATGTACATACATACCAAAAATATGGTGCCTCTAGCTTTTAGAACTTTCAAGCTATGTCAAAAAACGCTGGTCTGCAATCTAAATTGATCGATAACTATTGAAATGGGCGACACATCGATGAAATGAAGGCTGTCATTCAAATGCCCATTTTTGACGAATCGGGGTAGACATGGAATAATATGTCAAAAATATCGTATACCATACAATCGATGACTGTCAAGTAGAACTTGCAAAGTCACACAAAAAATTCTATTGCCTGCAAATTTATTCGTGATATGTGAAATTGTAAGATGGACAATATTCATCAATCTGAGCTAGAAACGAAACATACCGGCAGCAGCGGAAGAGTGCTGGATGGAAATAGTACACCGGAAACGTCAAATACAATGCCGCAAGAAAATATAGTGGAAACCGCGGCCTCTCCAACCATCGATCTGGTCGCGCAGCCGAAGAAGGCGGCGAGCAAGCGCAGGTGTCCGAGACGCGTCTATAGGTCATCAGCTTCCAGGATCGCCACTTTAAGATTCTGGCGATTGTATAAGCAGCGCAGCGCTTCAGTAGTGGTAGACAAGAGTAAGTTTTTGAAACCACAACATTCCAAAAAAATTACAATTCCGGCGGAAAATAAAGAGCCTATGAAAGCCACCAGTCGAAAGCGGTGCGCTTCCGTCATTCGCAAGCGAGCCAAGAGGCCCAAGATTGACAAAAGTGTCCTGGTCGAACCAGTGATGCAGATTGATGTGGTGCTGGAGTCGCCGGCATCCCGGCGCGTTTTGAAACGCAAACGCAGCTGCGAATCACTCGATCTGAGCTCGCAGAAGACATCGAACAGAAAGAAGCAGAGCCATCCTGTCCGCTCGCTCGTTGGCAGCTCAAGCTCCAAAAGCGGTGTGAAAGAAGCTAATGTTGCTGCACTGAATCGTATGACGGTATGGATGACCGGCTTTTCAAACATTGGAAACACTTGCTATATGAACTGTGTGCTTTATACCCTGCGATTTTCACCGCACTTTATGCACTACGTGCATCATCTTATGCAGTTGGTTATGTTGCGAAAGCAAAGCGATATCGCCGGTGGCTCCGCCAGCCACATGGACATCCGTAGTTACGCCCATCAGTCGGTCACCGAGAGGCTGCATGAGCTGTTCAACGGTGTGCATTGCAAAGAGAAGGCCCATTGCAAGGATCCGTATCATGCGGGCGCACTCCTGCATGCCATACAGTGTGCCAATGGCACATTCGAGGGCTATCACCATCAGGATGCACATGAGTTTCTGATGTGTGTACTGGACTGCATAACCGAAACGAATATGTCGTTTATCGGTGCCGATCCTGATGCCACAGTCCCAGTGGATCGTTCCGCATCATTTTTCACACGCTGGCTGAGGTCCCTGGTGCCATCGGCCAATCAGCATTTGGACAGGACTAATCTGGAGCTGCGCACCGGTGAGCTGAATGCGAGCACTTTCACTAACGACTTTGAGGGCGTTCTGGTGCTCAACACCGAATGCCTGCGCTGTGGCACAGTTACCCAGCAGAAGCAGCGCATGCTCGACATCTCAATACCAGTACCGACTTCCGCCAAGGCCAAGAGCAGCCTGCGGACCAATCCCACCGATTATATACTGAATGCCTGCACCGCAACTGAATATTTCCGAGGCGATAACCGATTCAATTGCAATCACTGTATGGACTACACTGACGCCGTGCGATCCACATCGTACGAGGTGCTGCCGCGTCTGCTGGTCGTTCAGCTGAATCGTTTCTCCGGCAACATGCAGAAGGTGCAGACATATACGCCCACTGCATTTTCGCTGCCCTGTTTCTGCATCGACTGTCATTCCCGGAGCGCTGCAAGTAAGTTGCACGTCTACAAGCTATATAGCGTTATCACCCATGTGGGTGCCACGATGACGGTGGGTCACTATATGGCCTACACTCGCCATTTGACTCTCGCCTATTCGTACGTCGACTGCCCCATGGATCGCGATACCCCAGCTGTGCCAATCACTAATGCCAGCAATGTCTTAAAGAAGATCAAATTAGGATTGAGCCGGGCTTGGAACGGCGAAAATGTTGAGCCACCGATTGGCAATAAAACGTGCTCCAGCCTCAATTGCTGTAGCATTCGTTCGTGCCAAAGTCCAGAGGCGAGCAACGAGGACAGCAGCAACAATACTGAATTCGATGACAGCAATGAGCACATTTGGTATAAATGTGATGACGAAAAGATCAACAAGCTGACACAGCGCCAGTTTGAGGATCTGCTGTCGAATAAGCGGAAAATTCCATTAACACCCTACATGCTGTTCTATGCACGTTTCGATGTGACGCCGGCTCAGGCGACACCATCCGAGCCAGAGCCAGAGCCCGCGCCCCAGCCAGAGCCCGAGACCGAGCCCGAGCCCAGTGCATCATCATCATCACCCCCATGTATGTCAATATCGCAACAACAACCACCTCATAACAAATGATAGTCTGCAAAGTGGTTTCCTCAACAATATACAGTACATACATCGTACATATAGTATACATACTCTATTCTTACATCATACATTCACTATACATGCTCTGTACATACACAATACATACACTACACATACACCGTACATACATCATACATTCACCATACATACACTATACATACATTCACTGTACATACACATATATACGCTACACATACACCGTACATACGTCATACTTATACCGTACATACACTATACATACACCATACATACACTATACATACATCATACATACACCGTAATACATCATACATACACCGTACATACACTACATATACACCGTACACACATCATATATTCACCATAAATACACTAAACATGCATCATACATACACTGTACATACATCATACATACACTATACATAAACCATATATACGTCATACATATACTATACATACATCATACATACACCATACATGCACTTTACATACATCATACATACACTACACATACATCGTACATACACTATACATACATCATATATTTATTATACATACATCATATATTCACTATACATACACCATACATACATCAGAAATTCAATATACATAGTACATTATACATACACCGCACATACGTCATACATACACTAGACTATATAGACCTGCTTATATATCACATACAGCACCTACATATATAGGCTAGGCTAGCCCGGGCGGGCCTCTGCTAAGGGGCCCTCTTAGCTCGCATTGACCATATAGGACCAAAGCTCCTCCCATTAGGATCAAAGTTTGTGCAAAGCTGACATCAAACCACAAATGTTTTGAAGTCGTAGTAACCTCGACAAGTCTAGCTATTATATAAAGTTAATTGATAAGTATATAAAGTTTGTTTCTTGCTGAAATAGTAGCTAAAAAAATGGGATACAGTTATTAGTTATTAATATATTTAATTTGTTCATATCATACTTTTGTAAATAGTTTAATTTCTATGAAAGCTCTTTAATAAAGCTTTAACATTATATTTAAGCAAGTTAACCTATATTATGATATGGGATTATAACCAGTTTCATATCAGTAAAAAAAGGCAAACAAGTAATTCTACAAAGACAACTATCTAAAAGTTCACCCCAGAAACAAACATGTTTTAAACGATTTAACTATGATTTATTAGTGTTATTTCATTGCCAATATTATAAAATTTATTGGCGAAAGACATTTCAGTAAGTTCGCAATTAGATAAGAGCAAAGACAAACGCTTGTCACGATTGTCATAAATGAGAATTGTCTTTGAATAGTATCTCAGCTTGTTGTCTTGTTGTTCCTATCTGTATCGCATAATTTACAAGCAGGCATCATAAATATAATTTGACAAGTGAAGATCACTTGATTATCGTGATCATAAACATAGAGCAATCAGTTACTCAGTGATACATCGATATACTTGCATACATATATATATGTATATATGATACTAACTTTCAACTTTATTTGTTGCTCTCAACAGGGATCGCTTCCGGAGTCGAAGACGCGCCTCAATTGCCCCCCTGCCCGCCCTGCGACTCAACAGCAAGGAGATGTTGGCCAGCGATTTTGACACGCATAGCTTGGCCAGCAATCAGGCGTCGATAACCAGCGTCAACTCCTTGGCCAGTTTGCTGCGAGAGAAGATGCAGGTGCGAGAGAGTGGGAGAGTGAGAGCGAGAGAGAGAGATATATCGAGAGAGAGAGAAAGATAGCGAGAGAGAGTGATAGCGAATGAGAGAGTGCGAGAGAGTGGGAGAGAGAGTGAGAGAGAGAAAGTGGGAGAGAGAGTGAGAGAGAGTGAGTGAGAGTGAGAGAGAGAGAGATAGAGAGAGAGATCGAGAGAGAGATCGAGAGAGAGATCGAGAGAGAGATAGTGAGAGAGAGATAGAGAAGAGTGGGAGAGAGAGTGAGTGAGAGTGAGAGTGAGTGAGTGAGAGTGAGTGAGAGAGAGAGATAGAGAGAGAGATCGAGAGTGAGATAGAACGGGAGAGATAGAGAGAGAGAGAGTGGGAGAGAGGGTGAGAGAGAGTGAGTGAGAGTGAGTGAGAGTGAGAGAGAGAGATGTATCGACAGAGAGAGATAGAGAGAGATAGCGAAAGAGAGGGGATGTGCAAAGAGAAGCTAGGTCAAGAGATGACAGTTTCGACTTAGCAGAATAGGGATATGAAGAATAACAAAACAGTCGAGAATTAAGAGAAAACCAGAAGACAGGCCAACAGATGTTACGTTTCTAGCAAGCAGATTAAGGATATGAAGAATAGCAAAACAAGTAAGAATATTGTAGGTAAGAATATCAATAGTTGAAGAATTTAGAAGAAAAGCCAAAATGTAAGTTAGATATCAAAAGGAAAGAGTAGATTTTTGAATAGTATAATAAATAGTATAGAAAAACAAAACGAATGGTTACGTATATGAAAAAACTAGAACAGTAAAAGAAACAGGAGAGTAACGATCATTCGAATAGAGTGAAAGCCAATTAAGGTAGTTAAAGAAAAGCTGAAAAAAAAACACAAAAAAAGAAGAAAATAAAAATGGACGACAACAGAATTTGAAAGACGATGACTCAACGGATGCCATGAACCCCTTGACCAAATGAAAACTATATAGTATATTGCTTATGGGTCGGAGAAAACTCCTCATTATATATATGACTGAAAGAAAATACAAAGGCAAGAAATAAGCGCAAAGGAAAGTGGCGACTAAGATGCAGGAAAGGTATACCATTGGCATTATTTGAATACTTGCATTATCGTAATTTGAATGGCGTTCAACTCAATTGTATTATCAGTGAATAGATTGCTATATTCCGATTAACAAGTGGAATACCTATATACATACATACACAGAAAAAAATCCGGGATTCCGGGTTAAAATCAATCCCAAACCTCGAAATATTATACTAATTTTAGTATTATATTTAATTTGGTAAATAAATAAAAAAAAAAAAATAACTTAAGTCTTGACCAGGAGTTGAACCCGCACAACTCTCGTTTGCAAGGCGCACACCTTGCCCACTGAGCTACACCAAAACAAATTGAGAGAGCGCGAGCAAAAGAGAGCCAATTTTATTTCTCTCTCAGATAATATATTTTTATACGGGATTGTTTTAAGAATTTCGTACTTGAATCAAGTATTTAAGGCTTATTTGAATCCTGATAAAGACTTAATTTAAGAATTAAATCCTGAATATATACTTGAAAGTTTCAAGTATTTTAAACTTGATTTTTAGAATGGATATTTTTTTCTGTGTATGTAGCTGTGCGCTATCCGATTAATAAGCTATATGCTAATTTGACAGGCCTTTCCACAGCTGATACGCAAGAAGAAGCGCGAGACGAAGGATTACAAGATCAAGATCTTTGTGATCATGATGTTCTTCATCATCATCTTTCTGGTAAGTAAACCGGATATGCTTTAGTCAAACGTGGTATACATAATTTATAACGTACTCCTGGACAGATTGGCTATGCGTATATTGCGTATCATCAGCAGATGCTGACCAAGAGCTATTTCCAGAAGATCAAGTTCAACCCAAAGGATCGCATCTTTCGCATACTGAGCCACGACGACAAAGAGGTTATCTCCGGCCATTTGGGCGTAACACTGGGCAGTGATACGGCACCATTCCACTGCCTAGAGGATCATCGGCGCAGCGATGGCAGCGTCTGCATCGAATGGAATGGAATCGCCCGGCTCCACATGAACTTTGAGGACAAGAAGGTCTTCCGCTGCTATACGCTGCAGTGGCAGGCGCTCACTCCCGGCCTGCTGCCGACGGACTGCTATGAGCTGAAGCGGGACAATGGTCTGTGGTTTGGCGGTGGCATCACCAAGGGCCAGGAGTGGTCCCTCAGCTATGCCAACTTTGACTTTATGCCCTATGCCAGCGGTGACAGCAAGGTCCATCAGTTTGGCAATGCGGTCAAGCGCTACTTCATCAACTCCATTGGCGTGGCGATGCAGGTGAGCGAGCGTACGCCCCTCCAGCTGGGCATCAATCGGACAGAGAATCAGTTCTGCTTGCGGGCAGCCAACGATGACTTTACGTTCGTCAATCGCTTGACGCCGCTGCCGCAGCTGGACTACAGGATTTGCACAACGGAGGATATGCGCAGCCTGCACATGCTGATGACGCAGCAGAGCCTGTGGGATGGACTCACCGAGCAGGACATTGGGGAGCTGCACTCGCTGTTGGAGGAGCCCGTCTGGCAGATGCCACATCAGGCGCAGCGGGACACCCTCAACGAGTCCATCATCTGTGATTACTCGGAGAATGCGATTGCCATCGGACTGGGTCACATTGTCATCAATGAGTTCTGGCAGGAGAATATCGGTGATTTTACGGTGGATCGGGCGCGCTTTCCCACGCTCAAGGACACCATCGATGTGCTGCATCGGCGCGGCTTCAAAGTCGTCTTCACCATACAGCCGTTCATCAGCACGGACAGCGCCAACTTCAAGGATGCAGTTGCTCGCAAGCTGCTCATCTATGAGCGCCACTCGGAGCGCAGCATTCCCGCCCTGACCCGCTACAAGAGCAGCTCCAGCGCCGGCGTCTTGGACATTACGAACAATGCCTCCGTGCCGTGGCTTTTGGAGAAGCTGCAACGTCTCAAGGATGAGTATGGCGTGAAGAGTTTCTATCTGGATCTGGGCACCGGCTACAATCTGCCGCACTACTATCAGTGCCGCCAGCCGCTGGATAATCCGGACACGTATGCCCGCATACTGACCACCAGCTTGGAGTCCGCCGGCCTGATGGCCGTCTCCACGGCCAGCGTTGTGCCCAGGCCGCCCACATTCCTCAGTACGCCGCCGGCGAATGCAACGTGGGAGGGTCTCCGGGATACGTTGGCCGCCGTGCTCAACTATGGCGTCATTGGCTATCCGTTTGTGCTGCCGGGTGCCATTGGCGGTGACTATCTGCTGGAGCGGCCGCTCACCAAAATGGTCTCGTTCTACTCGCTGGAACAGCCACCGCTGCCGGATGCGGAACTTTTCATCCGCTGGCTGCAGCTGGCCACCTTTCTGCCAGCGATGCAGTTCAGCCACCTGCCGGATGAGTATCACAGCGAGCTGGTCACCCGTGTGGCCCAGGAGCTGAAGGAGGTGCGCCAGACGGTGGTCATTGGGCTGCTCAAGAAATATCTGAGTCCATCGATGAACGAGGGATTGCCACTGGTGCGTCCGCTCTGGATGCTCGATCCCCATGATCCCGCCTGTCTCATTGTCAGCGATGAATTCTCCGTCGGCGAGGAGCTCATTGTGGCGCCCATTCTAGATGCGGGTCTCGAAGAGCGTGAGGGTAAGTCCATCCATTTCTATATCCATCCGGATCGAAACACTATATATATATATATAAATATCGTTCGGTCAAAATTATACAAAAATGAGGAAATGATGGAAACTTAACAACAAATATGTAGGAGATTAAAGAGTTTATTTCACTTTTAAGGGGGGGTCAAAACTTTCCAAAACTCAACCGAATTTCAATAGCAATGTCTTTTTGATCAAGATGTTGCCTCTATATAACTACTACATTCAAAGTCTTCTTCTTTATTGTTTTCAGTTTATCTGCCGCAGGGCGTGTGGAAGGATGGCATCGATGGCTCGCTGCGCAAGGGCAGTCGCTGGATGCACGGATATCGGGTGCCCAAGGATAAGATCGCCTACTTTCGCAAAATGCCGGATAATACTCGCTTTTAAGTCCGTGCTCATGTGTTGTCGCTACTATTCCTTATGCCACATTCTGATTAAAGTTTCCAGTTTAATTTCACACTCATCCATCTATTATTATTTTTTTTTTTTCAATTAATTGTGTATTATTATTTGCTTATTTCAATATACAATATATACGATCATAGATAATACTACATATATCATATAAACATTAGCTGCCTAAATTCTAGGCTTAGTTTTTACCAATTTTTTTTTTAATTCTACATTAATTTTGTTCTTTTTTTTGCGAGTTAAATTAAGTACATTTTGTTATGCCCCACATGCATTAGAAACGCATAATTAATATATATATGTATATATATATACATATACTAATCATCATTCCAAAGTTAGCCAAGTGCTAAAATTTTTAGATTTTCGAAATAAAAAAAATGAATTAAAATGTTGAATATTAACAGATATACTTTATTTTCAAATAACTTTGGGCTATTTTAAAAATTTTATTAAGTTGCAATTATGGGTGAGCAAAATTATTTCATAATCAGCCAGTGGCTCAAGGCTGCGTATACGTAATAATACAAATACGTATATGACTGATAGAACACTCGACAATTGTAAAAAGGCTCGAAATTATGTAAACAAAACAACCAAGCATAAATTGGAAATAATAATAATACAAGGAGGGTATTTTTGATTATGCAATAAAATGTTAGGAAACTAAATGTTTATTGAATTATTTATTGCACCTTGCTCGCCGCTAATTGCATTGGTTTTGAATAATTTGCAGGGCACTTGCAATTGTCGATAATAGTCGACTTATATTATTTGATCGATAACATTGAATTATCGATAACTACACGTATAATTCGAACTTGTTAAATAAATATATAAAACTGTCTGTGTTTTATTTGCTGCTCACTTAAATTAGCTTTCATTTTAATTAGTAGCAATAAATAGTTTCCGTTTCCGGTTAATGTTCCCGTTCCCGTTGCAGGTCCGGTTACGGTTCCGGTTCCTGTATCTGCAGCTCACTCACAGCTTGAGCCGGCACTCGGGCAGCGTTGCCTCGCACGGCTCCATTTCGGGCGGCCGGGGCAGCAGTCCGCACTGGGCATCCGCGACGACAACATCGTGCTGATCGAGGCAGACAACGGAGCGGCGGCGCTGCGGCAAAGGGGCGCCCGGCTGACGGCAGGTGAGCGGACAGAATTGCCAGGGACCCGGCCACCAGTGAGCCGGACACTGTTGCTCCGCACAGGCGCGTGTCTGGCGCAACGGACGCTTATTCTTTGCCTGCGTCCAGCAGGGCAGCTTGTCGCCAAGCACTGGAAGAAGCAGAAGATCAGTTAAGTCGATTCAGTTGTTCAGTGGGATGGCGACTTACGCTTGCCGTTCTCCTGGCAGATGGGCTCACGGTGCTGCACACCGCCGCCGCAGCTGACGGAGCAGGCGGTCCAGTTGCTCAGGCGCCACTGATGCTGCCGTCCACTGCTCACATTGAAGGCGGGCAGCGTGAACTCATAGTAGATGCCCGTATTGCTCTCATTGCCACGCACGATAGCCTGCAGATTGTTGGAGTATATAGGTATATAGTTATATAGGTTATAGATTTGATTAGTTTCCCACCCGAAGCAGTGAATAATGCTACATATAATGAAACATCATTTCATGTAACGCTTTCAAAGTTAGTTTGAAGTTAATTACACAAAAATCACGCATACGACCCTTGATCCCCATTTCCCAAACTCTTTGTAAATTGATTAGATCTTGAAAAATTTAATCAGTATAGGAAAGAGTCGATTAGTCTTTGACATATTTTTCTATCAATCTCAAAGGATCATGAAAACTAAATTTGACACAGTTCGGATGAAAAACAACCAATTTCATACCATTGTTTTCTATTCATATTCCATTCCATCCTAGCAACTAATTAAGATTACTACAGCTGGTCGAAAATTATTATAGGTTTACATAAAAAAACCCATATTCCATCTTTAATTGTGGAATTCCCAAAAGCACTTTCCTAATAATAAAAAAAGACAGCCATGGATTTCATCGTTCCCTATTCTAACGGTTTAAGTGCTACCCATTGATACCTAATCTATTAGTCAGTAGTCAATTAAAAACAACGATTTCTAGACTTACATATAGCGCTATGGAATGCTGTATGGGCTGAGGTATTTTGATGGTCTCCTGCTCGTCCAGTCGATCGTAGAGGCTCTCGGCGCCGGCGATCTCGAATTCGCCGGGCATGGAGATCAGACTGTCGCCATTCAAATAGAACTTCTCGCCCTGCGTGCGTCCAATGGCCAGAAAGTGCGGCGAATTGGCCAGCTCCTTGATCAGGATGTGCCTGGCTCGCGCCGGTATGCTGACAATCTGAACGTAGACGCCGTCGCTGACATTGAAGGGTTCACTGAAGATCTCCTTTATGGGCTTGCATTGATCACCAGCACCGCCACAGACACCGCAACGATCGTCCTGCATGTCCGAGTCAACGATCCAATCGCAACCAACTTTCTGAATGAAACGCTTGTTTAATTGATCGCGCCAAACAAGCCAGCAGCAGCCAAACAAACACCATTTGTGGTGGATCGCACTTACCTTACAGATGCCATCGATGCACATGTTGTTGGTGCCCAGCGTACAGGGTGTTCCATCGAGCACCGTCTCGCCCCAGTTGGCAATGATTGTGTCATCCACATCGCTGCAAAACAGTCGACACGGATTGTCTAAGGGGCAGAGAGAGAGAGTATAAGAGAAAGAGAGAGAGAGAGTAAGAGAGAGAGACAGAGAGAGCGAAAGAGAGAGAGAGAGAGAAAGAGAGAGAAAGAGAGAGGGAAAGAGAGAGAAAGAGAGAGAGTAAGAGAGAGAGAAAGACAGAGTGAGTTAAGATTCAATTACTATCTTATAATATTTCAGCATCTTAAAATTCAAGTTTAGTTTTTAACAAGTTTCCAATAGTAAATTTGTTAAAAGTGTAGCAAGAATTTTATGGAAATGGATTGCACAAAATGTAAACTTTCGTCATTTTAATTTTAAGCATTTATTTTTAAAATCGATGAAATGACTACAAAAAAAACTTTCATGTTCAAGAATTTAAAGCTTCCAGTTCCAGAAAATATATTTTTGAAAATTGCCGAAACACGTATTATTTAATGTTTTCATTTAGAGCTTTATAACTTAGTTAAAATTTCTGGTTGTTTAGGGAATTCTGAACAATTCTTAAATAAAAAAGCTCTCGAAATTTAATAGATTTTTTTTAAGATTTTAGGTTTAATGAAAATAAACGTTAATCATTAAAGTGAATTTGAAACCAATCAAATAAAAATGTAAAATTGAATGGAATTTGACTGAACATAAAATGAAATCCTTTTGCATCAAGTCATTTTAAGAACGTGAATAGTTTATGATATGTTGGTGTAGTTTTCTCGCGAAGATTGCTGGCTGCACTTACTCTTGTCGAAGAAGGGCAGCCACTTGTAGGTGGCGCCCTGGTAGCTGACATTGTCGTAGCGCGCACACTGCTGCGCCCGGAAGCTGGGCTCGTGCTCCGGACAGGGCTTCTTGCGGCAGATCTTGTAGCGCTTGCGTTCGCCAATGCAGAAGACGCCGCCATTGGCTGGCAGCGGGGAGTCGCATTCGCGCTGCTGTATGGAGACGCCGCCGCCGCAGCTGCGCGAGCATTCGCTCCACTCGCTCCAGTTGCCCCAGCCGCCATGGATGGGCGTCAGCTCCTCCATGCGCACACATTTGCCATTCTGGCACCATTTGTTCTTGCCACAAGCGGTGCCCGGCGCCGTTGGCCGCATATTGGTGACACACTCGCCATTGACGCGACACCACAGCGTCGAGCAGAACTCGTGTGGTGCGGAACAGGCGCCCACATCGCTATCCGTCGTCAGATTGAACTGCATGCGGCACTGCCGCTTCGCATTGTAACGCTCGCCCGGTAGCGCCTCCGGATAGTTGTACTCGTCCAGCGGCGTCGGTGAATCGTCCAGGCACTCGCCCAATCCCTGACTGCAACCACAACAATGCTAACACTGATATATTCTATGTATGTATATTGTCTACTCACTCCAGAAAGTGGGTTATGTACTTCCGGCTGCAGTTCGACCAGCAAACCTGCAGCGTATCCGCTCCAAAGGTCGGCGTCATTATGTGCACTATGGAGCCGACACGCGGATGGCAGCCAATCTTGGCCGTGTCGTGGAACATTCCGAAACTAGAAAATACATTAACATTATTATTATTATTTCAAATTTCAATTCCAACTTAAAGTTAATGAAATTATCAGGAAGCATGCCACAAATGTTGACACGACAATTCCCAAGTCCCTAGAAATGCACTTCCCAAACTTCAAGCTGTCATAATTTTGTCAAAACTCAACCGATTTTCAATGCAAAGGAAATTTTGCTTATGGTTTGTCAACTTTTTTAGTTCTACATTCAAAATTGAGAAGCCTAACATTTTCTGATTTCTTGTCAAAAATCATGACAAGTAAAGTTTCCATGTATCCAAAATTGCCAGACTTCAAACTGTCATAACTTTGTCAAAACTCAACCGATTTTCAATCCGAAGGTAATTTTGTTTATGGTTTGTCATCATTATCAATTCAACATTCAAGGTTGAAAAACTGAATCTTTTCAGATTTCTTGTCAAACTTAGAATTGAAATATATACAAAAAACACACATTACATGATATTTAGTAATTTGAATGGAGCAAAGAGACTCACACAAGGGTTAAACTCGCTCAACATTGTTGCAATTGCAGCAGCCGACACAGCGGCCGCCCCGGTCCACCGCTCCCCTCCCCATCTACTATATTAATCTGTTAAGATTTATTATTCGAATTGTCTTTGAGAAACGACTAACGAAAAAAAAAAGGCAACAACAAAACGCGACTGGCAATTTATGCCACGCTCTGCGCTGCGACTAGACTTGCCAGCAAGTCAAAAACCTGATTATTAGAATAGTGCTTAAATCAGCACAGCACAAAATAATAACAGAAACAAAAACCAACAACAAACAACAAAATACAAAATAAGCATATCGTTAGCACTGTCCACTGTCCACTGTCCACTGGCTGCCACCTGACGATGACCAGGCGACCCAGCGACAATCAAACGTAAATTGCACAACAACAAGCAAGTCACAATGATCCAAATGGGTTTGCTCGACTGCTAGATGCCCTGTGATTAGGCCTGAAGTAACACAGCAAGCAGCTTGCTAGATAGGGCGTTAAATAATAGCCGAAAACAGGAAACTTCAATTTTCAAAAATGTCTGTTATCGATAAAATGTTAATCGATTAATAGGCAAGTAGTTGCTCTTGGGATATTATGTATGTATAAGGACACACATGCAAAGGTTGTAAGCTGCCTAATCCTTGCTGCTCACTATATAATAATTTTTCAATATAATCTAAAGTTACTTAAGATGTTTTACTAAAATATTCCTGTGCCAAGAATCAGAGCTATATCTTTAATAATGTGTTTTGCGCAGAGTGAAAATATTTAAAAATTGTAAATAATTATAATATATATATATATAATATATACTATATATACCATATATGTATGTTTACCATTATATATACCAAATACGACTAGAGATCAAATCTTACAAAGCTTATTTTGATTTGAATTCCAGAATATAAGCATATATTATAGATATAAGAGACTGTCTAGGCTGCCTATGCATGAATGATTACAGGGTATAATGACGATTGAGCCGCTGCAGTCGCTGGCTGGCTGGCTGGCTGGCTGGCTGATCCGCTGGCTGGTTGAGTCAATCGGAACACACCAGACTGGCGGGCACTTGCCTGCGCTTATAAGGCGTTTTACAAAAATCCACTTGGCACGAACACAAAACGAGATAAGCCTACGAAACCGGACAACTGCGACAGCCACTGGCTCTGCTACCAAATTGCTACGTGTCTCACTCACTCTCTCTCTATCTCCCTCTCTCTCTGTGTGTGTGTGTGTGCGCTTTAGGGATGGACCGAAAAAAAGCGGTGACTTGACATAAACAGACTGATATATTTATACTAATGGGCATAGAAATAGAAATCATGGAAATTTCTACTATACAACACTTGTGAAGGATGCCATATTGTCAAGCAGATATAAAGCTGTAATATTATTAAATAATGTTTCTATTTAAACACTGCTTTTTCAGTTTATTTTGTTTTCTTTTCTCTCCACTTGTTCTGAGGATCTGTTTTGTTTCCTATTTTTGTTTATCTTGTACAATGTGAAAGTATGTTAATTTATACGAAACTTGCTAATAAAATATTAAGTAAAAAAAAAAAGGAAATATTGTAATTATCTATAGATTATAAAATTCGTGTAAAATAGAAATTCCAACAAAATAATGGTACTAGCAAAATTGTAAAAATTTTGAAAATTAAAGATATGCCAAATTGCGTTCATAGTTGATTGCTAACTCTACTTCAAAGTACCACATATATAGTTGATAATAGTTATAGTTATATATTAAATAATCACTATATAATTTAGTGATTTGTCTGGCCATCTCTAGCTGTGGCTGCAAATGTGTTTGTGTGTATTTGTCACTGGTTCAGCGACTAATTGAGTTTGAATAGCGCAGGAGGGGAGGCAACTGTGGCAGGTGGCTGGCAAGCAGGGTGGTGGGGGGAGGGGGTGTGTGTGCCAACAACTGTAGACTGTGGGCGTGCAACGCAGGCGATCATTGTCACAACACACGCAGGTGTCAAAGCATCCGTCGCGTCCACTTAAAGCAGCCATTCATTCAATTTGTTGTTGTTGTTGTTGTTGTCCGTTGTTGCTTTGATTCATTCATTAAACGAATTGGGCTGCACATAAATCTCTTGGCTGGCCGATCAATTGATGCATTTGCATTGCGTTGGCCGCTGCCGTTGCCGCTGGCTAAGTGAGTGGAGCTGCCGGAGCTGCCGGAGCAGCTGGAGCTGCTGGAAGTGCATTTTGATGTTGGCCAACAGCAGCAGTGACTGTCCGTATGCGAATGTGTTGCAAAGAGAGGTGTGTCTGTGTGTGTGTGTGTGTGTGCATATACACTACCAGATACGGAAGTTGTTTGACTTACTTGTGGCCCAGTTCGTGCGTGATCGTGTGGGAGAGCATGATGCCGTTGTCCTCATTGACGCTGCACGATTGCTTCGGCTTGCACATGCCGCCCACATTGGCCAAGCCCAGAGTCCTGCAAGCCAAGCAAAGCAAAACACTCAATTAGTGGGAGGAAATGTAGGGTAGGGAGTGACCAACTCACATGCAATTGTTGCCGCAAATGTTTTTGCGTGTTATCAGGATGGCAACATCATGATGATGCGGATCCTTCTCGTTCAGCGTGTTCAGCTTGTGCTGCCAGCTGCAGAAGCGATCGAGATTCTTTTGCGCATTCTGCGTCAGATTCAGCTCCGGCTCCGTGTCGTTCTCCTGCAGCTCAATGATGCGCACCACCACGATCTCGATGGCATTGCCAATGCTGGGATCTTTGTAGAGGGCGGATACCATGTTCATGATGGTCAGCAGATAGCTGACGACATCCTTGTGAAATGCGGACATTGTGGCATCTGCCACAATCAGTGTCTCCACGTGACGTGGACTGCTTATCGAGCGTCTGCTGCGCTCCACATGCCCCTCCTCCGGCTGCGTATCGTATTTGAATTTCGTGTGTGGATGCGGATGTGGATGTGGATGCGGATGCGGATGTGCCCGATGATGATAGTGATGATGATGATGATAATGGTTGTGGTTGCGGCTGTGATGATGGTTCAGCAGTTGATGATGATGATGGCGACGCACCTTGCGACCGCCTTGTATCTTGAATTTGCCACGCGCCTGCCACTCCAGACGCGTCTCCATGCGGCGTCGCGGCTCCCGTGTCCCACAATTGCTAACGGCACTCTGACTTTGACTCTGATTGCGCTGCTGGCCCTTGTCGTGGCGCTGCTCCTTGCGCTTGCGCTTGTGCCGACGCCACTGCTGTCCCGCCACCCTCTGCTTGGGCTTCACCGAAGAGCGCTGGAAAACCACATGCGGATGGCCGTTGATTGGATGTGCCACATGCTGCTTGGAGGGCTCTATGTAATACTCATTGCTGGCCGTCTTGATGTGACCCACCTGGCAGCGAAAATTATGAAAAATATATAAATCAAATCCAATGTAAAATGAAAAGACTTAGGCAACAAACTTGCTCAAAAACGAAAGACTTAGACAACGAACTTGAAATTGTTCGAGGATAGAAAATATAAAAACAGGAGTGCTCTTAGCATAAAGTGCCCGACTGGTATATTCCCTGTACCCAGTCAGAATTTTGAGCAAAAATCTAGTTTTGTGATTGAAATGTAGTATTAATATAGAGATAAAATCATGATCAAAAAGACATTGACTTTAAAAATCGGTTAAGTTTTGACCGAGCTTAGGCACTGGATAGTTTGGACCCGAGCAGAACTCGAACTTGAATTTTGTGCGTAAATTTGATCTAGATTCTATATTTAAACCACGATTAAAAATCGGTTGAGCTTAAACAAAGCTATGTAGAGTTGGGTCCCGAGCCTAGATGGGGCATTGTTTTGTCTACTTACCAGACCGGAGCAGGTGGATATGGCCACATTGGCCGTGGGCTGACCTCGCACCTTGCCATGAAAATGACAGTTGAGCTGATGCGCTGGCGGCGGCGCACGGGTTCTCAGATCCCGGCGATGCCGCTCCACAATCAGATGCGGCGCCAGAAAGTAGCTGTGTGGTCTGCAAGGAACAATCGAAATGATAACAGCGCATCTGACTGTGCCAACGAAGTCACTTACGTCAGCTCCAAGTGCAGCGTCTCTTCGCGCAGCGGCAACTCGAAATGCAGCTCCGGCTGTGCCTCAGCGCTGCGTCGCTGCCGTCGATGATCCCGCTCGTGGGCGTACTGGAGCGTGTGCGTCATGAAGGCGCCATCGGCGTGCACTCGCCGTGGCACCACCACCTGCCCCTCGCCCGCAACCAGCTCATCCGTGTGCAGGCCATACAGCTGAATGCAGCCACCGGAGCCGAGCCACAGGCAGAGCAAGGTGCTCAGATAAAGGCGCTTCATGCTTAGGCTCTTAAGTACTGGAAATTCACTCTCTCTTACAGTGTGTATGTCTCTCTCTCTCTCTTTCTCTCTCTCTCTCTCTCGCGCTATCTATTTGTTGCTTTGAATGGGTCCGTAGGATGGGGCTGTTAGCCGTTGTCCATGCGTTTTAGCAGCTTGGCAATTAGCGGGCACATGGCAGCAATTGCATTGTAGGCACGCGCCCGGAACCCAATCCCGGCCTGGTCCAGCCGCGGGACCAGCTGCAAAGCACAACAAAATCGATTCAGTTGGTTAAAAAGTGATCAAATCAATAAAAACTAAAAAGGGAATCAGGTCTTAAGAAAAAACATAAAATCTAAATATTTCAGAATATTTTAAAGTATAGTTCACTTTATATTTTGTTAAGATTTAAGGTTTGTAAATGTCGGAAAGAAATATTAATATTTTAAAAAATTTATTAAAATCTATATTTTATACATATTATATATGCGTTAATAAGAGCTTAATATTATGTATAATACTTTTATTCAGCAATCACTCGAACAATAATTTTCGTTTGTTATACAAAACGAGAGAACCGCAACTGTTATACTACTTAAGCTTTATTTATTTTATAGCTAAAATCAAGTCAAATCAGTTTCGTTCAGTAAAACAAAAAACGACACTAGCTGAAATTTCCACGCATACTTTGAAGAAAGTTGGTAAGGAAACTGGAAACAAATTTACTGTAGTAAACATAAATATATGTATGTTCAGACATCATAAGACATATGTGCAAACATTTCAAATTCTAAGTTTTCAACAAAGTTTTGCCAGCATTAGGCGAAATTTTGAAATAATTTGTATAGCTCTTAGCGAGATTTTTGCATACAGCGATAACTTTAAGCAATTTTATTTGCAATCGGCAGAAACACTTAAAGTAACTTGAAGTGCGATTACAGGGTATCTGCAAGTCGAGCAGACTAAACAAAAGCAACGCTGTTTTACTTGTTTCATAATGCAATTAAACCCATATTTAATTAGCCGCCAGTGGCAGCAAGTGTCATTGTGACTTGAGGCGCTTGGCTCAGTTAACAGAAACAGCAACAACAACAACAACAACAACAGTAACAACAACAACAACAATAATGCAACCACAGTCAGCGTTGGTGTCGCTTTGGGCAACCGTTGCTGCCAATGCATTCAGATTGAATTTCAATTGTGCGCATTTCATCAAAAGCTGCTGCAGCCGGCAGCAAGTAGCAATTGTTGCTGCTGTGGCAGCAATTTTGTGGCTGCGCTGTGGCGCCAGCATTTTTGATTGGCTGCCAAGTTGAAGGCAATCGGAGACTGATAGGAGGATACAGGACACTTGAGCTCCACAGCGCCATGAATGATGCAAAGCCGAAGCAAAACCAGACAACAATTATGGCATAAATTTCTACGAAAATATGCAACAACAAAGCAGGGGAAAAAAAAACAGACATGAAAAAAACAAAACAAAAAAAACAATTTCCAGATAATAAATAAAAGCTGATTTGCTTTTAGCTTTTTAGCAAACGATAAAGCTGAAGCTGGAGCTGGGCGCTGGAGATGGGCAAAGGGATGGCTGGAGGGGCTGGGGAGATGTATATATATTTATTATATTTTTTTTTTGGGCACTGCCCACAGAGACAATGGCTAACACAAATTTTAACCAAGAAACGGGCAATAAAATTAAGCAAATAATTTGAATGCGGCGCTTCAAAGGCAAACACGAAAAATACAAATAAAAAATAGCAGCAGCAGCAACAACAACAACCACATGGTGTGTCATTATCAAAGCAACACACGACAACTTAATTATTCAACAGATGAACAGATGACGAAGTCGTCGTCGCAGCAGCCACTGGAGAAGATCGCCAATCGGAGATCACAGATCGGAGCTGGGAACTCGAGAGTCTATAAACTGCCAGTTGTTATTGCTGTTGTTGCTGCTGTTGTTGTTGTTGGCGCTCTTATCACGATCACGATTTGTAATTTATGATAAATGTTGCCAATTCCATTAATAAAATTAAATAAAGCTCATTAGCTGGAAACACAAATTAAAAATCTTTTCTTTCACAATTTTTGCCAAGCGCGAAACGTGCCCAAAAAAATGTGTATGCCAAAATCACATACGAAAGCAAACGAGTTTTGCCATCTACAATGCACTTTGTATGCCCTGCACATTTCTTGAATTTTCTTTTAGAATTTAAGTGTTCACAAGTATTTCAAATATTATATTTTGTACAGTTTTTGTTCTATTTTTATCAGCTGATATCTAAAGTATATACAATCTGAAATGATTATTTTTTACTGTAGCAGAAACTTTGAAGGTAGCCATAAAAAATAATGCAATTATCTTAGAATATATCAGTTGAGAAATACAAATTAAATATACATATTCAGTATTATTATTTTAGAGAACATTAACTAGATGAGCTGTTGAAATGAACAAGACTGTTTTCGGTTTATAAATCAAAGACAACCAACTGGATGACAAATGCATAAAACTCGCCAAAGAAGTGTATGAAAAGACATTGATTTTTGTGAGGCGCCTTTAGCAGGCGCCGTTTTAAATTAAATTCAAATTCAATGCAAAAACCCAATGTGACAATAAAATGCTGGTCCAATCGTTAGTTCCAGTTCCCAGATCTCAGCTCTCAGATCTGCGATCTCAAATCTCCAGTTTCCAGTTTCCAGTTTCCAGTTCTCAGTTCTCAGTCTCATCCTGAGTTAAGAGTCATTTGGAATCGCAATTTGCGGCAAAACTTGAAAGCCACGCACAAAATTAGCAAGCGCCACATTATCATATGTTAAATGCTTTAGACTTCGTCTCCAAGTTGCAGAGAGTCTCCAAGTTGGCTGTCGCCATTGCGCTCATTATGCTGCAGTGCGTCTGGCTGGCAGGCGCCACTTTTAATTATCAATCAATCAATCACATTTGACGGCTCCCTCCATTAAATGTCAGCCAATTGATTGAATTTTCATTTGGACAACGACAACCAACGGGCAGCCATACCCCATACCCCATACCACTACCTATAGGCATACCTATAGCCATATACCCATACCCATACCCATACACATTCTCCATTCTCCATTCAGCAATCCTCTGCATCCGCTCAGCATTGATCAATGATGTTGTCTGGCTCGTTGCAACAACTGCGCTGATTGATGAACTGCACTCGGTTGCATCAGTATTTGTTGCTAGTGTCTTCAGCTCAGCTGAGGGGCAATTGCAGCTTTGCAAGCAATTTCATTTATTTCCTATCGCCGGAAAGATAGTGTGGCGATACTTTGAAAGACAGTTGAAAAATAGTTTGACCATATTTGAAATCAAAATATAATAAAGGTTTCATCTGTTCAAGTGCCAAAAAAATTTATTCAAATATTATTACAAAAAGTTTTAGTATCTATTTGTATCATTAGTTTTCTACTATCATTAGAGAATTTCCCAGAAGAAAAGCTTTCGTATTCTCCAAGCAATATACTTTCCTATCACCCGATTTGTACATGTTTGACCATATTTGAAATCAAAATTTAATAGAGGTTTCATCTTATCAAGTGCCAAAAAAATGTATACAAATATTATTACAAAAAGTTTCAGTATCTATTTGTATCGTTAGTTTGCTACTATCATTAGAGAATTTCCCAGGAGAAAAGCTTTCGTATTCCCCAAGCGATATACTTTCCTATCACCCGATTTTTATATGTTTGCATCCAGATAAAAGATAATCAGCGAAAAAATCGATTATTTCGGCTTTAGAAAATACTAACGGATATTTCCAACCACCACCACAGGAAGTTGAAAAATTGATCGAATACGCCTACCATTGAGAACTTCTATAAGGATATGTCCAAGTCGGAACATTTCTGGCAGCGCGTGTTTAACATTTGTGAATTTAAGCACATTTCTGGTGAATCATTTAATCATTTGATGGCCCACGCTTTGAATGATCTCACATAGTTTCTCTATTTAGGCTGTTTTCCTCCATTGCCAATTTCACTATAGTCCGATTGGGACTTACCTCTCCAGCACACACACACATAGACACACATGCATGCTTCTTATTTATTATAATTTTTTTCACCATTTTTTCTCGACTTTTTTTGTCAATGACTGGCGTTGGCGTTCCAAAATTGACATTTGTCAACAGCTTTGTTGACGCTTTGCTTAATTTATTAGCCACGTTTTGTTGTCGCTTTACATTTGGTTTGGCTGCTCGATCACATCATCATCTCACGATTATGATCATCATTATTGATAATAGTCATCATCAACATTTGCGGCCGGAGCCCCACTGTTAGCTCACCTCAACTTTGTATGCAAATAATGCGACAAACAAAAAACAAAAAACAAAAAAAAAATCCGAAAAACCCAAAAAAATAAAAGGAAAAATACCCAACACCTAAGAAGGAACGCAAAGCTACGTCAATAAATATATATGTATATGTACATACATATATGCACAATCAAAGTTAGTCTCTAGAGAGCATTATAAACATATTGCTGACAAGTTTACCAGATATAATGTATATTCTTAAGCAAATTTGTAAGCCTTATAATTTAAGCCAATTTTTGTACAAGTTCTTTTCTTTGTTAAACTGAACCTTAAGATTGTAATGACTGCTTTTGACAGCTTTTAGTATATAATGCTAATGAAACTTTCTTCACAATAAATTAATGATTTTTTAATGTACAGATCCTTAGATATATATCTTATACCATTTTTCTTCTTTCCTCTCTCTATCTCTCTCTCTTGAATATCTTAAAAATATACGTTTCTAATTTAGATAATTACATTTTTTATATAAATCCATAGGATCATTCTGAATATAGTCTTAGTTATAGTTTCCCAACAAGCAATATCGAATATTTATTATCATCTGAAATATTGAATTTCACATTTTTACTCAAGCCTTTTAAAATAATTCCCAAAATATGTTGCTCTTACTTCCAAGCCGTTTGGAGTGTTCTGTTAATTTAGTTGCAAAACATCTGCCCACAAAGCATCTTAGCCATATGGCTAAAATCGTTTAGAAAATGGCAAATTGTGGCGACGGCGGAAGGGGCCAGCGGGGTATGGGCCATAGAAAGATTTCACTTGGGTGCGAGGCAGAGACGAGACCAAAGCAATTTGTACGCCTACCAGCCAACAGAGACAGAGAGAGAGACATAGACAGAGACAGAGACAGAGAGAGAGAGAGAGAGAGAGAGAGAGAAACTCCCATTGCTGGCTGTAGCTTCATTCACATATTATTTTTCATTCATGCGTTGTAGTTTCATTGAGACACACACAAACACAGAGCCACACACACATACACACACACACACACACACACACACACCCAAAGCGAGACACACACAGTTTTTATTTTTATGAATGAAATGAAACTTTTAACGTAAAACGCGGAACGAGAGACGTGCGCAGAGGGGTGGCCTGAGGGGAGAGAGGGCGGCAAGGGAGAGGAGTCTGCTCTGTCCAGATCGCACGTAACTCCAACGATACTCGCATATGTGGAGCTAATGTTGTTGCTGTGCTGTTGTTGCTGTTGTTGTTGTTGTTGTTGTTGTTGTTGTTGTTGTTGTTACCGACTCGAGGCATATTTTAATTTCTTTAGTGACGGGCGTCTCCGCGTCGGTTCCATCGCATGTGGGCCGAAAATGTATTTTTTATGGCGACGTCGTTTTCATTTTTTTTTTTTTCTTCATTTCTGTATATACATATATATTTTGTTTTACCCTGTAGCCATTGCAAATTTATGAAACGGGTATAGTAAAGAAGGAGACAACTGTTGTGATCATATATAAAGTATATATTGTATACTCTGAATCAGAGATAAACTAGATTCTAGTTTCTTAAAATTTGGAATACATTTCCCCAAAATCAATAAATATCGTTTTCCAAGCTCAAAAAAAGTATGTTTCACTTTTCGGCTACTCTTTCTTCAAATTAGAAAAGCTCAATTTAACAAAGTGTGTCCAAAGGAGTACTCTATAAATTGTGTATAGGGTATCTGCAAGTCACACACTCTCGATTCGAGCACTCTTACTTGTTTTAGTTTGTATCGCTTTTTTAGCTCGTTGTTGTTGTTGCTGCTGTTGTTGTTGTTGTTGTTGTACAACAAATGCAGGCCATAAATTTTGAACAGGCGTTGCTCGGGATGGCCACGGATCGTCACACGGAGTGAGAGATAGTCTGGAGGAAGAGGGTAGGGGTAGGGGTTAGCGGATGACAGACGGATGGACGCTTGGACGCACTGCAGCCCACAAAATACGTTATAACAAATCATTAAATTTGATTTTATTTAAGCTGCCTCATACATTGTTGTTGCTGTTGCTGTTGTTGTTGTTGTTGTTGCTGCTGGCCAAAAACATGCGCCGCGCTTATTTTGACCATTTTTGGGAGTTGCTTGTGGCATTTTGTTTTTTTTTTTTTTTTTTTTTTTTTTGGGCGCCTGGCTTTGTGTATCTCTCAGATACATATTTGTATCTGTATCTGTGTGCACGCTGGCTGAGATCACACAGGAAATTAGCTTAATATATGGCTACCGTTTTGCCCCGAAACCAACCAGAAAACAATGAGAAATAAACTGAAAAATAGAAAAATAGAGAAAAAAAAAAAAAAGCAAGTAGCAAAAACCAAAACCGTTTGTTGAATTTTGCACTGTTCAACCCGCCTCGTAAATTCGTTCCCCAAAAAGGTTACTTCACACTTTGAGTAACTATCGCTCCAATATTTCAGGGAACCTGAAAGCAATATTGATTATTGAATAGTCACAAAACTGTCAGCCCAACTGATTTGGCATCTAATTTTAATATTTAACGAAATATGATTTCGAATTTTTGAAAATTGTAAATGTTGAAGCTAGTACAAAGCAATATACCAACACAGATTTGTAATTAACTCATTACTTTTGGGTTGAAAATTCTTCCCAATGCAGTAAAATTTCTCTTTAGAGTTTTGAATACCAAAACTGCAAAAATTATCCAAAGGAATATCATATTGGTCGCGGATTTTCCCAAATTTGATATATAGTTTTTCTTTTTGTATTAAAAACAATTTTATAAAATTCAAATTTTTAAAATTTCTTATTATATATTTTGAGTTTTTGTTCGTTTTTTTTTTAAATCTTTTTTTATAGGTAAGTCGATTTTTTTGTGTTTCTTACAAAAAATTTCATAAATTTAAGCAAGCAAAGTTTCAAAAACTGATAAATAATTTATGTAGACTTTCAACTGCCCTAATTTTAAGGCAGCTAAGCACATTTCTATGAGGATGCCCTTCTGGCCTCAGTTTGTTCTCTAAATTGATTTTAAACTAAACATAATTTATTTTCAAAATTTTTTATATGTATGTATGTATACTTGAAGACGTTAACTCACCCGTTGTCTGCTGTAATTGTTGTTGTTCTTTGTAGCTATTTGTATTTGTAAATGTGTGTTGTTTTGGTTTTGGTTTATTTTGCTCTGAATGAAGCCCGCAAAGATGTCAACCGCAAATACCGACAACGACGCTGATTATAATTATGAGGATAATGCTGAAGACGATAATGATGATGATGCTGAGATGATGTCAGGTAAAGATAGTGGGGAGCGACGAAGATTTGGGACGTCCGATTCGTCAGCAGCACACAAAAACCGTCAAAAAAAAAGACAACAACAACAGAGATAACTTTAGAATGCGCCGGCGATGACTAAGCGAATTTCGATATTGAATTAGTTTCAGTTTCTGTTTCCGCTCTTTCTTCTTATTTTATTTGATTTTTTTGTCACCTTTGTTGTTGTTGCGCATGCGCCAAACGCGCTGCTCGGAGACAAACCAAAAAAATAGCACAATAAAACAATAAATGTGAGAACAAAAATTGCACAAAACGAAAAATCCATAAAAAAAAAGGTTTTGGCGCGCGTTTTTGTCGATCGCTTATCGATGGCAATTTCAATTTCAATTTCGAATTCAATGCGATGCGATTCGATTCGATTTGATTTGATTCGAACTTGTGCACAGAGAATAACACACGCACGCACACACCACACACACACACACATACACGCACGCACACTCGGACACGCCGGCGCAGTCGCCGTTCTGACTCAAACTAAGTGAAAATTGCAAGCGGGCACTGGTTTTATTGAAAGGAAAGATTGGGGAGCCCAGAGCCACAGCCGGAGCCCAAAGAGCCGAACCAGCGCCGGCCGAACGAATGTACAGACACGAGCGTAAGAACGAGCGAACCAATCTGTACGAACACGAATGAACAAGCAAACACGAGCGATCTTCGCAGCGGCAGCGCAGCTCTCACAATGAATTGCGCTGATGGCAGCGATGGCGACGGCGACGCTTGCGCGCGCGCAGCTCTCTTCAATGGAGTGAACGGCGTCGGCGTCGGCATCGGCATCGGCATCAGCGACGGCGTCAGCGTCGGCGTCTTATTGCCGCGCCAGCTGCATGTGACCCCCAGCGAACACCCCACCAAAAGGAAATGCGACTGCCGCTGCTGCTGCCGCTGCCGCTGCTGGCAGTGACCCTGTCGCTGTGGCCCATTATCAGCATTGTCATCAAGCAACTCTGTCTGGAGTTGTTGTTGTTGTTGTTGCTGTTGTTGCTATGCGTGGCGCTATCAGCGAGACAAACTGTTTGCCATATAATTATAATCATATCATGCATATCTCATCTTGTTGTTGTTGACTTTGTTTTTGTTCCTTCTCATTCTTTATGATTCGCGATGCGCAGAAATTGCTGCCTTATCTAGCTCCATTTGCAGAGACTGCAACAAAACGATGAGTTGGCGCCGCGGCGCAGTCAAGGACGACACCGTTAAGCGCACTCGCAACGTACACAAGCGCCAGCGGCACTGAGAAAAAAAAAGGGGTGTAAATTGTTTAAAATTATCACATTGTAAAAAGAGCAGCAGACTTCGCTGCCAGACTCGGTTCCAATCTGTAGAAGAACCATTAACAATGCGCAAAAATAGCCACGAGGTGGAGAAATCACAATTACAGTGGGACGGAATTTCATAGATTTAAAGATTATAATCGTTATAACAGCGCTTACTCTTAAGGAGACTTTTACTCTAAATACAAACAGATGCAAAATATTTAGAATATTATTTTTTTGCAATAGAAGTAGAAAAAACATTATTTCATTGCTAAAACACTTTTTTGACACACTGTACATATATTCTATACATATATGTGCATATATTAAAGTGACTAGAGCTTTAATTTATTGTTTTTTTTTTTACTTGTAGCTTTGGGATATGTTTATTTTTTTAAAAATATAAAATATAGTATAAGGGAGAAAATAGGGCTTGCAGGAATTTCAATTCTTTGCCAATTGGAAAATCTAGAAGCAAAGCTTAACCACTGTATTAGTCGATGTCAACGTCAGCGTCGGCGTCGGCGTCAGCGTCAGCGTCGACGTTGTTGCACGTTATTTTTAAAATTTGTTGTATGGCGCCCCCGTTTGATTTTTAGGCGCCAAGCAACGGCGGCGGCGTTTGGCGGCAAATTGTGGCGACACGTCTGCAGCTGGAGCAGCAGCAGCCGCAGCAGCAGCGGCAACAACAGCAACAATAGTGAAAACAACAAGAAGAATAGTAGATACAAATGCGATAATGTAGAAGAGGAACAACAACAACAAAATACAACAACAACAACAAAAACAAAAACTGAGATACAAGATAAGAGCAATGCACGGAGAGGCGCGACAGCCAGCAGACGCCAGCCAAAGACGCGACGCGCAGCATCGCTGCCGCCAACGCCAACGTCGACGCTGACGCCGCCGTTAGCGATGCCAACAGATATCAAGCACGTCTCAATCTCAAATCATTCAGGGCCAGAAAGGTTTTTTTTCTGCTGCTGCTGCTGCTGTTGTTTTTGTTTTTGTTTTTTGCCGGTGATGTGCCGCCAACGCCGCCTCAATTAACAATGAAAAGTCGGACTGGTACGTAATAATATATTTTTATCTGATTACCTGGCAACCAGGCGGTAGACAACAGACTTGCCTAGAGATGACGCCGTGTTGCACTTTTCCCAAACATCGCAAACATAAGCACGAATTTTTTAAAGTTTACAAATAAAAGTTTATGTTGTTATTTAAAACGAACATTGGTACGAACGTGAAAAATACTTAAATAGCTGAACTATTATTTAATATTAAATAATTTCGCTTGCAATTACATTTATTTAGCTTTATTTTTATTCCATTACACGAAATCAAGCAGGTCGTGAGTGTTCGTGTCACGAAAGTAAAGTCGACATGCGCCTAACTCTACACTGGCCACAAATCGTGCGTTGGCACTAACACACACACACACTCACACTCACTTGAAGCATCATCATCATCATCCTTGCTATCGTGCATTTGTATGTGTGTTTTCGCGTGACTCTCATGTCAGATCTCTAATCAAACAAATCTCACTTGTGGCGCCGTCGCCGCCGCATCAATGCGACGCCACATGCGTTGTGTGTGTGTGTGTGCGTGTGGCGCCAACATCGGTAAATGCCGCTCACATTTTTCAGCCGAACGAATTGTGCCACATTGTGTGGCCAGTTAGCATTGTTTATTGCTTTTTGCTGTTTTTATGTTACTGACTGCATAATTTAGTACTTATTTGAAATTGCAATTTGAATTTCAAATTGAAAATCAAACAAGTTTAGCACGCGCCAACGACGACATGTGAATGGCAAACGGAAGAAAATAAGTAAACAAACTGCGAACAGCTGTGCGCTGTGGCTTTGCCAGGGCTCCAAGCAAAGCAATTTAATTGTTAAGCTCACAGTTGAACAAAATAATATAATATATATATATACATTTAAATAATATAATAAAATCTAAAGTAGGTAGAGCTACACCAAGTTGTCTTTTATGAAATAAGCATTAAAATGAACATAAATTTGCTAGAAATAAATTATTAAATATTTTAGACTGTTTTATTACCTAAAGCTAGTTAATATATTGATATATATTTCATTACTAACATCACACGAGCCATTTGCATTTTAAATGCGCCGCGCAGTTGATCAGCTGTCAAACAACCAGTTGGCAGCACTGCGCACGGTTACAGTGCGACTGTCAAAAGCGATAAAAAAAAGTTGTCTGCTCGCCATTAAAAAATTCTTGTAGCGCTGCTAAATATTTTCCAGCTTATCGGTAAGGTTCCTCCGTACCGACATTTAACTGCACTGATTTGGTAAGTGCTACGCTTACTGGTAAACAGCTGCAGGTTGGCTACAAATCGATATATAGCCAAAAGTTATTGTTATGTAATTCCTTTAAATGTAATTTGGAATTTGTTGTTTTTGTTTTTGTGAATTGATGATTGTTGTGTTTTTGCAGAAAATATGATACGTGCACCGCTTGTGAAGGCGCTGGGCGCACTCGGCTCGCCCACACATCAAATCGCCAGCCGAGCACTTCGCACCACCTCCATTTTGGCCCAAACGCCGGCGAAGGCACCTGAGAAAATCGAAGTATTTGTTGATGATATTCCCGTTATGGTGTTGCCAGGCACCACAGTGCTCCAGGTGAGAGAATAGACAAGTTCACCACATATATATAATAAATAATATACAATGTCAATCATATATGTAATACATTATTGCACGGTATTCTCGGCGTAACTCTTTCTTCGCCTATGATCAAATTTTGTATCATTTGATGTCTACGGGATAACGGCAATGACGCATCTAAAACTGAGCAGTTAGCTGGTGCAGGGATCATTGCACCCAACACCAGAAACTCGATTGCAATTAGTACTTCGCCGAGCGTATTCCAATGCGAGATTCATCTCACATAATTCTGATCAAAGGGAACTTTGGGAGCTGCTTTGGCTGGTTCATCAGCGCCTTTTAATGGCTCTGGAACCATTCTGTGGCTTAAGCTGGGCCTTCGCTTAATCCACAAGGGAATTGCGCTTAATTCCATGAGGGATTCATTTAGGTATTGGCACTCTAGATTGGGGGAGCTAAAGAGCTCCTCCAAACTTTGCAGATTGGGCTTCAGACTGCTGGTTGCCAATCTCACGAGCCACCACACGGTCAGGTGCCATTCCAGCAAAATGCGTTTGTCCTCCGACGAAACTACAAGTCCCAGCCTTGGTCTGGGCTGGAGCAAGTATTTGGGCTACTGCCCACTAGTTTGTAATGCCTGCTCGGATTAGGACTGCCTCGTCAAGAGATCTACTATCCTTTATCAAAGAGGTAGAGTTGCTCTTGTCCCCTTACTCACAATATTCCTTAGGGTCATAGTGCGTCTACCATCCTCTGTTGGGAGACTCCCTTTTTCTGGGTTTGTCCCAATCCTTCCAACAAATGTTGTTTTAACTTATCCGAAATCTACAATTTTAATTTATTAACTTTTAAGCATTTATGGTATTTTTAAATAATTTAATTTTTGTAATATTTAATTCAATTTGCAACACTTATCTTGCTTTCTGCAGGCTGCCGCCGAGATTGGCGTGGAGATTCCCCGATTCTGTTACCACGAGCGTTTGGCCGTTGCCGGCAATTGTCGCATGTGCCTCGTGGAGGTGGAGAAGAGTCCCAAGCCCGTTGCCGCCTGTGCCATGCCCGTGATGAAGGGCTGGCGCATTAAAACCAACTCGGAATTGACGCGCAAGGCACGCGAGGGCGTCATGGAGTTTCTGCTGATGAATCATCCACTCGATTGCCCCATCTGTGACCAGGGCGGCGAATGCGATCTGCAGGATCAGGCCATGGCCTTTGGCTCCGATCGGTCACGCTTCACGGACATTAACTATACGGGCAAGCGGTAAACTTGAACAAGATAAAACTATACAATTGTGAAATACCCTGTACGGAATCCCATAAAGAATACCATAAATCACTTTTTATGGTACATTTTGAAGGTTTTTACAGGTACAGGGTATTTGCTGGTCGAGCATTAAATGTAATCCCTTTGCCCTTCCGCTTTTCAGTGCCGTGGAGGACAAGGACATTGGGCCGCTGGTGAAGACAATCATGACACGTTGCATCCACTGCACACGTTGTGTGCGCTTCGCCTCGGAGATTGCTGGCGTCGATGATTTGGGCACCACTGGACGTGGCAACGATATGCAAATTGGCACCTATGTGGAGAAGCTCTTCCTCACCGAGCTGTCGGGCAATGTGATTGATCTGTGCCCCGTCGGCGCATTGACAAACAAACCGTACAGCTTTGTGGCACGTCCCTGGGAGATACGCAAGGTGGACAGCATCGATGTGCTCGATGCCGTTGGCAGCAACATCGTGATAAGCACACGCACCAACGAGGTGTTGCGCATTCTGCCACGCGAGAACGAGGACGTCAACGAGGAGTGGCTGGCGGACAAGTCGCGCTTTGCCTGCGATGGCCTGAAGCGTCAGCGCCTGGTCGCCCCCATGGTGCGTATGCCCAACGGGGAGCTGCAGGCGGTCGAGTGGGAGGGTGCACTCATTGCTGTGGCCAAGGCGCTGAAAAAGGCGAATGGTCAGATTGCTGGCGTTGCCGGCCAACTGGCCGATGTGGAGGCTATGGTGGCGCTCAAGGATCTCGTCAATCGTCTCGAGGGCGAGACTCTAGTCACTGAACAGGACTTTATCAAGGGCAGCGGTATCGATGTACGCTCCAGCTATCTGCTTAACAGCACCATTGCTGGTGGGTGATCCTTAGATCCCGCATTTTAAACTATGTAAACCACTGTTATCTTTCTTTTTGCAGGTCTGGAACAGGCCGATGCCGTGCTGCTAGTGGGCACCAATCCGCGCTATGAGGCGCCGCTAGTGAACACGCGCTTGCGCAAGGCCTACGTTCACAATGAGCTGCAGATCGCCTCCATTGGACCCAACATTGATTTGTCGTACGATCATGAGAATTTGGGCTCCGATGCTAGCCTGATCAAGAATGTGTGCAGCGGCTCGCATCCCTTCTCCAAGGTGCTCGAGGCTGCCAAGAAGCCCGCCATTATCATTGGCGTCGATGTGCTGGAGCGTGCCGATGGCGCTGCTATTCATGCCACCATCTCCGAGTACTGCCAGAAGCTGAAGAAGCCAGTGAGTTGTCCAGCTCTAAGTTGCTAAAGTTACCGAATGTAATCGCTTGCTTCATTTTGCAGGATTGGAATGCCTTCAATGTCTTGCATCACAGCGCCTCCCAGGTGGGCGCCTTCGATGTGGGTTACCAGCCGGGCATACAGCGTGCGCTGCAGGCACAGCCCAAGGTGCTCTTCCTGCTGAACGCCGATGCGGGCAAATTGACCCGGGATCAGCTGCCCAAGGACTGTTTCGTTGTGTATATTGGATCGCATGGCGATAATGGTGCATCCATTGCGGATGCTGTGCTGCCTGGTGCTGCGTACACCGAGAAGCAGGCAATCTATGTGAATACAGAGGGCAGACCACAGCAGACACTGCCGGGTGTCTCGCCGCCGGGCATGGCACGCGAGGATTGGAAGATATTGCGTGCTCTATCCGAGGTGGTGGGCAAACCGCTAGCCTACGACACGCTCGATGAGCTGCGCGGACGCCTGGAGGATGTGGCGCCGCATCTAACACGGCTTGGAAAACTGCAGCAGGCGGACAACAATGCAGTGGGCGCACAGGCCACACCCGTAAGTGTTGTGCACATTTCTATTGCCCCATGGAATGCTAATCTTCATGTGTATTTTTCATGCAGAGCAAATCGATCAGCGCCAGCGCCATCGATGTGAAGCAGAAGGGGCTGCGCGACTATTTCATGACCGATGCCATTTCACGGGCCTCGCCAACCATGGCCAAGTGCATATCGGCGGTCAACAAGCAGCAGCGTCAGGATGAGGCGGCCAAGCAGTGTGCGGCTATCTAAGCGAACGTCCCTGGCCCAACTCTGATCTGATGATTTAACATAAATATTAAATAATTAATGTTGTTTTTTTTTTTCTTCGTATCTAAACACTATTGCTCTTTGATTATTATTGTTGGCCAGCAGCAGGCAGCGGACAGCGATCAGGAGCAGCAAGCGGAAACCGAAGCGGGTGCAAAAGATGCTTAAAGGAGGACAGTTGTGCAGGGGGGGCGCTGAGCAGTTTGTAAATGTCATTGAATTTGTTAAAAACAAAACAATTATACAATACGAAAATAGTAAAAAAATAACAAACACAAAAAACCCAAAATAAACGTGAAATAGAAAAATACTCGATATACTATGTATGTATGTATCTACAACACGAGTTGTTGTCAGAAGTATGTGCTATACATACATACATATATGTAGATACATATATTACTGTATAGCCATCGCGCTTTGGTGTGCATCCCTCGCACTCTAATTGGTTGCCAACTAGTGAAAAAGCTACACTTGAAATATATAACGTACAATTATAAGGATCTGTTGAGGCGAGTTTTTTTGTGGTTTACTATGGGTTGTACTTTGATGGTGACTATTGTTAGTTGATCTTGATACCAGCTGAGAAACTGAAGTTTCAAAAGATGTGCGTTCATAATAATCTACGATAGAATTAGGTTATGGACTCAAGATTCCGAAAATGGGGATATTTTAAAGAGGCACAAAATATTCGGATCAGCCCAAGTATATTACTATATCATATAGCTGTTGCTGCTAATAATAAAAGTATAATCTACAAAACAGTTTCGATTCTACACAAAATTAAGCTCAAACTCAAATAAAAAAATAATACACAAATTGGTGTTGTATGTGGGTGAAAAATTCTATTTTTTACCGTAATTATACAGATTTATTTATTAATATTTAATCATCATACATAACATAATTTCGTAATTTTGAGTGCAGGCCGCACAGAGGAGCCCGTTTCCCCAGGTGGATATGCTTCCACGTAGACGCTTCAGTTCGACTGAAGTTAAAGAGTGCTGCGTTTATCTGTGCGGCAGCTGAGCTATTGTGGATGTGTGTGTGTGTTTGTGTGCGTGTGTGTGTATGTGTATGAAGGGTTTATGTGTTGGCGTGTATACGTGTGATACTATCGAAACTAAATTACAACTTGAACTTTCTATCGCTAAGAGGCGGCAACAACTTTCAAATTCGTTGATGTCTTCAGCCCAAACAGATTATACATGTGGTGTCTGTCTATGATTGTGTGTTTCGGTGTGAGTTCTTTTGTGGACAGGGCAATGCAATTCGGAGGAGCTAAACGATCCTGTTTAGCTGCAGCAGCTGGCAGGCGTCGGATCCAGACCGGAGCGCTTGGTAATGCTGAGACGTGTAAACTCCTCGGCGGTGGTCGGATGAATGCCGACGGTGTTCATCAGTGTTGGTATGGTCAGGCCCGATTTGAGGGCGGCGGCAAAGCCTTGAATAACCTCGCCAGCAACTGGACCCAGATAGTGGAGGCCATAGACGAGCTGATTGCCGCTGCGCTGGGCAACAGCCTTCACATAGCAATAGCGTACGCTCTTCTGGGGTATAAAGAACTCCGTGGGCTTGTAGTAGCCATGGAACACCTCAATCTCTTCGGCACCATGCGCCTTGACGGCATCCTCCTCGCTGAGCCCGACACAGGCATACTCCAGCGGGGTGAACACAGTGGTGGCCACATCGGCATAATCCATACGCAGTTCGGAGTCAGCATACAGACGGCGGGCCAGCAGACGACCGGCGAGAACAGCCACCGGGGTCAGCTCTGGCTTGCCATGGATAATATCACCGACAGCATAGATATGCGGCACATTGGTTGTCTCCTCGCAGTCGACCTGGATCTTGTCCTTGTGTGCCAGCACACCGGCATTGGGCAGATTCAGATCATCAACTAGACCCTTGCGGCCAACGGCCCACAGGACGGTATCAAATACATCGCTAGAGGTCTCGCCCGTCTCCGTGTTCTCGTACTTGACCAGCAGACGGCCATCCGATTGCTTCTCCACGGACAACGGCACGGTTTTGTGCAAGAATGGAATGCCGCGCTCCTCCATGGAGGCGGCCACCAAATTGGCCATTTGCTGATCAAATCCACGCAGCACAATCGAACGCACCATCACGGTGGGCTCATAGCCCAGACCCTTCAAGAAGCCAGCGCACTCCAGGCCAATGTCTACAAGGAATAGAAAGCAAATATAAATATTTATATAAAATGATCAACGGGATTAGGCAGTCACTTACAGCCAGCGCCCACGACAAGTGTCTTGCCGGGCTCGCGATCCAGACTGAAGAGATCATCACTGGTGATGCCGTACTCAACGGCGCCGGGTATATTCGGATAACGTGGACGACCGCCAACGGCAATAACGAAAGTTTGGGCGGTGATCGTACGATCGCCGCTCTTGAGCTTGGCGGACAGCGTGTGCGGATCCACAAACGAGCCGAGGCCATTGATGTACTCCACTTTTCTACATGGTAAAAAGCGAAAAGATAAATTAGTAATTCATTTGCACTAGAGTTGAGTAAGCGGACCCAGATCTCTGGTCTTGTTCACTTACTTGTCGCGCAGATCGACGCGTGTCACCCAGTTGACCGATTTGATGTGGTTCTGCACGGAGGAGACGAGCTTCTTCCAGTCGGGCTTGATTTTATCATCGACATTCCAGCCATAGGCGGCTGCCTCGTGGACAGCTTCGCCGAGGAGCGAGGCCTGATGCATCAGCTTCTTTGGGATGCAGCCGACATTGACACAGGTGCCGCCGACGCCCCATTTGGTGCCAATTGGCGTGGGCTTCACATAATCCAAGCAGGCAACACGTGCGCCATGTGCCACAGCTTCCTTGGCGCAGGCTAGGCCACCAGAGCCGCCGCCAATAACAACCAGATCGTAATCGTAGTTGCCTGTAACGAAATTGGGGAAAATTGCAATTAGATTTGGTAAGAAAAACTAGAAGATTATTGGAATTCGTGTTGGTTTTTGCTACCCCGTGGCAGCTTCTGCTTCTTCATCTGCTGATCCGTTCGGCGCAATCGTATATCTATATAGGCGGAACGATAAATGCTGCGGCCCTCGGCTGGCTGTTCATCCGCCAGTGAAGCGGGCACAAACTCAAATAGATGCATTTGGCCAGCAATTGGTGGCACCAATGATTCTCTCTCTCGTTATTAACGCCTGTTCCGTGTCTCAATTGTTGTTATTATTAATTATGCACACATGTCTCTCTTGGACGTGCAAATCAAAGTGGAGCAATCATCTGAAGCCCCGCCTTGGTTTGTGTGTGTGTGCGGTTTGTTTTGGCTCCAATACCTTTGCCATGGTTACGACTATAAAATTACGCGATTCGTGTCGGTTATAGGTGAGGGGCGGTCAGCGAAAGTGAGCTAGTTGCCAGTTGCCGCGGAGGTGATTGCATGCAACCAACCCGTTGCAAATAATGAAAATAGCTTATTTATGCGCTCAGATCTGATAAGGTCAAACAGCGATAAAAACAAATAAATCATTCGATATAGCTTTTGGTAATTAGCGAATGGATTGTCAAGGATAAAAATAAATATATTGTATGACAACTAAAAGTGGAACTAAACATCAAAATAATCCTTATAATCAAAAAATAGTAGTATTTAAAGCAAACCATCTGATGTAGATAAAATGTTTTTAAAATGATTTTAGTTATTTGTAAATATAGAAAAATGTTCTATACATAAACTCAATCGATTGCTGATCAAGATAGTGTTTGTGCTTAGAGAATTCGTCTCTAAATCATTACACTACATCTTCTAACAACACAATTCTACAATGACCAAGTCGAATTGCGTGAATCTAAAAATAGAAGAAACAAATAATCCATTTCAAGTTGTTGCTCAAGCAAAAGTCCAATTGGAGCGGAACCGTTCTGATAAGCGCCAACTATTTGAGCAGCGAATTGAGGAAATAATCCAGTAAATAGCTTATCGAACTATTTTAATGAAATCATCTTAATATCGTAAAGCGAATAAATATGTAAAATATTTGAAATATTATATACATACATACATACATATACATACATGTATGTATATATTTAGCAGCACTTATTGGGCTTCAGCTTATTAGCATAAAACAAAAGCAACCACATACTACAGCTGAGCTGGGGAGAGGGGCAGGGGGCAGGGCACATGGGTATTACGTGTTCCTGATAAAGTAACCAGCTATCGTTAACTGCAATCCCCCCCCACTCCAATCAAACAATCCTAATGTAAGGGCAAAAGCAAGTCACGATTGCATTTCGATACATTCGATAATGTTAATCATGATGACGTAATCTCTATCTAACTATCTATCTCTCTCTATCTTTCTTGATGATATGCATTTAGGATGTGCTTGCGAAATAACACAAGATATATTCTCGAACATTCCGATCCGCTTATCAGCGGTAAATGCCAAGTTTATTGCATCTTGTGAAATAACGAGAATAACGATATAGAGGCGTACAAAAAAGTTCAAGTTGGAAAGTTTCGTTACCAAATGCCCTTAAGCGGTCCGCTGTTCCGTTATGATCGTGACTATGCAAAAAAAGGAACAAGTGCCAATGGGCTTTATTGTTAGCATAAAGCACACGCAAAAGCCGGCGAGTAATCGATTGACGGTCGATAAGTAAGGCGAGCAGAGTACGTGCGTAGAGCAGCGCGGGGGCGCTTAACAGTTATTGTATAATAAATAATTGTGATACGATAGAGCGAGCGAGCGAGTGAGTGCTTGTGGCGTTGCCAACTGAAATTGATCGTTGCAGAGTTGCAATTTGAGATGTGTTGCGATTGGGCTTACCTCGTAGTGGCTTCACCTTGCGCACGGGCTGCTGATACATGGCCTGCCTATCGCAGTGGGGATGATTAAAGGGCGGCACATTCAAGCCGGTGGCGCTGTTGGAGCTCTCCGAAGAGTTTTTCCCAGCAGAGCGACCACCACCCGACTGCGAATTGCGACGAGTGCCTCTATCAGACACAACAGTGTTTATTGGTTTCATTGTAGTTAGATTTCGTTGTTGCTGTTGTTGTTGACTTGAATTTTCGAATTTTGTGAACGTGTGGTGTAAACTATTCACACTTGAAGTAAATATGTTGGCATGCTGTCGCACCAACAACAACGTTATTGAACATCTCGAATTCCACAGTGTGAGCGACATATTTGCACGTTCCCTCAACCCCCTCTTTGGCGAACAAAGCTAGTTACTTGGCCTCTTCGAATTATGGCAAAATTCTAAGCTGTTTGTTGCGCTGCACGATCTTAACAAAAGTTTCTGTTTATTTAACGAAATCACAGACGGCACACACAAGGAAAAACAGAAAATCGCCGTCGTCGTCGTTACGACGCTTGGAATGATTGGAAAGTGTAGGCAGCAGCGACGTTTTCGCTACGTAACAGCAGCAACAGCGCTGTTGAATGCGAACGCGAGTCGAAAAGAGAAATGGCGATGAAGATGACGGCTGCTATTTAGGGTCGTCGAGCAGCCTGCCTAACCATTAAACGCATATTGTGTGTACGCATCATTAGCATAATTTGCATCAAATATTACGCACTGGAAAGAGCGCAACAGTTGTTTGCCGTGTGTTACCAGGGCTAGCATACACATCAAATGTATAATTCTTATCAGACATTTATGCCCGCTTTCGCAGGCAGCCCTGGCAACTCTGTCAGCTGCCGCCGGCCGCCATGTGAAAGAGCTAATGGTAATAAAATAGCAACAACACAAAGAGTGTGCGATAAACGCAATTAAAAGCAACGTAGACAGCCAGTTTGCTAGTTTACGTTGGCTGTGTCAGTTTTAAAGCTAAAACACATTTTCTGCCATTTTATTGTGCTTAATCTCAAGTAGAAAAACACGATAAGATTTCGTGACGAAACAATAAGTGTTACCAGAATGAACTCTATTTTAATAACGGGTTGCAATCGCGGCTTGGGATTGGGTCTAGTAAAGGCATTGAACGCATTGCCGGAGCCGCCACAGCATCTATTTACGACATGCCGCAACTTGGAGCAGGCAACAGTAAGTAAAAAATGTTAAAAATCTAATTGTGTCTAGTCATGTTAACAGGGTGACTCATGCAAAGACATCACCAACATTGACTAATTAAAAATGGCAACAATAAATAACCAGTAAAGATGAGAGGAAAGAGGGAGACAGCAAACTAAAATATTCTTGTCTTTTAGCATCACTTTTATATTTTCACTCACCTTTATCTACGGGCGCCATTTTTTGCAGTTTTGGCAAATGTTTCAGACTAACAAATAGTACAAGCAGATATTTCCAAATATTCAACGGATTTTGTCAGTCAAACTGAGAAGACAAGAAACACAATAACGAAACTCGAAATTTCTTACTCCGCGTTACACACTTCTCGCCAGCGAACGCAAATGCGAAATAAGCGGTAAACTTTTTGCAATTGCTTTTACGCTTTCTGTTCGATACTTCGACAGTTCGTTTTCCAGTTGTGGAAAGTACAAACTGCCGGTATATCGAGCAAATATCGATGCTTTTGCAAACCCTAAAAATAATCTGTATCGATATACATAGTTTCGATAAGCAAAGAAGATGCTTAATAATAATTATTTCAATTTATTATTGTGTTTGTTGCGCTCAAATATAAGCTTTTAATTTAACTAAATTAGTGCCGTTCATTTAAATAAAATAAACGTAATATATCATCGGCCATAAATGTTGCCCAAAAGTATCGATGCTGATACTATCGTCATGCTGAAATATACATATTTCTACAGCACTGGCTCAATTCAGATGGCTGCGCGCTGTCTAGTTGGCGCCACTTTTCAAAAAATCGGTTGTATTCAAATTATTTCGCTTTGCAGGATCTGAAGGAGCTAGCCAAGGAGCATGCTAATATACACATACTTGAGATTGGTAAATATAAATACTTTATAAATATTGGCTACTTTAAAGTGACCTTGTTTTTGAAGACTTGAAGAATTATGATGATTATGATAAACTGGTTGACAAAATCGGTGCTGTGACCAAAGATGCCGGACTCAATGTGCTCTTCAACAATGCCGGCATGGCTTCCAAGTCTGTGCGCCTCGGTGCTACCAGGCATCAGGATCTGCTTGATACACTGCAAACAAACACTGTGGCACCAATAATGCTCACCAGAGCCTGTCTTCCGCTCCTGAAACAGGCGTCCCAGGCCAATGAGGCGGAGTGCATGGGGGTGAAGCGTGCCGCCATCATCAATATGAGCTCCATTCTGGGCTCAATCAAGTCGAATGTGGAGGGCGGCATGTATGCATATCGCACATCGAAGGCAGCACTGAATGCAGCCACAAAATCGATGAGCATCGATTTGCTGGCCCAGAATATACTCTGCGTCAGCCTGCATCCCGGCTGGGTGCGCACAGACATGGGCGGCGGCAATGCACCCCTCGATGTGGGCACAAGCACCACACAGATTGTGGACACCATCTGTAAGCTGAACGAGTCGCACAATGGCGGCTTCTATCAGTACGACGGCTCCCAGCTGCCCTGGTAGAGGCTCCAAATGCTCTATACAGTGTAATTCGCTTAGCTACAAATGCTTTTATGTATATACCTGAAATTTAACTAAAAACAGTGTTATAGTGTTTGAGTACTGCTCAGTAGCAAGAATCGTCCTCGTCTAGAGAAATCATTTAATTTGACTTTGATGTAAATTAGAAATTACCTTTGTGAATGTAGCGTAATTTGCGAGCGTCCACTGTACTTACAAATTTTCATATTTTTCCTTATGTAAATAGAAGTTCTTTAATTTTGTTGAGATTGCAGTTTTTCAAAAACTTATAGTTTCAGCAAACCTTCCCAAAAGCAAACCTTAAAGGTCACAGAATTCATCTTTTGTTTGATTTTTTTGTCTTTTATATAAATAATATTCGCAGACTGACTTACAAAATGTACATATGTATTTCTGAGTCTAGAGAAGAACGCAAGCTATATCTTTTTTTTACCAATTACCAATTTCGCTGACGTGAGCAAAGTAAAGAAAATGCAGCTAACCGAATTATACTGTATGCCTAGTAAACATGTTAAATATATATATATATTTTGTTGCTATCTATATACATATGTATGTATCTATAATTGTTGATACTTCAAGAAATTTAGACGAAAAAAAAGAGCGAAAATCATAAGTCACATTAATTCCTGACGTGGCGGCTTGAGTTGTTCGACTGGCTCACTTTCCAGATCAGATCAGAGCGGCGGCGGTTGAAGATTGCTTTCATTGGTGTTCATCGGGTAGGCGACGCGTTTGCGCAGATCGAGACGAGGGCGTCGATTGCTGTCGTTCGCGCTGATTGGCGGCGGATCGTTCCAGCCGGGTGTGAGTGAGCCTAACAGTCGTAGAGGGAGACATTGATTTGTTGCATGTGGAAAAGCGAGAAGTGTTCGAAATTACCTGGAAAGGCGCCAGGGGGTGCAACGGTTTGGCCCATTGGTGTTGGCGGCTGTTGTTGCGGCTGTGTTGCAACCGTTGGCGGTAGCGGCGGCGTCATGCTTCTCACCAGCGTGTCTGTGTGTGTAAGTGTAACGTTGCAATTTTGCAGTGTTTATCTGTTTACAACTTTCTATCGACTGTTTTGTTTAAGTGTCACATTGCATTATTGTTTTATTTCGACTAGCGGCCAACTTCACGTGAGTCAAAGGTTTGCGTGCAGCCAACTTCAAGTGAGTGCGCAATTTGCGTGCAGCCAACTTAATGGGCATGCGCTGTCAGACGGCGTCATTTTGAATTTTGAACGTTAATTTAATTAAGAAACGTTACAAATGGCAAATTTATAAAAGAAACCCTATAAATGTATGTAGATTTACTTTTATTTATGTAAAATAGCAAAAGAACAGGTTTTTTTCGTTGCCTTAAATAATTCTGTGAGAATATCGATTTTATTTTATTTATGTAGAATACAAAACTGAAACTGAATTTTGTAATGCATTTTTAGGGCTTCCTTGGCAATGTAAAATCTGAAATCATGTAAATTCAAGAGAAGGTTACATTTGTGTGCTGGTTAAATGCAGACATAATTAATGGATTAGTTAGTATAATATAGATAATTGATGTGTAAATAATTGTAATAAATTGCGTGCCGTTTATCTGGTTTCTTACAATAGCCGCTGTCACACGCACAAGAGTCTTAAGTCTAATCTTGTGCAGTGGCCAGCAGCTGCAATAAGCACCGTTATTTCAACGCTCATATCACTATATGAAAATTCACATTTGCACTGTGTCACTGACAAATTTCAACTGGCCATCAACTAATTTTGGGGTTTGCTGTTTGCGCGCCTTCTGTATTGGCATTATTGATGCGATTCGTTAATGTTGAATTAATAATGAACATGTGTTTTGGTTCCCATTTCCAAGTGTGTGACACTGTTTTGAATATTTAAGTCAACTTCTTGCTGTTGTTCTTCGTGTTTGTTTTGTTTTAGTAGAGCTTAGAAACTTTCAATACTCGTAGCGCTTATTGATTTTCAGTTTTCGTCCTTTTGAATTATAGATGTATCAATTAAATAGTCAAAAAAAGTAAAAAAAAAAACTTGTGCACTTTGCTTCTCTATAAGTTTGCATTTCCCAATTTCCATTTCTTTCACCTGTATGAAATGATATGATTTTCCTGTAAATTCGCAATTTATTTGGATGCCTTTTCCACGTTTTGTGAAACTTGATTCGCACTGTCAAAAAAAAAGTATTTAAAAAAAAGTGATTTGAACTATATTTCTGCGTTGGATATTGGTTTTGTATCCTTGTAGGTTGTAAGCACATGAAAAAAAATAATTTACATTTTTGAATGGCATGCAGTTTCTAGAAATTGCAATTTGCTTGTCGCTGCTTGCTGCCGTTCTCTTGCTGATATTGCTTGCAGTTGAAAGCTGGCTGCTGCTGCTGCTGTTGCTGCTCGTCGGTGTTGTCGCTTAATTAACAATGCTTAACTGAGACTATGTTCAGGCCGCCAGCCGCTTTTATAGTTGCAGGTAAACCACCGTCGCCGCTGACGTTGGCGTCGCAGTCAGCGTTGGCGCTGCTCGTGTCGCATCCCTCAAGCAACCAAGTTACCGTTGTTGTTGTTTTCCCTGCTGTGATGTGCTTGTTGTTGCAGTCAAGTTTTTAACTGCCCACACACGCGCGCTCACACACACACACACACACACCCCACACACAACCCACACACTGGACAACGGACAAATGCAAGCCGAAGTCTTAGATGTGTGTGTGTGTGTGTGTGTGTGTGTGTGTGTAGGCAGGTAACTTTGTATTATATTAAAAGACAGCGCTACAGTGGTCATTTTAAAATTAAAATTTAAATTGTTCAGATGTATAGTTATAGAGACGTCTGGAATCGATAATTCCCTATATATATCAAGAACATTTTCAGTCCAATCAAATGCCTTTAAGTCGAAACTTTTAGTTTCTTCCATTATCAAATTAAAAATCTACTAATTGCCATGAAAACTTTTGGCTTTGGCATGAAAAGTAATTTTTCAAATGTATTTTTTACTGAGCACACTTTGGAGCTGCTAATCAATCAATCAATCAATCAATCAGTCAATCAATCAATCAATTAAGCAATAGGAACTGACATGTGAATCTTTTCAACCATAAGAGATTCGAAATCAATCAAATTACGCCATTGAAATCATTAGATTAATTTGCTAACTTTTCTAGAGAAAAAGAGTAAAACTTGCAGAAATTAAAATCACATAATTAGCAAATTATAGTAAAACTGGTTAACTTAAGTGTGTTGCAATTTGCGTGCACTGTATTTATGTATATATGTCTTGACCAAGTGGGCGGGGCCGCCTCTTTGTTTTTGTGTGTGTTTGTCAACGCAAAAAGTAGCTGCCTACTTTTGGAAGCTACCAAATAAAAATAAATAATTAAAATGGAAAAAAAAAATGAAAAACACGCAACATATTTGCAAAAGAGCAAAGAAGTATTAAAATAAATGAGTGGCAGGAAAATGAAATCATTGAGGCAGGTTGTTTGCTCAGCTCAAGGCAGTAGAAGAAGAAGAAGAAGAAGAAGCCCAGTCCCGAGGTTGCAGGTAAATAGGAAATATGATGCCGCCACGAGCGATGCAATTGCAACTCCTGCTCCTTGCCACACTTGCCACACTTGTAAGTTGCAACACATTACCAATTCCCCATGCCATAAGCAGGCAGGGTGATTTGCTTAGGGTTGCACTCAAACCCCTGCAATCTGTAGAAACCTCGCCTCGTGTTCTACGTAACAAATAAGGAAAAACAAAAAACAAAAAATACAAAAAAAACAGGTGAAAAATAATGAAATAGCATTGTTCTATGCGTGCATGTGACACCTTTAAGTGACCCCCGCGTGGAACACAGTCGCCTGCCACACCACCTGCCACGCCCGTTGAGGATCACTTGTATGGCATCGCCGTTCGGAATGCTTGGCTGCGCTGCGCCCGTACAACGGGGCCTGTCCGTATGGGGAATCTCAACAAGGTAACCAGCGGCCAGCAGCTTAACAGCAACAACAACAGCGCTGCTGGCGGGGGGTGTATGACAGGGGAGTGGCGAGGTTGCTTGGTGTGTTTTGGACGGCGCTTAGCGAAAATGGCGCATATCGAGTGACAGATTGTCTGCGGCAAGGAGGCCAACAGTGGATGGGTGGTGGGGGGGGGGGGGGTGGTCTTTGGGCCGGGGGTCAGTGTTGTTGTCTTCTTCTGCGGCTGCTGCTTCTTCTGCTTCTTCTTCGTCTTCTAGCGCTTGTGTTGTTGGTATTGTGAAACCATAATTTTCAAAGCAGGCGGCAGCCAACACACAATTTGCATGCACCCACACACACACACACACACACACACATGCAAAGACATACGTGGCAACACTTTTTGACACCTGCTTCTTGTTACTTATTTTCCCAGCGAGTTATCTTGGCCAGCTGTGCCATATTCTCGTATTTCGACACACCGTTATTGTTGGGCGCAATAAATTATGCAAATCCGAGCTATACTTGAAGCTGCTCAGTTTTCATATACATATGTATATTAAATGGCTTTTGTGGGCTCTCAAAAAAGTATGCTATATATATTATTCTATGAAATAAGTGCGAAAGTACTGAACATTTTTCATCGCGGTAGTGTTTCTTGCTGTAGTAATCGGTTTAAGATCGCTTTCTCATCATACATCAGCCAAAAATTGATCAAATTTCTAAAGACGAACTTGCAGAAAGGATTTGTAGCCGCCTATACTCACATTCATGATACGCATCTTACGCACTAGTTTTCCAATGTCTCCTTGAATAAATTCTATGCTTAAAAGACATATCCATATGTCACTAAAATTAAAAATAACTTATGTCAAATTATTTTTGAGAGCAAACAATGCACAAAATGGCCTCGCCCTTCAAAATCGGTTAAGTTTTGGCCAAGTTTTGCGATATTGCAGTCTAAAACGGACAAGATAACTTTTTTGTCATTTTTAGCTTGATTTTCGACAGATAAATGAACTTCTTCAGAATCACTTTTCCTATAATTTGTATACTAATTTTGACACCCACATTCAAAAGAAAATAAAATTTCAAGATTCTAAGATTTAACAAAAAAATGTTGACAAGAAGGCGGACAAGGATTTTTTTAACCAAAAAAAAAAAATATATAAAAAAACACATTTTTAAAACTGCATAAACTTTAGATGTGAAAGTAAGTAGTGGTTAAATAATGATCAAAATGTCTTCGGTTCAGTTTTGACAAAGTTACGGGAATTTTGAAGTCTTAGAAGGCCATTTATATGGATTAGGGCACTTTACAAGACTTTTTTATTGTAACTTTTCCTTCTCTTGAAACTGAATTAATTATTTAAGTTTTTTAACGGATACCAAAAGGTTATTTGCCATCTGGGCAGCAAGTGTATTTCTGAATACATATAAACCCATGCATCATTGGAAAGTTGCCTTAAATTGTGCAGCTTATTGAAAACATTCATAATTATTAAGCGTGTCTCAAGCAAACTATTATAGATATGAGCCATGTGAAAAGGGCTAATTCTGCATGGAATGAACTTTGCCACAATTTCAATTCGGTTTACTTAATTATGCAAATTGAAAGAGCCGATTTCAGCAATTAAATTAAATTAAATATCCTTCGCATAGTTGCGGGTTTCAATTACTGAAATGTGAACTGTGAAATGTATTTGACGAGTTAATTATACGTTGCACTTTGTTTCGGCTTGGACTTGTGCAACATTTTGTGGCATTTGCAGGAAAGGCAGCCAAATGGAATGGCAGGCCACAATTATTTACCAATTCAATTTAACTTCAATGTTCTTTTTTGCTTATTCTGATACTCAATAATGTCTTGGATTTAATATTTATTAATTCGTATCAACTGCTGAAGAAAATCAGTCTTCCTTTTCTTTTAAATTGAAATCGAGGAGGTAATTTTAAATAAGGCAAAATAATCGTATTGTTTTGTTTTTTGTAAAAATCAAATAACGAGTTCTCATTTATTGTATATACACTGTGTTTTTTGGGAATGAACACATAAGTTTCATATGGCTTATAGTTTTAATAATATTATTTTTACAAACCCAATAGCTTAAAATATTCTTGTACCCTTTATGTGTTCATAGTTTTCATTAATTTCGCATACACAGAAAAAGATTTAAAATTCATTGGTTGCTCGGCAAATATGCCAATATATTCATCATCAATTTGAATAAAACGACTTCATTTTATATGTATATTTCAAGATACAATTTTATTTATTATTTTACACTTTTCATATTAAAAACAAGGGTTTTTTTTCTAGTTTTTTGGTTTTCGAATTACAGAATACCAAACTGTTGATTTTTATTATTCATAAGCGGTTTGCAATTATCAAATGAGGACAATACAAGGAAAGAGTACTCGATTGTGCAAACTGTTCGAGTTTTTCTAGATACCTCAATCGGTAAGGGTGTAAGCAGTAGACAGATCGTGATATCGCAATCAATTTGAAACGCATGTGTGCGTGGCCAGGACGAATGTTGCGTCTTCGTGCCCGCTGACAAATTAAATTTCAATCAATAGTCATGAAATAACATTGTAATTAAATGAGCACACACACAGAGACAGACACACATACAGACAGACAGACAGACAAATAGAACGGCTAGTCTTGCTTTGGCTTTTGTGGAGTGGGGTGTATTTGAATGCGCTGGGCGGCAGGGACTGACAAAGGGTTTGGGGTTCTGGTGCCTTGGCATGTGCACGTCAAACGTGTCCTTTGCAGCAAGGCGAATGCATGTAGCCAAAATGGCAACAGCAAATTGTTGCAGCCTTCATCACATATATGTACATATGTGGGTAAATATGTAAGTAGTTAAGCACAAATCTAGGACACGCAACGTTGCTTGGCTTGTCGAGCCCACCAGCCGCCTTCCACGGTTCAACGTTTGATGACGTTATCAGACGCTTGTGTGGCAGCTTTGGGCTGCTGCTTCGGTTTCAGTACCCCAGGATCAGTATCGGCTCCTAACCTGCGGCTGGCCGCGATGATGCTGTGGCTCGATGATGACAATGACGTCAGCAGCTTGGCGGGTAAATGGCGTCTTTCAGCAAGTCACATGTTGCTGGCACACAGTCACAACAGCAACACAACAGCAACAACAGCAGCAGCGCCTGTAAGCAGGCAATGCTTTTTGCTTGTGGTTCATCTTGCTTCCGCTTTTGGCTATATGGCTATGATACTTGAAATAGTTGCCAAAATAGTTGTTGCCACAGACACACCCGCAACATCGCAAATCGCCTGGCTAAACTTCTACACAAAATTCTCAGTTTGGGTTTCTAAATAATGTTGCACATAGTTATACAGAGTTATACAGCAAATAACTTTGCAATTTGGCACATTTATCTATATACAAAAGTCGCTCGCAAATAAGAACCTTTGCAATTTGGAATCTTCTACTAATTAGAATTGCAACTTTCTTTGCAAAACTGGAATCATAAATTCTAATAATTTTATATTTTTAATCATATATTTTACATATAACATCAGATTTTCCTTTTTGCAAAATGCAAACTAAATATAATTATAATATATATTATATATATTATAATAATTTAGCAGTTTTAGCTCGTTTTGGAGATATTGGGAGTTGCCAACTTACAAGAAATGGTCAACAAATCTGTTACATTTAGGAGTGCAAATGCTCTATAAAGAACAGCTGATGAAGAACATCTTCAATTTATGGCTTAGCAATACTAAGTTACTTTTAATAAAAGAACCTGTGTATTTATTTTGATCTGCCAAGGAAGTTAAGACATTTAAACATTTAATTTCACACATATTCAATCAAAAACCTTTGATTTCCTTAAAAAACAAAATGCTCGGAAATTAGAATCTTTCGTAGATTATAACTGCCCTGGAACCGAATGTTAATGTATATATCACAGAATTTAACCTAATTGGCAATAAATTTACAGCAGCTTTCTTTTAGGAGCACTAAGACGGGATTTTGGAAAATTCTTGCCACAATTTTGGAAAATGCGTGAAATTTGTTTAATTCCCTTTTTTTTTATAAAATCTACTCTGCTAGTTGGAAATTGGTGGGGTGCTCTACATTTGTAAAGCTCCATATAAATAAGTATTGAAGACTTATTGTTGTACTGTTGTATAAAATATTTTGTATTTTTTTGTCATTCGATGGTATGAAAATTCAACGATATATATTTTTGAAAAACTAAACACACTTTTTCGAAAAACGAAAGATGAATTTTCTTGCGATTGTTTTAAGTTTTCGATACCAGTTTCTGTAGTGATTATATTTAAAAATAATTGAAATGTGTCGAGAATGCTGAATTTTAAGCGATTCGAACCGATTTAAAAAAAACGATGGATTAGAAATGTTTGTAAAATTGGTATGAAAGTGAAATGCAGAAAGTTTTAAAGTGCGTTTCAAGTTGTTGAAAAGCTTTTCTTTGATTTTTGCTTAAAAGCAGTGAAAACATTTTGAACAGGTGTTCAAATTTGTATAATATTTCCATTGTTAACATATTTCAATATTTATTTCAACATCGGATTTCCTGTACGCGGTTTTTGTTGTCATTTTGTTGATTTCCGTTCCACAAACGAGCTCAACGTGTCAAGTTTTTGAATTCAAATACGCTCAAAACTTGATTAGTGGAACTCGTACGTGCCACAGCTAAATAAAAAATATAAATAATTTGATGGTTACTTACTCGGATTGTATATTTTTGTGCACTGAAACACTTGGAAACCACAATGGCAAACACTTGGAAAAAAAGGACCAAAAAATATATGATATGATGTTTGCTATTTGAGCTGTTAGAAGTCAGAGAGTTTGACGAACTGGTTGGCTTGAAGATGAGTTTCCGACTGATGTTACCAAATGCGCCAGCTTCAAAAAGTAAACTTTTAACCCAGACGCAAAGCTGGCGATGCTGGCAGCGACTGCGACAGCGACGGCGACGTCGACGGCGACTGCGACAGAGAACCACTGCTGCTGTCGCACTGAATGTCCTTTGCAGCGATTCGAATGCTGCCCCGCAACTTGGATGCTGCTGCTGCTGCTGCTGCGTCGTTGGTGTTGTTGCTGCCGTTGCCGATGTTGCCTCTGCTGTTGCTGTTGCCTCTGCTGCTGCTACCTCTTTTTTCTCAATGAAATTTCATGTGCCTGTCCTTCTGTTGTACACCCTACGACAACACCACCCCACCACCCCAGCCTGCCAGCTTAACTTTCCCCCGATTTGAGCCTGCATCTCCTGGGCTGCTGCGCTGCTGCCGCACCTTGGCTGCGCGCACAACCACAAAGCATTTGCGCCGCCTCACATCCTGTGAATGAATGCCAGCGATGACGTCATCAGATCAAACGAAAAACACCCAAAACCCCAAAAATAAGAAACCGAGGCTACTTCGTGAACGCCTTCGCTTTCGCTTTCTCTTATGACGGCCTCGCCACTAGGTCACTGTGTTAGCAGCATCCGCAGACGGGGCAATCGATGCTTGGTGGGTCTGTTGCAGCAACGCGGGGTAGGGGCACGGTGTGTGTGTGTGTGTGTGTGCGTGTGTGCGTGTGTGCTGGTTTGTGGCGGTGACGATGACGAAGGCGCATGTGAATGATTTTTTGGGGGTACTTGCAGCCTGTGATGACGTCGACACCTGTTTGACATTGCCAGCGCCATCTACGTCACACATACATATGTATATATATATACAATATATGTATGTATATAGAGATCTGCATATGACACTTTGACCTTTGGCAGAGTGGGATTTCTTTCTGGCATATCGTTGCTCCAGCCGAGCAGAACCGCCCAGTTTCGTTCCTCGATGACCTTCGCATTTATTTTTAGTGCGCTTTTGCTAAATATACATAAACGGGGTCAGCGCCAGTCGAGCAGCAACACAACGTTCTATTGTTGTTGTTGCCAATTGCAGCAACTCCCCCCTCCCACTAATCCACTCAATCCACTCAATCCCTGTCAGCCACCTGCCCCGCCTGACCCTCGGCGGATGCCACTCTCAGCACTACTCCAACAACATCTGCCAATTACCAGTCAATTGCAATTGAATTTGCATATGCGTCACACACTGGCGAGGGGTGGGCGTAAAGTGGGTGGTGCGGGCCCGGACGTGAATCTGGTTCCGGATCCGAGTGCGCGTCCAGGTCTGGGCCCGGGTACGGGTCCGGGTCCGGGTCTGGGTCCGGGCACGGGTACGAGCTGTAGCTGGGCAGGGGCAGCCTCAGTTGCTCTCGGGCTGCCAACGCAAATGTATTTTTATTATGGCGCATTTGCATTGTGGCCAACATGGACGCCGTCCATCTAGCTATATATATATACATAATTCTGTATATAGTATATGCATACATATATAGTAGATATATGCATGCTATATATGCACAATAACTAAATCTGTAGGTAGCTATGGTATTTTATTTGGTCTTATACATATATGTAGTTATGTTGCGTGGATCGCAAATCAAAAATAAGAATGCTCGACTAGATCATACCCTGTTGCACAGCTGGTATACCTTCTAGGTGCCGATTTTCGCCATCTCTTATTAATTCTTGAATATCTTCTCTATTTATAACTCGATTGTTTTACAATAGAAATGAAAAAATAAGATATTTACAACTAATAATAACACAATCTGATATATCACATTCTGATTGATAATCGGCTCATAAGTATACATAATCTGCCCTAAATTCAAATGGCTCTTTACTATTTTTAGAACTTGTCTTAAAATTTATTTTTTATTTTTGTTTTGTTTGTTTGTCTTTATTTAAGGTCTATGCCTAGTCGGACAATTATTAAGCTTTATAGTTTTACATAAAATGTTTATTAGTATTAACACAGATTTTATAACAGTCCATTGGAGTAATGTTAGCTCAGTCTTTTTTTGTTAAATTTCAAGTACATTTTAAAAATTTATAAGAAAAATTTGTTAGTTTACCCTGAAGGGCAGGTCTAATAAGTCATGTTATTTTATCAAACCTAGTCTTAAATTAAGACTCCGTTATATAGTAATATCAACGGCAATGCACAGCAAGAAAATGCTAAAGATTCCGAATCGAAAAAATATATATTTGATAAATTTGTTAACTCTTTTCAAACAATTTGTTGGCAAATAAGTAAAAACCATTTTAAATACACTGCGAATATTTTTGCCAGCCAGCTCATTCTGCATATACATACATACATATGTATAATTGTATATTTATATATTTATATAAATATGTGCATGTGCTGTACTATATGTATATATACTATATATGTGTATGTGTACATATATCTATGTGTATTTATACCAGATGTGCTTGGGGCTGTGAATAGAAAGCATCTCGCTAGCAAATTATTTCTGAAAATAAAAACGTAATTATGTTTTGTTCAAATCTGCGAATATTGCCATATGTTAACCGAAAATAATACTTCAACTACAGACTAGCTGATATGATATGATACAGTCCAAAGTTTCCACGACCATAACTCTGAACCGATTTCTAACTGATTTACGATTTTCTTCATTAATACTACATTTTAATTTGTAAATACGATTTATTCGACTTATGCTGGTAAAAATGAAACAACTTTAAGCAATCGTAACTAGATAATTGATGTTAAGCTTTACTTTGCTTAACCCCCTTTGAGTGCATTTAGCTGTAAACACTCAACTTGTTAAAGCTCGTTGAATGATTTAACGTTACTTTGCATTTTCGCATTCACATTACCTGCAACTGAAGCACCGCCCAGCGGCCAGGAGCCAGGAGCCAGCATCCTTGCACCACCCATTTCCCAGTATTCTGCGCAGTTAGTTTTTAATTTGTGTAAGCTGATTAAAATGTGGGAGTAATGCAAAAAAAAAATATACTTATATTGGCGGCTGCAGGCTGTGGTGCAGAATTCAGCGTTGAGTGGGTGAAAAGTGAAAAGCTTCATTTTTTTCCATATTTATAAAGTATTTATAAACGTTGAACAGATACTAAAAAACAACACTTATCCTTGCACAGCATACAACTATATTTTTAATTTCTTCAAATTAAAACATAATCATCAAGAATCATTTGCGCTTTTTTTCACAACGGTAAACTTTCACATTAACATTAACCTTTTTTGTTCATAACTCAACATTGCAAATTATTTTCTACTTTTTAGCACGAATTACCAAAGCTTAAAGCTTGTTTTTTAGTTTTTTAAACTATTTATTATTCATTTTTACTTTTTGGTTTGAATTACCATTCAAACGTGTTTTCTAGTTTTTTGTACTTCAACTATAATTTAATTAAACTTTCATACGCTATTGGTGTACTGATAAATATATATATATTTAGAATAGTTTGCCTGTATTCAACACATTTGAAATATAAGTGCTCGTAGTGCCGGGACAATACAAGTTTATCATTTTTTTTCAATATCTCATCTCGTTCAAAAGTTATCGATAAATGTATATTCCAGACCAGTGTTTTTTTGGGTATAACTTCAAAGTCACAGGAGCTAAAGGCACCAAATTCACTATGTGTATTCTCGTATAGCATACAGAAGTACAAATTGTTTTGATAACTCCCTCTAATCTCCCAGAAATATAAAAATACGTATTTTTGAAGGTATTACCTTTGGATTTGGCATACTCACACATTTATATGGTATCTTTATGTCTAGCAAATTTCATTATGATTGGACAAATAACAAAGAAGTTATTTAGATAGTATGGGGCCAATGGAAGAAGAAGAAGCTAAGCAATTACATCAAGCGCGCAGCTAGCAGCTTGTGTTTGTATGTGTGTGTGTGTGTGTGTGTGTGTGTGTGTGTTTCTATGAATGAATGCAGATAAAGAATTATGAATGTAAGCACTGGGTTCAGAGTATCTCCTAGTCGGGCACTCTCGATTGGAGCACTCTTACTTGCTATGATTAAGCTAGTTACCGTTTCATGGACACACTCTGTATATGTGTTCGCTTGTGTGTGTTTGTGCTTGACCCCGCCCAGCAACAGCCTTTGAAAACAAATCCATTGATGACGCGGGCGTGACGAAAATGTTCATTCACAAAACTGCAAGCGCCAACCGCTCAAGGCAATCAAGATAATCATTAAACACACACACACAAACACACACACACACACACAAACACACACACACAAAGCCATATTCCGAATCTTGATATTCTTTTTAGAATACAAAACCCTAACATATTTCAACATCAAAATAAAATATACAAACTCAAATCGAGAACTTATTCTTAAAACTTACTCATAATTTTACTTAATATTTTGATTACAGTAGAAATAGTCGCAACATAAAATTTGAAAACATTGTTAATTTCTTTAATTTTTATTTTCGTCGAATCGGTTGGAGTCATCCGAAAAGTCAAATATTTATTACTGCATGCAATACGAGAATATACATACCAAATTTGGGGCCTCTAGCACTTATATATCTAAAGCTATGCCCAAAAAGCACTGGTCTGAAATCGAAATATATCGATAACTGTTGATCGGGACGACCTATCGATAAAATGAAATAAACTTTAGCTGAAACAATACGAGAACTTGTATTCCAAATATGAAGTCTTTAGCTTTTATAGTCCCTGAGAAATGCGCGTTTATACAGACGGACGGACAGGCGGACAGGCGGACAGAGGGACTGACGGACAGACAGATGGACATGGCTCTATCGTGTCAGCTGTTGATAGTGATCAAGAATATATACACTTTATGTTACATACTTTTGCACATCTTCATGATACCATTTTTCCCCATTTTTAATGGGTTCAGAGTATTATAAATTGTTTTTCTTCCTATCGAGATAGTTACCAGCTCAAGGTGAGAAGGCAACAAACTTGATTCAAGGTTGTTCATTATAGAATAAACCGACTCAGTTTAAGAATATATTCTTGGCTTAAGATTTGTGCTTGAATCAAGAATAGGTTAAAGATTTTAGGTAGATTTTTCGTAAAGAAATAAAAATACACTGAAAAAAGGAAATCTAGACAAGTTTTGGGGTTTGAGGATGAAAAGAGACGTGCACTATTCGGTGTGACGAACTCCATTTAATGACAAATAACGGTGTTGTGTTGCTGCTGCTTAAAGTTAATCCATGACTTGTTGCTGTTGAACTCTGTTGGTGCTGGTGGTGCCGCTGGTGGTGTTGCGGCTGCTGTCAAAATGGGGCACAGCCACCGCTGTTGTTTTAGCTTGTTGGCTCGAATTATGTTGCGGATGAAGATGGCTTTAATTTGAATTTGAGCTGCTTGCAATTAGTTTGCCGATGTTGCTTGTTGTTCTTGTGAGCTGTTGTGGCTGTTGCTGTTGCTCGTATTGCTGTTGTTGTTGTTGTTGCTACTTGTGTACTGGTTGGCTGTCCTGCAATATTATTACTTTGTCGCTGATGCTACCGCTCGGAATCGTTGCCAATTGCAATTCTATTTGTTTTATATTTTTAATTTTGGTTTTTATTTAGTTAGTTTTTTTTTATAAATTATTAGTTTTTTAAAAATAAGCTATGTATATTTGACTATAGCTCCTGTGTTATTTACATGGTATATATAAATGTGATGCCTAAAATTTAAGCGTTTTTATTAGTCACAGACCACTGTATCAAAAAAGTTAAACTACTTAAAATGCCTGAGCTATTTTTTTTTTTTTTTAATTATTCTGTTATTATGTACAACAACTTAAATTAAACTTATATGCTAACTACTAATACAACTTAGTCTAAAGGCTAGGTGATGTTAATTTGTAACAATAGAATGGTCTAAATTATTTGCCTAGTGGCAAGGTCTAATGGGTGATGTCGTCTCAGTCTTCTATTCATAGGTCTTCCCCTCATGGAACCTGAGCTACAATGTGTTAACTGGTTTTTAACTATGATAAGCTGAACGCCAAAAACTGTGCTGTGAATTGTGGCTTGTACAAATTTGTGTTTGCTCAAATATTTATTCGTTGCATAAGCAGCCAGGATGTTCAATCTAAGGAATTTCGACACTAGACGCATAAAAGAGAAAATAAACTGCAATTTCAATAATACCATAAACATATTATTTGTAGTTAATTTTGACCTACCCCAATGAGGATAAAGTTGAGCAAACGATCGACGCCGCTGCTCTTGAACTGCGTCTTGTCCGAGTTCTGCATCAGTTTGGTGTCGACTCCGGCAAAGACGACGAGGCCATGGCACCATAGTGCATTCCGCAGGACATAGCCACACAGCAGGATCCTATCTGATTCTGCCACATGAGTGTGTCCTCGAAGTTGTTCAGCAAATTGTTGGCTCGCTCGCAGATAATCTGGCTTTTGTTCGCCCAGCTCCGTGGTCTCCATGAGGCATTGCTTGCCCTTCAGCTTCGTCTTCCCATCCAGCTCGGCTGTCTCAATGAATCAGCTACCATTGGTCAGCAGCAGAATATCGGCGGCCTCCAACTGATTGTTATCCTGGCGTGTGATCCGATCACTTGGCCTCACCCAGTTTTCCGTCTTTGACTTTCGGCTGTTTACCTGCGAGTCCGACAGATGGCGCTGCTGCAACCGAATTTCAAAATGCAAATAGATAAGGATAAGGATACGTACAGTTTGCCGTTTGCGTCAGCACACTGGTGTCAATGGGCATATTGCCGGAATCAGCTGCCCAAAGAGTTCGCTGCCAACGTCAGACCACCAAACACAGAAAATCCCGATTCGAAATCCGAATCCGTTTGCCGAAACTAAAATCCCAGCGACCTTCTCTGCGCAATGACGCTGTTCGCTCGCGGCAAAAACTGGAACAGGAAGGGCACCCGGACAGGTGGTGATAGCGGGAGGTTGCGCATGGTGGTTGGGGTGGAGGGGGGGGTTGTCGGCTCGAATTGAAAGGGCTTTAAAGGAATTCCCTGTGATATGGCCTTACAGCGCTGGCATTGGCATCTGGTGCGGGACGAAGCCATCAATTAGGCGCCACTTAGCTGGGGCAATGCTGCTGCTGCTGCTGCTGCGGCTGCTGCAGCGCTGGTGGCAATGCTTAATGACGTCATTGCCGGTCTGCAATGACGTACAACATGAAACTAGTGCAAGTTGCTGATGCTGCTGCAGCTGCTTTCCCTCGCTGCAGGCTGCACGTCATCTATGCAAGGCATGCAAATCTCTCTGTGTGTGTATGTGTATGTGTGTGCTTAACCTGATATGGGTCAGGCCAGCAACAGCGGCATCAAATTGTTGTCAGGTAGAGCGCACGGCCACAAGGCCAATGGGGCTTGCAACATTAGCCGGAGGCAGGCTGTCGACAGCGGACCGTGGGCAGAGGGCAGGGGGCAGCTGCACTTATGACGTTTGCTTTGCTTTGACGCACTACAAGTGCCCCAATAATCAGCACGCATGTGTGTGTGTGTGTGTGTGTGTGTGGACCTTTAACTCTTACCTTGCCTCAAACCGGCCGCTGGCCCCGCCCGCCGTTTCCTGTTTGCCAAAGTCTTAAAATAGCACACACAAAAAAACTTGACCAAAAGCAAAACAGCAACACACACACACACACACACACACACACACACACACACACACACACACTCAGAGACTCAGTTTTTGAAGAGAAAGCAATATCGAGCATCATAAATATCGTTGGCCATTTACTGAAAATGTGTTCAAAACTGTTTCAAACGGCCTGCAGCATAAAAATAGCTGCCAGTTGCAAGAAGAAGCAGCAGCAACAACAGCCCCTCTATATAAGTCACGAGGCATAGACGACCGATCGAAACACCTGCCTTTAAAGAACTCTCAGATTCAGATTACAAGATTAAAGCAAAAGGAAAATTATGAAAAAACTTAAATTATGATAAAAAAAAATAATTAAAAAGATATATATATGTATATATATTTATATTTGTATTTCAGAAAACTATTTGGAAAAAAAAGAACTACACGAAAACACTTTCTTAAAAATATGTTAGACAAATATTAGAGTTAAGTGATTCATATTTTCTAGCATCGATTTCTTGATCTTTAAAATGCCAACTTTAAGATACATTTGTATTTTGTATTTTATTCATTTTATAATTCCAAGTGCTACAAGTACAGAAGACCTTAAAAATGGTTGCACCAGTCACAAACTCAAATTACTTAAATTTCATTTTTTATATTAACTAACTTAACTGAACTTAAAAAAGTGGAAAAACAACAAAATAAATCGTGCAAATTCAAAGTTGAAAATTAAACATTTTGAATGGATACATTTATTATTTCAATTAATTGGGTTTTTCGACACACAACGTCTTGAGTTTTGGGAGCCCACTGGTTTTCATTTCTCATGAAGATATACTCGTATATATATTTTTGTCGAGTGCGTAGCAAAATGGCTGTGTGTATCTGATGGATGCGTTTGATAATGCGCTACATGGATGGCTGCCTAAGATGTTCTATTTAAAACAAGGCAAACAAATCGCGGCCGACAAAAGAATTATAAATTCAAAATGCTCTCAAAAATAAAAACCAACAGTAACAACAACAACAACAACAACAGCAACGATAATTTCGAAATACTCATGTGTAGACAATTTCGGCAACGGAATTCTTTTTGTGTTTTCAACACAAAGTTTACAGAGATCGAAGTAGATACATATTATATAGAGATATAGTATATAAAAGATATATATGCTGGCTATATGGCAATGCACGCCCACACAAACACCCCCCCACCCCCCACACATACACACACACACACACACACACATCTATATATATATAGATAAATATATGTATGCATGTATTTAGTATCCGTGATTGAAACGTTTTGCTTGAAAATTGTTGTTGCCTTTGGCGCTTGCTTTAAATATGCTGTCAGGCTACATAACAACAACAACAACAGCAACAACAACAGCAACTACAACATTAATTTCAGTTGGGGATTTTTGTGAAATTTTTGCACATTAGCACTGGCTGCAAGGCAGCTGCGTGTCTCTGTATCTGTAAATGTATCTGCACTTGTATATGTATCTTGTATCTGTATCTTGTTCTGAGTCTGTTTGTCTCATTTGTTTTCTGATTGTTTGTTCTTTTGCCAGATTGCGCATACGACGCGTTGCATCGTCATCTTCACATAGCCTTTGCCAAATTATATTTGTATTCTTATATATACATATATATACAATATATATAAGATATAACTACATACATATATATATATTCGGCATATATTATATTGCGTATATTATTTATTTGCAATTTTAGTCTAGGGCAAGATTTCCGCACTTAATTGTTTTTTCTCGTTACAACATTAATTGTTACACACTATTTGCATTCGAGTTAATCAACTGGAAACTTTCATGGTAATTAAAAAATTTGTTTTTAATTCCACGTTAATTATGCAATGATTTGAGAGCACTTGTAAAGTAGTTTCAAACTAATTAGTACAATCTAAATTATTCATTTGATTCAAAGCTTACAAGGCAGCTGCAGCTGAAGTGCTCTTGAAATCTATTAAGTTGATGTGCAACATGTTGCAGGGGCTAATGTGCTAAATTATCTGAAACTAATTCAAGTACTTTGTAATAAATGAAGTATATGAAATCGTAAATTGTTATCAATAAACAACCAATGAGAGTAAATCCAATTGGTTAAAAAGAAAAAAATAATTTTACAAATTTGTCTAAAAGATAGTATTTTGTTTATACGAAATTTTAAAGTTTTAAATATAATATTTCACATTTATGATAAAGTGGTACAGACCCTGATTAAAAACCAACATAGAAATTAGCTGTTTATTTAATAATTTCCAATAGCAAAGTTTTTTATTTGCCTCTATTTAATATCAGTATATGCTAAGAGTACTATTATTTATGTGTGAGCCTATCCAGATGATTCAAATTGTATGAACATAGTTTCAATTTGAGAAACTATTTAGCTCGACCAGATTCTTATGGTCAAACTAGCTAACAGCTATGTGTATCTTTCTATTTTATAGTTTGCAAAAAGTATTTTATTATAATATATTGTAAAGGGGATGATTAAGTCAAACTTTATATGTACTTGATATGTAGATAACATAATACTCAAAGTCTGACCAACTTAAATTTCCATTGTATTTTTTGTGATAATAATTATATATATATATATGTATATATAGTAGAGTATTTCCCCACTGGATGATTATAATTTTGATGAAATTTCGATATATATATTTTGATCTGTAACCAGGGCTGGCAGTTAGCCTACACAATATTATGCTATATGTTACAAATGTGGTTTTTTAGAGTTGTTTTCACTGTTTGCATGCCTGGCTAACTGCATATTGGGACAGCTGGCGGTGAGAGACGAGAGACGAGAGAGAGGAGAGATGAGAGAATCTCTCTGCTGGCCCACTCAACTGCTCAACTGGAGCAAACTTATTTTTAACACATGCATTGAATTCCAAGCGGCTCCGCTTACACCGCACACACATCGATGGCCACATATACATAGATACGATTCTACACATAGATATGTATAGATACTATATACATATGTATGGATGTATGGATGTATGGATGTATAGATGTTTTGACGGTTTCTCCAAGTGTTTTTTTCGGGCCGCCTGCAACAGGCTGCTGGCTGCTGGCCGATCGCTGAGCGCTGAGCGCAGCACCAACATCAGCAACATCAGCAACATCACCAACGAAACGGGCAACACAATTTTCGGTATCCATTTCGATTTGGGTTGCCAGCGGCTGTCTATTTTTAGCTCGTGCGCCCAGATACAGATACAGAATACGAATACATGCACAAGTACACAGATACAACACAGAGCTACGCTACAGTTACTCTCTCACTCGCTCTCTCACGGCACAGAGAGCCAAATGGCCCACGGCGAACGCAATCATCGAAGGACGGGCAGGTGGGCGGCATATCTATATGTATATGGTATTTGTGTGCGTGCCTGTGTGTGTATGCGTGCGTGTGTATTTGTACAATCCGAATCTGAATCCGAATCGGTATCTGTATCCATAGACTGGCCGCCAATAGAATATAGTCTGCCGTGGATCGTCGGACCGTTCAGTCTTTTTGTATCGTTCAGTTCCATCCGATTCGTGTGATCAACAGCAACGCTCAATTTTTTTCTCTTTTTTTTCTAATTCCTTGAAGGTGAGTGGGTTGCTGGCGCACCGAAAAACAAAAAAACAAAATGCAACAAATGCCTCAACCAAGAACCAAGCAATCAAAATGCATTGAATCAATACACAACAACAACAAAACGAAACTGCAGAGAAATCAGCATTATAATCGAAATAATCATTTATAAGAATGCAAAAACCATAAACGAAATCAAGCAAATGACTACAAAATTCGGTGCAAACATAACTGGCTAAAGAAAATAAAAACCCTTAAAGAACAACGAAGAACAAACAGATATGCCATTCGTATCGTGCGTGTGACCGAAACTTTGAAATACATATATTTTTTTCTTTTTTTTACTATCTTTTTTTTGTATTGCAAACATTTTTTTCAATATTTTTTTCAAGTGCTGAACTGCTGATGGAAAGTGTAGCAAAAGTGCTTGAAGCAAACATTATAAACTACAAAATACTTTTTTTTAAAAAAAAAAACAGACATATTTAATTTTTTTTGTAATTTTTTTAACAAAATTTCATAATTTGTTGGGCGCAACGATTATGTAAGGAGTATATAGCAGTGTATATGTGTGTGTGTATGTTGTGTGTGTGTGTGTGCGTGCAAAAGCTATAAATGTAGCTGGCAGATACAAGATACATTCGTATAAGCAACAGCCACAGCAACAATTCTGTGCGGACAGCAGCAACAGCTTCAGAGCAGCAGCAACAGCAGCAACAACAACTGCCACCCGAAATAGAAATGTGCCACTGTATAAACACACATACACACACACACACAAACACATGAATATACACACGCATATATACTATATACTCTATATATGTATTTTCTTCTTTTGACTCTTGACACGCTTTGAGCTAGAAAAGCTGCCAAATTGTTGAAATAGAAGAATGGAAAAGAAAATTTAAACAAATTATTTCGCTGAACTTGGCAGGAAACACGCAAAATCTTTGAAAACTTTCGGTTAGATACTTCAAATACTTCCCTATCTAAAAGTGTAGCTTTCAAAACTCCAGAAAGATACATTTTTATTTGAAAGATATTTCGAATACTTTCAACTGGATCCTTCAGATATTTGTTTGTCCGAAAACAAATTTTAGCACTCCTGAATAATAGCTTCAGATACTTTCTTATAAATAGAAACTTCAATCTATAATTGAAAATATCTTTTTATAATTATAGCCAAATGCCAAAAATAGTTTAACATCTTATACATTTTTACATGCAGTTACTTTCTTAATCGAGAGAATTGTCCAAAACTTAAGATACACATAAATTTATTCAGCTACTTTCTCGATTGAGAACTTTTAGCTGAGAATAAGTAGAAAGAGGATAGACAGAGGATAGTCTGCTATAAAAGCTATAATATTTTATTTATATTCTCATTGTCTAACTATAATACCATGTATATATATTGTGTATCTATATGTTCTATATATATTTATACATATATATGGTATGGATATATTTCTATTTCGTAGCTTTTGTTATTGTTACTTGAATGCTTAAAGCTATGTCAAACAGCTTTCGAAAGTTTCTTACTTCAAGCATTCGAGGCGACCTTCGATTTCACTATATTGTTGCTGGCACATATAATATTAGCAATTTGTTGTTCAATATCGGTATTCACATAGCTATATAAATATATAGCAACAAGTTCAGCAATGCCATGATCAGTTTTTAAGTTTTTTTCCCAATTTTGAATTCTTTTCGATCTTGCTGTCGTGAAGCTTTTACTAAGAGCTTTTCGGCAGTGCGTGAGAGTGAGTTTTTGTGAGCGCTCTCTCTCTCTTGCGCTCTCATTCTGACGTCTGAAATTGGATATCGATAGGCAAAAAGCAGTGGCACACATCAAAACAGTTTGTCCTGCTTGCACGTCCAATTAAACGAGACGGAGAGCGATAAAGAGTGTATGTGTGTGTGTGTGTGAGAGAGAGAAAGAGAGAGAGAGAGAGGGAGGGAGAGTGCGATCAGCAGGCGCAAACAGCAGGCGGCGCCCCCATATACGGTGCGGCAGCGCTGGCGTATACGTAATGTGTTTATCTATATGCATTGCGCATACGCACTGTGAACGCCGAACGAGTATGTTTGCACGCTTGTGTGTGTGTGTGTATGAGTGTGCTTGTATGTGATTGTGCCAGTGTGAAGAGTTTCTACGAAATGCTTGAACTAATCAGCCGATTATTTTGGATTTATGGAATATATATGCTACAAGCCAATTAAACGACGCCTGTCAACCGCATGGAAACACCCATACCCACACACATACACACACAGAGATTTACATCTGCTTATGTGTGTGCGTGGGTGGCTGTGTGCTGATGATAATAATAATGATATCATGCGGCAGTCAGCAGTCAGCTTTCAGCACTCAGCCATCGAAAGTTGCATTTGAAATTCATTGAAAACTCACACACCATCTGGTGTTCAACTCTTTTGTACTTGCAGTAACTTAAAAAAACACAAATCAAAATGGCTGATGATGAGGTGAGGTGAGTATCGGCAAACTGCAAATATCCACCGGATTGCGGATACATGAACTAATTGAATTACTCAATTCGCAGTTGAAACAGTGTTGAACAACGCAAATGCTTAACGCCAAAGGCAACTGTGGAGCAAGGTATGAACTTGGAACTGGCAAGCTGAAATGCGGTTGAATTTGTTGAGGTGAGTTCATTTCTATTGTCTTGGCGTAACCTAACCTAACCTAACCTAACCTAACCTCACTTTAAATAAGTTAAGCTCAATTAATTGCTTCAGCTAACGGTTTTTACACACGCACGCAACGGCTTCTTTTGCATTCACAGATGGCGAGCTAGTTCCGAGACCGGTTGCGAAACAGACAACTGCAAAGGATTAACTGTCAAGTGATCAATGTTATCGATTATCGATTACCGATTAACGTTTATCGTTTGTCAATTGTCGTTCAGTCCACATCATGTTGTGCTGTCTGTGTTGCGTCTCTCTGCTTGTCGATTATATATACATATGTACAGCATTTATCGATTATTAATCGTTCGTTTATCGCTCTCTTTACTTGCAGAAAAAGGCAGCGCCAGCGCCAGCAGCAGCAGCAGCTGCAGCACCGGCGCCTGCGGCTGCAAAGGCCGCTGCAGCACCGGCCCCAGCGGCTGCCAAGGCCGCCGCACCCGCTGCCGCCAATGGCAAAGCCGCCGCGGCGCCCGCTGCCAATGGCAAAGCGGCAGCGGCCGCGCCCGCCGGTCCGCCCAAGGATCCCAACGATCCCAAAGTGAAGGCCGAGGAGGTACACTGGTGTACGTGTGAGGCCGCAACTCACGGCCCCAATCGCCTCACCAATGTCTAAATGTCCAAGTTCACGCAGCCCCGTATTGCCCCGTATCCGTACCGAAACCGCCATATGCGTGTGCCATCTACATGTGTTTTGTTGTGCTACCGTTAACCAAAACGATAACGATAACCATAGCGATAACGATAACTAATCCATTACATTGCTGTGCTTACAGGCAAAGAAGGCTAAACAGGCTGAGATCGAGCGCAAGCGCGCCGAGGTGCGCAAGCGCATGGAGGAAGCCTCCAAGGCCAAGAAGGCCAAGAAGGGTTTCATGACCCCAGAAAGGAAGAAGAAACTCCGGGTAAGTTTCCGACAGAGAGAAAAACAAGCAAAAATATATATATTCATCTCACTAATTAATTATCAACATCTATCGATTTACAGTTGTTGCTCCGCAAGAAAGCCGCTGAGGAATTGAAGAAAGAACAGGAACGTAAGGCGGCTGAGCGTAGACGCATCATTGAAGAACGTTGCGGCAGCCCCAGGAATCTCAGCGATGCCAGCGAAGGTAAGTGCCAGCGGTTCAAAATACCATTAACAAATCAAAGCGAAATGCTAATTTAAAAGAAAAGCAAAAAATCAATAAATACAATTTCTAACTAGAAAATAATACAAATCAACAAATAAAAATCTATGAAAATAGCAAAGCACATAAAAAGCAGTAAATAAAATTGCATAAATTTTGTTTGCTGCTTTTGTGCTTAGCATTTTAAAAAAAGAAGCAAAATAAAACGCATAAACATTAAAATCTACAAAAGTGTCATCTATCATCACACACACACACACACACACACATATATACACACTCAAATACATACATATATAATAAATATTTAAAATGAGAACACAACAACAACAAGTTGCGCTTTACACACCCACACATACACCCACACACACACATACACACATAACCATTTGTTATGTATTTAAATATGTTACTTATTCTCTCTCTCTCTCCCACTCTCCACCCTGTTCCATATTTCTTTATCTTTATTGCAATATAAATATACACACACAAACACACACACACACACATATGCACAACACAAACGCCCCATGTCCATATCGAATTCTACCCGAACTATATATATATACACATATATATATATATACTATCTGAATCTGAATCTGTATCTGTATCTGTATCTGTGTGTGTTTTGTCATGCTGCCAATTTTCGGGTGTCCGCAAACGTCAAACGCACAGACACACTGAGAAACCTGATCAAGCAACACTATGACAGGATTAATAAGCTGGAGGACCAGAAATATGATCTTGAGTATGTTGTTAAACGCAAGGATGTTGAGGTACACGCACATATCTACTACATAACTATCTAGCTACTACAAACTATTATAAACTATCCAAACTGCCTATCTACATATATATCTACTATATACCAAAAAGCGTTCCACATATCAAAATCAAAATCAAAAGTCTAAAACAACTTAACGCTTAACAACAACAGCAACAACAATAGCAGCAACAATTGCAAAATTTGCAGCAAAACCAACACCTTCTGTCAGCTGGCTCTCTCTATCTATATAGCTATATATATATATCTATCTATTTCTCTCTATCTTTCTATACATCTATAATTGCTGTCTAAAACACTTACTATTCTTGTATAATACACTTAATTTTCGTACAATTCCGTTGTGTATACAGTAAAAACTCAAACAAACTCTAGCAAACTAAAACTAAACTGATCAAAATCGTCCTTGTACATACATATACCTATATATACTTATATATATCTCAACTCGTATACTTAACTTGTAAACCAAAAAACCTATTCCAATTTCTGAATATTTATTTAGCTACGAAATATGCCCAACAATGTTGTAAGCAGCGCTGTAATTACTTAATTACCATAGCATTCATTTTGTAGTTACACAAGTAATTGCAATTTGAACCAGTTATATTTCTAATTACTTCTGGTAATTACCCACGAATTGTAGAGGTAATTTAGCAGTAATGATTACAGTTCGCTCTCTGTGTCTCTGCTCTCTGCTCTCTCTGTCCCTTTCTCTTACTCTCTCTGTGTCACTCTCTCATTGGGAAGTCGTTCAGTTTCACGCCCACCACACACACAAGCACACTGCCACTCCCACGTCTATACAACAAAGAAGCACACACCCAAAACACACCCGAGTCCTTTCAAATACACACACACACACACACGAACACACACACTAGCACACACACACACACACGCGTACATTCTGTCTGCAGTTCGAGCAGCTCTTCAGACCCGAACAGGAAATACGAAAACTCACTCGTTTTAACATTCCGCAGATACACTACAGAAAGTTTGTCAGGATTATAACACTAAGATACTCAAATTGGAGTCTGAGAAATACGATGTGGAGCGCGAGGTAGCCAGAAAGGAATTTGAGGCAAGCGTTGCACACAACTCTTTTTCACTCTCTCTCTTTTTGTCTCATGTTTTCTCTCGAGTTCCACGCGACAAGGAATAAGATAAAACACAACAACAAAAAAAAAAAACGATGTAGTTCTCTACGATCGATCGATGGAACTTTTTGTCGCTACTTCTCGTAGTTCATTTGAATATCGTTAATAACAATGCTCCACACACATTTCAGAGATTATATAATTTATAAGCAGCACCTAAACGATATATGCAAATATTACAAAGATGCCGGCACCAAAACGCCCCCTGGCGGCCAGTCTGTGTGTGTGTGTCAGTCTGGGGCTACCCGTAGCATAGAGCACAATTTTTAGCTAGCTAAAAACATAAACAAAAACCAAAACAAAACACGTAGAAAATGTAGAGCTCTGTTCACTGATCCTTGATCCCTGATCCCTGATCACTGATCACTGATCACGATTTGTTTTCGTTTTCTTCCACTTTTTTTGAATTTTTTGGAAGAGAACTGTGCAAATTTTGAATACATATACCAAAAGAGCACATTCAATATTTGACACATCCCATTTGAATTTTGGGCGAAATCAAAGAGTATATAAAACGAGTAAAACCCCTATTTTGAACGCCATTAACCGCTAACCAGATTGCTAAATGGGAAGCCCCTTTAACTTATCGAGGGGGCGGACCTAACCTAACTTGCGGCCTCTACTAAACCAGAACAACAACAACAACAACAAACAACTCCAAATACTCACTGTTGTTACCTATTCCTATATGTAGTGTTTTTTTTTCTTGGTACAAAACATATTTTGGCCAATACATTTTGCTTTTTGTGGCTTATTTGAGATTTTTGATATGACAATTACGATAAGAATTCCTAACTAGCATAAGTATTAAAGCAAATGCTTCGTTGTATTTTTGTTGTCGTAGAAACAGCTGTTGTTAATTTTTGTATTTTGCAAACAGCTTTTACTAAAACCAATTGCAACGAACAACGCACAACAAACAACGAATAACGAGTAACGAGTAAAAAGAATTGAGTATAGGACCCAACAACGAGTACCAGTACCAGTACCAGTATGAGTACCAGTACAAGTACGAGTACTTAGTAATGTACTCGCTGGCATTTGAAAATGTCCCGTTGCTTTAGTTGATAAGCAGGGCCACACACATATCCAAGTACAGTCACGCAACCACCACCACCACCACCACAACAACAACAACAGCAACAACAACAACAGACACCCAACTCATGCAACCCAACACCAAAAAAAGCGCACTACACTTAAAAAAGAAAACAAAAGTATAAACAAGAAACGAGAAACGTATAATAAATATTAAAAAAAGCAAGCAAAGCACAATTATTATGTATGTATTTATGTATATGCAACTTGTAGGTGATACAACAAAAATATATATATATATATCGTAAAGCTAAAGATAATAGCTCAATATCTGACTTTATATATTAATATATAATATTCCTTCTCTTTCTCTGACACGCGCCGAACCACGCGCGTTACATGTGCGTCTCTGTCTCTGTCTCTCTCACTTTCTCTCTCTCTCGTCTATTACTATCTCTTTCTATCTCTATCTCTTATACTCTTTATCCTACTATCACACAAAACACGCACAAAACACTTACAACACACTATCACACAATATATCCCTGTCTCTCTCTCTATGTTTCTCTGTCTTTATATATATATATATCTATCTATCTTTCTCTTATATCCGCATCTATCTGCGTCTCTTTTTGCACACACACACACACACGACAACGACACACACACACATACACGCACACACACACAACACGCACACCACGAACTCTGTCGTCTTACGCTTTAACGCGCGTTACGTCATATTACGTATACGCCGACGTTCACTTTAACCTTTACCGTTACCGTTACCGATACCGTTACCGATACCACAGCCGAACTGCAAACAATATGCAAACAATATAATCAACTCGTTTACACTTTGGAGGGCGATAAATTTGATTTAGAGCACGTGCAGAAAATCAAAGCACAAGAGGTAAATTCCCCATCAATTTTGCCATGAACCCAAAAAAGAAAACAATATACAAAATATACCAAAAAAACACACAAGATACCAAAAAAAAAAAAAAAAAAGAAAAAAGAGCAACCAATTAGCGAATGTTTATTATTATTACAAATCTATTGATAAAAGCAAACAACAAAAACAACAATATTGCCAACAACAACTATAATAATAATAATAATAATATTAATAATAATAAATAATTATTATTATTTATAATCTTTTTTTTTAATTATGCCCTTGATATTTAATTCTTTGATTTTTTTTCTAAATATTTTCTTAATCATATTTTTTTAGTTATTTTGCGATTATTCTTCTTCATTTATTTTCTTAAACCTAATTTTTGATATTGTTTTTAACTGCGCTAAACTACAAAACAAAAAAAGTACAAAGCCAAAAAAAAAATAAATACCAGATATCTTTTTAATAATTGCATATATACATACATATATATAAATATATAAGGCGCACGATACTAAGCAAAATCGGCGCGTGCTTTGAACTCTGCGTTTGGGAGACCCCCTCCGAAAGAAACGTTGTTCAGTTGGGTTTCTGTATTACCAAAATTGTGAAATTTTCGTTACAGCAGTATCGATACTTGAACTAATAGTCACTTTAAACTAAAAAATACCAATTGCGTTAAAGTTAAATTCTCTTTATATCTCTCTCTATCTCTCTATCTCTCTCTCTGTCTCACTCCTTCTCTCTCTCTTTCTATCTTTCTCTCTCTATCACTATCTGCTAGAGATCGATATGTCGATAGCTGCGCTCAATTGACAACGTTTCTCATTCAAGTATAACCCACAATACCGATACCGATACCAACCATAACCAACAACAATAACAGCAACAATAACAACAACAACAGCCAAGACATTTCTCAGACCCGTACGTTGCGCCCCCATCCAAAAAAATGTAAAATCACTTAAAGTCAATTTCAAATCAGTTCTCGAAAAGTTAGAAAACTTACCGAACACATAACATCTAAAAGAAAAAGAAAACAACAAACGATATAATTTGATTATGATATTTATATATATATAGAACTATAAACCAATATAAAAACATAAATCACGCATACATAAATGTAAAATAAGTACCTTAAGATTCGTAGCAAAAAAAAAAAAAAAAAAACTTAAACGACAAACCGACAAAAAAATCCACCCAAAAAAAATGTGTTTTTACAGGCGAATTGCAAGAGATTTGCGAAGAGTATTACGAGCGTATGTATATTTGTGAAGGCCAGAAATGGGATCTGGAATACGAAGTCAGGAAAAAAGACTGGGAGGTACTGCAACAATTTTCAATCAATTAAAAAAAAAAAAACAAAATCAAAAAAAAACAAAACTCTTAATACAAAAGAAAAAAAAAAAAACAAAACCAGACATACAATATGTTTAGTATCATATGTTTTTACGTTTCCGTTTTTTTGCATCAAATATCAGAACTTTTTGATACTTTTGTGTTTTTTTTTTTTGGAAAAAAAGTATTTGACTCTCTTACTTGTAATTGTTTTTCTGAAATGCTCACATACAAAAACTTAAAAAAAATACGTATCTATACATTTTATAAAACATATATAGATGATTCTTTATACTTACCACTCTTTGTTCGATTTTTACAAGTTTTTCAAGTTTTTAATATGCCGTTGTTAATCTCATGTTACTTGTACTTAAAACGGAAACACAATCCAATCAACAACAACAATGAAATATCTGTGAGTTGAGAAATTACCATACAAAACTGCAGCAACAGCCAAAAAAATATTCAAAAATCAAAAAAACTTAAAAATAAACAGCCGCCAGCTAAACAAACAGTCAGTCAGTCAATCAATCAGTTGTTTCAATAGCATATTCAATCTTAACGTTTTTCTGACACATAAAAACCAATGAACAATTCCAATTATCTCATCGCCGTTAAGCACTTCAGCAACAGCTCAGTTTTCATTTAATAATTCCATTTGGCTCTCGACAAAATAAGTGAGGTTAGCTCGTTTCGACGCGAACTCTCTGGCAACGGCACCACATTTAAGCGGCTGTTTAGTTACTGTTATTTTTTGCACTTTCATTTTGGCAAACGCAGCACTCACATTGCACTACACAACACTGCCAGACTTGTCAAAACTTTCGTCGTTGTTCAGCACTGGAAATTTTCGCAACACACTTAAATTCTGACATTGTTTTGTGTTTTCTACATACATTCTTCTACATATCTTCTTTTTTTTTTTTTTCGTATTCTTTCTTTCTTTCTTTCTGTGATAATTTGTTTGTTTCGCTGTCGCGTCATCTGCACCGTTTTTGTTGCCACTGTCTGTGCGTCCGTTGGTCACACACACACACACACATGCACACACAAGAACACCAGAAAACACGCACACACACACACTCACACACAGAAAGACACAACTTCAAAAACACGCAAGCAAAGCACGTTAGCACGCGCACAAATGTAGGCAATGGTTTATTTAAATTCAAAAGTTCTGCATGTGCACTTGTCAATAGCAGCAGCAGCAGCAGCAGCAGCAGCAGCAGCATCAGCCAGAAAAGCCACACAACTACAAACCACAGACAATAATAACAACAACAACAACAACAACAGCACACAGAACCAAAATCCCAACTCCCCTCCCCAGCCCCACCACCAATCAACAAATCAACTTGTATCCAACAATGTCCAACGCAAAACAATACCTGCTCAACCACAACAGCAACCGCTCGCAATTCATTGTAAATAATGTAGTGTGGTTGCAAAATGTACTTCATTGTATCGTTAACTAGCTCGCTCTCTTTCTATCTGACTCTCGCCTTAACCTCGAAACAACACACGAAAGCAATAATTTATGAAAACAAAAACGTTTAAGGAAAAATTCTATTTTCAAAAATAATGCGTAAAATCCAAACAATTGAAGAGCATAAAAAAGCCAAGCGTCGATTTACTTAAGTTTCTAAAATAAAAATAAAAAATTACAAAAAATTTTATATACAAAGAAAATTCAATATTATTACATGTTAAAAGTTAAAAGTTGCGCCAGATCTGTGGCTAAAAATTTGAATAGTCTTAAAGTCGGTTTGCCTTAACCAGCTAATGCTAGAAATTTGCCACCGCTGCCCACTAAACGTTACCGTTACTGTTACCGTCACCGTTACCGTTACTTTTACCGTTATCACAAGCAAACACGTTCCGAACTCGAAGTATTTGCCAAAAGCTGAACAAACAAATGAGAAAGAAGGAAATGAAAAGCGAAAAGCGAAAAGCGAAAAGAAACACAAAAACAAATCAGAAAAAAAAGAAAGGAAAAGAAAAGAAAAGAATACGTAAGCAATCTAAAGTAGTCATTAAAACGAACAATCAAACAATCAATCAAACAACCAACAAACAAACTGACCAATATAATCAATCAATCAATCAATCAATCAATGTATGTAATGTATGTTATGTATGTGCCATGCTGTGCAGTACCTCAGGCCCCAGTTCCGTACGCTCAAGTGTTATGTATGTAGGTCAAAACTCTAGTCTATATCAATACCAAAATATCGTATATAAAATACAAAATGTCATATAAAAAAGAATTACTATATAAAAACCAAAAAGTACCAACAAAAATAGAGGAAATCGACATTTGGATGTTATGCTGTTCAATCGACAAAAAAAAATTGGAAAAAAAAAAAATCCGAAAAAAATTATAAAGAAAATACCAAAATACTACCAGTCAAATAAAAGATAGAAACCGACCTTAGCTGCCCCCCATTAAACTTGGCTCGTCTTGCTAGCTCGCTCGCACGCACCAGCAACCAGTTTTAACCTCTAAAAAAAAACTATTACCATATATCTACATATGCACTTGTAGTATAAAAGTTAATGTAGCTGTATCTGTGTTTGCACATATGTATACTTTTAGCGATAACTGTAACTCTTTGCCAGCGGCGCTGCATGCAACCCGTCTGCTTGCAACTGCAACCTCTTGTGCACGTCTTTTATATGATGCCCCCTCTTGCTCGCATTTTGATTTTGATATTTTGCAAATTTCAAGTAGTTTGCCACATTTAGAGTACATGTCTATTGAAACGAATCTGTAAAACCTGACGCCATATCTTCAAAATGTATACTAACTGTATGTGTTTCTCTTTGATCTTTCATCGCACGCTCTATAGATCAACGATCTCAATGCCCAAGTTAACGATCTTCGCGGCAAATTGTAAGTAGCAACTGGAAACGCCCCTTGCAGTCATGAATATATATATAGATATAGATGACATTAGTTACTGATCTCAAGCAACAAATCTTAGTAATCAAATATAAACTGCTCCTTCAAGATTCAATTCGTATTTCAATCGTCCACATATCATCTTATATATATGTAATTGTCTGCAAGGGCATATTGGAAATATATGAAATTCCAAATTTGTTCACAACTAACCGCCATTTTGTATCCCTACGTACACAGCGTTAAGCCAGCCCTGAAGAAGGTCTCCAAATACGAAAACAAATTCGCCAAGCTGCAGAAGAAGGCCGCTGAATTCAACTTCCGCAACCAGCTGAAGGTGGTTAAGAAGAAGGAGTTCACATTGGAGGAGGAAGAGAAGGAGGTAAGATCCTTTTGCATTTAGTAAGTGGGTGCCTCTCCAGGTGCAGCCTAGTCAATAGCAGCTGAATTAGTTTCGATAACTACTTATGTATATTAACATGATAATACTTTATATACTATACCCATATATACATATATACAATTATATATATATATATATATATTCGATCAACGAAAATGCTGTGAACGCTCCCACAGATAAAGATAAAAGATGCCTCTTCTCTGAAAGCAGCCAAAAAGTGTAAGAATGCGTCAAATGATGTGTGTTTAATGTTTAAGCACCACGTGTCCTCCATTGTCACTTTATGTTCTCTCTTTCTTGTTCCCACCCAACCCAACTGTCTGTCTATCTGCCCATCTGCCCATCTGTCCATCAGACATGGTGCACACTGTACACCTCTATACCTATACACCACTCAATATTAGCTCTAGCTTTGTACCGTATGTATGTATGTATGTATGTAGTTTTGTAGTCTCATAGTGCACACAGCACAGTTATTAGTCATCTGTTACGGAATGTACTGGTTAAATGTTAAGCGCTCTCTCGATTCCCCGATAATACTAATGCTGTCTATGTTTTCTATTTCACGACGCGATCTGCAGAAGAAACCCGACTGGTCCAAGGGCAAACCCGGCGATGCCAAGGTAAAGGAGGAGGTTGAGGCCGAAGCTTAAGTGTCCACGTCCACGTAGTGTCCACTGTACCACCCGTGACTCCCGCCCTAAACAAATAATAATTCAATACAATACAATTATTTCACCAAAAAAAAGTAAAACCAATTATCTGATGCTAAATACCAAAAAATCAAACAATATACGTGTATATATATCACACAATATATATCTATATATATATATAGTGTATATCTATGCATATATGTATGTATATGCCATATATATGTATGCATATGAAATAAAGTACCGCTAAAGCTTAATCAGAAACATTACAAAAAAACACCAGCTATCGAAAATAATTCCCATCATGATGGATTCAAAACAACAGCCCAACATCTGAACGCTCTGATGAATTATTTTTTTTTATTATATTTCATTAATTACAAATTCTATTTTTTAATGTAAATTAAACTAAATTACAAAAAAAAAAACAACAACAACATGTCGCATACTATTTTCTTTTTTTTTTTTTGGGCACACATTCCTCAGGGCATGATTACACACAGTTACCCGAGTTACCTGAGTTACCGCCCTTAGAATCTATCCTTTAGATATCGTTTTGCACGGCACTTTCGATATACCGAATCAACATCAGCATTAGCATCAGCATCCTGAGCACACCAGCATCACCTGTAGCTGTTCCTGATCGAATGGTTCATTTGAGTGATTCAGTGATTCATCCACTGGTTCTGTGATTGCAGGAACAGGCGCCCGAGACGCCAGCACCGGCATAAGAACAACTCCTCGTTTAGCCCTCGTATAGCATAGCTGACTCAACTGGTCCCGGTGCCGGTCCCGGTCCTGATCCCGGGCCCAAAGTGGCTGCTCACAACTCGTTACAACAATGGTTTCTTTTAAATCTTACAATCTGTACTTTCTTTTCCATTAATCTTTAAATATATATCTGAATATATCGAAATAAATATGATATTAGTTCATAAACAGACGTCTGCTAAACTTATTTGGTATACTCTGGTTGGTATTTCAAAAGGAATATATTTTGTATATATCTCGATTTATTCCTTATGGAAATCTACAAACCAAGATTTTTATAAAATAAATCTATAAATAAAAGCAAGTTTTTAATTTATACAGAATTTAATGTTTTTATTGTGTGTTTGACGATAGTTTAGGATAGTATATAGATATATATATATATAAATCTATACGTGTGTTGGTGTTGATGCATGCGTGTGTGTGAGTGTGTGTGTGTAGATATACATTAGAAAATTCTAGTCGATTTAAAGTCTAAGTGTTTAAATTAGTATTACAATTAGGTAGCGAGTTAACGTTAATAGTTGAACGACTTAAAGCTACAAGTTTAAATGATGTCTAGAACTATGCTTAATATTATAATTCGTCTTCTTACCTAAGGATATAAATGATGGGGAGGCCTTTGGGGGTGCTAACTACTTAAAGAATTCGAGTTGTCGTTGCGTTAATTAATTAAATAAATAAATAACACTAGATACACAAAAAAAAAAAATAATATACGCCCACAACTAGGCCCGCTTTCTCAGGGGGCAGTAGAGGGGGGGGGGGGTGTAGCTAAATATAACTAGAAACTAAATCTAGGAGAGCTGCACAGATTAATTGGCAGAAAATAAATAAATGTCTTAACAGTAATCGCTTGCAAACTAGAACTTTTAGTGCAATTATAAATTTTCAATCTGTTTTTAAGTGTAGAATTTTCCAAATTTTCCCAATTTTAAATTACTTTCGCAATCAATTAAAATTCGAATTTACTTCAACATTTTTTGGCTTTGAAATACTTTTTAAATAAAGCATAGGCGAAATTGGAATATTCAAAATAAGAATATATATCATATTACAGTTATAAATTGTACAGAATTGGCTAGCGACTACTGTATTTGTGGGGGGTGGTGGTCATATGAAATGAAGCGGAGAGGGGGGTAGGGAGGTAGCTATTTAGGTCTAAACCTCAATACTGTTGAGACTGCCCGATGAGATGTTGTCCGTGTGGCTGCCGAGGCGCGTGCGCTTGATGAGAGCGCGGGCGAGCATCGGGGAGCGTTGGACGCGTGGGCTGCCCGGCACATGGGGTATGCCCACCACATGGTTGTGGTGCGGCTGTGGGTGCGGGTGGTGCAGATGATTATGATGATGCAGCAAATGATGTGGCAGATTATTATTATTATTGTTGTTGTTGTTATTATTGTTGTTGATGTTGCTATTGTTGTTGTTGTTGTTGTTGTTCATGTTGCTGCCGTTGCCGTTGTGATGATTGAGATTAGTGTGGCTATTGTGCTGGCTGCCAGAGGTGCGTCGCTGCCGACGCAGCGAAGGTATGCGTGTGGGCGTGGCCAGCCCACCATCCTCCAGGCCATAGCCCAAGGCAGCATGTTGCTGCTGCTGCTGTTGTTGATGTTGCTGCTGCTGCTGCAGGTTGCGCACGCTGCGCTCGAGCGTGCGTCGCTGCTGATCCAACATGGGGGAGGCGCCACCAGACGCCTGTTGCTGCTGCTGCTGCTGATGATGCTGCTGCTGCTGCTGTTGTTGATAGTAGGCGGCATGGGGGGGCACGGGTGGTGCCTGGTGCTGCTGCTGCTGGAAATCTGGACGCTTGCCGTGTGCAAATGTGGGCGTGCCGGGCGCATGATAGGGCTGCGCATGATGCAGTCCCGGCTGATGCAGCGCCGCAGCGGCAGCAATCGCCAATGCATTTGTCTACAAGTTAGAAAGAGACAGAGACAGAGAGCGAGAGAGAAAGAGAGAGAGAGAGAGAGAGAGAGAGTATGGCAATTAGAGAGAGAGATAACAATAAGCTTTAATGGGCGCTGTTGCTGTGTTGTTGCTGTGTTCTTGGGTGGGTTGTGTGGCTGTGTGGTTGAGTGGTGCATGTGCTTGGGTGGTTTGATTGGTTTGATTGGTTGGTTGGTTTGGTTGGTTTGGTTGGTTTGGGTGGCTTGGGTGGCTTGGCAACAAAATACAAAAACGATTCTCAAACTGCTTTTTTTGTTGCTTCTTCAACTTTTTGGTACAGTGATCGCTTGCCAAATTAGAACTCTTTGATTTCAATGGATTTTATAATTATAACAACTGAATTTTAATTTACAATATTTTATATTATTTATCAAAATGTAGTCAAGTAAAAAAAGGTTCGTTTAAAAGTAATTTTAATTTTGTTAAATATGTGAAGCAAATCTAAACAAAAATTTGCCAGGCAAAGTGCCAAATAATCGCTTATATAAATTTTAAATTAGAATTTATGAGAATAATATTTTATATAATTTTTGTTTAAGTGGCTTTAACTTTTTGTAGATTTTTTGTTTAACAAAATTTTCGATATTAGCAAAAATTCAAAATTTGCTGAATTAGTTAGTTTCCTTTTCTCTAATTTCAGGCAGTTCTAATTATCAAGCGATTACTGTATTTATGTTTACTTGTTGTTGTTGTTGCTGTTGCGCTTTGGCAGCGGCTGTTTTCTTGGGCAGCGGCGGCAGAGGTTTGCTGGGCGCCTCTGTCGTTGGCAACTGTTGTTGCTGGGGCTGGGGCTGGGGCTGCTGCTGTTGGCTGAGACCCTCGCAGGCCTCCAAGGTTTCGCAGGAGGATGAGGCGCCAGTCTGTTGTGCATTCTCACTGGTGGTAATATCCACATCCACATCCATATCCAAATCGACATCGATATCGATATCCACATCGATATCGAGCGCCACATCGGCATTGGCATTGGCATCGGCCATCGATTTCGCTTGCTCTGCGGTGGTGCTGGTGGTGGTGCTGCAGTGGTTGGCGGTGGTGCTGCTGGGACTGCTGCCGTTGGTGCCGTTGGGCGGCAGGAAGCGCAGCTCCATCACATTGCGATTCTGGAACAGGGGACGCTCAGTTTGGCTAGCTATGGCAAACGAGGCGAAGGCGGAGGCGGAGGCGAAGGCGAAGGCGAAGAGAACGCGACAAGAGAGTCCAGAGAACAGGAGATCAGAGATCAGAGACCACGAGCCACGAAAAGAGAGCAAAACAAGCCCAAAATCAGACGGGAGAAAGAGAGCAGCGATCGGCGACAAAAAGCAGTAAAGGCAGAGAGAGATATAGAGAAAGGATATAAAGAGTGAGTGAGAGAGGAGGAAGAGAGACAGACACATAGAAAAAATACTAACTAGGAGAAAAAATAAAGAGAGAATAAAGCCAGAATAAGGAAATTAAAGAAAGGAAATAATGAAGTTAAAAAGACAAGAATAAACATAGATAAATACAGAGAGAGAGAGGGCGAGGAGGGGAGAGAGTAAGAGAGAGAGAGAGAGAGACAGAGAGAGAGAGAGACAGAGAGAGAGAGAGACAGAGACAGAGACAGAGACAGAGACAGAGACAGAGACAGAGACAAAGACAGAGAGAGAGAGAGAGAGAGAGAGTGAGATAGATAGACAGGAAGAGAGATAGAGAGAGAGAGAGTGAGATAGAAAGAGACAGACAGAGAGAGAGACAGAGACATGGAAGTGAAAAAGAACTGAAAAATGGCGACAGAGAGAGAGATAGAGAGAGAGAAAGATAGAGAGAGACAGAAACGGAAGAGACAGAGACAGAGAGAGAGAGAGAGAAAGCTTAAGGAAGATTCTGATTGCAATCCTCCAATTAACTACATATATATACAATATATCAGAAGTACATAATATATATATATATTATATTGATATATATTCAAGTACATAAAGACAGTAAAGTCTACAAGCCAAAACAAGCTAGATTCCAATCTAAAACAGGCGCATTTCAGAGCTGCCAAATAATAAAAAAAGCTATATATCTAAGATTCAGCTGAATATTGAACATTGGTAAGTTTCTTGAAGCTCTCTGTTTTACAAACTGTCATCTGAAATGCATCACAATTGATGTAACTAGTTTCATTTAGTTTTCAGCTGTTTATTAATTTGATTAATCGATGGCTAAAAGCCAAAAATGTGTCCAAAGACAGCTTTCACAATTTGTATAAATTGTAAAACATTTTGAATAATTTTGCCATTTGGCTTTACCTAGTTTCTTATATTATTATTATTAATAATACTAAATTCTTAACATTTTGCGTAGTTTGTTTAACGGTAATTGGAGAATTTACACAATGAAGTAGAAACTAGTTAAAGTAGAATTTGAAGAGTTGGAGTAGCATCAAAAAGTTGGGATAAAAGGAGACGCCAGAGAGCAAACAAAAAGCAACGAGAGAGAGAGAGAGAGAGAGAGAGAGGGAGAGGTAGAGCAAGAGAAAGGGAAAGATGCCAGCAGCAGTTTAGAAGGCAAAAGCAAGGCGAGAAACGTTTTTTGTTTTTTTTTTTTCATTTTGAATTTTGACCAAGCAACCAGCGAAAAGGTTCTTAATACTATATTCGTATTGGTTTTTTGTTTTTTGATTTTGATTTTTGCTTACATAGATGCGAGTGGAAAGCAATGGAAAGTGGAGCAGTTGATATAGCTATAGCTATAGCTATGATAGCTATAGAGTTTATTTAGCGCGCGCTTACCTTATCGGCCGCAGGATCCTGAGCGAGAGGATTGGGCGTAATATTCATGCGCGGAATAACTCCATTCAGGCGTCGCACATCGCCCGACTTGTGATTGTGATTATGATTGTGATGCGGATGCGAGGATACTCCCAGCACAGCGGATGTAACGAAATCCGCTTGAATGTGATCCAATTGCGGCTTGTTCTCATCTACAAATAACACAGGCAGATTAGAGATGAAGATATGTCAAGATGTGAGCTTAAGCGATTCAAAACTTTACCCTCGGGCTGTGCATTGTTGCGACGACGCAAACATAAACAGGCCACCACAATGGCAATGAGCAGCAGGATGCCGCCGCCGGCAGCGCCAGCAATAACCGGATAAATGGAGTTCTGTTCCTCATTGCTGCCTCCATTCGAGACGGGCACTATTGCGGGGGCGGAGGCGCTGCTCGAATGACCGGAAGTTTCTGCAAAGTGGAAAATAATTCAAATATATTAAATAAACATATAAATATCAGTCAATCGATGTATAAGTCAGTCAATTGTGCAGCCGGTCAATCCAGACAATCAATCATTACATCAATCAATCAGTCGAAGAAATTCCAACTTACTCAAGGTGCGTCCCTGTTTGATGTCACTGAACTCGGAGGCGGCGTGAGCATTGAACGTTTGCAGCTTGAACTCGTAGGCGGTGCCGGGATCGAGGAGATCAATCTTAAAGCGACGCGAATGTCCGCCATCGACGGTGGCCTTGAGATACTCGGCGGCAGAGGCAGCTGGTCTGTAGTAGGCATAATAGCCATCGATGTGATGCTCTTGCTCCCGCTCCTCCTCCTCCTCCTCCTGTTGGGCGGGCGAGGGGGCAAGTGTCCAGTGGAGGAGGACAGCCGACTCGGAGTACGGTTCAATTTGCCGGAGCTCCGGCACGGGTAGATTCGATTTGGCGGCACCGCTTTGCAGGAAGAACTTGATGGAGGTGTTGCCCTCCTTGTTGTCATTATTCGAATATACGGCAATTATACGGAATCGATAATTGCGATCCGGCCGTAGTCCCGTTACGGATGACGTAAAGTTCTTGACAGAGCCGGATTCATGATGATGTTCCCTCTCCCTCTCTCGCTCCCTCTCGCGTTGCTTTCCGTAGGGAATATTCTCATTGGTTGTTTGCCAATTCTCCCGAGGAATATTCCGGGAGCTGTCGCCGAGCATGCGATATTGCACCTTGAAGAACTGTATGAGCAGTCCGTCATTTTTGGGCACATTCCAGCGCAGCATGACGGCGTCGTCGGCGAGGCGGGTGACATTCGGCCGTGATGGCGGCACCATATTGGCTGTAACATTTTAACAAAATAAATAAACAATAAATAAACGATTTCCAGTTTTGATAAATGTTTATAGCAGCGCTGTTAACGCATAAGTGAGCTAACGCCAAAGTGCGCTAACCGCGCGCAACACTGAGCAAACAGCACGCTAAACTGAGCTAACAGTGCGCTAACAGCTGGCTGTTATTAACATGAGTAGCAAGCAACGCTGTGGGAGCGCATTGAGTAGTATCGCTGCGCAGCATTTTGAGTAGTATCGTCACAGCTGCGTCCGCGTTTTGAGCGACGTTTTTTTGTGTGCTGCTCGCTCGTCACAAAAAATAAAAAACCCCGAGCTAGCGAAGCGCGCGCATTTACATTAAATGCTAAACGATATTAAAATCAATTAGTTTTGCGTTTGCCAAACGTACGGCAACATTTTCATACACATCCACAGTGCAATATAGGTGAAATAAATAAAGCAGCAAAGACAGCGACAATAGAAAAAAAAAAAAAACTCGACTCGATACAAAACACACACACGCTCTCCCGCGCTCCCGCTCTCTCTCTCCCTGTGTGCGTGTGCGTGCGCGCGCGTGCGTGTGTGTGTGTGTGTGTGTTGTGTATAAGCTAAACGAGTGCAATTGATTTTACTCGCTACTCGGAATCGAAATTGGATTCGGCATCGGAATCGGACTCAAGTATCGAGTGTTATTTCGCATAAACAAACAGAACACGAAAACGAAAACAAAAACAAAAGACCGTTATTTGAGAGGAAGAGCAAGAGGGAGAGAGAGAGAGAGTAATGTCGGCTGCCGGAGATGCGGTCGCCGTTGCAGCAGCAGCAGCGAACACCAGCGTCGTCGTTCAGGCAACGGTAACTGTCAGCGATGGCAGCCCCAACAACAACAATGGTAAAAACAACAGCAATATCAATAGTAATAGTAATAGTAACAACAACAATAGCAACAATGCCACAAATAACAACGTATCATCAGCAAGCAGCTCCAAGGGTCAACTGCCGCTCACCCCCCGCTTCACTGCCGAAGAGAAGGATGTCCTCTACACGCTGTTCCATCTGCACGAGGATGTGATCGACATCAAGCATCGCAAGAAGCAGCGCAACAAGTATTCCGTACGAGATACGTGGGACAAAATCGTACGGGATTTCAATTCGCATCCGCATGTCAGCGCCATGCGCAACATTAAACAGATACAAAAGTTCTGGCTCAATTCCCGGTAGGTGCAACAACCAAATCAAAAGCGGCGTTTACCTTCCGAGATGAGCGCGTCTCTTGAGTTTTCCAAGGCCTTCCACTTTTCATTATATGTATATGTTTCCTTTCAAAAGAGTAAAGTGGAAAAAAACGAATCTGCAACTCGAATTTCCTTAATCGAAATTACTGTAACTCAAACCAAATTGAGTGACTACAGTGTTTATAGACAAAATTCGAGGCAATCGAAAGAAATCTAAACAAAAACTTGATACGCTTATGCCACAAGTGGAAAGTTTCGCTAGAACAGCTTGCTGCATGATTTGTATACAAACTGAGCTTCTGAGTTTCACTTGAAACGGAATAGTTTCCCATTTAGTGAGTTTGCTTAAGATAAGAATAACTGGCTTTTCAACAAAATAAATATATAATAATTAATTATTAACTGCATAATGTTTGCCAACTCAAAGTCTCTATATACGTATGCATATGTTTTGAATTTCGTTTGGTGCAGGTAAAAAATACAAATTTTGCGAAATTCGAAAATCTGATTTGTTTCTTATCTTATCAATATCGAAATTTGGAGGCTCTTAAAGAAAACACGATACGCGCTCAACTAAAATACAGCTTTTTCTCTCTCTCAAACATTCTCTCTCTCGCTCTCTTTCTCTCTCTCTCTCTCTCTCTGTCTGTTGCAGTCTACGGAAACAGTATCCGTATCGGGATGGGAGCGCCTCGGGCGGCAGCGCAGTGGGCAAAGGTAGCGGCGGCTCGGCCAGCGGACAGGAGCAACAGCAACATAACGACAATGTCAAAGTGGAGCCGGAGTATCAAATAAGTCCGGATGCCTCCGAGCATAATCCGCAGGGCGACAACTTTGATGATATCGAACTGGATGGCAATGATGTCAGCGAAATGGAAGAAGATCAGCTTGAGGCACAGCAGCAACAGGCAGCACAGGCGCAAGCTGAGGCACAGCAGCAGCAGCAACAACAGCAGCAGCAACAACAGCAGCAGCAACAACAACAACAGCAGCAATCGGCTGTTGTCGAAATGCAAAAGCTGCAGGTGAGCGCCGCAGTGGCAGCTGCAAATGCCAGCATGATGAACACGCATCAGATCAATGTGGACTCCATTAGTGCGGATAAGCTGACGCTGAACGATCTGCTGCATTTTAAGCCAGCGCGACCACGTGAGGAGATCATACTGCAGATCAAGCATCCCTCAGATGCCACAGGTGAGACCAACAGTTGTCACTTGAATCCCAATTCTTTCTGCTTATTTCGATAATACTAACTGATTTCAACTACTTGTAATGAATAGAATTTGTTTATACTTCAAATTCGTTATATAACGATGCTAATATGTGGACAATTCTAACTTATTGACAACTATAAGACTAGTTATTAATCGCTTTTTCTTTTTGTCAACTGCAGCAACACAGATACATGCAATACCTACGCAGTCGCAGCAGCATACGATGGCGACAATCACAGCTGGTGGCTACAATCAGCAGATCATTAGCGAGATCAAGCCGCAGCAGATAACGCTGGCGCAGTACCAGGCGCAGCAGCATCAGCAGGCGCAGGCCCAGGCCCAGGCGCAGGCTCAGGCTCAAGCGCAGGCGCAGCAATTGGCGCAGCAGCAGCTTGCGGCGCAGCAGCATCAGTTGGCGGCTGCTGCAGCGGCAGCGCATCATCAGCAGCAGGCGGCGGCCGCCGTTGTTGTGCAGCATCAGCAGCAACAGCAACACCAGCAGCAACAGCAGCAGCAACAGGCGGCCGCAGCAGCTGCTGTCAAAATGCAGCTAACTGGCGGCACGCCCACATTTACATTCAGCGCGCTGTCGACGGTGCCGTCAGCGACGCCGGTCTCAGTGGCCGTGACAGCGACGCCAGCGCAGGCAGCGAATGTGATTAGCAGCAGCGCTGGTACGCTGACAACAAACACACAGCAGCAGCAGCAGCAGCAGCATCAGCAACTGTTGCAGCAGCAGCAGCAATCGACAAATGATAGCTACGACGAGCGCATGAACTATCTGAAGGTGAAGGAGGCGGAGCTGCGCTGCAAGGAGCAGCAGCTGGCCACCGAGGCAAAGAAGATTGAGGTGAACAAGGCGCAGGATGAGCTCAAATATATGCGCGAGGTGCATCGCCTGCGTGTCGAGGAGCTCAAAATGAAGATACGCATACTGCAAAAGGAGGAGGAACAGCTGCGCAAATGTTCCAGCACATGAGATCTGGAGGATATTAGCGATGCGGAGGCGGAAGCGGAAGCGGAGGCGGACATGCAGGCGGCGACGGAGAGCGAGTACATGGACTTGGACATGCAATTGTTGCTCTAACTCGGACGCAGCTTATTACCACATAGTCTCTATATAATTATATATATATGTATATATGCATATATATAGTCTATCTATAACTAATTTTAGCTTTTCGAATTTCTTTTTTTTTTTTAAATCCAATTTCACGCTATTTTCTTTCGGGTGGGGCGGGACGGCCAGCTGGAATCCTTCTTGGCTGGCCTACACAGTAACGATTATTGATTACCGATTATTGATTACCGATTACCGATTATTGATTACTGTTTACTGTTTACCTTTTACCGACTATCGATTTTGGATTATCGTTTTACAAATTCTCTTTGTAATTGTATATTGATATGAAATACAGTGAACTAAGCAAAACTTAACGAACAAAACTTACCAACTCTCATGTATTTGCGCTTCTTGTTACGCGAACCGCCCGCATAGGAGCCGGACGCCGATGTGGACGCTGACGATGTGGAGGAGGCGCCACCACTGCCACTGCCACTGGCATATGCGGGATCATGCGGCGATCGCATGGGCACATCGCCCAACGGTGGATAATCCTCGCCACTAATCTGCAACGGATTCACACGCAGCATATTTCCCTCGCTTGTCTATGTGGGCGGGGGGATAGAGGGGCATATATTACATCATTTGTAGTATGCATATTATATCTATTATTATTTTGCCAAATATTCTGTTTTAGATTTGATTTCTAGACTAGGTTTGGCAATCACATTTTATAGGGTTTCGGAAAAGAAATGGTTTATTTGTTGTTCTAAAAAAAAACTTTAAAATTTAGTACAGTTTTATCATACAATTTAGTATGAAAAACTTACATAAATTAATTGTTTTTAACTACGTTAGAATTTTTAAAACTATCATCTACCACAAAACCAAAAAAATCAATTTACACTTTGAGCAAAATTGAAAAAGAGGTTGAAAATTGAAGTTTTGTGTACAAATCTTTTTGGTTTAACAAAATCTCTTAAACAAACTCATTAAATTGGAATACATCGGATTTTAAATTTAATAGAAATTGCATATAATTTTGATCTAAACTCTTTTGCTATTCAATTTGTTGAGAGTTAAAGAAAAAACTAATGAGAAAAGTTTGAGTTCGATAATTTGTTGACTGTATTAATTTGTATTTTAATTAATTTAAAAAATAATTAATATGAATTTAAGATATTTTAAAAAGGTTCTCGTCCTACCCCAAGTAAGTGTTCCATATAAGTTTCCCATATATAAAGTACTCACCTCGCCGAGTTGATTGCGTGCAAAGCATTGGACGACGCCCGCGTGACGCTTCTGGACATGTAGGATGCGGAGGCGATTGTGTTCGAGGAGGGTCTCGTTGTCGGCGCTGGCGTCCTCGCCATTGAACAGCCAGTAGATCTCCGGCTGCGGATGACCCGTGGCGGTGCACTTGAGCGCTAGGGCATCCCCCTCATTGGTGAGGGTCGAGTCGGGACCGCGAATGATGCGCGGACGCTCCAGGACACTGAGTTTGATCATGTGGACAAGGACGGGAGCAATGCCGTTGTCCAGGCGACAGACATAGGAGCCCTGATCCTCGGGCCGCACATCGCTGATCTGCAGACCGTAGGCGAGCACCCGACTCCGATTGTGATAAATGTTGGGCACATTGGGGCTGCTCCAGACGGCGCCCGGACGCGGCGAGCCCACGCCCGGACACTCGAGGACAACGGTATCGCCGGGACGTGCGGCCACCTGTGTGGCAGGTTGCTGGAGCAGGAAATACGGTGGCGTACGGTCCGTATAGTCGACCCGCAGATCAATCACCTGGGGCAGACGCAGTTCCTCGCCCGTAATCGCATTCGTGGCGGCGCACGTGTAGTTGCCCGCATCCTTGGCGCTGACGGAGCCAAGGACGAGAGCGCCGGCGGCACCGGGCAGCAGCTCCGTTTGCGGCAGCTTCTCCCCATTGCGATAGAAACTCCAAATGGCCGGCGGATTGGAGACAACGGAGCCGCAACGCAAAAGTACACAGTTCTTGGGCGCCACGCTCCAGCGGACCGCATGCCGGCCAAAGGCATTGTTGGCGCTGTCCAGCGATATGGAGACGAGCGTGAGGCGGGCGGGCGTGGAGGCGATGGCGCCGGGTCCGTACCAGGCGACGCACTGATAGTCGCCCAGCGTCTGGGCGCTGACATAGATGCGCAGCTTCCAGGTGCGCTCCTCGTTGCTGCTGGTCACATTGTAGCCGGCGGCCGGATGCAGATAGCGATACGGTTCACTGCCGCTCGCCCGGAAGCGCCACTCCATGCGATCCGGCTTCAGATTCAGCTCACACTCGAACACCACCTCGTCTCCCTTGGGCGCCACAGCCGATTCCGGCGCCCGTTCAATGTATACGCCCAGAATATTACTGCCGGAGCTGTTGGAGCTGTTGGAGCTGCTGGAGCTGCATGTGGAGATGAGGCATCCGCAGATGAGCACGGCCAGAGCCAGAGGCATTACCAACAGTCGTCCCATGGCTGCTCTGAGATATGTGTTTATCTAACACCTGGAAAGGAGAGTTCAAAAGGTTTATATAGTTTTTATTTGTATTTCTCCATTATCGAATAAGTATGAAATTCTATCTTAAGATAGTAAATGTATTGTCATAAATGAAATTCTTAAATATAAATAGATCCTAAAAATATCAATGCTGGGAAATTTACTTGCAAAATTCCATTCAGATCTTCCATGTAGATCTTAAATATAACTTTATAAATAAATAATATAATAAAAAATAATAACATGGGTATATTACAAATCGTAATTCTATATATTAAATGTGAGCCTACGGCTATAAAAAAACTCTGAAAACAGATCTTGAAACTCCAAACAAATTAAGAAAACTTAAAAAAAAAACACTGGGAACTATTCTAGCAAAAATACTAGACATAATTTTAAAGTTTTTATTCACTCTAGTGTAAGCTTTAGAAAAAGGATCCTAAATTTAAAATATATCAAACCAAGTTTCAAATGATAATATACATTTAAAATGAGTAAAACTAAACTCAAAAAATGTATTTCAAGTTGGTTGTCAGAAGTTGAAGTGATCCAATATCCAATATTTATTCCCTATGGATATATTACGATGTTTCAGAGAAACGATTTAGTTGATAAACTCTGTTGGAAAGTTTTTTGTAATTTCAGAGCTACTGAAAAAAATACTTAATTTGTTGTTGCTGTAAAATGTGGTAGGCTGCAAAAGTGGGCGTTAAATTGTCATGTCTTGGGCACAACTGTACCACAAGCGGTAGCTGTCTCTCTCTGTGATGATGGGGAGTGCGGTGTGGCAGGGAGGTAGGGTGGAAGGGAAGGGAGGGGAGCTGCTGTCCGGTGGTACGCGAATGGGGCGTGACAACGGAAGCACAGTCGCTCGCAATGTGCCATTTAAACTGGAGCCCAGGCAGCTGAGTTGCCTGCCCAAGTGGCATGTTGCATGCAGCATGTTGCCTGAGCTGAGCTGAGCTGAGCTGTGGACGCAGTCCTTTTGGCCCGGGCATCAGATTCTTAATGGCGTGTCATTATTATGAGCAGCCAAGGCTGCAGGTGCTGCAGACGGGTTGCGTGGGGCAGGAAGGGGGGCATGTGGCAAGGGCAAGCTGTGCTGCGGAACGGGTTCGTGCAGCATTTGCCCTGCGACAGTTTGCGCCTCTCGATTTGAAATTTAAACGATGGCAGCAGCAGCAGCAACAACACAGCAGGAAAACAAAAACGGGTATTAATGGCATGACCGACTAGCAGATACTCTGCAGCATATAAATGGAACATAGCTTATGGCATACTTTTTTCGACATTTTATTAAGATTCTAATGCGATTTTATTGATTGAATTTATCAATGGGACTAAAAACTTTTTAGCTGAAAAACTATATTTCAAATTAGAGGTATGCTAAAACAAAGTTTGAATATCAAAATTAATATTAATATTCTTTTGATTTTTTTTTTTGTAATTGATTCGGCTTATTAGAGATTTTTTTTAAGAAAATTATTTTATAGCCTTATTAAACTTATGTACATAATATTAATCTGGCAGCTTGGAAATTTTTGAAATAAAATTGAACTAATGTAAATAGAAATATTTTCAATTTATAATATTTCATCTTTGTATATTAAAAGGATGTCAACAAAATTAATACTGATAACAAATTTAAGGATACTTTTTTTTATCGATTTCTGTATGTTATATAATATATATATATATATATATGTTTATTTACTATATATAGCTCAAAGCTTAAGTTAGTTACCAGTTACTGAAGTCTCTAAGATTGATGCTCCTAAGCAGAAGTGCATATAAACATAACTTGACCGACTTATAGATACACTATACTATACTTTAGGGCAGCTGTCTGTTTCTGGTTTTCTTACACAGCTTTGCACAAGGCAACCCCATTTGCAATGTGTACAGGGTATGACAAAAACGAAACACAAAAGCTCGCGCGGAATTCCAAGAAACGGCCTCCCGGTCTGCCCAGTTTTTCTCCTCCCCTCTCTTCTGTCTCTGGCCCTCTGCCTCTGCCTCTAGCTCTGTCTGTCTCTTTTGCTTAGTGTGTTGTTGCAGCGCTTTTGACGCACATAAATAGCAACGCGGCTCCCATTTGAAAGTCATTATGGGGCAGGCTGCGAGTGAGGCAGGCGCGTGCAGCTGCCTCTGCCACTGCCACTGCCACTGCCGCAGCCGCAGCCGCAACCTCTGCTGCCTGGTGGCCACTTGTTAACGCAAGGAGCAGTCACAAAAACAAAAACAACAACAAAATAAACCGGACTGCCTACACAGGTCCCAGTTGCCAGTTGCCAGTTGCCAGTTGCCAGTTGCCGATCCTCGATCCTCGCAAGCTGCGTTGCGACGCTGATTTAAAACATCTGACAACAAAAGTAAAGCGCGAAATTGACGCAGGTTTCTTCGGCTTTTACTCGACTCCTCTACTCGTTTGTGTTGCTGTTGTTGCGTGTGTTGAAAATTAATGCGCATTCCACAGCCCCAGCAGGCAACGACAACGACAGCAACAACAACAGCAGCAACAACAACAACAGGCAAGCAGCAAAGAGGAAATGAATGGCGCGTTGCAAGAATGTGTTGCAGCAACACACACACACACACACACACACACAGGCAAGGGGCAAAGGGGTAGTTGGCTAAAGGTACCGGCTACTGGGCCCAAATAGCAATCAAAATAAATGTTATACTAATAAAAGATGAACTGCAAGTAACGTTGGGTGTTGATTTCGCTGGAATGTGCAACATGTTGCACAACAACTTTAACATTTAAGCATAAGACTAGCTTTTTAGTAAACAAATTTGCCCCTGGGAATCTGCCAATATATGGAGTGTATGTTTTTTATATATTAATAAATATAATTATTATTATTAAATATGCAATTTTAAGCAACATTTAAAACAGTAGATAATAATATTTATATGGTTTTGGTTGTTTGATATTTAAACAATTGTTTCTATTTTAAATTCATTAAATTTGCTTAGAGTATCTTTATTTTTTTAAGCTCAGTTCTTGATGCGCTTGATATTTGTATACTTAAAGCTCTAATGGCATACGATTAATCAGGCTTAAAGCTCTCTCGAAATCGCTTACAAGCTTAGCAACATGTTGCTGGCCAAAGTGTTGCTTAATGTTGCTTAATGTTGCTATTAATGTTGCCTAATGTGCATAATTGTTTAATTCCATTGTTGTTGCGTTTCTTGTGGCATACTAATTTGATTAGTCACACTGTGGAGAAAAAAAGGCCACATAAAATTAAAACTAGAACAATAACAAAACGGGGGACAAGTTTTTGGCTTTTTTTGTTGTTTTGTGTTTTTGAAAACCACAAGACAGAAAAGACATTAAAAGACGGACAATAACAGTTATTAATCAAAATGAAATGCCAAATTAAATAGCATAAATTAACAGTCAAAGCACACAGAGATAATACAAGATACACATGTTGGACCAACAACAACAACAACAACTGACAACAAACAACTTTTGGTGAATGGCAACGTTGTCAGCGGCTTCTTCAAATGTTTGCTTGTCCAGAAATTAGCATAAAACTGTTAGAAATTAGTGAAGTAGGCGCGAAGGCGTTGCAAACAGAGGAGCAGTCAGGGCAGTCAGGGTGAGGCAGGTGGGGCAGCTGTTGAACCTAATGGGCGTAACCCTTTCAGTCTGGGTTGCCAATAGGCCAAGACTAGAAGCTGACAAACACTCAACCGAAGACAACTAACTAAATCATGTTTTCAACTTGACCAGCAAATACCTTATGGATAGATTTTAAATATTTGAATTTGCCGCAGGATACATCAAGTGGCACATAGGAAGCTGATTATTTGAGTATCGCTTACGATATCTTGCAGCCAATAGAAAGTGTTGGAATTACAGCCAGATGGGAATAAAGGTAATCCTTTCTGATCATACAATAAAGCATTTTAAAAGTTTTTTTTTATTTAAATCAAATATTTTAAGTATATATATTTGCTTATAAATGTCTAAATTTTGCAACTCATCTAAGGCAGAATTGAAACAAGGCATAAATTAAAACTAAAAAAAAAAAAAAAAAAAAAAAAAAAAATTAAAACTAGAAAAATGTATGCTAATAAAATCGTAGCTTTTGATAAATTTCCTAATTTAACTTAATTATTTGCAATACCAACTGCTTACAGGGTATACGCAAAACGGGTAGCTGCGACTGGGCTGCTCGCTTGTTGTTTAAAGCTGCGTCTGCTCAGCTGTTGAGCTTTTAGAGCGCGTATTTCATAACGACAACCATGATGACAACAACAACAACAACAACAACAACAACAATAATGTTGCTGCTGTTGTTGTCATATGAGCTGGGCTTATTATTGATGTTGTCGTTGTTGTTGTTGTTGTTGCTGCTGCTTGCCCATTAAGCAGCAGCAGTTAACAGCTTGTAAAACACTAACACCTGCTACAAGTTGGCTGTTGTGGTTGTTGTTGTTGTTGTTACACAGAGTTCAATAAAACTTGAGAGCAACCAGCAAGCAGCAAGCAGCAATAGTTGCTGGCAGAAAAGGAGCAATAGAAAAATCACGAAAAAAAAAGAAAGAAAAATAAAAAGAAAAAGCTAACCCTATACAAACAAATGAAAGAAACAAACAAAAGCAACAACAACACACACATAAATATGTATGTACATATAAATGTGTATAGTATATAAATATATATGTATATGTATATGTATATGTATGTAGAGATATGGCAAAAATTCTTGCGGAATGGAACCTGTTTTGGGCGAGCAGCTGAAGCCGCAACTGAAGATGACCGGAACCAGCAGTCGAGAAGAAGCTGCAGATGGGGCACAGGAGCGCAGCGCGGGCAGCAACATAGCGCCCAAAAGGGGGCAACTGAAATAACATTGATATGTATGTATATAAGAGGGGGAGGCAGGCAACATGAAACCAGAACAGGAACAAGAACCAGAACAAGTCTGAAGCGCCACAAGCAACAGCAGGGCAGGGTGTGTGTGGGGGGGGGGGGGGTGGAGGGTAGTCACATGTAAACGAGTTCGAAATCTGCATTCCAGGCAACAGCAACAGCAACAGGATTTGCCTTTAACTGTGGCATGCAGCAAGTGTGGGCCAAGTCTAATTTTGAGCGCCCCACCTGTTGAATATGCAGCTGCCGCAGCTACCTCGCCACCCCTGCCACCCCTGCTTGCCACATGCAACTCACAGCGCTTCTTCTTCTTCTTCTGGAGCGTGCGTGGGCAAACGCAGCCGATTTTTTGTATTGTTGCAGCTTTGATTTTGGGGCGCGGAGCTTGTGGCACGCCCACAACTGGCTGGAGTGTGTGGCAGAGCGTGGGCGCCAGGATTAAGTTTATTATTCAATTTGTGGCAAAGCTAAGCGATTTACCTACCTTTTGTGCCGGCAACGGATCTCAGTGTAAGAAGAGTATAATAACCAACTGCTTGCTATCTCTTTCTCGCTTACGGCCACGCCTCAAAAGCGCATTTTAGCTGCAACGACAAGAAGATATAGATATATAGATATATATATATATATAATGCATGTATAGTATTGATGAGCGGGTGGGTTGGCAACGCGGGTGGCGGCAGGGTTGCCACGTTTTCAAAATAGATGACACTTTTAATGAATTTCAAAATAATTGAGGCCTAAACTGGCACCAAAAAAGCTCAGCGACAGGCCAAATAAATGCGAGGCCTATAAATAAAAATGCTACATGGGAGAAAAACTAAAACTAAAACGAAACGAAAATGAAAGGAGACGAGAAACCAAATAAAACTAAAGCTGTAGAAATGGGCACTGCATTAGGGTGGCTCACGCATACTTTAATTTTGCAGCGGGTGTTTTAGTTTTTAAACATAATACTCATTCATTCTATAAATAAAAACTACTCGATTTAATCTGTCTTAAAAACTATATAAATTAAATGAAATGTTATACGGCAATCGAGTAAATCAAAATTGAGTTTAAGATTGAAAAACATTTCTGCAAATACTTTTAGTATTTTGCTGAAAACTCATCAGTTTTCACTTACTACTTTCAGTTACGGAATATCAATCACACAATAAGTTAACATTTTACAAAACTTTCTTTCATTTTTTCATTCGTATTTTAGCTAAATATATTCAGAACATTTCAAATTCCGAACTTATATAGAAACATATGCTTTTTATGACACATTCGAAAATGAGGGTTTTCCCCCCAAATTTTCAGTCAAATTTGTTGCATTTGGACTTTTGAGCTTATAAAATAGACACAGCGGCATACAAATTAGAAAAGTTGTCCAAGTAATGCAACTAAACCCTAAAATATTTATGCTCATAAATCAAATGACAAAAATGAGCTGTAGTGAGTGCCCCTAATGTGCTAGGGTCTAGATTTTAAGTCGCTTTTAGTGTTTGCTTGTCCATTTAAAAAGCCATAAAACTAAGAACACAACTCGAGCAATCTTTTGACGCCCGAATATCACTCAGCACCCTGCCCCCCCTCCCCCCTTAGACATGTAGTAGTTGGCGACCCTTCAAAAGGAACATGTCATAAATAACTCAAATCATTTTTAGTTGACTGGCTAAAAAATGTGCCAAAAAAACCATAAATAATAATGAGCAGCGAAAAACGTGTGAGGGGGGGAGGATGCAAAGGGGGGTGTGAGAGAGGGGTGTTAGCTTTGGGTTTGCGTGGGGCGAAGGGGGGGAGAGTGGGGGCATGCTCGGTCAAGGAGGTCTATCTATGATTTCCATTTTGTGCATTAAATCTGCTTTTAATTAATTTATGATTTGTGATTTGCCGCTCGCTTCACATAACACCAAACTAACCCCCCCACGTCCCACCCCTGACCACGTCACCAACGCCCTACACGCACCTCCCACAGCAGTTGCGTGCAGTTGTTGGCCCATAATTTCTAAAATATTTTGAAATGTCGCCAAGTCGAACAGCGCGTGAAAAATACAACAAACAAAAACAAAAACAAAACAGAAAAACAGAAAAAACAAAAAACAAGCAAAATTTGTAGAAATAACAACAATTTTGTCAAAAAGAAAAACAATCAAACGTGGAAAATAAAGCAACGAAAATGAGCGCCACCCCAAACGCAAATAGCTGTAAATATATATTTAGCAATATATATGTATGTATACACATATATATATATATATATATATGTGTGTGTGTGTGTGTGTGTAAGTTTAACGACAGTTGTCATTTTTCATAAATATAAATATTTTCAATTTTCACCCAAGCACAAAATGTTGGGGGCGAAAAACAAAACCAGAAGTTGAATGTTTAAAAAGATAGTGTACAAATAAAGCATACAGCAGTTTGGATGCTCTTTCGGCAGACAAAAGAAACTTTTTATAATATTTTACGTTCTCAAAATTATTTGAAATACAAATTTAATAATGAAAATAATGCTGAAAAATGCAAATACTTTGAACCTAGTTGTCTATATGACAAATAACGTATACGCATTGTAGTACAATTTTCAATGATTGTTAAATTATAATACAACGGCCAGCTTGTACTCTGTTTACAGGGTATCACAAAAAAAGAAAAAACTGAACACCCAAAAATTACAATACTTAAAAATATACTTAAAAATAACAAATATTTCAAAGCATGCTGCCTAAATTTTGTATAGTTTTTCAAATTAGCAAATAACTGCCAGCTGATGTGCCGCATTTGCAGTGTATCTACAACAAATCGAAGCAGCAGCACATGTTTAGCAACAACAGCACTTGCACTAGCAATATGTTGCCAACGGCTAATTGTTGCCAAGGCATGTTGCCAACTGTGATTATCGTTAACTGCAGTTGCTCGTGCTGTTTGTTGTTGTTGTTGTTGGTAGTTTAATGCATGCTGCTGACCAAATTTGACGACGATGACGATCACGATGCCGATGACGATGCCGATGCCGGTGACGATGATGACTCATGGCCGTCGGCACACGTTTTTTGGTTCGTTTATTGTGCCATTTATTGGTCAGCAAATTAGAAATAGCTGCAGTAACAGCAGCAACATAAATGACAGCGCAGCTTTGCTCTCTGTGTGTGTGTGTGTGTGTGTGTGTGTATGTGTGGGCGTGTGAAGCATACGAGGCGTTTGCTGTCGACGTCAACGTCGCTGCTGCTGCTGCTGATTTTGTTTTGTCGCATCGCTTTCCTTGCAGTTTCTTCTCTCAGCCGCCTTTTACTTTTGTCATAATTAATGCGCATGGCATGCAATTTATTATTACAGTTGTTGTTGCTGTTGTTATTATTAGCACTTTGCAGGGCCAACAACAGCTGGCAATTTTGCCCTGCGGCATTTGAGCTACATAATTTGCTGTTGTTGCTGCGATTGCTATTGTTGTTGTTGCTCGCATTCCATGGGTGAAAGCCAGCAACATGCATTCAATACATCCATGACATTCACATGGACACGCGCCCCAGCGGCAATTGCAGCTGCTTCTAGCAGCATGCAAAAAAGAAGCCAACAAGACAAATACAACTACAACAACAATAACAACAACAAAAATAAAAGAGCTGGCAACATGCTCCAAAATTTATGCGTTGCATTTAACGCTGACCACCCGTCCGCCCGCCAGCCCGCCTGTCTGCTTGCCTGCTGGCTGCTGTCTGCTGTCTGAGCCGCCGTCGCCACTTTGTGCGCTTTCATATAAGGAGAGCGCCTGCCACTTCCAGTTTCCAGTGTGAGGAGAGGCTCATTTAATGTTGCTCTCCTGCGCGACGCTCTCGCCGCTGCCGTTGCGCAGTCGCTGCATTCTTTTGCTTTTGCTTTTGCTATTGCCGTTGCGTTTTGTCCATTTTTGGTGCGCCTTTCCCTACACCCCACTCCACACTCCCCGCCCACCGTGCGCAATCTTTGACGATCTGTATATTTGCATGCTTCTTATGCATTTTTCAAATGCTTCCTTTTTGGTTAGCCGCTCTCGTTAAATGCTGCTGCTGCCGCGGCCGCTGCTGGCAGCGACGTTAGCGTCGGCAGCGCTGTCGGCCCACCATGTTCAGTGATTGCTATCGTTGACATTGTTGTTGCTGTTGTCGCTGTCGTTGCTGTCGTTGCTGTCGTTGCTGTTGTTGCTGTTGTTTTAGCTGTTGCCTTTTCATTGCAATTTATTTGATTTTCATTGCATTCAATTTCTGTTGTCTGCTCGTTCAGCTTTGTGTCGTGTTGTTGTTCTCTTTTGTTTTTGGCTTGCGCCTTTGTTTTTTTTTTTGCTTTTTTATTTTTTATTTGGTGCGTCGCCATCTTTGATTTCTGATCTTGGAATTTCAATTTGCATTCATTTTATGCCGTTGCTCTTCTGCCTCGCTCGCACCTAATGCGCTGCTTAAGGCAATTCATCATAAACATTGCCACACAACAACAACAACAGCAGCAGCAACAACAACAACAACATCATTAAGTTTTATTTGTGGCTGTTTCCGTTGGTTTCAAATGGTGCATTTTCTTTAGTTTTTCTTTTTATTTGAAATTCTATTTCTTTTTTTGTGGCATTAGGCGCATCTGCTCTCGTGTCACTTTTACCTGGGGCAGCAAAAGCAACAACAACAACAACAGCAACAACAACTTGCTACCAATTGCAGTTCATCCATGTGGGCCGCCTTTTGGCTAACAGTTTATGTGGGCGCCCTAATGGGCCACCCTAATGAGCTGTAATCTCTGCTGCTGCTGCTGCTGCCTCAGTCGCTATCTCTGCCTCAGTCGCTGTCTCTGCCTCAGTCGCTGCCCACGCTGGACACTTGGGCAAATTGTGCAAATTAATTTGAAATTCATCAACAATTTTATTTGGCAGCCAAACAGGAAATGCAATAGTCTCTCTAGCTAATCCCTCTCTCCCTCTCTCTCTTTCTCTCTGCCTCTCTCTCTGTCCATCTTTCTCTCTCTTTCTATCTGGCTTTTTCGTGATCGCTGGCAATGCTTCACTTGCCGTCGCCTTACCATGCCCCCGGCCCGCCCCCTCTGCCGCCGCCTCTGCCTCATGTGGGCCAAACATATAAAAATAATTTTTTTCGCACGACAAAAGGCGGCAGCAGCGGCAGAAGCATCAGCAATTTTGCCGCACACCTTGCCGACACACAGACCACCCCCCCCCCCCATACTAACCTGCCCCTTGCCCCTTGCCCCCACCCGCACCTCCAATCACCGGCTGCCCTGCTGTCACCTCATATCTGTACATAGATGTATGCTTCATGCCACTGCTGTTAATTTTCATATTTTTGTTGCCGCCAGTTGGCAAACGGCCACCAGACAACAACAATAACAACAACAACGACAGCAACAACAGCAACAACAACAATCACGTTGACGATGACGAAGGCGACGCTGCTGCCACCGGGTGGCATCAAATTGGCCCACATTCGGTTTGCTGTCAAATATACCCTGACATCAGGCATATCCCATTAGCCTTTAGCTTTGTAACATTTAGGCATTTTAAAAACTATATACATATATGTAGCTAAAATTATTTCTAAGATACAATAAATATAAAAATATATCTACATACTCAATCAGTATCATATGAAGTTGTAAAATTGAAATAAATTTGCTAACTAGACTCTTTTTTCGCAATTGATAATCATTTAAAATTTTTGCAAAATATTTTATATATTTTTTAAAAGTTTTTTGATTATTCAGCTCTGTTTTCAATTCAAATGTTTCATATTTGTATATTTCAAGCAGCAATTTCGTCAGGCTAAATCAAAAAAGCTTTAAGTGGAAATTGGCAACGAGAAAACTTTTTTGAAAATAACACTTTCCGCTTGCAAGCTTTTAAAATCCAGCTAGTTTTTAGGTCATTTGCCTGTCGGCTTGTTATCGATATGCCGCCGTCTATAGATAGACTCCCACACACACACACACACCTACAGCTAAAGCTGAAATTCAGGTAGAGTAGTGTTGTGTGCCACATTTGCATTGGTTGCACGAGTTCAGCTGGAATCATAGCCGGAAGTTGACCAAGTCAAGAGCTTCAGCTTGAATGAGAAAGTCCAACTTGAGAAAGGCTAAAAGAAAAGTCAAAAGTCTATGGCAACTATGAAAACTTGTTACAAAAATCAAAGATTATATATTTTCTATAGAAAATAAAAGTTTGTATATTTTTTCTATATTATCTATATTACTAATATTAATATTGCCAACGACTTTTGCTTAATTCCAGGTCTTAACTTAATACTCGAATGATGCGAGCTTTTGATTTTAAAGCGCGTGGCGTTAAGAGGGTTGCACTTGCACCCCTTTTAGTTTCTGTGCTTTTTTTTTTAGAATTTCGTAGGGCTGCTCAGTTTTCGTCAGACATGGTTTTTGTTTTAATTTTATTCTTTTTTTCATTTGGTTTTAATTTCATTTCGTTTCGGTTTATGTTTTTGTGTAATTCAAAACGCGAGCCAACTTCTTGGGTTACCTGCGGGCAGCAGCAACAACAACAACAACAACAACAACAATAACCATTGTGATTTTTGTTGCTTTCCTGCTGCCTGCGCCTAATATGTTCATTAATTTTAATTATGCATAAATAGCCAGCGTCAAGCAACAACAACAACAACAACAAGAAACTCAAGCAAAACTAAAAACCAAAAACAAATACAAGCAAATAAAATATAAATATAAAAAAAAGGTACGAAAATTGAATACGCTTAAAAGTTAAATATCAATCAACTATTTATGATACTATATATTCAAAGTTAGGATCGTATGTATATATAGCTGTATATAAGAGAGTGATATCTATGAAATATGTATGAGTAGTTTTAGTAAATTGTAACTAATATAGCTGAAAACATATTCAAATTGTGTATCTCATTAATTTTGATATATTTAATACAGTTTTAAAATTAAGTATCCGCCCTGTGTTTCTATATTCTAACTGCTTGTTATTTGTGTAGATTGAGATTAATGCAGCAAAAAGATACATACATACATATATATATATATATATATATATAAAAAGTTTCATTGCTGATCTGAGAATTTGTTCTGTTTCAGAAACGCAGAAACTTTTCACATGCAACAAAATGAAAGGGTATCAAAAGGGTATCAGGGACAGCAAAAAGTTCACAAAAACGTCTCGAAATCATCACAAAAATGTGATACAACAAATAATTTATGTGGGGCGGGGGGTGGGGGTACCGGGGGAGGGGCTTTTGTTGCGACTGCTTTCGACTGTGTCCGTTGGATTCTTTCTGGCCGAAAAACCCTCAATCCATGCAGCTCGCATTTGGGCCCCCAATGACTGACGGGATGCCGTCCGAAACGTGCCCCGATATCGGTTTACAATTTCATTATGTGAGCGATGTCTGGGTGTGAATGTGAGTGTCTCAATGCGAGTATGTGAATATGTGAATATGTGAATATATATATATAGTCGGAACGAAAATTGCATGCACTTGTGAAAAGCTGTAAACCAAGAAGCAGAAGCCGAGAAATATGGCAAATGTTTGAAATGGCCAGTAAAAATCCACACAAGTTTGTTGGCAATTTGGTCAACGCGTAAATTGAGCTGTAAATAGCAGGAAAAGAGATAAAGAGTGGACCGGGCAAAAAGGGGGGAGAGGAGTACGGAAAACTGGCGTCTGGCCAAATATAAACAAAACGTGATATAAAAATCACAAAAACTCAAATTAATTATACAATTAAGCACGCGTCGTTGTCCGCTGTCCGCTGTCCGCTGATTGTTGTTGTTGCTGTTGTTGTTGTTATTGTCACTGGCTATCATAATCATAAGCAATTACACGCAACAATGTCTGCATTAACACCAACAACAACAACAACAACAACACCAACATCAACATCATTGCAGCAATTAAGTGGCAAAGTATCAATTTGATAGCCAGCAACAGTTGCAAAAGTTGAGGGGAGTGGGGAAGGGTCAGAAGAAAGGGGAAAGGATGCACGTTCTTGGGGATTCGCTTGAAAATCTGTTGTGGGGTCGCACAACGTAATGAAATGAACTGAATTGAACTGAGCTGAAATGAAATGAAATAAACTGATTCTGATTTCCCGCTTCTTGCGTTCGAAATTCCCATGAAAAATGCAATTGATGCCGAACGTCAGGCACGTAGTGGGCGCAATGGGGCGTGGCAGACAGCAAGCAAACTGCAACAGGCAAAAAAAAAAACAACAACATTGCAAAACCCCTGCTAAAATGTGCAATAATCCCTCAAAGCGAAACACTTGTCGTCCATTCGCATTCAGTTCTAGACCCATAACGTTCGGTTTTTAAAAGGAATTACATGAAATGATTGCAAAAAACATTGAGAAAAACAACGTGACAACATTCTTGATTAAAAAACCAAAAAAAAATTTGTTTTCGCATTTAAGATGTAGAATACATGAAGATGACAAACTATGAACAAAATGGCATCGCAATTAAAAATCGGTTCAGTTTTAACAAAGTTATGGTAGTTTGAAGTTTAAGCTTAAATTTTGGAATATTTCTCATGATTTTTGACAGAAAAATTTAACAAAAATCACTTTTTCTACATTTTTTTTGTACTAATTATGAGACGCACAATCAATTAAAAGCCAAAATTCAGGATTTTTAATTTTGAAAAATTAAAATATAAAAATATTTTTTTTTAAAATGTAAAAATTGTAATTTAAAAAATAAATATTGAGGACAAATAATGGACAAAATGGCATCGAGCTTCACAATCGGTTCAGTTTGCACAAACTTTTGGGAGTTTAAAAAAAACCATAAAAGTCAAAGGTTCAATAAAGTTATGGGAATTTGAAGTCTAATGTTTTAATGACTGAAATAGTTTTGAGAATGGAATCATCATAAAACCGCTTACCGTTATTAAAACGTATTGCTTGGGATAGTTTGGTTTGATTGATAACTGTTTTACATTTATCTCTCTCTCACACACACATACACACACACACAGAGTCACACATACAAGAAATACAATACGATTCCGTAGAGTCTTTCATGCGAATCACTTTCCGTTTACTACTTACTTTTCGCATAGCACATATGTTCATAAGTATTTAAGTTGGGATCTGACCGAAACCAGATTTGATGATCTCATGTTAAACATACATTTAACATCGCCCATTCAGTTTGACCCAACGCCACTCCCTTTGATCATTATTATTATTATTATTGTTATTATTACATGAGTTCTCAGCTTTTTCTATCGATTGGTTCTTCAAGCAATTCTTTCTCTAGGGTTTCAGCTATTTTAACGATTATCTTAAATACGGTTTCTTTGGTTTCTGGGAGTTTTTAAGTTTTAAGTTTTCTGTTTTTTTTTTTTTTTGGCTTTGATTTGTTATCGGGAAAATGTAAAAGCGAAAAATACCCAAAAACCGCCTCGTCATTCAGCGCTGTAACCACAGTTTATCTCCAGTCCCATACCCCTCCCCACCTCGAACTCAGCTTCCCCTCCTTCCCGCCATGCCAGACGCCGTCTTTTGTATTTATATATGTATTTGCGTCGTGGTTTTTATTGTCGCGCGGCTGCTCTTTCAATTTTATTAGATCATATTATCTATTTTGGTACGACAAATTTGTAATTTAGATCGGACTCGACGACGACGACTACGACGACGACGTCGGCACTTAACCAGCCAGTCAGCTGTGGGGGCTGAGGCGGGGTGGCGGGTGAGGCGTCTCTTGCTGGGGAAGGGGTCTAACCGTTATGGGCTTTTAATTAATTGGCATTCGGTTATTTAATTGAAGCAAACGATAACAAACAACAACAGAAACGTGGCTCCCACAGCTAGTGATGCGTAAAGAACCAACTACCCCCCCCCCCCTACATATTTGATACCCCACCCTATCCCACTGCTCCTCCATCCTAACCTTAATCGATCGACCATGCTGCTCCACATACCGCATAGTCTCAATTGAAAGTTCGTTAGTTGATTGAATGCTCGATCTTTGTGATAGATACACTGCCAAAGGGGTATTTGGACAGGTCGAGTCTATTTGAACTAAAGTCTCAGTTAAACTAAGTTCTTGAAAGTTGGTACATAAGTTTCCCAACACATGCAGATAGTGCATATATTACAGCTAGGCGGATCGCATGTCTATATCAGCTAGAAAGGGTGTATCAAAATTTAAGATTTATATAAAAACCTTTTTATTTGTAAATATTTGGATTCAAATCATATATACTTCCTTATGCTCTAAAGTTTTTATAGATATATTAAAAAAACAGATCACAGATAAATACGTCTGTCCAAACTGGAACAGAATCTGTCTACTATATATTATTATAAATCATATATCATATATATCATATCATTATCATATATGTAAATATGATAAATAATAGAGTTTAAGGCCTTAGTAGCTCTGCTCAAAACACCTAAGTTTACTTCTAGTTAAAGACCATAAGTAAGCTTTATATAATAATAATAATAATATTTATGTTCACCTTTTTCTCACCTTTTCAAGTTTTCAGCATACTGACAAGCTAATGGCTAAGATTGTATTATATAGAAACCATTCAGTTGGTTTATATTTTTGTAAGTGTATTTGGAATTCTGCTAGCTGCTGCACAATTCTTTCTCATTGAATGTTGCATTTGATTTGCTGGCTTTGGAGTTGTTTTTCTGTTTTTCTGTTTTTCTGTTTTTTTCATTCGTTTTTGATGAACGTACGACGGATTCCTCCATATGGCAGCTCTTTAGTTCTTGGATCTTTATCGGATTGCTTCGATTACAACAGTTTTGTGGCGCTGCAGCTGTTGTTGTTGCTGTTGTTGTAGCTCTCGTTTGCTTTTCACATGAAATGCAATAAACCCAATTTAGTTTTTGTTTTTATTTGTTTCATTTATTTACTCGCCCGGACGTGAGACGCGTCCCCCTCTCTCCCTCTCCCTCTCCCTGTCTCTGTCGTCTTGTGTGTGCTTTAGGCTGAGCCCCAAATTTAGAGCAGGGTGTAGGCAAAGGGTAGGCGGAGCAGCGGGACAGCGGGGCAGGCGTTTCATCTTATCAGCGAGTTAAATCAACGTACAACAAGGTTTTTATCACGTAACGTAAACCAAACTTCGGACTTTGGAAAAACTGTACAAGAACTTAATGAAAGTGGGTGTGATGGGGGTATGGTATTGGGAGGGGAGGGGAGGGGAGATACAAGTGTGTCTACCTTATCTATGGGCTGCGCTGCCCCGCCTATCCCTCTATCTGCTGGCGCTGTTCCTGCCCCTGCAACTCTCCCTGCCCCAAGCAAAGTGGCAAACAGCTTCGAAATTCCGTTTTTCAGAGAATGCGAAAGAATTGAATATTGTTCTATTTGTTAGGGGTAGCTTCCTATATAAGATATCAGCAAGCAAACAACAGATGTCCTAGCCCTTATCTAGTCTTATCCTGCCTTATTTAAATATATAAATGGGGGGCATTTTCTCTATGAAGATTCTTGTTCGAAGAATTCCAGTATCTTATGCAGATAGATAAGATCGGTTTGTTTAGCCAATTTATTTACCTACATATGCATATATATCTTAGCATACTTCCTGTGCCCAGTAATCCAGGCCTCCACATTATTCCTGTACACTGTAATCCAGGCATTGCGAAGGCTATGAATAAACTAGATTTAGTTTGATCTCTGACTCTTTTGGGGTGTATAAATGAAGCTAATCAATTTACTGTTATACTTAAACTACTATTCTTAGTGATAGATTACCCAAGAGGATGAAATTGATCTTTCAATCTTATAAGTCAATATTTCGCAACAACTAAAGTTTTTATACTAGATCTTCAACAAATCCAGCATAATTTAAAAGTATCTTTCTAATGTCTCTAAACCCGGTGCTGAAAACTTTTCTGTGACTACTAAATGACAGGTTAGCTGGCCAGAATGTTGCTTGTCCTTGGCATAAAGTTATGAACAGACCCAAGCGAAGATGCAGCCGGCAAAGTCGGAAACAATTAGCAAAGACGCTGTTGGGTGGAGTGGGGAGGGGGGGAGAACTCCAGAAGACCTAGGAAGGGTCCAATAGCCAAAGCCAAAGTTAAAGTTAAAACCAAAGCCAAAGCCGATGCTCAATGATCGCAATGAGCGATGCCTTGGAATGCAGTCAACTGGTTGCTTTAAGTTGTTGTTGTTCATTGTTGTTGTTGCTGTTGCTGTTGTTGTTCGTTTCCAGTGAAATGAAACGGGCTATGGGCTAAGAAAAGGTAAAGAAAAACAATCAATGAAAAGGTTGCCCGACTGTCGACTACACTCGTACCTTAACCCCTCTCTATCCCCCCTCCCCCTCCCCCTCTCATCTCCACTCGTTGTCTTCTTCGTCTTTTGGTATGCGGTGCCAAGGTGAAATAAACGAAAAAGTTGCAGCGACCGCAGCGACAAAACGTGACTTGGACTCCTCTCAGATCCGTTTCATCAGACAGCCACACATTTGACAACAGCTTTAACTTGAACATTAACTTTAACATTGACTTTAACATTGACTTTGACTATAAGTTGCAATGCAAATGCGGATGCGAATGCGGATGCGGATGTTGCAGCAGCAGCAAACTGGCCACTTAATGGTTTCATGCAACCATTTCATTATACCCTGTAACCTATTGAAGAAGGCTAACATCAAGTTGAGCATAAAGGTAATCAATCTGGTAATCTAAGGATGTGATAATATCTCCCATATAACTACACATCGATCTAACAATTTACACCTAGAATTTAAATTGTCAACTATAAAAGTTAAAGTTAATTTTCCAACTGCAGATCAGATATGTTTCAGATTTGTTTGCAACTAAAAAAGAGTTGATGAACAGCTTTTTTTAAATAAAAATAATTTTAAATATTATTTCAACTTATTCTGAAACACAAAATTGAGTTTAAAAAACTATTTTCTGTAGTACTTTTAATCTAATAAATATGAATACAATTTGCGCCAATATCTTTTAAAGTTCAGTTTACTTACTCTGGGAATTTTTTAAACGCCTAGATTTATATACTATACGCCTTTACTTACATGCCTCTTGTGGCATATCACAGAAGTGTTGCAAGACTCGCATAATTTTATGCGATAAGTAAACAAGCGATAAAAAAACCAAATCAGCAACTTTGCCTACCGTAAAAAAGGTGATAATTTCAATCTGGCAATTTTGCGGCCATTTCTTTTAGGCGGAAGTTAAAATAAAAGTTGATAATGTCAGTAGTCGTAAACGGAAGTAATTGCATTGTTTGAGTAACATTCAGAATGCATTTAGAGCATGAGGTACAGAGTATTTAGCCAGTCGGTCATTCTTGCCTCGAGCATTTCGAGTTGTTATAATAAAGCAGTTAAAATGTTGCCGATGTCGTCGAATGGCATCGTTAACCTTCAGCATGCAACCGCGCCCCTCTCTCTCTCTCTCTCTCTCGCTCTCGCTCTCGCATTGACTGTTGCTGCTGCTGCCTCAGGTAGCGCATTCAAAAGATACAGATACACAGTTTCAATTTCAGGTTCAGGTTCAGCTTCAGTTTCAGTTTCGGCTTTTACATCTTTCGCTCTGGCTTTGTGTGGGCGGCATAGACGAAGATGAAGAAGAAGAGGAGGAGGGAGAGGGAGAGGAAGAAACAACAACACTGGTTGAACTTTGTGCGGCATCGTGTCGCCTATTTATGAATGAAAATGCGTTTTGGTCGGAAAACCACTGAACGAACGCACCACAATCATTCAGTGGTTCATTTTCATGAATGAGCTACCGTTTTGGGATTTATTTCGTGTGTGTGTGTGTGTGTGTGTGTGCAGTGTGTGTGGGTTGCAACGCCTGAACGTCATTTTGCATTTTTATGTGGCAAGAAATAGCTGCGAGTGGGCAACCACCAGTAGAGTCCCTTCCCCACCCCTCCCACCACGCAGCCACTGCCTGCTTATCACATGGTTCAATGCGTTCCACAGAGGCCCGAGCAATGCCCGTAAATGGCAGCGATGCCAAATTAACAACAAATGGGCAACAAATTTGTTTTCGTTTTACTAGATTTCCCCCACATTGCATTACCTATCAATTTCACTCGTGTTCCCCATCCCATTTCGTTCCGCCCGAGCGCACAAATTGCAATAAAGAGCTGATGATCCTCACAAAATAACAGCTAAATTCCAGTGACAGCTGCTTCAAATACTTAATAAGCCGGACACTTGAAACTATCGAGTACTTGTTGCAATTTGTCGATCGAAACAATGCAATTGACTATAGGTCACTGACACGGACCTAAGCTTAGGTCATTGAAAATTAGCAAGATTTGCAGTTTCTATACTTAAGTTTATATAAGTTTATTCATCCTCATCATAGAAAACCTTCCTGCAATTAATCCCCATCTCATTTTCATAACAAGCACTTTAAATAATTTGCAAAATTCCTAAATAAAATGAGGCAAGGAATTACTGTTCAACTTAAACTTAATACAATAAGACTTCTTTCTTTAACTGATATACAAACTATATATATATATATGTATGTATACCTATAATCTGCAACAATCAGAAACTGTCAACAATATATTAACCTTTTACTTAATTTTCAACTTTAAACAATAAGTTTTCATTGTTCCAAGATTTCAAAATTCCTCTGTGCCTTATACTTGTAATACCTATAATAATCTACAACTGACAACAGTTGCCACTGATAATCTTTAACATAATCTTAATCCTTATCTTAATCTTAATGGAATCCGTTGTCTTCCATTTTTTAGAGAGACAGGAACAACTTGTAGCTAACCCTAGTTTGTTATCCATTCAATGTCATAATCTTTGTAGATCCTTTCCGGTAGCGAATTGAATGGAATGAAAAGAACATAGAGCACAATACTTGCAACCACATTGGAATGTTATTCACACACACAAACACACACACACACACATACACATAGGCGTAATGTGAGTGGAAAAGGAAATGGTTAAGTTCGCAGCATTGGAATTTACAGCAGCACTTGGATCTTTTTTCTGCTCCATCTAATCATTGAGTCTTAAACTGGCGCAAAACTTTCAAAAACAAAAAAAAAAAACTAAATAAATAAATAAAGAGGCAGAAAACGGCAAATGATGCCATGACTCTCATCATGGCCAGCACCGGCGCCCGAGGGGGGGATGTGAGAAAAAAAAAATGTGCGCTTGGCTTGGTTTGCTTTCTACTCACGCAGTTGTGGACTTTGGGCCAGGCCCGGCCCGGCCAGGCCCGGCCAGTGAATGGAGTGGTTAGGAGAGTTCTCTGACTTGCTGCGATTGCTCTCCGATAGCTCCTCGACGGTTGCTTATCATGAACGTTGATCTATGACTCGGCGCAACTTGGTGCGACTCTTGGCGCAGCTCGCTTGAACTCATTTTCTAATTGCCCCACGGTGTGGAATGTCTGTCTATTCATTCGCCTCGGCTCAATGTTGTAGGCCACAATGCGCGTACCACACTCTGGTATGTGTTTATTACTTCCAATTCCCCCCCCCCTCCTCCGGCCTCTTGGAGCTACCACACAGGTTTAATTACGCCGGCGAGCGACGTGCAAAGTTCGAAACTCAATCGGTGAATCTTTAACTGTGGATCTTGTCATGTCATTTGCATGTGAGTATTTTTTTTTTGCCCACAATTAAGGGCAGGGGACTGTAAGCTTAAAGGGGACAGGCAGGGAGGCTGTATATCGTCTGCTATTTTAATTGAGTTCACAAATGCTCAGAACTGACCCCAACACACAGCTGGCGGCCACAATGCCGCTGACAGCTACGTGCTGTGCCCCTCCCCCAGTACAGTGTCCGAGAGTCCGATAGTCGGATAGTCGGAGAGCCTCCGTAAGATGTTAGACAACGATAGATAGAATAGAAAGATAGCTACAATATGGTATAGATAGTTAGTTAAGCTTACACGACTCGGGATTATTCAATCTGTTCACAGCATTGTGAGAAATTAATACTACATCATCATCATCATCATCATCATAATTATCAGAAAAATCAACTATGCCTTTCACGTCTCACATCTCACGTCTCACATCTCAACTCGTTCTCTCTCTCTCTTTCACACACTCCCATTCTTTCTCGCTCTCGCTCTGTGGGAAGGTTTCACATTGGCTCTAATTAAAAAGTCAAGTAAGCAATGCTTCCAGTCCTCATAGAACTCATTGATTACAGCACAGCACAGAACAGAACAGAACAGTCCCCTTATCATAATTAGAATTTACTTTATAATTAACTTGACTATGCATGTACTCTATAACTAGCACAAGTGATTGTAACTATTTATTTCATTGTTTACTTCGGATTGTAATGGGGTCTATGGAGTGGAATATTCTTAATTATCAGCTATTTGTTCAGCGATAAGTTTTTGAAGGTATTTATTTAATTATTTATTCGGAATATTTGATTCAATTTGCTCCCTTACAGAGAATCCTTCATCCGATCCTACATATTCCATACCCCATTCGGTTATTTTTGTGTACATATGGAGATTTAATAATATTATCTAGAATGTCTATAACTATAGCTAAAATTCTTATGCAATATAAATATTAAAAGATCGAATCATAGATCATTAAGACTTTGAAATTTTAACCTTAAAGCAATGGACTGTTTCTTTCGACTTCCTCCCTTCAATTGCTTAGTCATGTACCCAGAAATTGAAGAGGTTTGCTGGAACTGGTAGAGGATCCTATTCCCGTTTAGACCTTACGCTTATAGTACGTCATAATCGATCACGTAGTTATTCCCCATAATAATCTAAAAGATCTTAGATCTTAATGCTATTTATTACAGAAGTTGCTTGTGATTGAATAGTTCTGGTTGATAAGTTCTAGATCCTTTGTCTTTTCTTTCTTCCTACTGGTTTACCAGGAATACATCACTTGGGAGATCTCCAAACTTATTACAAGAACTGGACGTGCTGCATCTGAATGATAGCTGGGATTTATAGCCTATTTAAAAAGATCCTACATCCTTGCTGCACTTTTCGTTTTCCGGGAAAAAGAAGTACATCATTCGCTATATCTTCAATCTGAATGCGATTTATTACAAGAACTGGAGACATTTATGAATCACATTTGAGACTTTTGTCTCTGCTAACTTATATAAAGAGGGTCTACAGTTATGTATAAGTATAAGTTCTTCCTCTAAGTCTTCTTGTTTAGGCTGTCCTGTCTGCTTGAAGCTACCTAAGTAGTTGTATAATGATGTCGACCTGTGTCTGTCTTTACCTGTGTCAATGTCAACTTCAGCGCTAAATTGTCGCTTATTAAATGTCCCGCTCGCCCTCTCTCTCTCTCTCTCTGTGTCTCACCCTCTGTAGTTGTGTCTGGGGTTTAACTGAATGGAACGCGGTTGAGCTACTTTATCAGACTGAATTCCACGTAATGTCTCTTGTCTCTTGTCTGTTGTCTGTTGTCTGTCTGCCGAAAATTATGACTTGTTTGGAAGTGCAAATAGCTCACTTCCTGTCTGTTTCTCATCTGCTATACACACTACCCCCGCCTACCTCTGCCTTTACCCCTGTACCCCTGTACCTGTCCCTCGTCTTGTGTTCTTCTCGTTGTCGTCGCGCAGCCGCAAAAGACTCTGATTGCTGTTGTTGTTTGCTGCTGCTGCTGCTGCTGCTGTTGTTGCTGCCGTTGTCGCCGTCACGGCCCGACGATGGTCGCTGATAAGCGCCCGCCATAGCGTTCCCCATTTTACCCATTCCCAGGGCAGTACTATAGCCATACCCACTGCCGACCGATATCCTCGTCGCGATAACGCATCGTCCGCTACGTGCTACTGAGTTAGCTTTTGTTTGCTCTCCTTTCTCCACTTCTCAAGTTGTCCTCTCTCTCTCCCACTCTCTCTCTCTCTGTCTGTTCGCTTTGGTTCTGCTGCTCATTCTGATTCTCAAGGTTGGGCTTCTTGGCTGCACTTTTGATACCCAGTAGCAGAAGCAGACATCTTAGAGACTATCCGATAAACAGTAAATTTCAAATGTAGCAAAAGTTTCTTCATTCCCACAAAATCTCTTTTCTTATCATCTTTTACTAATTTTACATTATTAAGTATTAATATTATTATTATGATTTAGTTCATGTTTAAAAGAAGTATATTATATAATGTTTAGTCTTGATTTTTGGTATGTGCAAATATTTAATTGCCATCTTAAGGATCCAAACATTTCATAATTTTTGAACAATATATAGTAAAGTTATCAATTTTAGACAGTGGGAAGAAGAAGCGTATTCTTGCGTATACTTAATAAATATATTTATATAAGAATATATGTATATAGAAAAGTAATAATGAATCGAAGCTAATTACAGGGTGACATTTAGTCGAGCACTCTCGACTGTTGCTTGCTTAGTTTTGGTATTTGGGCTTTGCTGCGTGTGGGCGTGTCATCGGAGTATTTCACAACATATGCTATCACATTACGTAGATGGTTTGTAATGCGCTTCCGTTTTCCACAGGGGTAATTGCCGGAGTGCGGGCAGTGGCAGGGCGGAGCGGGGGTAGGGCTGGGGCGCCGCCGTGCGGAGGCTGCGACGACGGAGCAAAGGCGCCGACGCCGCTTAGTGAACGGCGTTTTTTTCGGCTCATTTGTAGCCGCTACTTAAAATCGCCTGAGATTCGGTTATTCAGTTTTTTTGTATTTTAGGTTTTGGGCCGGGTTTGGGTTTGGATTTGGGATTTGGGTTTGCGTTTTGCGTTTTGGGGCACAGACCCGCAATTACACTTCCGCTATGAGGCGAAGAAGAGATTTAAACCACCAACAACAACAACAACAACAAAACACACGACTAAACTGAAACGAAACCCAAGTCGTCGATTTCATTCATGTCTCAGATTCGGAGTCGCAGTTGTTGTTGTTGTTGTTGTTGTTGTTGCTGCGACTCATTCAGTGATCGAGCATTCATTCATTCGTGTTGATTGCCACCTTTGGGCCCATTTGGGGCCGCCTCTGCCGCATGCCTCACGGCAGCCGCTGCTCTCTCTCTCTCACTCTCTGTCTCCCATACACTCTCCAGCTGCCTCTCTCGCTCTGTGTCTCTCTGCAATGATTAGTCGCCGTCTGTGCTAATGAACATGCGGCAGCGGCAGCGGCTACCTAGTGCAAAAAAAAACAACAACAACAAAAAACACAAATATGAAAATAAGACTCGAGACTGCTCGACTGTCAGATACCCTGCAGTTATGTCTGCTAGATTCTATCTTAAATAATTGCTGATCATTTTTCAATTAATAATATTGCATTTCAATTAAAAACATAAAACCGAAGTTTTTCGCTTTTGGAATAGGTTTTAAAAAGTAAAATATAAGGGAATGGGATTTGTTATAGGAAAAATGTACAATGTATGTACATATGTATATACCAAATTTTGTGTGACTATCAGTTTGAAATATTCCAAAACTACATAAAAAGAGGAAGCTTTCTGTGTTTTTTTCTATTTTTAAGATATCACTAGTAGTTAGAGTTATATAGTTTTTCTGATCTCTAGCACTGAGCAATCAAGAAAGCAAAAACCTCCAGTTGCCCGCTACAATAATTTGCACAACTTTCTGATACTCGCTCTGACAATTTGTAATTTGAACAGGGTACAAAAAACAGAAGACAAAAAAACCAAAACACAAGAAAACGCCAAAAGCTCCACGAAACGCGGCAAACAAACAAAAATCAAATCCAATTTATGTTTTTTTTTTTTAACCAACATTAATCATAATTTTGGGGCTCCGGCTCCACTCGGCGAGCGTGAAATAATTTTTATGCGCCGTTTTTACGGAACGAACCTAAAATCTGAAATCCGAAAAGGTGTCAATCGCTAATTTGACGGCCAATGCGGCTTGATGAGAAATGCAGAGAAGCCAGATCACAGAATGTAGAGCATACGGGGAGGGGTGCCGAGTGCAGAGTGGCGAGAATGCATGAGGAAGAACAAGAGATGCATTGTGTTTTTGCAATTAGCAATGCGCCAAATGTTATGGATCGAGAAATGGTACCAGGTCAGGCCATAAGGTCGCTATCGGAATGGGAATGGGATTTCAAATACAAGTCGAAGTCGAAGTCGAAGTAGGAATCGTAATCGGGGACCTCAAATCGGACCGAGCTCAATAGTGAATGTGTGAATATTTTATAGATAGAATAGATATTTATAATTTTGTATTGCATCATTTCTTTGATGTTTGCTTTCATTATTAATTCAGGCATTTTTAGTGAGTAAAAAAAAAGAAAGTCTTTCTGAATTAAAGATAATAATACTTTCTAAGTATACATACATATATTAAATATATACATATATACATAAATTGTTGATTATCATCTTAATAATAATTTGTATTATTGAACAATTTCACATTAATATTCAAAATTCAGATGAAATATTATCACAAAAATAATTGTTCGATGTTTACTAGAATATTATTGGAATACAAAAATATTGTTTTTAAGAAGAACATTTGTAGGTTCTTTTCTGATTTATTCTCGAATTGCTGTTGGCTTTTAAGAAGGGATTTAACGATACAATTACAACAGCTTAGCAACTACTGGAAACTCAACAGGTTATTATAAAAAATCTCATTCAGATAGTTGATTATATCATTAACATGACTCATATCAGAAATGGTTATGGTACTATAAGAAAAGATCAGCTCAATTTTGGGTGACTGATATATGAAATGCACGGACGGACAGACAAATTCCCAGACATCAGACATTCGATGCACACATGCAAAGAGATAAAAGGTCTCAACTCGGTAGCAACTGCAGGGGGATGAGGTAAGGGCTAAGGGGTAAGGGCTAAGGGACTAACAGAATGGCCCAGACAGAGCAGTTAACACAGACAATGATGACGCTGCAAGTGTACCGAGTATCTTCAAGACTGAATGCAAGAGAGAGAGAGAGAGAGAGAGAGAGAGAGGGAAGGAGAGGAGGGCATAGGAATGCGGTAACCTGTTGCAGTTTCGTTTTAGCCACTTGAAAAGCAATTTTTATGAAATTTATTTTCCATTTATTGCTTTATTTTTGTTCTTTACCTTTTCATTCTCAATCTCATTCCCCCCCCATTCCCCTATTCCCCTGTGTAGCTGCTTATGCGATTAGAGCTTGGCTTCAATCTGAATCTGAATCTGAATCACAATCTGAATCAGATGCTGGCAGTCTGTTTATTTGTTTTGGGCCCAGAACAATTCTCGACTCGGGAACCTTCGCTAGTCTCAATGGGCGCGGACAACAATCGAAAGTAATAATGAAATCTCATAAACAACAACAAATATCAACAATGAGCAGGAGTGACTCGAGGCGAGAGTGACCGACTAACAGCTGCCCTGTACTCCATTCATAATAGCATTTTTAGCTATCTGTCAGTCTAGGCATATCTTAAAACTTACGTTTTATGATATATGTTTTTTTTTTAGGAATTTTATTAAATAAAAAAAAAACGTGGTATTAATAATCGATTTTTTTGACTTTGAGAACAGTTAGGGAGATATTGAAAATCTAAGCAAAAGTTGATCTACCTTCGACATACCCTGTTTACCAATTTAAAATGTTTACAGGGCATCAAAAGCATCAGGTCCCACAGTGCAGCCGCAGCAGCAGCAGCAGCAGCAATAAGAGCAAGCGAGAAGGCAAGAACAAATACTGTCTGCGCCCCTTTTTGCCTGCGACGGACGACACTTGCCTTGATTTTTATTATGTTGGGCTTTTCCATCAGCACACCAGCACACAAACACAGACACACACACACATATAGACATGTGCATTTCTGCATTGTTGTTGATTGTTGTTGCATTGCCTTTTGATTTATTGTTAGCAGGAATGAGAGAATGGGCCCAGGCATAGAGCAAAATACACAATAATAACAACAGCAACAACTGCACAGCAGGCTCGCTCTCTTTGCTTACTCACTCTCTCTCTCTCTCTCTCTCTCTCTTTCGAGCGCTCGCTCCCACTGTTGTTCTTGTTGTTGCTGTAGCTCTTGCATTCCGCACTCAAGCATTTTTACCTTTTGCCAAGAATTGTGCGTGACTGTATGTGTGGCTGTGTGCGTGTGTGCGTGTGTGTTTGTTGGTTTCTATTCTTGTGCGGGCAGCGAAGTGACGTTGACGTCGACGTCGACGCAGTTGTAGACAGTTCATTAATGTTATCAACAGCATGGGGCATGGGACAGGGGGTCGGGGCTGATCGCTTATTTCTTGAGCATTTCGGCCGCATCGTTGTAGGTAACAGCAATGACAACAACAACAACAACAACAAGAACAACAGCAAGTCGTGCAGCTCGTATTACTGTCTGCAGTTGCAGCGCTGCTGCTGCAGATGCTGCCTGGGTTTGTGTCTCTGCTAAAATCAATGTTAAACTGCAAATCACTTGTTGTTGTTGTTGTTGCTGTTGCTGTTATTTGCAGAAATGGGCCAGAGTCGATTTACAAAAAAAAAAAAAATCAGAAAAATCAGAAAAACAGCAGAAAAAAACAAAAACTGGTGGCAACTATTGGCCAAAAAAGGATACGACAACATGCGTCGCTGACTACAAATTGTCAGCTTGGTTGGAACGGGCCAAGTTGCATTTTATGGCCAACTTGTTGACCAGATGAACTACTTTCCAGTCCAGATGCAATCACCGTTAGTTGTCGCTTAACTGCTTTAACTGCCTCAAACTCACCTGTAACAAGGGTTCCAAGTCCAAAAATCGTTGATTTTCCTTCTTTTCCTCACTCCTCACGCAATTGACATATTTGAGAATGTGTGTGCGAGCGAGACAGAGAGAATGAATTTCCACTCTCCGGACTTTTGTTTGTGTATTATTTGTTTAAACTTTAAACTTTATCTTGGGGTTCATTCACAAAACTTGAGAACCTACACATAAAAGTATCAAATAAAACACATTAAAATATCTTATTTAAAGCTACCACAAAAAAATAACAAAACAAAAAAAAGAATGAAAGAAAAATATTGTTAGAAATCGACTTTTGTGGGGCATCTCAAGATTCAATTAGTTGCGTCTCTCTTCCGCCTCACATCCGTTGGCAACAATCAGCAAGCAACAGGCAACGGCACATTTCCGAAATTCAACTCTCTCAAAATATTTTGGCATTAGAAGTGCGGATGGGAAGAGGAAGCAGCAACAGAAGCAACAGCAGCAAAAGCAGCAGCCGGCAAAAGGGGAAAAAAAACCGCACAAAAATTTATATTTTTACGGCTATTGTGATTATGAATGAATAGCATAATTGATTGATTGATTGACTTTTATTCATTTGATAAGATACATTTGAGAGACAGTCTTCTGAATATCTGTGCATACATCAGTACATCATTCATACATTAATAAGCATAGATATACATATATACACACATCAATCACATACATCAAGCATTGAAGTTGTTACATACATACATATGTAATCTATAAAATATAGGTCTATGCATTTTGTGCCTACATCAATCACCCTCATTCATGTACATCAGTACATCATTCATAAGCATAGATAAACATATATACACACATCAATCACATACATCAAGCATTGAAGTTGTTACATACATACATATGTAATCTATAAAATATAGGTCTATGCATTTTGTGCCTACATCAATCACCTTCAATCACCCACTTTAGCATACATCACTCACACGCTTGCTCAATCGGATGTGATTTTGTTAGTTTCCTTTACATTCATTCATTAATACATCTGCATCATAGATACATCAGTACATCAGGGCATACATCATTCACACGATCACAAGAATTTATGTCGAATTTTGTCGTTTCGCCTTTTGCAGCTGTTTGCCGGCCAAAATAAATATAAATATAAATACGAGTATAATTATAAATACAAATAAAAATATAAATACAAAAACCAAAATAAGAATGAGAATGAGATGAAATGAGCTGAACAAAAAATAAAACACTAACAATGCAAACGCTTTAAACCACTTTGCACGCACTTTTTGTTGTTGTTGTTGTTGTTTTCGTTTCGTATCGTATCGTTTCGTTTTGGCCAACTGCATTTGTTGCCAATCAATTAAGACGAATTTCAATGCATGCAACAGGTAGGCGCAATCCTCATTAACATTATTATGATCATTATCTTGGGAAGCTGCTGCCGCTCATTGATAACAATTCGCACAATAACAAAAGTAAATATACAACAAAAAAAACGAAAAAATCACGAAACACGCCAAAAGCGATGCGTAAAACGAAAATGAGGCGCGCGCACAAACAACCTGCCAGCGTCGCGTCACGTAAGTAACTGAACGAAGATACGACGCGCCGTCGACGACAAGAGCGGCCAGGCTGCGTTCGGTTCGCGTCGGCTCGCTTCGGCTGACGCGAGGCGGGCGCATATGAGGCCGAAGACACGCTTGTGCGGTGAGCGACGAGACAAAGCTGCTGGGGGGGGTCACCAATACTTGCGCAGCGCTATTCAACACTGCATTAAGGAAGCTGCGCTGCTGCGACTGCTGCGCCTGCCGCTCTCGCTGCAGCCACCCAACCACCCAACCACCCAACCACCCAACCACCCCATAAAAGAAACACGTGAGAAAAGTTTAGTTTTTTTTTTGTTGTTTTTAATATATTTTTATAGTTTTTTTTTGTTGTTTGTTATCCACTTAACAGTTTCGTTTCGTATTATACATATAGGCTGATAATAATTTTTAATATTTTTTTTTTTACTTTTATTCTTGTTCAATTAACTGTAGTATAAGTATATTTAGTTTTAATTTATAAACTTTGTGCAATGTGCTTGCATGTGTGTGTTTGTGTGTGTGTGTGTGTGTGTGTGTGTGTGTGTGTGTGTGTGTTATATGCAATTGGGTTTTCTTTTCTTTTTTAATGATAAGGACTGTTAATTGTTAAGCTGCACAACATTTTACACTGGGCTCTAAACGAAAAGAAATGCTCGAAAATAAATTGAGTGTAATAGATAAAAAAAAAAAATTATTTAAAAATGGTTTTTTATAAACCATTTTAGTTATGTGTAGTTTGTTCTTGTTTCTTGTTGTTCTTTGTTGTTGGCTAGTATGCGTTGTGGTTGTGTTTGTGTTTGAGTTAGTTGGGCCTTAAACTTCTATATATGTATATATGTATGTAGGTATGATTTCATTTCATTTAATTTTATTGTTTCGTTTCGTGTTGATTTTTGTGTCTCACTTCTTATGGCCGTTGTACGTTTAAACTTTAAAGTTAGTTGTTTGGTTTCATTTTTTTTTTGTTTGTTTTTTTCCTGTATTATTATTATTATTATAATAATTTGTTTTCTCTTTTAAGATTAACGATAATAGAAGTAGAAGTTGAAGAAGATGCAATTGCAACATTTCGTTTTGAGTTCTTGATTCTTGTTTCGTTTCATCGATGGATTTCTTCGACACAAAAATTAGCGCAGTGTGTAAATTTGTTCCTTTTGTTCTATATATATTGATATTCCGTTTAACAGTAGTATATATATATATAAAAAAAAGTTTATTTAAAAAAAAGCTAACTTTTATTGTGGGTTTTTGTGTGTTGCTTTAAACGACCGGTGGTTCAGTGCCGCCCAGGGACTCATCGGTACTATAATGTGAAAAAAATAATAAAATTAAATAAGAAAATAATTAAAATAAACTTAAAAATGTATAAGGTGTAAATAAAATATAATAAAACCATAATCAGAAAAAAGTACCCCAAATATCAACTATAATTAAATGAAATAAAAATACAAAAATAACTGCAGAGACATCCATCAGAATTTTGTTATGGGCCATGTATTGATTTTAAATTATACGTAAAAAGCCATTTCAATATTATTAGACACGCTTTTAGAGGCTAAAGCTCATTAGCTGAAAGCACAAATCGTATAGGGCGCAATCCATAAAGGAGCTTTTATACAATTTTATAGAACTAAGTGAAGCTTTAAGCTGTAAGTAAGATTAATGTCATCCACTCAATCTTGATCAAATATGAGCAACTTTCAAATGAGCTTTCAACATTTGAAAGCTTATATTATTATCCGCAATTACTCATGTTCAAGTTTCATCGTAGGATTAAGAGCTTGTTTCAGCTAATGTCAATTACACTACACATTACAAGTTAATTATAGATTCACACAAACATATATGTATGTATATTTTTCATATTTTTCGTTTCACATTAGCTATTCATTTAATATTTGATCGATACACTTGTACTTTTGTATAGGCTGCTAGACACAAAACCATTAACTATAAACTGTCAACGCTAAACAAGTGTGTAAACTTTAAAATTATTTGAGAGTTGGGAGCTTTATCGCTTTGCATGCTTTCGTCCTATATAGTATATCTATATAGTGTTCGCCTATCGGTTTAACTGCAATTTCAGACTTTGTCTCAACGAGCTACGAAGAGTTACGAACTCGCCTGCGCCAGCATTTCAGTATTTTACGATTAGTATATATGTATATATAGGTATACATTTATATTTATATATATATATATATATATATGTAGGTATATTAGCTATATGTATATATATTTATATATGTGTGTATATTGTTTTCTTGTATATAGTAAGTACTTCTTGTTAGTTTATAGTCAAAAGATTTCGTGATCCTTTTATTATGCTCTAGCCAGATGCTAGTCAATGGAACTGGAGTTCCCATCAAGTACTATCATAAGTATTTAGTTACTTAGTTGCTAGCCAATAATAACGATGTTTTTAACAATATTTTGGTGCTAACTACATATTCCGACAAAAAAAAAAATCCGATTGACTATATATATAAGGGTATTATTTATGTATGTATTGTATATGCTGAAATCCTTTAGGATCTCGTGTTGCATATTTATCTATGCTTTAGCAATAGTTTCAATTCTATATACTGTGTATATAAATATGTATTTATCATGATATTTTGCAATGATATGGCACGATAGTTATTTACTCGATAGATGGCGCCAGAGTTGAGCGCTTAGCTGGGCGCTGGCAGCAGCCAAATGAGGCTGGTTACCAACAGGGTTAGTGGCGCCACTGCCCCGCCCACCGTACGCACACTGGCATCGTAGGCGTAGCCATGATTATGCTGCATCTGATTTAAGTTGGGCCGTGGATAAATGATGTGCACCGGCGGCGGTTGATCGATCGCATCGAAGAAGTTCGGATCGTAGCGCTTATCGCTCGGATCGAAGTCGTGATAGATGAGACTGGATGGATTCCAGTAGTCGCTAATCTCCGCCAAAGCAGCGTACAGTGTGCAAAATGGACAGATTAGCAGCAGCGACGATTAAAATACCAAATCCCAATCCCAGACTCACATATAAGACAAGATCCCAATCCAAATCTCGAATAAGAAAAACGAGAGCTATTTTCATAAACAGAGACCTAGACCTAGACCTAGACCTAGACCTAGACCTAGACCTAGACCTAGACCTAGACCTAGACCTAGACCTAGACCTAGACCTAGACCTAGACCTAGACCTAGACCTAGACCTAGACCTAGACCTAGACCTAGACCTAGACCTAGACCTAAACCTAGACCTAGACCTAGACCTAAACCTAGACCTAGACCTAGACCTAGACCTAGACCTAGACCTAGACCTAGACCTAGACCTAGACCTAGACCTAGACCTAGACCTAGACCTAGACCTAGACCTAGACCTAGACCTAGACCTAGACCTAGACCTAGACCTAGACCTAGACCTAGACCTAGACCTAGACCTAGACCTAGACCTAGACCTAGACCTAGACCTAGACCTAGACCTAGACCTAGACCTAGACCTAGACCTAGACCTAGACCTAGACCTAGACCTAGACCTAGACCTAGACCTAGACCTAGACCTAGACCTAGACCTAGACCTAGACCTAGACCTAGACCTAGACCTAGACCTAGACCTAGACCTAGACCTAGACCTAGACCTAGACCTAGACCTAGACCTATAGCCTATAGCATATAAGAGGAGACAAAACTCCCATCTAAATGTAGCTTTCCATTTAAACCCAGATTCAGCTACTGCCAATAAAAATACTCCACAGGTACTCACACAGGGCAGGTGTCCACGTTGACACCACTGACGGCTGCCTTGCCCAGATTGATCTGTCCGACGGCTTCGCCCTCGACAAAGACGATGCAACCGTTGAAGTTGTGCGTGTAGCGTTTGCCCGTGAAACTCGAGATGCTCGGCATGCCACCTGAGAATGGGATTCAGATTAGGGACAAGGCATAATGAGGAGGGTTGCAGAGACTTACCAATGAAGACATTGCCTGGCAGATGCATCTCCTTCTTGCTGGTGGGTCGCGTCTCGACCGAGTCGGAGATGCGATCCACCTCCAGTATGGCAGTGTTGTCCGCACGCTTCACAATCACAATGTGACGCTGTCCATCATTGACTAGCGTCTCCGAGTTGCGTATCATTGCCTCCTGGCCATCAAGTCGCAGGGCAAACTCCACGTAGCCATCGACGACGGCAAGGGCTATAAAGTCCTGGCCGGTGAACTCCTCGCCAGCGGGCTGACCCCACCAGAGCAGAAGGCCATCGGACTTGCTGGTGGAGAAGACAACCACCACGGATGTATACTGTTGATCCACATCGGTGCTGAACTGGCTGCGATCCAGCTCCAGATAGCCATTGGCGCGGAACGAGGCATTGAAGCCCACTTGGATATCTGCAACAGGAAGGGAATTTGAGCAAAGGATACTCCAAAAAGGTATTCCTTGAAAACTTACGCTCCTCGCAGCGTTTGCCGCTGTAGCCCAAGCTGCAGGCACAGATCGCCAGCTGTTCCAGTTCGGAGCAGGTGCCTCCATTCTCGCAGGGATCGCTGGCACAGGGTGCCAAGGCGTACGGCTGCAGTTCCTCCTCAGCTGAGGAGCCGCCGGCTGCGTTGGCTGGCACCACGGGCAGCTCACCATCGGAGTCGCTATCGCCAATCTCGTTGAGTTCGCCACAGTTCTGCACATTGGCCGCATCCTTAATGGCCGCCAGCAGCTGAACGGGACGCATCGAGTCGTACAGCCGTGAAATGCAGCCGTCAAAGCCATCCGTGATGTTCACATCCCGATTGATCTTGACTGTCGCCCGATCGTAGCCGCCCACATATAGAGGTGTCTTCAGGGAGAGTGTCCTTGGTGCACCCGCTGCCTTGGCCCGCTGCTCGCCCTCATCGCCCACACGGAGTATGCTCTCGCCCTGGCGACGCAGCAGCTCCACACGTGTCCACTTGTGTAGGGGCAACGGCTGCTGGGAACGCACCACCACCGGCTTCAGCCTTGCCGCCGTATTGATGATCAGCTCCACGTGTCCATCGCGTAAAACCAGCGCCACATAATCGCCGCTGGGCAGCTTCGACTCGGCCGTGTACAGCAGCACCGCATCCCGCAAACTGGACGGACGCAGCGATAGGGTCACATTGATGCGCGATACTCGTGGTGTACTGTGCGGGGCAGAACAATGCAAGATTGGGAGATCAGTTCAGTATTCATCTCATACCTAGAGCAGTTTATCATTTCAACTACAGCTTTGCTTTCCTCAATATTTTTAGGAATAACCCTTTTAGGAATTACTTATTCAAAGCTTTTACTAGCAGGTTAGCTAAAGTTTTAGAGGGGTACGATGCCCATTGATCCCAAACTCTTCCATTTCTTACGGCTTCCTAACTTATTGGATGTGTAGTTCATTTGATGCTTGGACTGACTTCCTAGGCCAGCCTTATCTTTAGGGAACTTGCCCTTTGGAATACTTTAAAACATAATCATTATAAATATCATAAGCTTACCTTCCTGCGATGAGTTATAATACAACATGCTTTATAAATCGGTAATTCAAATTCTTCCTAGGCTGTCTTCCTAAACTTACTAACAATTTAGAAATACCTTTTATGATCTTCTAGGCTTATTGAAATCTAGTGCTATTCTCGATGCTTTGTAGAACAGTAGTTCAATTTGCGATCTTTTCCAAACCAACCTTATACTTAGAAATTCCTAGAATTCCTTAAAAGGGTCTCTGATATTGAATGACAACAGAGCAGGGTTAACTTCATGTTTCGCCTTTCCAAGTAATTCCATTGGTTAACCCAAAGTCTCATCCCATATGATTTGAAGGAACCCCCTGCCTCAGATACTTTTGGGCGCTATACTCACTCGTAGGCCGCATAGCTGTTGCGCTTAAAGTTAAGACTGTGCTCGTTCAGGTGCTCAATATACTGGCAGCGATCGCCGGTGCGATTCAGGGGGCAGAGGCACTCCATGTCCGTTTCGGTGTTCTCACAGCGTCCGGCGCCGCAGAGGCCGGGTGTGCACTGGGTGCCGGCAACGGCGCAGTTGCGTCCGGTCCAGCCCTGCTGGCAGACGCAGGTGTAGGCCAGTTCCGTTTGGCTCTCGAGGCAGATGCCGCCGTTGGCGCAGGGGGCATGGGCGCAGGGCTTGCAGCTGGTGATGCCCTCCTTGAACTTGGCCTCCTTCATCAGCTCAACGGTGCGACCCTGCAACGTCAATCGACTGACGCAGCCAACGAAGCCCGCTTGCTGTGTTACCGCCTCGGCGGGCAGCTGCTCCCAGCTGGGCACACCGCCAATATACAGATCCTCGATCAGCTCCAGTTGCGGTATTTGCGTCAGCGTGGGGAACGCTACCGGACGCTGTTCATCCAGCTGAATGTAGCCGTCGCGTCGGCTGCGCTGCACCCGCACCGTATGCCACTCATTGAGCTCTACCGGCTGCTCGGCGCGCACTACCAGCGGCTTGCCGCCAAAGTCGAAGCGGAATTCCGCATAGCGATCCTTCAGGGAGAGTGCTATATAGTCGCCAGCTCCGCGCGTCTGTCCGTTGAAGAGCAGCAGCCCGTTGGCCGCCTCGGGACGGAACGTGATCTCGAAGTTGAACTTGAACGAGGAGTCGGGCAGCGTGGGGAAACTCATGTAGCTGAGCGGTTGCTGATGGAAGTGCGGTATCGCGCCAGTGATGACCAATATGCTAGGATAATCGACGGACTCTCCGTCACCATAGACGGCCGTGCAGATGTAACTGCCGGCATCATTTGCCTGCACATCCTGCAGCACCAGCTGCTCCTGTATGAATGGTTTGATGGAGTATTAGAGTCGGTTCCCTCCCAACAGTTTCCCCTTGATTCCCCCACTTACATTTAGTATATCGCGACCCGGCTGCAGCTGTCCGTATTGACGGGACCAGCGATAACTGGGCTGGCGGCTAGCATCGGCTCCGCAGCTCAACTGCGACCTGTCGCCCACCTGGGCGTGCACGATCTTGGGTCGGCGCAGCTCATGAGGCTGCTCCTCAATGGCCAGCTCGTAGCTCGTAGTATACAGATCACCTCCATCCGTACGGCACTTGCACACATAGTTGCCAGCATCCGCGGCGGTCACCTGAGCAATCACTAGACGGTTGCCCACTTGCTGTGTACGGAGAGAGAGAGAGAAAGAGATTAGTGCCTAATATTTTTAATTTACATGTATACGAAAAAAAAAAGATTTGGAACTGAAGTGGAGGTCAAATAATGACCAAAATGGTTTCGGGTTTATATGGATCTAGGCACTTTAAAAGCAATTTTTTTTGTAATTTTTAGCGTGATATTTGACAGAATAATTAACTTTGTCAGAATCACTTTTCCCATAGTTTTTTGTACTAATTTTTACACCCACATTTAATAAAAAACATATTTTCAAGTTTCTGATATTTTTAAAAAAAAAAATGTTGACAAGTGTGGGTACAAAATTTTTTCTACAAAAAAAATCGAAAAAAAAGTTTGTTTTAAAAATGCATAAATTTTTGATGTACAATTAAAGTAGAGGACAAATATTTACTAAAATGTCTTCGGGATTGAAAATTGGTTGAGTTTTGACAAAGTTATGGGAGTTTGAAGTGCTAGAAAGGCATTTATATGACCATTTCGAGGGGTCTGAGTACTGTAAAAGCCTTGGAATTGCATTTCAAGGGTCTCTGAAAACCAACATGTCAAAGTTGATGTCATGAAATTTGATAGACCAAAATGGCCTGAAGCTTTAAAATCTGTGCATTTGTTGGCCAAGTTATTCGATTTATGTACTGAGTGTAGCTGGGGAGTGGGACTCACCTGAACGTTGGATGACAGTGGGGCACCATCGACACGCTCCCAGATCACATCCGTATAGCTGTTGTCCGAGGAGTAGCATTCAACTTCGGTGGATTCGCCGACACGCAATTTCGACGATTGCTGATCCAGTTTGAGGCTGTAGTCACGGGGCCGGGCTGGCTCTGGTGTTGGCGTTGCACGGTTCGGTGGCAGATATCCGCCCGCATTTGACATGCCCGCTGCAACGCCAGCGCAATAACCAGCAAGGTGGGGCAGAGCATCATCATCATCATCATCACCACCATCACCACAAAACACAGGACAGCACAGTAAAGCAACAAGAAGAGCGATGACGACGACGACGACGACGAGGAGGACGAGGACGACGAGGAGTGTGTTTTTCGGCGGTTGCAACGTTCACAATTGGCGACAATTCACAATTGGGTTATGTGATGAACAAGTGCACGTGTGTGTGTGTGTGTGTGTTTGTGAGTGTATGTGTGTGCGTATATGTTTGTGTATAATTGTTTGTGTGTGTGTGTGATGAGGCATTGAGATGAGGAGTAAGATAGTAAAAAATACACAGAGAGAAAAAAGCAGTTAGCAAAATACATGTCAAGAATGGCGATTTATACAGATAGTTGATGTGATGTTTATCGAACGCTCGAACGATAAATCTATCGATAGATCTACCATTTTCTGTGCGTGTCTATATATGTGTGGGTGTGCGAGTGTGTGAGTTTGTGTGTGTGTGTGTGCGTTCGATACGGCATCACATTTTTTTAGTCAAATTTTTTTGTTGTTTTTATGTTTTAGAATTTGGTTTCCTAGTTAGACAAGTGAATACATAGAAGTTGATTGGGTAGGGGGGTAAAGAGTAGAGCGGTGATTTTGATACTAAATTAACAATAATCGACAAAAATATATATTTATATAGATACATACATATATATCAAATACAATAGAACACAGCTACATAAGATACTAAATATGGCTACTGGTTCGAATCACACAAAATACGAGTATATATATGTTGTATATGTTATGAGAGGGGGTTAAAAATGCAATTGTTTTAAATTTTTGGTTGGTTTCTAAAATTTTTGATTGATGTTTTTTTTTTTTATATTTTATTGATATTTTCAGCCTATTATGTAACGAATGGTAGACATGGGTTACCACTAGACCAGTACGATTTCATTTACATACACTTAGCTACATACATATATACAAATATATATAGGCTACCAATACATTGAAGAATGCATCGAAAATGTCGATTACATATCGATTTATCGACAAGATTTTGATGGCAAGTATTTTTCGATCGAAAGATTTTTAGTTCACAAAAATGGTTTTATTTTTGAATATCAATATTTTCTTTCTCTAGTCATGTGTATGTGTTTCTTTGTGTGTGTGTGTGTGTGTGGTGTATTATTTACAAAATTTTGTTTGATATTTATAAAAATTTGAATTTGTATACAGTTTATTATAGGTTAGTACAAGTTGGAATACCCACATGCGTTCATTATACAAATTTGATACCATTTCTTGTTATAGAGTCGAGACCTGTACCAAAGTTTTCTTGGAATCGCCGTTAACGTTGCGGCTGTCAACGGTTGTTGCCAGAGACATGCGTGTGGCGCTATTGCAAGCACTTTTTTTTGGTTATCGTTATCGCTTATCGATAACACTAACGTAACGACTTACGTACTAAGAACCTGAGCACAGTCAGAAAAGCAGCTAACGGTTACCCAAAACACACACTACTGCGCTGTTGTTGTTGTTGTTGTTGCTGATAAGGTGTGTAGTTGTTGTTGTTGTTGTTCTTGTTGCAATTGCTTCATCGGTTGTTGTTGTTGTTGTTGGTATTGTTGTCGTTGTCGTTGTTGTATTTATTCATTATATATATCTAAATTATTCTTAGTTTAAACGTGAGTTGAGTGCATGTTGCAATTGTTGCAGGTTTTGTCGTTTTGCATCTAAAAGTTGTGCGCCTACGAACGGAGTTAGAGTAACCAAACAGGTGGATAGATAGATAGATAGATCGATAGCCAGATAAAGATAAAGATAAAGCATAGATATAAACAGAAACAGAAATCAAAATATATAGTAAAGTTGAAGGCCGTTTTCTCATGCTACTGGCAAAATTTAGCAGCCACTTCATTTGTTTAACTGACAGTTAAAATTTTAAAATTCAAAATTTCGATTTGTTAATCTATCGAGACATGAGAAAACGGTTCTGTAGCATAAAAGAAAGATATAGTGTAGTGTAGAATGAAGAGAGTGAGAGAGAGATAGCAATAGATAGGTGGGGAGAGAGAGAGAGAGAGCGTATAGAAGCAAAGTAAAGTACAAATATAGTTGTAGAATAAGAAGAAGAAATGTGAGAAACTTAAGGACCAACCGAAGCTTTTTGCCAACTGCACAATTTGACGCTTCTTCGTCCCTGCACGCTGATCCTGTTTCCATTGCTGTGGTGGCTGCTGATGACGCTTTTGCTTGCGTGCCTGACTCTTCTTCCAGCGCTTAAAGCTGCCCAATCCGGATCCCGTTCCCGTTCCCATTCCCGATCCCGCTCCCGCTCCCGTTCCGCTGCCGGTTGCACTACCGCTGGCCACTTTGACAGCAAAGTCGCGAGTGCAGTTGAACTCGTCGGAGTGATCCGTGCAGTCGTAGATGCCATCGCAGACCATGTTGGACTTGACGCACGTGTGCGGATGCGAGACACACTTGAAGTCGTTGGGCTGGCAGGCGTACGAGATGATTGGGGGACGTGGGGGCGATGCAAGCGGCTTGGCCGGCGTTAATTTGTTCATTTTAAAATCTGTTTGCTCGCAGGGCAAGTAGCGCAAATTATTTCAAATTTTTTCCGTATTTTTTTTTGGTATTAAAAACATTATTTTTTTTTGTGTTTTGTTTTTTGTTTTTTTTTTTGTATAAAGAGCATAAAATATAAGATTAGCAAACTGATGCCATATTCACACTTCAGCCACGGTTAGTAAGTATCTATGCCCTTGAATAATTTCCCCTACTAGATTACGCATACGCACCGTTTCCATTGTGTAAACTACACATACTTTCCAAGTAGTACCGTACCGTGTTCATATACATATCTCAACTGAATAGTAATTCGAATGTTGTGTGCTGATTGTAACAACAGTGTTTAGTATAATTTTCGAAAGTGTATGATTTGTGTGGCCAGTTGCAGTACACACTAACAAATACCAGCACTAAATAGTAACTAAATACTAGCTATGCTTGCGGCAGGCTGGAGGTGCATTATCGGAATGTGTTTGTGTGTGTGTGTGTGTATGTGTATGTGTGCTTTTAGTGTGCGAGCGGAGAACAAAATGTATTTTTTTTCCATTTCTTTGTTTTAGTTGTAGTAAATTTGGAGATCTTAGCTCGTTTATATACAAATCGTAGGACTTATGTTAAGTATTATAGAAACAGCATTACAGTAATACAAAGCAAGTTTCAATAGGTATAGATACAAAAGAAAAAATAATACATAATAGCATACTAAACAAATGCAATTAATCAAATAATCAAACAAAAAAAAAACAAAATTTTACTCATACAAAATAATACAAATAATAATAAGAATTAAGTAGAGCTGAAAAATGAATTTCAAATGCGTATAAAACGCGGTTGCTGTAACACACCTGAGCATATATAGAGAACCATGCAGGGAAAATCTTGGCTGCCCTTATACACATTCAAATTGTACTTATTGGCTAAGGTATTTGCAATTAATTATTTTGTTGTTGTTATTTTTGTTGTTGTTGGCATTTTTTCGGTGGTTGTCGATGCAGCGGTTGCGGTTGTTGTAGATGCAATTGTTGTTGTAGCAGTTGAGTTGGGATGTTGTTGCAGCATTTCATATATATATATATACAAATATATGCGTATATATATATATGTACACGAATATGTATATATGGTTTATGTATACATGAGCATAGATAATTCAGTTTGTGTATTTTGTGTGGTGTTTTGTAGTATTTTTTTTTTTGTTGGTATTATATCAAATGCAAAAGCGCCCAAAACATTTCAAATTTCATAAATTATATATATATATGTGTGTGTGTATGTTTGTTTTTTTTTTTTTTTTTAATTTATAATGTTTTTCATTTTGCATTTTTTTTTTTGCACAAGCGCACATGTAAGAGAGAGAGGGAGAGAGAAGAGAAAAAAGCAGTAAAGAAAGAGAGAAATAAAAAATATATATATCAAATTATTTGATGTGTACCATTTCAAAAATATGCCCTACAAAAAAACATTTTTTATTCTGAGAACTTTAGACTTTGGCAGAGCAAAATTAATTGTCATAGAAAATTTAGAATTTTTAGAATCGAAATTTAAGTATTTTCAACTTTGTTTGATTCGTCTTGCCAATTGATATTTAATTTTTAATTGCAATTTCAAAAATTTACTCAAATTATACCCTGAAGTTAGGTAAGATATAGAGTTATTTTTGGATTAACACGGATTCCATTGCTTTTAAACTGATTTTAACTTATTCAACGCAAAAGTACAAAATACAAATATCTAAAACAATTTACTGTGAGATTTCAAACTGCAGATTATTTACATAGTTATATAATTGGTCACAAATACATGAGTTTTTAATTCGTTCTTTTTTTCGATATTTATTGGGTATTTTTTTTTTTTCAGTGCAGGTGCAGCATGTGTGCTTTGGGTTGGGGGAGGAAGGGAGTAGAGAGAAAAGTGTGTGTGCAGTGCAATATTTTATTTGTTGATTGATCATTTTTATGCATATTAAAACAAAACACTGAAGATACATATGTACATAAATACAACGCCGTTGATGAAGAATAAAGAGTAATCCAATAACCACTTAGAAATGAACACAAGAAACCAGAACGAGAAACGACAAGTGAATGTAACCGACACCAACAAAATAAAAGAGCCCAAAAACCAAAAACAAAAAAAAAAAAAATAACATTGAAATAAAATAAAGTCAAAATAAAAGAAAACATCGATCTTCGTCATGCCGAAGTTTAATACCCTTGCAGATTAACCATAATACACGAAAAGCTCTTAAAAAAATAGTTTAAATTCATTAAAATAGAAAGGACTACAAAAAAAATAAATTTAGTATAAGAACAAAAATCAATTGTAAAGTTTAAATTATCAGATTTAGGAACAATTTTTTTTTTTAAATATTTAAAGTTTTTAGCCTTATGGAAAGTCGTAAATATATCAGTAGTAACAGTAAAAAATAAAATAAAAACTATTATTATCTGATTGAAACAATGTTCAAGAAAAAAAAAAAAAAAACCATATGTTTCGAAAACTATTTGTTCCAAAATTCGAGCAACTAATACTCTGCATGGGTATATAAACTAAAAAAAAATAATCATTAATAAATGTTAATAATAAACGAAATAAAAAGAATATGTTACAGTTGTTTGCTTTACACAAATTTTGCATTGCTTGTGTAAAATGTATGTTAATATTTTGTTGTTTTATTTGTCAAAAAAACCACTGCTGGGACTTAAAGCAAAAAAACCACAGCTGGGACTTATAAACGTATTGTATTAGATATGGCAGCCACTGGTAAGCTTAAAATTTTAAAAATATATTTTAATTGTTTACGTAATATGCGTCAATTGCATTAATATATAAAAAAATATAATATAAGTATAGTTGTTTTATATCAAGTATAATTGAATTGAAAAGTTTTTCAAGAATTTGTTATCAACTTAAAATTAGAAATTTCAAACGTAATCGAAAAAAATTTGTTGGCTGCGTTTCGTGGCTTTTCTTTTCTTTTCTCATTTCCTTGCGTGGTGGGTGGTTTGTTTGTTTGTGTGTGTGTGTGTGTGTGTGTGTGTGAGAGAGTTTTCGAGGCGTTTGGATCGTTTCGTAGGGGCGTGCAGTAACTGTACAATAATTGTACAACTGAGTTCGCATGGCAGTTGTTATGGTTGGTATTTTTTTTTGGTATTTTTGTGACTGTACAAGATGCGTATGTTTGGCAGTTGGTTGTTAAGAAGTGTGTTGACACCGTCACCAGTTTGCAAAATTATTCAGATACTTATAAGTACATACAGATACAGAGATAAAGTATATATATATTTATATAAAGAGTGGGTGTATGTGTGTTTTTTTTTTGAGTGTAACAGACATGTTTCCATCATCGTTTTTGTTGGTATTTTTGCTTAAGTTTTTAGAGTTACAATTGTTAGTGGCTGTGTTTTGGCTTATTGTCATATATACAGAGTGTGTGATACCCTAGAACCGTCAGATCCGTATCCGTTATTATTTATTTCTTTGGCAGGTGTGTGTGTGTGTGTGAGAGAGAGAAGTGTGTGTGTGTGGGTATGATTACATTTGTAGATAGTAATATATTTGGTAAGTTATCAGCTCGCATATTTACACAGAGTTTGTTTTTTGTTGTTGTTTCTGAATCAGTTTTACAGGGTATAGAAAAAGTGGTGTGTACTTGAACTGTTTGTAAGTAAGTATATATACGTGTAAGTGGCTGTGTGTTTAGTTAATAGTAAGTAAGAGAGATACATATACATATGGATATACATATACATATGGATATAGATATAGATAGAACAAAGTAAAATCAGCGAGCCAGCGAGCATTTCTCAATCTTTCAATCTGCTCTTCGGTATTCATTTTTTTGTATCGTAATATTGCCAACAAAGCCTAATCCTTTCGGGTTTCAATTTCCTTACATTTCTTTCGATTTATTTTTTAAATATTTCTGATATTAAGTAAAAACTTTTTTTGTTATATTTTTTTTTTTTTTTTTTTGGTATCAATTGAAATTCTTTGGCCTAAGAATCATATATAGTAGTTAAGGATCGTGTGTGAGTGTGTGTGTGTGTGTGTGTTTTTCATTTGTTTGTTTTTGTGAGAGATAAGAGAGATATATTTCTGTCGCATTTGTCGGACCTGACATCTGACATAACCAAAGGATGTGTGTTGGGGGGTGGTGGTGTGGTTGGATGGGGGGTAGGGGTTTACTCACGCTGTACACGCAAATCGATGGAGGTGGGAGACAAACGCTTCTGCGTGGCTATATCATACGAATCGCAGATATAGCGACCGGAATCGTCCTCACGCAGCGATGTCAAAACCAGGACCTGGGTATCGGGACGCGCATTATTTGGCAACGGGCGTCCATCCTCGAGGTACCAGTGGAACTGCAAACAAGTCAAAGGTTCAAGCATTAATTATGTACAGAATCGTTCACACTAGGTTCGATTTAACTCAGCTGTCAACTGAACGATAATCAGGGATTTAGCTCAGTAGTTCAGTCTGAAATCGATCAGTCATTCATTCAAGTCCCATATCGTCCACAACACATACGCTCGTTCAGTCGTAGATCATGACTCAACCAATTGAACGATATGGGACTAAATGAAAGATTAGTTCGTTCAGTAAAAAGTGAACTACTGAGCTAAATCCCTGATTATTGTTCAGTTGGTCGTTTGAGTCTTAAATCGATCAGTCGTGCATTTAAGAATCATATCGTTCAGTTGGTCATTTGAGCCTTTAATGTAGAATGTAGAATGTAGATCAGAACTCAACCAACTGAACGATATGGGACTTGAATGAAAGATTAGTTCGTTCAGTAAAAAGAGAACTACTGAGCTAAATCGCTGATTATCGTTCAGTTGGTCATTTGAGTTTTTAATCGATCAGTCGATCATCATCGAATGTAGATAAGGACTCAACCAACTGAACGATATGGGACTTGAATGAAAGTTTCATTCGTTCAGTAAAAATTGAACGGAAAGTCCAACTGTGAATTTTACTCACCTGAACATTGCCGCGATGCTCGCCGCGCTGCGTGGAGACGCTGCAACGTAGCTGAATGCTTCCGCCCTCACGTGGCTCCTGCACCTCCGACTGCGGCTGCTGTGTGTAGAATGTGGGCGGCCTGACAACCACCTGTGCGGTCTTGATTTGGTTGCCGTACTCATTCGAGGCCGTGCAGCTGTAGCCGCCGGCATCCGCCGGTGTTATGGCAATGAAGCGCAGAGTCTGTCCGTCAATGCGCACAGAGCTGTCAGAATTGTAATTGACAAGAAATGTATAGTTGACAAGAGGATAACATTACATAAATAGTTAATAACTGGAACTACTGAATACACTTGTAGAAAAGTCTATATATTATCTGATCTAAATGTAAACAAATATTTCAATAAATGAAAAGTTTGCTTAAGATATAAAAAGCCAATTCTGTGTCATCTCGATAATTAGTAAAAAATTGAAAATATTCTATAATTAGAATTAGATATTTTGTAGTCCGACATAGTTTTTGTTTTGAGTGTACGCTTTTGGAAGCAGGACTCACCTGGGCAGTGGTCGGTTATTATCGGTGGCCCAGTGCACATCCTCGGGCCTGGCATTGGTCACTTGGCAGTGGATCTCAACATTGCGATCGGCCTCCACCTCAAGGGGTATATTGGGATGGAATGTGATCTGTGGCAGTGGCAGGAGCACCAATTCGCGCACCACATACGTCTCAATGTCGCCGCCCTGATTGTACGCATTGCAGCGATACTGTCCCAGATTCTGTTCCTCAACCGACGTGATGGTCAGTTGATTGCGTTCCGTGTGGGCATTGGCTAGCAGGGGCTGTCCATCGACGCGGGCCCACTGGGTGCTCAAATAGGGTGCCAGATCACAGGTGAGCGTCACATTGTCGCCCAGATTGGTGTCGAATCGATCGGTATTGGCACCGGGATATGGACGCTGTGGGGTCGGCTGTTGGGTCTGCTGTGGGTTGTATTGCGGCTGATAAGGATCGTGCTCCACATCGCCATCCGCTGTAGAGAATTAAATAGGCATATATGTTGTTCAGTTTGTACACAGTAAACAATTTTGATATAACTTTTCAGAAATGGAATTGTGAATATAATATCAAGTTTAAGTTTAAGTTTAATAGATCATTAAGGCCTTAAATATCAAAAGGAACTCAAATTGCAAGTAAACAAGTTTTATACATAGTTTCATGATATTTCACAGCTCTAGTAAAAAAGTTGTATTTTGATTAAAAATATTATGATTTGGAAACCAAAATGGCTTGTTAAGATATTGTATATAATATACATATTTCATTAAAATAAAATCCAAAAAGTGTATATTAAGTATACGACAAGTAAGCCAGTTATTTTGAAACTCAAATGGATATATCTTTTCAATCAAAATCTGTGATCAGCTTGTTATGATACTGTATGTAATATAGATATTCAATTGAAATTAACTCCAAAAAGTGTATATTAAGTATACGACAAGTAAGCCAGTGATTTTCAAACCAAAATGGATATTTCTTTTTAGTCAAAATCTGTGATCAGCTTGTTAAGATACTGTATATAATATACATGTTCAATTGAATTAAACTCCAAAATGTGTATATTATGTATACGACAAGGGAGCCAGTTATTTTGAAACTCAAATGGATATATCTTTTCAATCAAAATCTGTGATCAGCTTGTTATGATACTGTATGTAATATAGATATTCAATTGAAATTAACTCCAAAAAGTGTATATTAAGTATACGACAAGTAAGCCAGTGATTTTCAAACCAAAATGGATATTTCTTTTTAGTCAAAATCTGTGATCAGCTTGTTAAGATACTATATATAAAATACATATTCAATTCCATTAAACTCCAAAAAGTGTATATTATGTATACGACAAGTAAACCAGTTATTTTGAAACTAAAATGGATAGTTCTTTTCAATCGAAGTCTGTGATCAGCTTGTTAAGATACTGTATATAATATACATGTTCAATTGAATTAGACTCCAAAATGTGTATATTATGTATACGACAAGTACGCCAGTGTTAGATAGTGTCTACTTACAGTCACCGATATCGCCGCGCTTGGCCTGGACAACGATGCGTACGCTTTGCACGTCGGTGCCCGCCTCATTCGTTGCCGTACAGTTGTAGAGCCCGGCATTGTCCTGAGTCACTCGGTAGATGTGCAGATAGGCGGTATTCTGAATCTGGCGACCGTCGAGGATGGCGGGCTGAATGCCCTGCTGGTTGGTGCCGTCCCATTGTACGCTGGGATTGGGGAAGCCACTGGCTAAGCACGTGATGCGCACCTCGTCACCTTCGGTGTAGATGATCCGTGATGTGTCCGGATCGATTTGTATGACCGGTTCCTCAATGACGCGCAGCACGGCGGTGCCAGAGACGCGGCCAACGGAATTCTCCGCCACACACTCGTATTCACCGGCATCGGCAATTTGTATGTCGTTAATGCTGTCAACGGAAACAGAGGGAGATAGAGAGATAGAGAGAGATGGCAAGGATTAGCTGGGGATTGGCGACAGCTGGCAGCGGTCCACTCACAGTATGTAGCCAGGAGCCTCCTCCTTGTGTCGGGGCGACAGTGGTTTACCATCGACGCGGCGCCACTGCACCGTCGGCGTGGGTATGCCAGTGGCGGCACAGTATAGCAATCCTTGGGCGCTGACGACGTGCGTCTTTGGCGTCGATGGTGTTATCTCAACGCTCGGTCTCTCCCGAGCTGCAAGCAAGTAAATTATGGTGGTTGTACAGATTAGTATTAGGATCAGACTGTGCGGACCTGTCTTATTACCGACTCCATTCTTGTGCACTTGCATTGCATAATCAAATTCAAAATCAAATTCAAATATCATATATTAAATATTAAATATCAACAATTATATTATATGGTTAAGATTACAGATGAAGCAAATCGTCGAGATTATAGATACCATTATTTTTATTTATACGTATGTTTTTTGTGTGGCAAGCAACCGGAAGAAATAGAGCAAAGAGAAATGTTATGCACTCAAATTCGTTGCTTACATAATCCTACATCATCTAGTTTCGACTAAAGTCTAGATCATTTCTACACATTCTATTAAATATAATCGTATAAATGAACTACTCAAATTCAGTTTATATAGACAAAACTAGATGATGCTGAATATATCGGAATAGAACATATTTCTCAAACAAAATAATATTGGTACATTTCTCAATGGACTTACGTTCAACGTCGATTAGAATGCTGGACTGATCTGATCCGTAGGTATTCTCGGCCGTGCAGACATAGAGGCCACGATTTTCGGCCCGGGCGTTGATGATACGCAGCACATTGCCGGATATATGGACATTGGAGGGCATCGCATCGCGCACCTTTATCCATTTGATGTTGGGATAAGGCGAGCCGCTGGACTCGCAGGTGATGCTCAGGTCTTTGAACTGTTCGACAGACACCTGCTCCTTGAGCAGCACAATCTGTGGTGCAATGCTGCAAGAGAATGCAATAATTCAATTATTAATAAAAGATTTTGTCAAACATTTTCAGGCTTTACTGTACTGTTGACGTTGACCTACCCGTTGCCAGAGGGCGGCAGCGTGCGCTGCTCAATGTAGACGCGTGCATCCTCCGTGTAGTTGCGACGTGTGCGCAAATCGATGCCGACACAGGTGTAAAGACCAGAGTCACGGGCGGTCGCATCACGAATCTCCAGCGAATCGCCGGTGATGAATATGTTGCGCTGCTGCTGGGCATTCAATGGATAGCCATCGTGGAGCCACTCGTAGCGCAGCTGAGCACCGCTGGTCGACTGACAGGTGAACTGGACTGTATCGCCCGCCTCGCCATTATACTCCTCCGGCTGGATGTAGACACGCTCCCGCACCGGCACCGGCTGCGGCGCATTTCCACGGATATACACCTGCACGTTCTTGTCGTCTACGCCGTGCTGGTTCTGCGCCTGGCAGCGGTAGCGTCCCTCGTCCGATTTGCGTGGCGATTCGAATATCAAGCGATTGCCATCGGTACGGATGTGTCCATCAGCCTGGCCATCGATGCGGGTCCAGGTGATGGTCGGCGTCGGATTGCCCTCCACCTCGCAGCTGATCTCGTTGGGCTGATACTCCTCAAAGGTCACCACGCTGGGCAGATTGATGATCAGAGCCGGCGAGCGTTGCGATTGATCTGTGCGGGTGGTTCAATGGAAGTGTTAAAAGCTGTACTATAGAACAGTACACTGAGAGAACAAATTATGAAAAAAGTGACTCCGTGACTTTCTAATCCGAAAATGTGATTTCTTAAATACTAATTAAAAACAAAAAACCATAAAACAAATCTGTATCAAACAATACTAAAAACGTATGTGATTTTTGTCAGTGTAGTAGAATGTCAGTGCTGAATAGCTACCATAGCGAGCCGACATTTCTTCGGCATATCCTGCAGGCGAATGCCGCATAATAAGTTGTTACAGGGATTAGTTTTTGAATTGGGTGAGTGCCCAGCTGGAGTTGCCACTTACTCGATATGGTAATGGCCACCTCATCCGTGAAGACGTGCGATGTCTGATTGTTGATGGCACGGCAGATATAGACGCCAGAGTCGGTGATTTGCATATTATACAAATGCAGGACACCGCCAACAACTTCGGCATTGTTGGGCAAGCGGCTCTCCATCTTGGACCAGCTGACGAGGACGGGATCCTATGCAGCAAAATAATATATATAGAAATATAGGATATTCGAAATTCGAATTGCCAGGACTTACGTTGTTCCACTTCATGCGACCGCTGCAGCGTAGGGATATAGATCCACCCACTGGCATTATGGTGATTTGTGGCTTCGAGATCGAGACGATTATCTGGGTGCGTATATTGTCGGGCTCATCGGTCGGCGGTGGCTCCGATGTGCCATAGTCTGTTGTAGTTGATGTAGAATTACATACATATATATATATATATATATCGATTAAAATCCAGACCAATTTTCAATTAGCTGTTAGCGATTTCAACTCTTTACAATTGTGTTAGTGACACGGTTGCAGTTTATTAACACTGTGGACATAGAGGTTTTTTGGGGGGAGGGATTTCGGTTTTTTGGAATGTTGGATTTCTTCCAAAGTACGAATAGTTTTAGACACCAATGACTACATACAACAGGTAATACCAGAGTTGCCAGCTATTGCAGCATTAGCCAGCTCAAAGGACTGCAAATAGTAGATTCGACATATATCCAGATACTATCTATAGTACGAGATACGTTGAGTTCGGCTAGTGAGAGCCGATACTCAACACAGAGTGCAATATAAGGATGGTCCTCTAAAGAGTTGGGGTTAGTATAAGTCTATTATCTAATTTTATAACCGACTACGTGACAGCGACAGCGAGTTTTACTAATTCTAGAGAGTATCCAAAGTTGTTTGGCCTATTGTACGAGTAAGAATATTTATACACAGAGTTATCCATCTATGAATACATAGCATAGCGATGAGAGACACAAAGTATTTCTTTTGTACACAAACTAATTACTTTTTTTAAGAGGTGCTATATATTTATATATATATATATAAACAAAAAACATCTAAAACAAAGTAAACAACAAACATAGAGTTTAAGTGGAGTTTTCCAGATTAAGTTTAGAAGCACCAAAATATCGACGGAGCGACCGACTTTCTGTCTTGCTCGGCAGTGGAAGTGTGAAACACAATTAGATAGAAAGAGATGGAGCCTACACAGAGAGAAACACAGATAGGAGGAGATGAAGGAAACGTGGGATGAAACGATGAAAGACAATGAAAAAGGAAATTGATCTTTGATTTTGAAAGATTAATTGTTATATATAGTTAAAACAAGTCTTGAAAAAAGTGGATTGTTTCAAATATAGTTGAAAAATTGCAAAATTTAGTTACTTTAAACATTTTTGTAGTTTGTAGGAATAGGAACAAATTATTTAAATGAAAGTTATATTTTCAGAGACTTGGATAGTATTTAACATATTTGATTTGTTTGGGTTAAAGAGCACATAAGAAGGGATAGATAGAGAGATAGAGAAACAGAGAGAGAGAGGGGAATACTAAAAGGTAAAACATTAGAAAAACAAATGTCTAACAGATGGAATTGTAAACATAAATAACACAATATAAGAACGGATGTTTGTGCTAGCTAATTGATTGATTTGACTAGTGGGTAGATGGTTTTTTTTTTGCAGTGTACGAGTAGATTACAACAGCAAATAAGAGAGAGAGAGAGAGATAGTAAGAGAGCGATAAGAGAGTGAGAGAGACAGAGAGCGGTAGTTGTTGTTGTTTGTTGTGTTTGTTTCTTTGATTGATTGATTGATTGATGGTTGGCGAACCTCGCTGATGGCAGCCGTAGCGCAGCTTGGTAATATTTCCTATAATTCTGTTGCCCTTATAAATCAGCAGGGTGTCATTGTACGATATTGTCTCGTTGGGCTCAATAGCGAACCGAAAGCCGTTGCAACAGAATCCCATGCTTATATCGCATATCTTGGGCGGTTCTTCAATAATGCGAGATGTGTCTAGAATGTGGGATGGATTGGATGTTTTGTTTGTGATGATATTCGTATATTTGTCGGATACATGATTTTGGTTTGGTGTGGTGAATAAAAAATAAAGTTGAAAGATATGTAGAAAATTGTTTAAAATATGACAGAGTAGCTAGCTTAAAGTAAGTTGTAAAGAGAGAGAGAGAGAGAGAGAGAGGTAGAGGTAGAGAGAGAGAGAGAGAGAGATGTAGAGATAGGTAGAGTGTGTGGGAGAAGCGGAGATTATAAGAATTGGATCATGAATCAGTTGAGGGGTTGACTTGGACTGGTTGGTTGGGTAAGGGGGTAAGGGCGTAAGGGGTTTTAATGTGGTTTGACCAACGTCTGGTGCCCATTTAGACCAAACGAAAGACGATCCGGCTGATTGATATACATATGTGTTCTTCACGTGCCACATTTGGAGGCAACCCAGCCTACTACTACTCACCGATATCCTGGCAACGATCGCCTGTGAAGCGGGCCTTGCACTGGCACTCCACATAGCCGCTGTTACCGAGATAACAGCTGTGGGTATTGTCCTCCTGGCAGGGACAGGTACGGCACTGGCCGCTCTCGTCGCGGTAGTGCAGTGGGGCGCAGTTCTCGCACGAGTTGCCCGTATAGGCGGCGGGGCACTGGCACTGCTCAATGTCGACGGCATGCTCGGCGCCCGGCTGGGCCAGCTCCACGGATAGCTCGAGTGTCACATCGCGTATGGAGGTGCGTGTGGTTGGTATTTTGGGTGTGGCACGAATGAGCAGATGCTCGACGTTGGTCAGCAGGCTCATGATGTCGTTGCGGGTGGCCGGTACGGCACTGCCGCGATCCAGGCGCTGCCACTGATCGTCCTCGCTGAGGATGACGCTGTACTCATCCAGGTGCGACTCCTCGGCCGGACGGGACCAGATCAGACGAATGCCGTTGCCAATCAGTATCACATCGTGGCCGGGCACATATTTGCCAAAGGATTCGGTGATCAGAGTGTAGTTCAAAAGGCCGCCATAAGCGTGCAGCTGATTGCCCTGAACGTTGCCGCGCAGGCTCCAGTATTTGGTTGAGTAGGAGGGATAATTGTAGGTGTACATATTGTTGGGTATATCCATGCTCAGGTTCTTGTCTTCCATTTCCATCTGCTGGCCGTACTCGTCGGTGATCAGAGCCTTGTTGCTGATAAAGTCAACGGCAATCAGCTGGCGATAGAGCGACGCCGAGCGACACTGGGTTGACTGGCCGGAGCAGAAGCACTCCTTGCAGCCATTGGCATGGCCGGGCGAAAGACCAAAGGTACCGTCGCGGCACTGGTCACAGCGGGTACCAACCACATTCGCCTTGCAGTAGCAGACGCCGTTCTGGCAATCCTCGGTGCCTTCGTTGTTGCACCAGTGGCACTCATGGCGATTGTCCGGCTCCGGCTGCGGTGGCTGCGGCGGCTGTGGTCCATTGTTGTCCGGCTGGCAGTCGTAGGGTGTGCCACGGCTGGCATCACCCACATAGCCGGCGGCACAGCGTTCACAGTTCTCGCCCTCGGTATTATCGGCACAGCTCTAAAAAGTTGAGCAGATATAGAAGATTATGATTACTACACTGTACAAAATAGCGTCTTTTTATCTAAATTTCAGATATATATATCGGTATTACCATTCGAATTATACAATATACAAAATGAGAGCGACACATTTTCCAACACTGCCTTATCAAAAGTCCTTCCAAAATCTATATTTAAATACAATCTTTCATAATTTGAAATATGAGTGAAATAAACTAGTTCAGAAGTTATCAATTCAGCGTCTAAACTTGTCTTTGCCTAAGGGTTATATTGGATGTAGAAAAGGTATTTAGATCTTAAAAATAGTTTTTGAGATAATACTTGAAGATTTCTGGGATTGTAAAACACAACATTGTAAAAAACTAGATATTTCAATCTTATATAAGTTTCGATAAGCTAAACCTCACAAAGAACTCGATTACTTCGAAATTCGTAACTCTTGTTGATATGCTGACATCTAGAAATCTACGACCTATGTCCACTTCGAGTGATTATAAACTAAAGATCTAAGGAAGGACGCTTTTCTGGGATTATTGTACTTACCAGGCACTCGCCAGTCTCGGCATCACATTGGGAGGCATGGCTGTTGCACTCGCAGGGCTCGCAGAGACCCAGGTAGAGACCCTCCTCGGGATTGCGTTTGTAGCCAGGGGCGCAGCGTTCGCAGGAGAGTCCAATGTAGCCCTGGGGGCAGCGGCACTCCTCCACCTCGTAGGCGCGCTGTGTGCCCACATTGGTAGCGGTGGCAATGTCCATGACGACCTGCTTGAGGGATCCCTCCATGGTGCTGGTCGTATACGTGGCCTTGATGTAGATGGCATTGATCTTGCTGAGAGCCATCAACAGATGCTCCCGGTTCACCACTTGGCCATCCATGCGCTGCCAAGCGCTCTCAATGACGGGCACCGCATAGGAGTTGGATGTGCTGGGACTAACGGCCGACTTGCGATAATGGATGAGGTTGAGATCCTCACCGCTCTTGATGACCACATCGGGTGCACTGTTGCGCGACATCTGACCGCCGGGCAGTGGACTGTAGCTGAGCGTATAGTTGAGTCTGCCGCCATAGGCGGTCAGCTTGTTGCCCAGGAAGGGTGCGGGCAGGCTCCAGTAGAGGGTGTCTACGCTGTAGTCCGAGCTGGACTTGAAGCTAATCTCGTAGGCCGTAGTATCAAACGGCACCGGCTGTGGCGTGACACGCGTGTAATCACGCACCAGCTGGAAGCCATGGGGGGCACGGGAACGTCCGAAGCTGCTGGTCACCTGATCGCGATACCAGGAGGTGCTGGTACAGTCGGCTAACAAGCCGCTGCAGAAGCACTCAATGCAGCCGGTATAGGTGAAGGAGTTCAGGTGGAAGCTCTTCGGGGCACAGGTGTCGCAGCGATCGCCGCTGACCAGTGCCTTGCAGTGGCAGCTGCCGTTGCTGTACTGATTGTAGGTGCCTTCGACGTTGCACGACGACTCGGGCGTCTTGTGGCAGGCGCCACCTGGGGCCAGGGGATTGCCCTGATAGCCGGAGGCGCAGCTCTCGCAGCGTCTGCCCACATAGCCCTCGTAGCAGTTGCAGATGACGTCACCGTCGGGGCTCAGCTGGCAGCCACTGGCAAAGTTGTTGCTGCCGCTTTGGGGGCACGGACAGTCGCGACAGGGTACGCCGTGACGCGGATCACCATAGGTGCCGGCGGGACAGGGTTCCGGCACGAAGGGCACACAGTGACCCAGCCAGGGACCGCCGGGCTGGCGGACATAGCCAGGTGCGCAGGTCTCGCAGGAGTCACCCACATAGCCGGGTGGACAGTTGCACTTCTCGACAAGGGAGGCGCTGCCCAGACCCTGATCGGCGGTGCCCGCCGAGTCCAGGGCAATGTTGACCAGCTCAACTTCGCGTGCGACGGCATCGATGTAGCCGAGACGTATCAGAATGTTGTCCACGTTGGCCAGTATCATCATGAGCTCCTCGCGTGTCGCCTTGCGTCCGTCGGGCTTCAGCCAGTTGCCCGGCAGGAAGCTAATCTGCACCTTGTTCGACTGGTTGGGCTGGGAGCGCACACGATTGGTGAGTATGAAGCCGTTGCCGGTGATAATGACATCCGGCCCAGAGATGGGACGTCCATTGCCCACATAGCTGATCTCGTACTTGAGCTCACCGCCATAGGACTTGAGCTGGTTGCCCATATACTCGCTGGGCAGGGCCAGATAGGGTGTCTCCCGGCTGTTGTATTGCACATCGGAGGCACGGAACTGTACGCCGTGGTGCAGGGTGAGCAGACTGTGTCCGGACACCTCATTGATCACGATCTGCTGATAGGGACTGAGATCGACGCTGACCACACGATGCGACAGGATCGGCGGCTGGATGGCATAGGTGTACAGATTAGCGCTCTCACAGGAGCTGGCAACGCCAAAGCAGAAGCACTTGATGCACTCGTCACTGGAACGGGCCAGCATATTGAAGAAGCCGGCGGCACAGTACTGATTGCGATCTGGCGTCACCTTCACAATCGTATCGGGCGTCACAAAGTGGGTGCCCCGCGTATTGATTATCTCACAGGAGTAGGCGCCGCTATCCTGATACTGCATGCCCGGGCAATAGAGATCACCACGGCCGCCAGAGCTCGTCGACACACACTTGTCGGGCACATGGCCCCAGTTGAGGCGCCACACAATCGTCGGTATTGGGACACCGGCTGCCGTGCAGGTCAAGTTGAGGGCCTGACCCTCCAGGAGCGACTGCATCGGTGGGGGTGGACGTATTGGCACGGGTACCACTGTCAAATTTCAAGCACAAATTTGGATTTTTAGTTTATTTATATTTAACAATATCGAAAAGAGAAATGAAATCCAATTTTAAATTATGAATATTGTTAATTATATAAAAGTGAATTTTAGCTTTTAAAAATAATTAAAGATGTTTTTCAATTTAGTAAAGATAATGATTATATAGTATGTATACAATATTCTATAAATATCAGCAAGAGAACTAAATTTCAATTAAATATGAATATATTTATTAAGTATACGACATGTTGGCCCATTTAAGAATTTAATAACTGATATCTTAATAGGCATACTTTTAATAGAGAATTTTTATATATGTTCAAATTTATGTTGAATGATATTTCAATCAAAATCTCGAATATCGTCAACTTAACTATTTTTTAATATTTAATTGAATATTTTAATTTATCGATATATATCGTTAGAAATGAAATGTAAATAGTACTTACTGCAACCAAACTCATCGCTGCCGTCGCGACAGTCGTTCAATTCGTCGCACTGGAAACTCTTGGGTATGCAATGGCCGCTGGCGCATTGGAATTCGTTGTAGCGACAGGGGGCACCGCTGGGCTCCGGATCGCAGGATTGCTCATCGGAATTGTCACCGCAATCGTCTTCGCCGTCGCAGCGCCAGGTGCGTTCCACGCACTTGGAGTTGCTGCAGAGGAACTGGTTCGGCTGGCATCTGCGTCCCTGGCTGCAGCTGTGCTCGTCCGATCCGTCCGAGCAATGGGGCACACCATCGCAGATGTTCGCCTTGTCAATGCACTCACCATTCATACAGGTGGCCTGGTATTCACTGCAGGCTGTCGGTGGGCGATCGTGTTCAGCGGTATTAACTGTGGAATAGCCCCCAAAAATGCATCAGTTGATAATGTTTGGTTGAGGATTCTTAATGAACCGGTTTAGGCCTGCGAACCGCTTACCAGTTTGAAGCCAGGCGGCATTATAGTTTCAGAGGGGTTAGAGAGATTGTGTATTAGCTAGAGATCAATCAAGTCTACATGAGCTGGAGTCGGTCAAAGATCTATGGACAACTTTATCACTATAGTATATATATATATATATGGCTTGACCCATGCAACAAATATATATCGAAATGTAATGCATTATGTATATATATACATATATATACTATAAGAAAAGATTCAGAGATTCGACCAACACCAGCTCCAAGGGAGGTTGTCAGCTAAATGCTGCGCCTTTACCTAGACCAAAGAACTCGAGATCAATATGCGGCACGGTGCCATATTTGATGCGACTCGAAATGGGCTCCTCGTATTTTTGCTCACCCCAAGCTGCGTCCAAGCGAGTGAATTGCAGTAGAGAGAGATTATTGACCAAGAACCCAATCATAATCCGCATAGGAAGCATAACAAACAATACAATGGGAAGATATACTTACAGCGTTCGACATTCAGGTTGACGGTGACCTGTTGACCCTCCGTGTAGCTAGGATAACCAACGGCTTCGCATATATAAGTGCCAGAGTCCTCAATCTAGAATCGATATAGTATAGTTCATATATATATATGTATATATAAGCCATAGTTAAACTTTCACTTACGCGTATGTTGGGTATTTCCAGACGTCCACCCTTATCGGTAAAGCCGACGGGCAACGGACGACCGCCGGGACGTGACCACCTGACCTTGGCGCGGGCTGGACCCTCGTCACGACAACGGAAGATGACCTCGCGACCTGTATGCCACAAGAAATATTAGCAAGACGCAAGCACATCGATATCATGGCAAAGTTGGGAGCATTACGAGCAAATTACTGGATCTAGGAGTAGGACTATCATACAATCGCTGTGAGGAGGGAGAATTGTGTTTTTGTGATTTTTGTTTGGGATTTCAAAATTGTGATCGGTCTAAGTAAGGTATCTAGCAGGTGGGTGCTGGATAGCAAATATAAATTTCGATAGAATATACATCGCCGGAACGCCGGTTGCCAATTTGCTGTGGTGCAGTGGTGCAGCGGTAAGACGAGACGAGAGTGTCAAACTAATTAATTAGAGTGTGTAGTTAGGCCAACTTACCCTCCCTAATATATCCTGCAGGTATTTAATTTATAGGTTATGGCATTTTTTGGTTGGGTTAAGCATTTAAAGTAATGGTAGAGCATTATGTAGAGTCGAGTAAAAACATTAAACAAAGAACAAAGAACAAAAGGATAGAAAAAACTATCTTCGAATGCTATCGAAGCTGTGGTAAGACCTTGCAAAGGAAAGTTTCCGATCTGAAAGGAAGCAACTCGCAGCATTGTCTTCGAGTTATCGATAACAGACAGCATTTGATCAATCTTTCGTTCTTTTGCAAGGCATACTTTCAGTCATAGTTCCTGTGGGAGCCTGACACCAAGCGCTCCAGATATATCCATATATATCTATACTCACTTTCTTTGATGATCTGGCTGCTGGGATAGGTCTTCAGGTTCAACTGGTTGCGTCCAGATGGTGACGTCTCGGAAACTGCGAATAAAATAACATTCGAGGTTTACTTAGGTATTATTATATATGTGTATATATATATATATATATATATGTGTAGAGATTAAGATATATGTAGTAGCCCTTCCGCCTGTTTTATCCGTTTAGTAGCTACTTAGATTGGTTAAGTTAAGATGGTTGTTGGTGGTGGTGGTGGTGGTGTTGAATGGTTATTGTGCTGACACCGTTTTGCTGGGGAGAGAGAGAGGTTTCGGTTCGATAACCACTTACTATCGATCTCATTAGTGATGGTCGCGCAATCGAGCTCATCGCTGGCATCGTACGGACAATCGATAACACCATTACAGCGCGATCCGAGCGCTATGCAAGGACCGTTCTCACAACGGAATGTCGTCGGTGGGCAGATGATGCGCAATGGCACCACCGGTATTGTCGTTGTCGATGGCACCACCAACGTGCCGCTTGTTGTTGCACTAGTGGGGGCAGCTCTGCTGCTGCTGCTGCTGCTGCTAGCTGTATGTTGATGACCTTATGACGATCAGTGATCGATGATCAATGATCAATGATCAATGATGATGGTGATGGTGATGTTGATGATCATGATGATGATGTTTGCCGACTCTGGTGGCTACTTACCACAATTGTGCTCATCGGAGCTGTCCTGGCAATCGGTTTTGCCATTGCAACGCACCGCTAGGCTCACACACTGTCCATTGCGGCAACGGAACTGATTCGCCTGGCACTGGAGAGCCTCGCAGTTCTCCTCGTCGGAGCCATCAATGCACTGAGTGTAACCATTGCAGACGGCATCCTGGGACACACAGTCGCCATTGCGGCAGCGGAACTGATCATCGGCGCAGCCTGTGTGAAATTAAATGAACAGCAATTAGTAACTGAATTTGATCCGAGAAAGTACGCTACGGCTGTACGGAGTTGAAAGCTAGGTAAAAAAATAGATAAATATATATATTTATATATGGTATAGATCAATTGGAATTGTATAATCATAAGAACCAAAGGAATTTGAAGAGTGCATACACATGTGTAACTCATTGGATTCATTGTATCTGGCTTAAATTTGGACTAGGTTTTTTTTTAGATATCATGCAGCTGGCTTACATAATAAAAACTTAGGATGCGTTCGCTAAACATAGATATAAAACTACATAAATATTAATACACAACTAGAACTAACTAATTTCTGCAACACTTTCACATAACGTGTGAAAATGCCGCAAATTTAGCGGAAAGGGGGGTAAACGGAGTAAAGTTAAAAAAGTGAGAGAAAAATTTGCAGAATTTTATTAACCAATACAGTTCTGTTCATCGGAAAAGTCTTTGCAGTCGTAGAAGCCATCGCAGTGCTGTGTTGCATTTATGCAAAACTGTCGATCGTAACAGAAAAACTCGTTATCCTTGCATTGAGTACCTGTTTTTCATTCGATTTTTGTGCAATTTGGCAAAAGAAATTCGATATAAGCACAAAAAACAAACAAAAATAACAATTAGAAATACGTGAGATATAGTATGTAGATAAAATAGAGAACAATAATATACATAGGCGCATTGCAGTTATATAAGAAGTTCGCAAAAAGGTGTGAATGTGAGCAAGTGAGATAGTGAAAGACAGCAAACGAGAGAAAGAGTGAGAGCAGCAACTTAAAGCATAAATACATATAGTACGAGTACGAGTACATCAATAAGGAACTCAAGGTGCCTGTGCTATACAAGTACATATACATATACTCCAAGAACTAAAACCAAGAACTTAACTGAACTGAACTGAACTAAACGGAACGGAACTGGTTCCGTAATCGAAATGAAAATGATAAAATTCTGTTCCTACAAATACTGTAATATTGTGCTCAAATATTAACCCATTTAGAATAAATACAAATTGTTCTTCGGACTGCCGAAGACGTAATACCCTTGCAGAGAATTTATGTACGATATAAAAATATTTTTTTTTTGGAAAATCTGATTTAAGTGTAGTAATATTTAGTTCTGAATAAAATGAATTCCTAGGTCAGTAAACACCGGTTTAAAACTACAATATAAAAATAGAAAAGTTGTGTCACTATAATGTATATGTTTTTTATATTTTAATTAGGATAAACTTATAAAATGCTTATAAAGACATAACAAGTTAATAATTTGCTGAGATTGCTTTCAATTTTGGACCAATCAGCTACATAAATGATATGTATATTATTGATCCAAGCCACAATGACATATGCCAGGTTTAATAGTTCAGATAGACAGATGAATAACCAATGCTATATCGACTATATGTCTGCAAGTGTAAAATATGATAACAACTGATAAATGCTTATGAGCTCCCACTTTTAATTTTATTTGACTATAAATATAGAAGTTAACTCTCATCGATTTGTTGGATGATGTTGTGTATAATGTTTTGTGTCTCACTTGTCTGTGTCAGTTGAGATAGCGGATGGAGTTACGAGAGTCTTTGCGGTGGGTAGGTACATAGGTAGGTGGGTGATTCGAGTTAGGAACGAAGGTAAATGCAAAACTTACAGTTGGCCTCATCGGAGTTGTCTTCGCAATGACGATGGCCATCGCAGCGTTCGCTTTCCGTGTAGCACCTGCCACTGGGGCATGCGTGCTGTGGACAGGGCAGTGGTGGGTACAATGGATGACGTGTGGTATGCGTATTATGGCAATCATGCTCATCGCTGCGGTCTGTGCAATCGATATGACCGTTACACCGTATCGAACGACCGAGGCACGAGTCATCGCAAAAGAATTGATCCCGGCTGCAATCTTCGGCGGTTAGGCGAGTGGTGGCTATGATTGCGATTGCATGCGGTATAGTGATGAATGTATGTTCGATATCGTTAGAGTTATCGATAACAATAACGATTGTGGGTGTATTCGTGATGGGTTTTTTTTTAGCGTAACAAGAAAGAGAGACAAGAGAACGCAATGAGCAACGCTTGTTATGCCAGAGTTGTCGAGAGATCAGAGTTAAGCGGCGCTTTCAAGCATAAACACAACCTCACTTAGTACATTATGTAACAGATACAAACCTGTCCGACATTGTTATCGCTGTTATCGGAAAGCTTAGAGTCAAACTTAAAGCTATTTTGCTTAAAACTAGAGGGGTTGGTTTTGGTTTTTTGGCTGGTTTTGGGATTGGGGGTTGTCGGGTGGTGCTCTGTGGTGGAGTTGAGTGGTATGTAAGGATTTGATGGAATCGTGTGTATCGTTACCCCGTCCCAAGCAAAACTCGAGCAATTCATCCGATCCATCCTTGCAATCGAAATGTTCGTCACACAAAAAATCGGAGTTAATGCATTCAGAGTTCGCGCATTGCCATTGATATGATTGACAGGTTTTAATTGTTGTTGTTGTGTTTCTAGAATTGTTGTTGTCAGCTGTGATGTGTTTTCGATGTGTGTGTGTGTGTGTGTGGGCATGTGTGTGTATGTGTGTGTGGCGTTTGTTATTATGCCAAAAGAGAACAAAACGACAAAAATAACAAAACGTAAAAAAACGAATGAGCATTACAAAAATTATGCAGAATGTTTATGACTTGTGAGAGCAACAGACAAAAATATCGAAAGAGCGAGAGAGACAGAAAGAAAGAGAGAGAAAGAGAGAGAGAGAATGTGTGCGTGAAAGAAAGAGATAGCAAGCGAGTTAATGAGAAATGAGAGCAATGAGAGGAATTCAAGTTATTTGTAAACAAAGTTTGGTTTTGCGGGCAATGTAAAACATTAGCCAAAATAAAGCTGCTCAAAAAGTATCGATAAATTTAGAAAATATTATCGATTTGTGAGAAGTGCTAAGTAATTTAATAGTAGTAAAAAAAACGAGCAATAGCAATGCAAATTGAGAGCTTTAGCTGTTCAATAAGTTATCGATAATTATCGATTGCCAAAAGTGGTAAGATTAGATAAATATTTAGCAAAGTCTGCCTGTGTGCTTGTAGATAGTAATTATATATATGAATGGAATCGTTACCCTGACAATCGAGCTCATCGATGCCATCATCGCAATCGATTTTATTATCGCATCGCAGCGAAGAATTGAGGCAGATGCCGTTGCAGGCAATCTGATAGGGCGCACAGCCGCTACCTTCAAAAAGTGTAACAGATCAATGAAAAAGATGTACAAAATATCAAAAATTATAACTGTTAAACGCAATAACTACAACAAAATCAAAACTAACTACCAAATTCGGAACTGCACAGAATAATAGACAAAAATAGTCAAAATGTGATTGCTACATCTACGATACAACTACAGTTGCAGTGCTTGGGATATATACTTATACCGTGGGTGTGGGGAGGGTGGGGTGGGGCGGGAGTGGGAGAGTGGTATTGAAAGTTCTTGGGGTATGTATGTATGTATGTACTTATCTGCTTACCACAGTTGCGCTCATCGCTGGCATCGGTGCAATCAACGATACCGTTGCAATGCAGCTTGGATGCAATGCAATCGCCAGTGTTGCAGCTGGCCAAATGAGCGATAAGTTTATCGAGTTATCGATAATAATGATGATGATAATATTGATGACGATGACGTTGATGATCGTGTGTGTGTGTGTGTGTGTGTGTGTATTAGTTTGTGTGCGTGTATGTTGTGTGGTGGGTACATAAAAGATAAAATAATGGATCAGGTTAAATCAGATGCGATCGATTGTGTTCGGTACGTGACGGAGAGCGTCGGGATTGTGTCTTACAGATAGGCGTCGTCGCGACAATAAGTACAGTTACGCTCGTCGTTGCCATCGTTGCAGTTAACAATACCGTTGCACAGTTGATCGCGCGGTATGCAATAGTCATCGCATTCGAACTCGTGATCTAGGCAATGCTCTGCAAAATGATCATGACTGATGAGTATGTGTGTGTGTGTGTGTGAATGAGTTAGTGAGTGTTTGTGAGTGTGTGAGTGAATAACATATCTTAAACTATGTTATGTGAGTGCAGGTGAGTGTTTAGAGTGGTTACAGTCAAGCCTCGCAGTACGTATGTATATGTTTGTAAGTATTTGTGAGTATGTGAGTGTGAGTGTATGTGAATATGAGTGTTTTTACCTGTAAAGGCCGGACAATCGAGCTCATCGGTTTGATCTTCACAGTCCGCATAGCCGTCGCACCTCTTCTCAAAGGGTATACACTGACCAAAATCACACTCAAAATAATACAGATCGCACTCATTCAATGGATCATTGTCGGGGTCTGTGTCAGTGTCTGAATGTTGGATGTTGAAGGTTGGATGTTGTATGTTGGATGTATTGATATTTACATGGTATGTAAAGATGATAAAAGATAAAATATATGCAGTGTCAGATATTGCGACTATCCCATAAATAAAACAAAAACAGAAAACTTGTATACCCTATAACCAATAACTTAGTTAATAATAGATCTTTTCAGGGTTAGTTGGCTACATTCTAAGGGAGGAAAGCTACCATAGTTTGCATCGTCGTAATTGATCAGACAGTTGTATTCATCGGCGCCGTCGGCGCAATCAGTGATGCCGTTGCAGCGTTTGTAACCCGAAATGCAACTTCCGTCCCCGCATTGGTACTGAAAGCTCGAGCACTCGACAATCGGTCGACTCTTATTGAACTTGGCATGAAAGTCTGATGGCATGATGTTTGATATGTTTGATGATTTTGTATGATGGTGTATGATGGTTGTTTGTTTGTTGTTTGTTGTTGGTTGATTGATTGTGGTTGATGTTGCCGTTGTTGTTGTTGTTGTTGATGTGGTTGTTGTTGTTGTATACAATATTGAGCAGAGTTCACAGAGAGCGAAACAAAGACAGGGTGAGAGATAGACAGCGAAAGAGAGACGGACGATATTACACAGTTGAATTCGCGGATTGTTTCGTTTTTAAAAGAGCGTAAAAAAGAAGAAGAGAAAAGAGTACAGTTAGCGGCATAAAAACTAAATATTCGACTACTTAGCAGTTGTGGCTGGGGAAAAGGGGCGTGGGATAGGCGTGGGGCAGGATTTTGGCGAAGTGCATTTATAGCAAATAAGCATAAGCTACGCAAATATTAAGTATAAATTGTTATGCTAAGAATACTAGAAAATATAATATGCACCAAATCAAATATAATATATGTATACAAAATTATCGGAACGAAATTTGCAATTCTAAAAGTTACTTTGGGGTATATCGAATATGTGATTATGTGTGTTTAAATATTTGAATAACTACAAGACCTTAGTATTAGAGTTGGGCTTATTAAAAATAAACTTATTTATAATGTTAAGTATAATCGTACTCTAGTTATATTAAACAACTCAAAATTATAATATACCCGATGTATGGATTGATAGTTAGTTAGTGGGTGAGTATTTCATATCATCATCTCATGCAGCCTAGAAGTGTGAGTGCCACTAAGGGAGGGAGGGAGGGGGGAGAGTGCATGCATGAGGAATGATTGATTGATTGATTGATTGTTGCTGTTGGTGTACTTACGGCATGCGCTCTCATCGCTGCCATCACGGCACTGAGACTTGCCATCGCAGACTTGAGTTTTGGGTATGCAACCTCCTCCGCGCACACATTTGTACTGAGAATACACATGTTTTGGTGTGTGTGGTAATGTGTGGATGGGGGGGTGGGGAAGAAGAAGAACTCACCTTGTCACTGCTGCAATTGCACAGGGAATAATCCTCATCCTCATGCTCGCCACAGTCCGCAATGCCATCGCAGACGCTCTCAATTGGAATGCAATCGCGATTGTGGCACGCGAATTCAATGTTTTCGAGGCAATTGCTTGGCAATGATGATGATGATGATGATGATGATGAGCTGACTAAATGGTGTTTGGTTTTGTATTGTGTTGGATGTTGGGGTCGGTGTTTTGGCAGACAACAAGGCATATTTATAATAATACGAGCGAGCACGTACATAAATAACATAAAAAGAGAGACAGAGAGTTACAGTAAGTGCATGACACACATAGAGAGAGACAGAGAGAGAGAGTGTGAGTGTGAGTGTGTATGTATGAATGTGTATGTCAATAATAATTAAAAAATAAGGGAAAATATATAAAAATAACATAACATTAAATACTAAATTAAACGGTTTACTTAATGACTAGCTGGTTGTGTGTGTTTTCTGAATAATGTGTTTGTGTGTGTGTGTGTGAGCTTAGCTTAAGTAAGTTTCAATGTTCAAATGCTAGAGTCACAAACATGGCATGCACTTTGATTGTGGCCCCCGTCTAAACCATATAGCTTAACCAGCACCCAAGCACCGAGACAACTCATTGGTCTCGTTACTTCTTACTCTATACCCAAATATATAGCGAATGATCGCAACTCGTTACTCGTTACTCGACACTCGTTACTTTCTAGCCCAGCAGCGAGACGAAGCAACCAGTTGCCAATTGATCGTTACTCGCTACTCGTTACTTTCTACCCAAACAGCTAGCGAGACGAAGCAACACTACTTACTAGTTACTCGTTACTCGCCACTCGTTACTTTCTAGCCCAGCAGCGAGACGAAGCAACAAGTTGCCAATTGATCGTTACTCGCTACTCGTTACTTTAAACTTAAGCATCAGCGAGTAAATGACGCTCGTTACTCGCCACTCGTTACTTTCTACCCAAACAGCTAGCGAGACGAAGCAACACTAGTTACTAGTTGGTCGTTACTCGTTAATCGTTACTTTATACATAGGGAACCTACTCGGTGCAACTCCTCTCGTTGTTAATGAGAATGGGTTAGTTGTTGGATGCGTTGCTGCCGTCACCCTGCGTGTAGGTGGCGCTCTCGTTGTCTGGCGCTCCAGCGGGGCGGGCGGCACCGTTACCCAGGTGTAGGGCGTGAGTGCTGCTGGGGCACGAGTCACGGGTCGCCGTGTGGTCACCGGTCGCAGATAACGATCACAATTATCCTCGTCGCTCATGTCATTGCAGTGGTGGAAATTATCGCAGCGCAGGTGGAGCGGTATGCAGACGTTGTTGCGGCACTTGAACTGATTGGCGGCGCACGGATTTTGGGGACTTGACTTATCGTACTGGTCGTGCGGATGGTAGAGTTCAAACTCTTTGGCATCCAGTTCGTGCAGGCCGTCGATATAGATATTGTTATCGTTATCATTATCGCGGCCAATTTTCGGTGGAGGTCGTTGTGGTCGGTGGCGATGGTCCGCATAGTTGCGTATAATACCATCCCTATCGACGGTATCGGAATCGTTATCGCTATCGAGATGATCGTTGATATCGTTCGTATCTGTTAGCCGCATGCATTTATCGTTGAAGTTGTTCGTTTTCAGGACGGGAATATGGGATATGTGGTTGATAACCGCATGCAAAACCGTTGATGTACATATATGGGATTTACGGGATTGGGGATTTCGGAGGAATGGTTAGGATATCCATATCGATATTAATTTTATTGTGTGTATTTGGTATTTTTTTTATGATTTTTTTTGCATGCAAATTTTGCAGTTGAGCCAATTGTTGTTGTTGTTCCAGAAGTTGTTGAGTTGTTGTTGTTGTGCGTGCAATTATTCGATTAGTTTTTGGACATTCGATAACCACAACCACAAACATTCAAGTTTGTTCACACGTTTTAAAATTTTTCAGGTTTTCGTTTTTTTTTTTTTGGATTATTTCAGGACGAATTGGAAAGAGAAATAAAAATTGAATTTGTTAAATAAAAAAATACAAATTTGGACAGCTGACACGCATAAGAGCTAACACAGAGACGCGTAAGCACAAGGAGAGAGATAGCTAGAGATTGAGATTGAGTGAGACAGCGAGAGAGCGAGAGAGAGAGAGAGAGAGCTGTAAAATTGAGCTGACACCAAGAGTTACCAAAAAATAGTTACCAGAATAACAGAGAACCGCAGAAAGCAATACACATAAGAGCTTAATTCAAAACACAGACATTTATCGATAACAATGCGAGACGCAGCACTTACCGCAGCTTTGCTCGTCTGTGTAATCGTTACAATCGTAGATATTATCGCACACCTGACGCATCGGTATGCACTCACCGTTCCCACAGCGGAACTCATTAAACTGACACTGATCGGCATCGTAGCCACCTGAGTTGAGTGTATGTTAAGTGTATGTGTGTTATATGGCTATATGGTTATATGGTTATCGATTATCGATTGTCTATGAGTGGGTTAGTTATGCACTATCAATGTGGCGTGTGTGGAGTGTGGTGCTAAATTGTATTGAGAATCGCTAATGGCTCAGACTAGAGGCTGACCAGAGCCTCTGACAGCTGACACGGCTCGAATTGATAAGTGAAAAACAGTGTTGTGTACCGATAGAAAGAGAGAAAGTTAGATAGAGGTATAGGCAGTGCTGGTGTGGGAGTGTGAGAGTGTGGGAGTGGGACCGTTGGCGGGCATTGGCCATAACTTACCTGCGAGTGTGCACACACATACACACACAGACACACACTCTGAGCAACAACTACTACGAATCAGTCAAAACGCACACACTCTCGAAGAAAACAAAACTAAATAGATAAGGCCCACATCGATACACACTCACCATCGCAGTAGCGCTCATCGGATATATCCTCGGGGCAATCGATGTTGCCATTGCAGAGCAGCTCCTTGGCAATGCAAGTGCCATCATCGCATTGCCATTTGTCGTACAGACAGGCTGCATGTGCGGAAGGGATGGCAGATAGGGAGTTGGATAAAAGACAGAGAGGGACTTCAAATGTTAAAGCGCGAGAGAGAGAGAGATAGAGAGAGAGAGAGAGAGCGAGACATACGGCAGCCCTCCTCGTCGGAACGATCGTTGGGACAATCGGTGCGTCCGTCGCAACGATGCACTATCGAAATGCAGCTGAAATCGCGACAGGTGAACTTGCCCTTGGGGCACGTGAAGCGCAACTTCGGCACAACTGAGCAGCAATTACAATAAATACACAAGACGACAGAGAGAGAGAGAGAGAGGGAGAGCGTGTGTGTGTGTCAGAGGGAGAGAGAGAGATTAGTAATGAGCAAATGCAAATGATTGATAGATTGATTGATTAATGTGTGCTGATCTAAACACTGGATATCAAAGTTTCAACGAACTCTCTTTATAGCGGAAATAACTTGCTATATTTGTAATACCAGTAATATACATATTTAGTATTTATAGTATACATATGAATGTTGCCAACCCGATATACGAAAAATTAATCAGAAATCCTACAAATATCATAAGCAGTTATCATAAATGTAAGTTTTAAACAGTTTTTAAAAAGTTTGTGAATATACATACATATAAAGCTGTCATGAAAACTAGAACTCAGAAATGGTATTTCCTTATACAAATTGTTCAGTTCCTAATATAAACTGCAGAAATTTGGTTGACAGACGGTAAGCTGTCATAGAAGTAAAATATTTGCCATATTGGGGCTAACGTGCCAAATGTAAAGCATCTGTATATACATACATATATGTATATATATTTCCATGTTCAGATTGGCAAATTTGTTGTGATTGATTGATGTTAAGAGCACAGAGAAGTGCCGAATTGGAGAAGTGCCATATCAAACTTTTGAATTCCGTGCAGATCAGCAAATTTGTTTGTGAATGATTAACTGATCGATTGATTGAGTGATTGACGTTGCATCCATTACGCGATGATTAATACTCACTTCCATCGCAGTGCTCCTCATCGTCGGAATCGCTGCAATCGACGCGGCCATCGCATTGCTGGCTGATGCTTATGCAACGAGTGCCGTCGCGACATTGATACTCCATGCCGCTGCAGGCTGCGGCTGTTGATCGTTAGTAACGGTATTACGGTAATGGGTTTTTTTTTATTTTTGGTTTAGTGTTAGTTGCCCCATATTGGTATTTATGTGTGTGTGAGAGAGAGAGAGAGAGAAAGCAGAGAGTAAAAATAATGTGGTTAGTGGTTAGTGGTTAATAACTCTAGTTAATCAATGGGGCTTATTTGGGGACAGTTACCGAAAGCAAGCTTAGGCAACTACGAGTTACGATTGCCGGTACTGTAACAGTTATCGTTATCGGTATCGGTGTCACTAGCGGTTATCGATTATCTAAACGACTTAGTTACTAGAAACTTAGTCAAACTTAGTTTACGCATAGACGCCCCCAAATCATTTGGATTTACGTCTACCAATAAAATACGTATATATATATATGTGTATATGTGTAAGTGTGTGTGTGTGTGTGTGTGTGTAAAGAATAGCTGTGTATACAGTACATATAGTATATGGGTAGATCTGCTCTCAGCACTGAACTTACGGCAATCATCGCCCTCATCATCGGCATCGGGACAATCGGCGACGAAGTTGCAACGTTTGCTAATATCAATGCATTCACCATTGCGGCATCTAAATTCATTTGAACGGCATTCTGGAAAAGCGTAAAAGGGATTTCAATTTAGTATTATTACAATAAAAACATACTTGTATACCGTGTATTTATGAGAGAGTGGATATGATTATCGAAATGCAGTAGCGTAAATTTAGCAAGACAGAACAAATATACATATATATTTTTAAATAAGCTCTATTGTCTAGCTATATATTACTATATTGTACTCAGATACTTGAGGCATTACTTATAGCAAATTTTGTATTTTATTTTATTTGATATTCCATATACATATATATTTTATCCTTTGGGAACTTATTGATCTCAGCGACTATATTGAAGAGAGAACTTAAGTGTAAACTGATAGCACAGGGTATCACACCGTTGAGCATTTGGAAGTGTTATAAATTTATGTTTGCAGTTAAATATATATATGTATATATATGTATATTTGGACTGGCAATGGTGCAATTAGCCTTCAACCGGATGCAGTTTAACAAGCATTTCCCACTTTTTCGCCGAATTTGTCAGTTGCCAACTTGAAAGCAAAAGTTTGTTAGGTGTCTGTCTCTGTCTATCTGTGTGCGTTGTGTGGGTGTGTGTGTGTGTGTGTGTTGTGTGTTGATAAGTTGATAAGCCTGACAACCTACTCGACTTTGCCACACCTCCAGCTCTGCTTTTGCTACGGCATCGTTAGCCACAGTTTCCTGTGCATGTTTTTTGCCTTTTTGAACCCTTTTTTTTCTGTGCCAACCAATCCCCAACACCACCTCCCCCCCCCACCCCCTGACTGATGCTGCTGTTGTTGGACAGGACGCCTAAAATTCCAGTCAACTTAAGCATTTTCACAAATATTTTTCACACTTTTCATTCATCTTTGGCTTGTTGTTGCCTTTGGCTCGACGCGCTCGAAAGTATGCAACACAAAGTGGCAAGCAACGCGGATTTGATTACAAGCAACACAAAGCGTAGACAGTGAGAGAGTTAGCCAACGGGGTGGCAGAGAAACACAGAGGCAGAGAGACAGAGAGGGAGGGTGAGAGTGAGAAAAAATGGCATGGAATCTGTGGCAGAGAGCAGAGGCTAATTAAAAGCAAAGACAACCAGCAACAACTGGGGGCGTGTCACTTAGCTCAAGTGTAATCAGAGCCAGCTTTAAGTTTCCTGCAGCTGCTGCTACCTTGAACCGACAGTGAAATTATAATAAATATAATGTATCAAGAATTAGCAAAGCATTCAAGTTTCCATAGATGCTTGCCACATTCTGAAGTGACAAAGCGCCAACGCCCTTAAAATACAGCAATTCTATGGCTCAACTATTTAAAAGCTATTTGATATTGATGTTTTATTTATTGGTGTTAATTATGGCCCAGGAATGTAAGTAATTCCTGGGATTACTATTGCATGTTTTTAATATAATTTTTAAATTTCAAATATACAACCTTTATGTTTAATCAGAAGGGAATTTTGTGTCATGCCCACTGGTATTTAATTCTACAAATTATTTTCTGAAGAAAATAACACATTAATCACATATAATTTATTTAGTTTTTATTTATGTAAAAATAATCTAAAAAATGTACATTAATAAACTATACAACTTATAGCTCAGAGGAGCCACAAATTCGTTTTTATATTATATTGCATACTTATTTGGGCATTATTCGTTTTTAAGAATAAATGTTTATTTGTACAGACTTTGAAAAGTTATATGAAGTTGAAGAAAGTTATATCAAAATCGGGCGACTATATAATTTTACTACCGTGAAAAATAACTATTGACTTGTGCCAGGCAAGATTTTAATGGATTAAGGAGTAAACTTTTATCACATTGGGATTGTTTCATACTTTTCTTTATTGCAAGGGTATTCAATGTGCGGTTTACCTTACGGCTTACTCATATCTCATATCTATCATTGTTTTCGCAACAGCTTAATCCTTAAACCAAATTTACAATCTGCTTGGTATTTGGATATTTTATTTTAAATATTGTTTTCTTTAGTTTTGTTATTTGTTATTTCTTTTTGTTTTTGATATTTGTATTTTTTATTTCCTTGGCGCATTCAATTAATGCAAATGACTTGAGGTGAAGCAGCAAAGTTGATTTTTGGCTGGGGTTTGAGATTTTGGGTCTTAGGCTTTGTGGCTTTGTTGGGGTTCATTGGGGGCCATTGGCCGCCATAAATCAACAATTGTCGTCGTCGTGGTTAACTGCAGCGCCAACTTTAACTACTTTTTGGGCGCTCACAAATCGCCAAAGTTTTTTGCTCGGCTCGCAATTTGCAACACGAAGCTGGCAAAAGCGTTTTCTTATTATTATTTTCCCCTCCTTCTGCTGCGTCTTCGCCTTTGAATGCATGCACATGAGACGTAAGTTTGTCTGTGGCGCAATTGGCACGCCCTCCATCCCTTCCTTACCCCCCCCCCCCCAACGGGCGACCCGCCTCCGAATGCAGTTTGACAATTTCGTTTGCGATTTCCACACGCCGCGGCATTTGGCGGCGCAATGCGGCGCCTCAAAGTATGCAACTCAATTTGGCTGGCGAAACAAGAGGCAACGAAGGGGAAGCGTGGAGAAGTGAAGGAGTGGAAGAGGGCCGCAAATAGCGTAAGCCGAAACAGAAGCAGAAACAAAAGGTGCAGACAGCGTGAGGCAACAAAGGTTTTGCTTATGGACATTAAAGATTCAATAATGGCCAACATATGGCAGCTGCCGGATTTGGCTGCCAATCTCATCAGCACTCCTCTCTCTTCTCACCACCCACAAAAAAACAGCATAAAAGCTAAAGAAAAACTAGTAAGAAGCGGGCAATTGAGGTGGAGTTGGACTGTGAGATGCCCTGTGTTCCAAATATATATATATATATATGTATAGATATATTTAATAGATTATATGTATATGTGAATTAACAATAGATAAGTTAATATCTGGCTCGATATACAGATATATTGGCATAGACCTTCAAGTCTCGGTTATGTTTCTTGCCTTTTATGTTGCACACCCAATCACAACAATATGCTACCCCTTTTCGCACCAACTAGTGCTTACAGGGTATTTAAAAGCAAGGCTTCCAATTATGTGCGAGCCTCAGACAGAGGGGACTAGAGGGAAAAGACAGTCAGACAGACAGAAAGACAGACAGACATACAGACAGCTGGTAAGCCATTTGCCGGTTCGTTTGATGCTCAGGACATAGGTAAACAAATTACGTGCAGCATTTATAATCCGCTACACAAAAAAAAAGAAACGAAACCCAAAACAACAGTTGTGTTTTTTTTTTCTATTATTTTTCTTTGAGACGAAAAAAGGTGGCAAAAGGCCACACAAATTGGCCAACAAGGCAAACAGCAATTGGCAGCAGCCGCAGTCAAATCACAGTTGCAACACATTTATTGCTGACTGCTGTTGCTGCTGCTGTTGCTGCACGCCTGTTGCCTGAACAGTAGAAGAGCAAGCAGTTGCCACACACGCACACACACACACACACACACACACACACACAGAGAAACTGTCTCTTGTGGTATCAAATGGCAGTGTGGAATTTCTCTCCCTGCGCTCTCTCTCTCTCTCTCTCTCTCTCTCTCTCTCGGTGTCTCTCTCTATCTTTTTGGCTTGTAATGGGAGGCTTGTCAGCAGGCGCACATGAGCTGAGTAGTTGAGTATCTGAGTGTTTGAGTGTTTGAATGTGTGAATGTGTGAGTGAATGAATGAGTTGACCAGCAGCGCTTTTGGCATCTCTGCACTCGTTTGCACTTGAACTTAAAGCGCGCCGCCTGCAAGTATGCAGCACAAAAAACACAAAAACACAGAAAAAAATGAAAGAAAAAAGATGTGAAAACAAGAAAATACACGCAGTGCGAGAACTTGGGGCCAGGTACTAAATTCGAGACGATAATTGATACACGGCGGATGGAAAGCGCAAAAGCGCAAAAGCGCACAAGCCAAAACCGCAAACAAACAAAGTTGAGTGGTGCACGAATCGTTGCTGCTGGTGGTGCGGATGGTGCGGGTGTTGCGGGTGATGCGGTTGGTGGCTAGTTGCTTGGTTTACCCGGCGGATGGTTGTGCAGGCTACCCTGCAACTGACAGGCGCCGCAATATGGCAAGAAGGGGGATTGTAAGCTAAATTTGCACTTTGTGGCATCAAGTGTAGCACAAAAAGAATGGAAGTTGAATATAAAATTGTACGAAATCATGGCAGCGACTGGCAAGCTACTCTGGAAAGCTCAAAGCTATAAAGCTTAATAAATATTTGAAACAAAATTTTAAATACAATAATTGTAACTTAATTATTGTGGATTTGATTTAATCAATATTTGTTGTAGCCGGGTCACTATACAACATATATGTTTATTTATAATAGTAATAAATTTATTTAAATATAAGAAAACTTGTATTTCAAACTTAGAATTTTAGGTTATTGTTATTGTCATATCCATAAATTAGCATTATGAGTGAGGAATGTAAAACAATCTATCAGGTTTTCAATTTCATAGACTTTTTAGAAACATATCTACTTTATATTTAATACTCTAGATAAAAAGTTTAACTCTTTTGTTGCCAGCTTTTCTTTTAGAGTTTCTAATTTTCAAGCATATATTATATACTATATATTATGTATATGCTCGTACTCATTGCCCGCCTTTATTGTTGTTTACAGGGTATGTAAAAGAAAATGCCAAGCAGCCATAGCAACACTGATGTCAGCATCTGTGTGTGTGTCTTATTATTGTTGTTGTCGTTGTCGTTTAAAAGCGTTTTTTTTTGTTGTAAGCAGCTTAACAATTTTTGTGTTGCTGTTGTTGTTGTCGTCATTTGGTAATAATAAAAAGTATTTTGATTTGATTATTGCTCGTTAGCGCAGCTCTCGCTCTCTGTCTCTGTCTCTGTCTCCCTCGCACTCGCACTCGCCTAGCAGCCCCTCACCCCCCGCTGTCCCGCCAGTTCACCCACTCAACCACTCAAGCCACATTTTCGGTCTGCGCTGATCGACTCATTAACTCACTTATTTGCCGCAAAGTGCACACAACAGACATGCCCTACCTTCCCCAAAAAAAGGACGAAAATGTCCTTGGAGCGCTTTAAAGCGCACAACGCGCATCTTTCGGTTGCGCTGTTTAAAGGCCGCCACGCAACTGACAAGTTTGGCTGAGCCACGCAAATGAGTTATTAGGCAGCCCCCTGCCCCTTGCCCCTTGCCGTTTACCACGACTAACCGCCGCTTTAATTAAGCCAAAAAACTATAAGCGATAAACATTTTGCCGTCATGTCTAATCGATTTCCGTCGTGCGTTGCACGTCGCGTATACGCAACGTTTTTCCATGCAAGCGGAAGAGCTCGCACAGTTGTAACTGTAAATGTGACGGTAGCTGTTAATGTAACTATATTTTGTGACAGCCATGTGGTTGTTGCTGATGTTGTCGATGTCGATGTTGATGATGATGTGTCCTGAAGGATCTTAAAAATACACACGTGTAATCGTAATTACAGCATGTTTAACTTGTTGCAGCAGAGTCGCGTTTGCGCTTATCGGAAATTGAACAGACAGGCAACATTAGAGTCCACACCTACACATCCTCCTACGCCACCCCCACCCCCACCACCTTCAACTCTCAACTATAGTTTTATATAGTTTTCAAGCTGATTAAAGTGACTAAATGCGGTCAAGTTTCCTACATTCGTAATTGTCAACAAAATAAATATATATATCATTTATAAATAACATTTTCCAAATGGAGCTAAAGAAAGACATGAAATGTTATCATTCCAAAATATACAATTAAATGTAATTTAGCTGAGGGATTAAGGATTAATTCGAAATTCAATAGGTATAATCATAATTGATACTAAATATAAAGCGATATTAAGTATTTCTCAAGCTTCTTTGTGCTGCCGAATGTGGCATGTGGCATGTGGCAATAAATAAAACATATAATTGTTTTTCTTGCTGTTTTGTTGCATATCATTTACATGTATTTTGTCAATTATGTTTATGGGTATTTATTGATCATAAATGCGTATTTATGATTTCATGCGAGCGCTGTGCACAAAATTTAGCCACACATTAAGTAAACGAGTTAATTTCACAGTTGTGACCCCCTCCCCCCCTCCTCTTTTCCTCCCTAACATCGCCCACCCCGCAGCTGCCTTTAGAGCCAACCACTTGCCACAAAATTCATGTCAAGTATCTGTCGTGTCGGTTCACATCGTCTGTCCTCTGTCCTCTGTCCTCAGCCGTCTGTCCTCTGTCCTCTGTATGCTGTCGTGTGGTTTAAGCAAACGAATTTCAAGCTGAGTTCGACTGACTTGCTCGCTTGATTGATTGTCATATTCATATTCATAATCATACTCATACTCATACTCACATATACACTCATTGTCATTCAAGTGCAATCTCTCTCTCTCTCTCTCTCTCTGTCTCTCTGTCTATCTCTCTCGTTCGCTCTGGTTCTGCCTAGGTTTTGTCTACTTTTTTTTATGGCTTTTGTTTTGTGTAAACACTGGCAGGAGGCAACGTCAAAATGGCAGCTTAACACGAAGCTGCTCACGTCGCTTAGCTCATGAATATGCACACACTGTCAGGGGGGGGGGGGGGGTTCCTGTGCTTTGTAGGTGAGGACTGTAAGAAGACCATGCCCCCCTTTAAGGCGGCTGCAACGTCATCGGAGCCGCCGCCGCCGCCGCCGCAAGCGCGTTATTTAATGAGTCATTAGCCGGCGGACATTTCGAGACCAAAGTTTTGGCCTGGTTTGCAGCGATTGCTGATGCGCCGTGACACACACACACACACACACACACACAGAGAGAGTGGGGCAGAGAGGAGGTGGAACCGTGTCAAAGAGCAGAAGAAGAAGCAGCAGCAGCGGTGGCAGCGACAGTTGTCAGTTGTGTTGCAGCTGCAGGGGCGACAATTATGTGGCGTCTGCAGTTTTAAGTGCGCCTTTGCATGTCGCGCTGTTTGCTCAACACAGAAGGGGTGGGGGGTGGTTGGCGGTGGGCACAGGACATAGGCATAGGCATTAACACACAATGTAAACATTGCATAAATACTTGTAAGCCAGCGCTTCTGCATCGATAGCAGTGGCAACTGCCAACTTGTTGGCCAAATTCCACAACTCCAAAAGCTCAACGTATGCCCTGTAAAAGGGCTGCCAAACGGGTGGCATGCAACACTGCCAAGCTTAACTCACAGTCGAGTAACTAAACATTGGGAAAATTTAAATAAAATTGTAACAAATTCCACTTAAAAAAGAGGAAATTTGCTTGGATATGTTGTTTATATATATAATCATATATGACTAAATATTCAGTTAAAATCGGTGTTTTTACTGTTTTGGATGCACAGGGCATCTGGCAGTCGCGCATGCTCGCTTCTTTTCCATTGAACTCCTTTTGGTTTTTACTCTTCTGCCACAACAAAATCGATGAAATTGTTTGACGCTCGCATGTGTGTGTGTGTGTGTGTGTGTGAAGACATACTGTCTAACTGTCTGACTGCCTGCCTATGAGCTACTCCCTTCGCAACCCCCCCGACCATGCACGCCCCTGAAAGTTGCCAAGTTGCCACTGATTTGTCGCATTCCCTGCGCAATGTGACAAACGTTAATTTTTGTGCCTTGTTTTGCATACAACAACAACAACAAAAAAAAAAATGAAAAGAAGAAACTTTTGCACCGGTAAAGCGTAGCCAAAGGGTAGGAGGTAAGGGTGGGGGGAGGGGTGCATGTTGTGGTTTGGGCTGTTGCTGCCACGACATTGCGTGCGTCGTCTTAGTTACTTGAGCAATTTATGGCAAATTAAATAAATTTATCATTGTGGCCAGGTTGCGGTTGGTTGTCCTCACCCCCTACTGCCAACCCCCTTCCCTTTGCCACATAGCAGCTGCCTCAACTGCCGCACAGACAACAGTCCAGTTGCAGCTAACCGAACCACAAAATAATTGTCATTTGCTGCTCGATTGCTGCCCACGTGAAACAAAAGAATTGTCGCAGTTGTCGCCTGCGACTGCAATCGAATGTTGCTGCCGTTCTTGTTGCTGTTGTCGCTGTTGCTGTTGCTGTTGTCATCGCCTGCTGCCCCTCCTTGCCACTAAGTAAAAGTGTCAGCGAGTGCCTGGCACCAAACAAGCCAGCGCAAGTTGTTCGCCAACTTTCTTAAATACTTTTGCGGCTTTGCCCCTGCTGCAACAGCAACTGCTGCCGCCAGCAAACAACAGCAACAGCAACAATATCACTAGCAGCAGCAGAACAACAACAACAATTAATGCCGCGTGCTTTGATATTGGCAATACAAAAATACAGCCTGTGACTCTTGACTCTCTGTCGGTCTTTTTGGTATTTGGACAACGTGGCGTATGCGTGATTTTATTTACGCTGCTCCCAAACAGTCTATATCGACATACACATCTATTGCTTGCCGAGATGCAGATTCCACAATTTCTAATTATATAACTAATTTTCATATTATTGAAAAAAATGCCCAAAAAGTTTATTTCAAGTTATGCATATAAGGCTTATGTATGTATATTTGATAAGGATTACAAACTGTGACTAAATTGGTCTCGTGCTGCAAAATTAAATCCGTTTTGGCAAAGTTATTGGTCTTTGAAATCTTGAAAGGGTATTTATAGGGATTTGGACACTTTACTAGCTGCAAATTTTGTAATTTCTGTCTTGATTTTTGACAGAAAAATTAACTTTGTCAGAATGACTTTTACTTTACTTTTTTATACTTATTTTGACACCCACATTCAATAGAAAACAAAACTTCGAGGATCTAAGATAAAAAAAAAAAATGTTGACCAGAGTAAATGCTTTTTTTCCCAAAAAAAATTGGTAAATAAATATTTTTCAAATTGCATAAACTTTAGATGTGGAATTTAAGTGGAGGTCAAATAATGACCAAAATGGCTTCGCGGTTGGCAATCGGTTTAGTTTTGACAAAGTTACGGGAGTTTGAAGTCTGGGAAAGTGATTTATAAGGCACTTTTCGTTGATTGGGCACTTTACAAGCCAATATTTTTGTCACTTTTGGCGTGATTTTTGACAGAAAAATGAAACACCACAAAATCACTTTTTGTATAGTTTTTTATACTAATTGATACACCCACAATCAATTAAACGTAAAATTTCAAGATTCTATATTTTGAAAAATCAAAATTGGTAAGGGTCCCCCCTTATGCTTTTTTCGCCAAAAAATCATTTTATTTTTTTTTTTAAAAATTCATAAACTTGAGATGTAGAGTTAAAGTAGATGCCAAATAATGATCAAAATTGCCTCGGGATTGACAATCGGTTTAGATTTGTCAAAGTTGTGTCAGTTTGAAGTCTGGGAAGGTAATTTTTCGTTGTTTGGGCATTTTACAAGCCCATTTTTTTGTCATTTTTGGCGTGATTTTTGATTGAAAAATTAAAATCGTATAGTTTTTCATACTAGTTGAGACACCCACAATGTGCTACAAATTTCATGATCGGGCAATAAACAAAGAAGTTATTTTCAATTCAATGCAATATAGTTTGGGGCCAATGGAAGAAGAAGAAGCAAAGCAATTGCATGCGTGTGTGTGTTGCCATGTATGAATACAGATAAATAACTTGAATGAATGCAAGACCTTGGATCAGGGTATATCCTAGTCGGGCACTCTCGACTAGAGCACTCATACTTGTTTTTTTTTATTGCTGCTGATAAAAAAGCGCAGCAATGCACATAAATATATATTATATATAGTATATATGGTATATATGCCCTTATTTATGTATTTTATATAATTTCGAGTCTTGAGGCCATCCAACTCATATGCAAATCAGCCCCCTCTCCCCATTGACAACCGTTTCATACCCCTGCCGTCTACGAGCGCTCATCATGTGTTGTGCTATCTTGTGATATATCGCTGAGCAATTAAATGTTATCGGAAACAGAGACGTCCAAAGAGATAGCAACACGAACAGCACACACAGAGGGAGGGACAGAGAAGGAGTGCATGGTGAGAGAGAGAGAGAGAGAGAGGGAGAGTGATGGACAATCAGAATCACACGGACATGGACACGGCTACGTCCAAAAAATTGTCATTAATCATCGCGAATGACGCGCGCTGCACGCAATGCCAACAACAACAACAACAACAACAACAACAGCAGCAACAGTAGCAACAACAGCAACAATCATAATAACAATTTGTGGCCAAATATTTGTGGGCCTTTCGACCGCAATTTTCTATTGCCAACTGCCTGCCCAACGAATCGACTCACATATCATGTTAAACAACCACACTCTGCGCCTCACTTCGCCTCCCCCTTGACACTGCCAAACCCCAAGCAGCAGCAACAGCGGCCAGAACTGCAAGTGATTCAGACATACATACATACATATGTACATATGTCATACAGACAGACATACATATGTCAGCTATGATGCAATATTCATGAATGCCACTTTCGGACCGAGTCTCTCTCTCTCTCTCTCGCTCTCTCTCTCTCGCTCTCTGGCGATATCGTGATCTCAGCAAATGTGCTTTGAATGTCGTCATGACAATGACCCAACTCTGACTACTCTGGCTATATACTATATACACATGTACATACATACATACATATATGAATGTGTATACATTATGCATGTGCTAAGCAGTGTTATCTTATCGGTATATCAGCTAATTTCAATAATTACACCGCCTACACTTCCCTGACTTCCCTGAGTTCCCTGACTTCCCTGACTTCCCCGAAACAAGCAAATGCAAGCATTACTCATTAAAGTTTGCTTCAAGCTATCTAAGTTCGTCTTAAGTAGTGCAAGCATCCATTACTGATTAATTGTTTATCAAAGTTTGTGCCATATAAAACAGTTGCAAAATAGCCAGAAATATGGGTCAAAGTTGTTAAACTATATATTTATACACATTTTATTAATCAGCAGCAATTCTTCAGTTGACCTTCTCTAGTTTGTAATCATTTTAATTATCATGTTGTAACCAGGTTTTTTTTTTCAGGGTAAAGTCTGGTTACTTTTTGTATAAACGTCAACTGTATTTAAAGTTTTTCAGGTAACAAATTGAACCACTAAAATCAGCTGCACTTTGTTGTTGTTGTGTTGTTGGCTTGTTCTGCATGTTCTCTTTTATAATTATTATCATTATTATTACTCATGTAGAACTGCTTATTATTATTATTCATCTTATACCTCGAAACAGTCATTTGATTTTTTTTCTTATCCTCCATGGTCACATTACTCACATTTATGCAGTTATTGGCGTGACTAAAGTGACTAAAGTGACTAAAGCTTCATTAGCTGATTCACACACAACATCTTCAAATGATTATATTTTTGACTTTAAAATCCCAGAATTGGCATGAATACCCCTAATGTCGCAGGCAACTTAAGCGTACTGCATCTAATTCAAATGCAAATGAATGCTTTAGTGAATCAGAGCTGCTTTGCTGACAAGGTCTATAGTATGCTATGAATAAACATTCGCAATACAAATAAATATCCATAATCAAAAAGAAAAAGAAAAACAAAAAGGAAAAGGAAAAGGAGAACAAATCCAAATCCAAACAAAAATGTGCAACTGCAACTGCAACTGCAACTGCAACTGACACTCGTATTCATCTGTCCATTCGAATGCATTCATTGCTGCATATTAATGTGTAGCGCACTTCCCCACCCCCCCCGCCAACACCCTTAAACATATTTGTATGAAATTCATTCAGATTTTATAGTCGTCGGCGCGGCACTTCTGTGGCTTTAATTCCGTTGGAGATGCAAGATGCGATTGGGATTGGGTTTGGATTTGGATTTGGGATTGGGATTGGGATGGGCATGAGCATGGTGATGGATTGGATGTGTGTGATGAGAATGGCATTTGCATTGGCACGCGTAACTTATGATGCTGCTGCCAAATGCATCAAGCATTTGCATTAGCATCTAGCGGCAGCAGCTGCCGCAGTGCATCAGGCGATGATGTCAAGTCGCGGCCAGCAATTGAAATTGCAATTACAAATTGCAATTGCAAAACGGCAAAAAGGCGAAACGGCAGAGCTGTTCACATGTCATACGAGACGTCCCCCTTATCTCTGCCGTTCCGCCGCCTCTGTGCCTATCTCTGCATCTTAAGCGATCTCTCTGCGCAGCTGCGACGACGACGACGACGTCGCTGTCATTTATCGTTGACGCTCGATTAAAATTCTTGGCGTAATTTAGCAATTGCTAGGATCGCGGCTATTTGGGGGGTGGTGAAGAGAGGACGGGGTAGGAGAGGACGGGGTATGTGGAGGTGGAGGTGGAGGCGGAGGCGTTGGCAGCATCATCGCTGATATGAAGTCAACTCGTGCATCGCATCGCATCGCATAGATTCAACAGGCAGTAACCCAGTAAACTCGTTACCAAAAAGGCGCAGCATTCGCATTTATGAGACGCGGTAAATACCCTGCAATTGCGCAAATTGCCGCTTAATGGCCAGGTGTGTGCGCTTAGCGCAATGGTAACTAAAAGATACAATTACATATTTATGCAGCAATTCAATTGAAACAGTTGCATACAATGCTGTACAAAAAAATGTTTATGAACCGCTGAGACACCCTGTCATTTTGTAAATTACCTTGTGATTGGCCAGGTGTATCACAATTCTCCAAGTAACTGAAAGATACTTAAGTATCTTCAGACAGATGCAGAAATTTAAACGAAATCTGTATCTATACGAATTAATTGATAGTCAAAAACAGTTAGGGCCGCTATTCACTATTCAAATTGGCTATAAACACAAGAAATACCCTGCAATTGCACAAATTGCTTTAAAATTGACACTATTATTTGCCTAGCAACCGAAAGATACTTTTGTATCTTTGCCGGAATTCCAGCGAAAGCGTTAGCCATTATTTCTAATATCTGCGCATGTTTTGAATATCAATTTTTATTTGGACGTTCTATATGCGTACATATGTATATATATGTGTGATCTGCCACGCCCACTTTTGGCGAGGCAGCCCATCTGCATTGAGTGCTTTTCGAGTGCATCGTGAATCGTGAATCGCTTGGACTGTTTATGCGAATATTTCGATTGCGAGTCGCGCAGAAATTCATAAAATCAAAACGCGCCGCAGCGCTAACAATTTATTGTAACATGCAACAAGCTCAGCTGTAGCTGTAGCTGTAGCTGTAGCTGTTGTGGCGTATCTGTGAGATACTTTATGCGGTATCTGCACTGCGCTCGTAAATTCATTCTGCTCGCTGCGCTTGTCATTTGTCATGCAAGTCAGCCAGTCAGTCAGTCAACCAGTTAGTCAGTCAGTCAGTCAAGTCAACATTTTTGTCACTGATGCTGTTGCTGTTGTTGTTGTTGTTGCTGTTGGGCCTCGATTTGCATAAGACAAGACAAGTTGCAATGCCATCGATGCTAATGCATGACTATGATATGGCCTGTAACTTACAATCCTCACTCTACAGATAGTTCGGCTCAGACAGACTGACAGACAGATATTTGTAACAAGCATTTAAAATGTTCTCTACTTTATTTTAGATTTTTATTAGTATTATTTATGTATTATTTAACTTGTTAAATTATATTACAACAGCCAAAGACTTCCGCGCCATATGCTTTTTACAGGGTATACGGCGTGCGCTCGATTCCGTATTCAAGTGTTGCAGATACACGTGCCACAAAATGCGTTATGGCTCTAAGCAATTAATTGCGCGTATTAACAACAATTCTGAGTGTTTGTGTTTTGTGTGTTGCCTGTCAAAATATTTGTATTTCGCTGAGGGGCTGAAGAGCTGAAGTGCAATTGAATTGGAGTTGGAGTTGGGCCTTTTGGCATTGCCCATTGGCCCATTGGCTCATGGCCAAGCTAAGACTGGAGTCAAGGTTAAGTCGTGCGCTGGATTAATCGGTAATCGATAGCCAAGCGATTTATCGATTCAATTGGCCAGCGCCCAGTTAAGCAATTCGCGTGTCAAGAGAGTCAAAGACAGCTGCATAAATTTGCATGCGAAATATGACAGATAAAGTAGCGTGTCTTGTAGCTTGTTGCCTGCATCTAACTGGCTTATTGTAGAATAGATATAGAATACATATGTTGTGCCGTGTTGTTGACTTATTTATGGAGCGACTGTCTTGACTGACGTGACTGACTGACTGACTGCAGCTTTAAGTCGTTGGCGTTGGCGACTGCAACAAAATGAACTTGTCAACAATACAATGAAGTCACGTATTTAATCAGCTAAACATTATGCCCGTTGTATGAGGCTGTCTCGATGAAAATGCGGAAAATGGAAAATAGACCGGGATAACGGGAATGGTAATGGCAATGGCAATAGGACTGAGAGTGGCAGTGGCAGTGGCAGTGGCAGTGGCTCTGCAAAAAACTTGCTGGCTTCAGTCTACATTTTGTGCAAAATACAAACAAAATCAAATCTCATTGCAAAAAAAAATATATAAGAAAATACAAGAAACTTTCTTATAATCAACTCCAGTTCTCTCTCTCTCTCTCTCTCTCTCTCTCTCGCTCTCTCTCTCTCTCAACGCTTGGGCTTTCGTTGTGCCATTTGCTATTTTCTATTTGCTGTTTCAGTTTTTCTTTTTCTTTATAATTTTTTTTCTATATTTTTTTAGAATTTTGCACGCGTTTCAGCAAGCAAATTACGTGCCGCAACATACGCGCCCACTTTTATTTTTTTTTTTAGGGGCAGCAGGCGGCAGTGGGCATGGCCGCATGCCCAATGGCATTTTGACATTTTTGTTAATGGCATAAGCATCAAATTACACACACGAGGCCCGTCACGACAAGCAGCAAACAGCAGCACTGAGATACAGAGATACAAATACAGATGCAGATACTTACAGCTAGAAGTGTAGCTTAAGCTGTAGATACTGTTTTTTTGCTTCTTCTCTTTTTCTTCTATTTTGTTGTTGCTTCTTTTTTTTTTAGAGCGTATTCGGTTACGCTAGCTGCCGCTGCCGCTGCCGCTGGGCAGTTAAAGGGTTTGGGCTGGGCTGCACTTTAATTTGTTGCCACAATTGAAGCCTGCACAAACAACAAACAACAAGCAGTGAGCAGTGAGCAGCTGCCTCCGCTTCGAGTCCGGGACCTGGCCCTGAAATGTGGAGTTTGTTGTCGCACAGCAAACAAACAAACAAACACACACACACACAGACACACCAACAAAGGCGGGGGCCAAACAATGCTGTTGCTAACTGTATTTGTGGCAGTCACCGTTACAAGCAGCCAGTCACACTTACAGTCACTGGTTGCAGTTGCTGTTGCAGTCACACTTGCAACAGTCACAGACGAGCGACTGCAAATAGAAATGCACTTAACAGTTTTGAACACATTTTTAATTGTGCTCACACACACACACACACACACACACACATGCACACCAACACACACACACACACATACACACACTTGAACAGCGCTTACATCAGCGCATGAGCATCGAGCTAGGCAAACACTCACACACACACTCACACACACACTCACAAACACACACACAAACACTCACACACAGTAGTCGCATCATTTATTTATATAGCAGATCTCATTTCGGTGCTTATTTCATTTGCTGACTGCTGCTGCTTAAGCTTTTGTTCGCTTCTTCCTTCTTCTTCCTATTTTGCGGGTTCTTCAGGAAACGCTTGACGCAAGTTTCAAGCTTTTGTGCCAGCAGCCTTAGAATTACATGCACATATGTGTATGTGTGGGTGGGTGTGTCTGTGTGTGTGTGTGTGGGCGTTGCATTGTACTAAAAATAAACAGTTTGCAGGCGCAAACAACAACAACAACAACAGCAGCAACAAGAGCAAATTGTTAGCCCCTGTGAAAATAAGAAAAATAAATTATGAAGTCATTCGAGATGCACAGATTAGAAACCAGAGCGAAATAGGCACACACAGTGCCCCATATCAGTAAATTAACGACTTTTGTGCAACAACAAAAATTTTAAGAAAAAACTACACAAATAAATAAGCATTAACCAACAGTCGCTCAACGAGCACAACTAGCAAATGCCCTGTTATACATATATCTTGGCATTACCCAATTTCAGAAACTTTATCATATATTAAGAATATAATATTTTCTAGTTTTTATATTTCAAACAAAATCATAGCTCGATTATAAACGAATTGTTTCTTTGAATTATTAACTTAATAAAAAAAATATTTGATTATTTCTCAATTTTAACCATTTTGCTGAATTTTCCATTATTTTTTTCATAGAAAGTTTTTCCAATATAAAAAAAACGTATTTCCTCAGTTTACTATACATTAGGTATTTGAGAACCCACGTAAAAAATGTATTTATTTGAATTCCTCTAGTTTCTTGGTTTCAAGCGATTTTAAATAAAGCAAAAAAATTAATTAATTTTAAAATTACTTTCATATTAAGAGAAAATTAACTAAATTTGGAAATTCGTGCCCAGTTGGTTCCAGGGGAAACAAATTAATTCAGCTCGCTTTTTTCTGAGTAACAAATTGAAATGCTTTACCCCAAATAGTTGCTGAGTGTGAAAATAGCAAATTTATAATTTGGTACTCAAGCGGAATTATTTATTATGCCCTTTTACTTTACACATTCTTAATTTGAGGCATTTTGCCAGTTGTAAGGTATTTAATAACCCACATGTCCAATTAAATGCCATCAGCTGTGCATTTGAAAAACGACAAAATAAAGCAAATTTCATCATTTCAATAAAACCGAATGCGAAAATAAAAATCAAGAATAAAATCGTTGTTATCTTGTTAACGGCTGCCGCCGTTGCAGCTGTTGTTGCTGCTGTTGTTGCTACTGTTGCTGCAGTCGTCACAGATAAAGTTACATAGATGCAGCTACAGATACAGATACATATATATCTACATATACATATAGATATACAGATTCAGATACGGCTGCAAAGATGCGGCAGCACACATGCAATTTAATGAAGTCAAGGATGACATTGTCGTAAATACATTTAACTGCAAAAACACACACAGGGACACACACACACACACACATACACAGAGACACCGCAGTTTACAGTTTTTAATTTCTATGTACCTTTGTCTTTTTACATTGTGTTCTTTCCTGTGTATCAAATGACCAAATCCGTTCGCATCAGCTAGCTCTCTCTCTCGCTCTCTCTCTCTTCCCATCTTTCACTCTCCCTCTCTCTCTCTCTGTCTCTATTTTTTCTCCAGCTAGCGCTGACCGTGACCAAAGAGGCCTAGAAAGTGAGAACTATACACGACAATGAGCAGCGAATCTCTCAACACGAATAGAGAGAAACGAAATTTCCTTGAGTCATATTATTTATTAGAACAAAAGATTTACAATCCGGAAATATAAACATAGCACAGTTACAGCTAGTTAGATAAAGAGCCACATAACTGCAGCTGGCTGCATAAATATATATTTGCATGTATATCTTTAAATATTTGATATTTGCACTTTGATATTATATTAAGTACATTAGTTTTCCTTGGTAACATAAACAGCCTTTACCGTAAGTTGAGCTCTCTTCTCTCTTCTCTCTCTGTCTTTCTCTTTCTCTTTTGTGCTGTATTCGCAAACGTTTTGCAACCTTAAAAAAGAATCTCAATTTGCAATTGTATCTTCATTTACATATATATATATATCTTCAACATATTTCCGTTGTCTCTCCTGAATACTTTGTTGCCTACGGTTTTCAATGGGTTTGGTAAGGTCAAGTATTGAGTTGCAAACAGTTGAGAAAGAAACAGAACAGAGATGAAAACAAATGTTTGCCTACTTTTCTTGTGCCTGTGATTGCTCAGCTTAAATTTCGCACTTGTGCAATAAGCCAGTTAATTGTTGAAAATCTACAAACTTGCCACAAAGTCAAGTGCAAATGCAGTTGGGTTGAACTCAGTTGAAATCTAAGCGCAACTCAAAGCCAAAACCAAAACCAAAAGCGAGATGCAAACGCAGCTTCAAGTGTGGCCCTCGCAATGTTTAAGTGCTTTTCTGTGTGAGTGTGCGAGTGTGTACGAGTGTGTGTGTGTGTGTGTTGAGTTGCTAAGGCATTCGCTTCTCTTATTTCTAAATTAAGATGTTTGTGCAAATTAATTGGTCGCTGGCATCATTATTACAAAAGCGACAAACAATTAGCCTAGATTTGTGCACGCCGGCGATTGAGACGAAAGATAGTGTGACCGACCGAATGCCATCAAGTATTATTGTTGTCTTCTATTCTATGTTATTCTATTCTATTCTATTCTATTCTATTCTATTGTATTGTGTTGTTTTGAGCAGCAGTCTCCCGCCTGTGGCGCCAATCAGTGCAGCTGCTGCACTCGCACTCCCACTCCCACTCCTGTTCCTACTCCTTCAACATGCATCGCAACTGCAACTGCCACTGCAACTGATGCAATTGAGCGGCAATTAAATGCGGATGCCATTCACTGATTGAAATGAATTGAACCACAAGCCACACACAATGTATGTGTGTGTATGTGTGTGTGTCTTAAATTTGTGTGTGTATTTGTGCAACCGCAAACAAACCGCAAAGTTGCTCCTCTTACAGTTGTTGTTATTGTTATCATATTTTATGGCGCTTTCATTGATTAGATCTGTCGATCTGTCGATCGTTTTGCCAAACTTACCCATATAGTTGTTCCAGCCATGCCCCTCTGCAGCGGCAAGCAGCACCCAAAGCAGCCACGTGGCCGCCAGGGGCTGCAGTAGCCAAGCCATGGCCTCCGCCTTCGCCTCCGACTCCCTGGTCGCTTCGCTTACGGCTCGCTTTCACTCTCACTCGTTGTTGTTGTTGTTGCCACTTGCTTGCCGCGCAGCAGCGTTGCTTTCTGCTTGACGTCGTTCGTAAAACGCAACTGCAAAAGATTGCAACTGCCTATTTAGCAGTTTGGTTGCAGCAGCAGCGACTGCTCTTGGAGTGGTGGCCATACAAATGTTAAACAAATGTTGGCAAACAAAAAACTAGAACCTCCCCCCCCTCGCCCAACGCCATTCCCTGGGTCCATGCCACCCGCGGCGCTGGGCAGCAGCGAATAAAACTGCCAGCGGGGGCGACACCGGACAGTAGAGATGCTTCCGGGGGCAAAGTCAAAGCATTAACACCCAGTACAGTAACAGTCAAGCAGCCAAGCAGCCATACAGCCAAACAGGACATAGCCACACACACACACACACACACACACAAAAGGATATTTTCACAAGCATTTCCGTTACAAATGAAAGCAATGAAGAGGGCCCCCGCTTTGCCCCCAAATTGTGCCGCATTGGACACTTCCGTCTTTGTCTATGCGGGTGTTAAAGTGAAAGAAGAACACTGTAAAAAAGGCCAAACCGAAAAGAGCTGGAAACACAGGACAGGACACTGGACACAGGACACACACTGTGCCAAAACAGTGAAAGAGTGGGGTAGAGGGGACAGTGGGCAGGGGGCGGGTGGGGGCAGCAACTGGAGCACATTAAATGTTGCTTAATTTTAAATAACGCAATATTTTCAAATGGCAAAATACGAGAAATGAGAAATGAAATATGAAATATGAAAAAAAAAAATGATGAGAAAAACTTGCGGAAAATTGAAGAAAATTCACGGCTTGCTTTCAGGCAGCGCGCCTCATCAGCATTCAATTGTTCAATTGTTGTCGACAGTCGCATCAAAATTTCAAATTCCTTTCTACGTATTTTGTTATATCTATGTGCGGGGCAGGGATGGAACATCACTGCGGTTATCGAGCAAAGCGTATGCTGCTCAACCTAACCTCAAAACAAACTTGGCTGTGAAATTGAAGGGCATGTTTGAGTTGAGTTTTCTAATCAATTTCGATTAGTGGAAAGCTCGAACACGAATGCTTTCAAAAGTAAACAAAAGTAGACATAAAACTAACTGTATATATATGTAATACATATATATATATATATTAGACACCGTTATTAAATATTGTAGAGCTGCAAAGTTACCTTCAATATTGCTGGTAGATTCTAGGCGAAATTTAAGCTCATATGCTGAGAAATAACTTTCAGAATAAAGTTTAAAACATTCTTTCTTATATCTTTTCAATTAATTTATTTTCTGTGCTACAATTTTGTGCGGCATTTGAAACTGCTGGGAATCCAATTTTGTTGCAAATCAAAAATTTCACATTTTCCAGCTATATAGTTGAGATCTGATGACAATTCTCGTTTTCTTTCTTCTGAAAAATGTTTGTAGGGCTACTAAAAAAAGAACGTTCCATATGCCAAAAGTTTCAATTAGCAAACTGTTTATTCAGTTCACATGACGCTCTCTCTCTCTGTTGCTCGCTGTTGCTCGCTGTTGCTCGCTGTCTCTGTCTGTCACACTGTCGCTACGCCAAATTGTGCAAATATTGCATAAAATGTTCGCGCATAAATTACAACAAATTGCGCGAATATTATACAGCAACAAAAAAAATAGCAAAGAAAAATAAAAAAAAACGTCAGATTTCATGTGGTGCTGTAATGAACTTGAACTTGAACGAATACCCTTAAGGCCTCACTCCTCACACCCGCTCACCCCCTCAACCGCTCAACCGCTCACCCGCTCACCACAGCACCATCTACCTCTGGCCATGTGTGTTTGTTGGTATAGCCATGGCGGGGGAGGGGGTTGTAGATTTGACCATCTGCGTTTTTCATGAGTGCGAAAAAACGTCGAATAATCGAATACGCGAATGCTTGAATATTGAATGCTTTTGAATGGTTTGAATGCTTTGAATGCTTTGAATGCTTTGAATGCTGTGACGTGAAAGGTTTTTCTGCTGTTGTTGCTGTTGTTGCTGTTGTTGGCTTCATTGCGGTATCCGTATCTGTGAGATACGCGTAAAAGCTTTGTAGTTTATGCGCCGTTTGGCAAAATGCCTGCCTGTATAATATATATATATATATATATATATATTTTTTAAATTATTAAATGAGATACAACAAAAAGCAGTTGCTGCTGCTGCTGCTGATGTTGCTGCTGTGGTTGTTGTAGTTGCTGCCTATGTTTCAATTAAGTTAACATTAAAGGAATGCTTTTAGTTTCGGCTCGACTGTAAGTGGCCTGCAGCAACAGCAACAACAGCAACAGCAACAACAACAACAACAACAGCCAAGGCAGCCAAGTTGTTGGTTACATAACATGTTACGCATAATAATTGGCGAATTGCAGCACAATGGAGGCTGCCACAGCAGCAACCATCAAAAACAGCAGCAGCAGCAACAACAATATCAACCAGCAACAGGGAGCAGCAACAGGAGCCGCATTACTGTGATGTACGGCATTTGTAGTTTGAGGCGCCACTAATGAGTTGATTTGATACACAATGCCGCTCCATACTAATAACAAGTATTAAAACCTTTTGAATTTGTATGCAACAGGCAAAAAAATGATATATGAACCTATCTATATATATATATATATTTCAGCTTAGCAGCGAAGCAAACACATCGATCTAGGTTTTTAAGTGGCTTGAGGCTCTGAAACTCGACTAGTAATATACATACATACATACATACATACATACATACATATGTGTATTCCATTCATATAAGACACTAGTTGGCTGTGTAAGGTTTTCACCAAAAGCTTCAGGCATCAAAGCTGGTATCTGGACTGTTAATTATTTCTGACATTCCTTATATTCCTTATACATTATTATATATTATTGGTCAGTGGTTGCTACTCAGCTAGATTTAACCAAGAAAGTTAAAATACTATGCTGTGGCTGCTTGAAAATTAAAACGCTTCGATTTAAAAACTGATTTGCATTTTACATACAAAAAAATATATGAAATATTCTTTATTGTAGCTAAGAATACTTTTATAAATGAAGGCAGTGAAGTTCAGATATTGAAATTCTTAAAACTGATTTGTATTTTACATACAAAACAAAATAAATGTATATATGAAATATTAATTATTAATTATTGTGAAATTTATTGATTTCTCGAATATAAGATTTTTAGATTCAAGGCGTCAAATGAGTCATTTAAATATAGCAAAAATAAAAAAATAGGGTTTGCAATAAACTGTGTAAATATTTCAAGCGTTTCTGCAGAGTATTTAAAAAAAACGCTTAATTTTTACTGAAGCATTCAGACTTGTTATTTTTGAACATTTTTTGCTATTCAAAGAGCAGCAAGCGCCTTCATACCCCCCACCCACTTTGTAGGCGCCTTTCAGGCCTTTTTGATTAAACAAAAGTTTTGTGGCAAGTTGTTAATGATGCTGCTGCTGCTGCTGCTGCTGCTACTGCTGTGCTTTTCGCTGCTGTTCATATATGCATGTTTCTGATGGTCTAAGTAGATATAACTTGTATATTCAAATACCATCATTAAAACTCATCTAAGCGTTAGTAAAGTTCACATTTTGCGAGTGAAAAGTCATTAAAATTAATGATGCATAATATTGCAGGCGCTCTCTGCTTCTCTTACTTTTGTGTTCGACTCTCTCAAAGCGCATCGCCTACTCTCCTACTCCCCTACACACCTACTGCCAACCTCCTCTACTTTAGCTCTAATGCCCAATAAAAGTTGGTCTGGCTGTTGTTGTTGTTGTTGTTGTTGTGCTTGTTGTTAGCCTGCTTCTTCTTTTTGCATTTGACATTCCATTGAATGGTGAACAACGCCTGAGAAAATACCCATAACAATAATAAAAACTGCAACGTTGTCACTTGGAAGACGATCCTCAACAAGACAACAAAAAAAAAAATAAATTTTACAAATTCAAAATTTGTTTCATGAAATGCAAACGCTGCAAAAAAAAAAAAAGACAATAACAAAAAACCATTTGTAGAGCACATTTACAGCTGCTGTTGGAGGAATTTGAATTTTTTCTGAATTGAAATCTTTGCTTGTGTGGCAGCTACAAAAATAGTTTTTTTTGTTGTTTTTGGTTCGGCTTCTGCCATATTTGGGCCTGTTATTTATAAGATTTGTCACCCCCCAAATAAAGCAGAGCAAAGGGAGGGACAACAGATTTCTTTTGGTAGGTGTTTTCTTTTTGTTTTGTCGGCAATTTGTCAGGCTGCACAACTTTCGACACTAATTGTTGTTGTTGTTGTTGTTGTTAATGCTGATGCTGCTATTTCTATCGCGCCGCGCTACGTTGTATGTGTCAGATACAAAGATACAGATACACAGATACACAGATACTCGCGAGCTACTGCTGCGATCAGTGCCATAAACGTTTAACGTTCGCAGGCACATTTATTCGATTTATTTGCTGGCTCAGCGAATATTTGGCTCTCTTTCGGGCCTGACGCTTTGATTACGATTTTCTGCAGCCAACAGCGGCAACAACCAGAAAGTAGGTATCCGAAAAGCAAACAGTGGCCATAATTTATAACTGTTTAACTGATAGCAACATTATTTGTACAACAACAACAAACAACTTCTAGAACTGCTGATGCAATCCAAGCGACATTATAGATATAGATACATATCTGTGCATATTATCTATATAAAGCCTCAACCTTCCAACTCTCGATTTAAGCAAGAGCAAACAATGTTCTATCTTGAGCTTTTCATTCCTTATTGCCTGCAGCTGGCGGAATATACATACATACACATTCCATGGAGAACTTTCAAATTAAGAACGAAGCCAAACTTTTTATCGAAAATTTCTTTTGCCCTGCAAGAATATTCTGGCATATGTTGCTGAACAGTTCTTCTGGGTTTCAGCTTGCACTTTATTTTACAAACAGCTTTTGATCCTTATGAGCATTAAGTTATATTCTCTTATTGCGTCTGATGAAATAAGTATTCTTTGGCTTGTAGTTTCGTAAGCATTTAGCTTGAAAAAGTTGATGCTGTTTAATTTATAGATTTTCGGGATCTACCTATTTCAAAATGGTCTTACGTTTTGCTTGTGATCGAACATAATTTGAATCGATCGCTGAAACTTATTTCAAAAATCTATTGAAAAATTCGCTAGTCCTGTTTGGTATTCGATTGAAAATTTATGGGCACACGGCATTTAGCAGTTCTCCGACTCAATCAGAAGAATTTGCTAAGCATGCCGCTCAGTAAGTTAACAAATCAAAAAGTTGGACACTTAACGAATGAATTGACGATCAAAATTACACACAATTTAAAAGTATTATTGCAACATTTATAAAAGCATGGCAAGTTTAAGCTAGCAGAGAAATCTGCCCAGAAATTTGCCAGCCGATTTCATCCGCATAAATAGAGAGAATTCAAAATAACATCACAGATACAATTTTTAATAAACCACAAAGCTGCACATTTGAAACATTTCACACAAATTGTGGGAAACCTCAAGAATTTTAATTTAATTTTAAATATAATTTCAGAGAAAGGATACGAAATTTGAACACAAAAAAAGCGAAAAAAAAAAAATAGAAAAATTATATAGCTTTACACTCCACAGGGGACAAAGAAACGCTTCAGCTGACCAATTTTCAAACTGAAGTTTTACACAAGGCAACAGGAAGGATTTACTCGATCATTGCAAAATTTGTAAAGCAAGAGAAAAGTTTTTTAGAATAACACGACATTTGCACTACACTGGAAGCTGTTTAGGTGTTGGGAACACAAAACTAATTAGAATACAAGGCGAAAACTTGGCGAGAAGGACAACGATCAAGGATCTGTCAAGGGTAAGATGAACCACTCCAAGAGCTGCACTGCAAAACTGTTTTTTAATGTTTTCCAAATTGTAAATTTATAAAAAAAAATGCACAATTTGAAATTAGTTTCTTTTATGTTCTTTAGTTTTTCGTTTGTAATTTTTGATTTGTTTTTGGCACACAATTCGTTTGACTTACTCAAAAAACAAGAAAAAAAATAGCAACTGTTTTTCTGTTGGAATTTTCTAGGAAAAATGGTTAGAAATTTTGGAGAAAAAAAATTGTTATTGAACTGAATGAAGTTGGTTCGCTGAGTGGGTTTTGCACACGCGCCACAGTCCCAGTCCCAGTCGGAGTCGGAGTCGGAGTCGCAGTCACAAGTCACAAGTCGCAAGTCCCAAGTAGCAGTCGCTGCACAACGTAACGCACACGCAAACGCTTCAATTTGAACTGACGCGCCAACGATGCAGCCAGCGCCGGCATCGACTCGCCCAGCGACCCAAGCAGCCCAAACGCCAAGCGCCAAGCAGCCCAGCGCGTCGGAGGAGGCGTGAAACCGAACGACAATGACAACGACGAGCAGCCGAAGCAAACGAAGCTGCCGAAGCAAACGAATCAGCCGAAGCGAAAAAGAAAACGAATGAAGGCGCTCGACGCATTCGCTGCTGCCGAGGCTGCCGAGGCCGCAGACCGTTCGGCCTTACGTTCGTTCTTACGTTCGTTCGTTCGTTCGTTTGTTCGTTCTCGCACACGAAGCTGCCTGTGTGCGGTGGGCTGTGGTGGGTCGGGTCGGGTGGCCACGATGCTTCAATGGGCACAGCCAACCAGGTTGCATTGCTTGGCAACATGCAGGGCTTGACTAACAGCAGCATGTTGCTAACATTTCGACTTGAGCTGTTAAGCTGCTGCGGCTGCTGCTGCTGCTGCTGCTGCTGTTGTTCTTGTTCTTGTTCTTGCACGACAGCAACATGTTGCTCGCTGGTGTGTTGCGCCTGCGCCAGTCGTTTGAGCTTTCGCCAACTGGGGCAACAGGCTCAAGCTTAAGACACACAAGCACTTTATTCGCAACACACTCAATTGCAACTTGTGCGCTTTTCAGTGGGTATTGTTATTTGGTTATGAAAGCAGATATCTACAAATTAACTTTTTTTTTGTTTTTCAAGCAATCTTAGCCAAAGCTAAACATTTTGGCAATAATTAAACAACATCTGATTACAACATAGTTTGAAATCTTCGCAGTTGTGCGATTAAGATCTGAATGTTTTTATAATTTCTATGTACATATATATTTGTATATTGTACCTGCATAGTATATGCAAATAATACATGGAGTGTATTTAATCTGCAGCATTTTTTAGATAACACATTTTTCTTGTTATTTTTTTCATTTTTATTATTCGCCAAACTTATCAGACATGCATAACTCCCCCGTGTCTGTCAGGGGTGGTGGCTGGTTGCTAGGGGGTGCTTGCGGGTTGCACTGCTTACATTGTTTGTTGTTATGATTTTTATGATTTTTAACAACCGTTTTCAACTGATTGTTGTTGCTGTTCTGGTGCTTGTTGTTGTCTTGTTGCCTTGTTGCACTCGTTGCCTTAATTTTTACACGCTCATTTTTGTTTGGCTCGAAGTGTGAAAAGAAAAGCGCTGGCTAGCAAATTCAATTTGCATATGTGGTCCCCGAAGTGTGTGTATGTGTGTGTTTGTTTTTGTGTATTTGTGTGTTTGTGTCTCCGTGCAGCAGCAGCCAAATCGGTAGCCATTTAACGCAGAGCAACGAGCAAAGCTGCTAATTGACTGTTGCTGCTGCTGTTGCCACTGAGGAGTCGCTGAGTGCTTCAAATAGGCAAGGGGCGGAGTAGTGTGGTGGGGGGGGGGGGGGGATCTGCGTACGTTTGTGGGCCAAAAGTGCAAGTGGCGAGCGCGAAACAAAGAATCGATGCCAAACAATTGTAAACAAAATATTTAATCAACAGCCAAGCAAAATGCAACCGCAGCAACCTCAAACAAAACGCAACAAACAAAATAACTAAACAAAATTGCTGTAAATTATGCAAGCGCCCCCCGCCCCCTCACCAGCCCCATCTCTCATATAAAGGAAAACTTTTTGAAAAGCAAATTATATAAGTGCGCTTGTTGTGTGTGTGTTTGGGTGTGTGTGTGTGTGTTTACATAATAATTAAAATTTAGCGGCGCTCAAGTTCAGCAACAACGAAAATAACAGCAAATGACTCACTTTCGAAAAAGCAACAACAACAATATGTGCAACAGCAACAATAACTGCCACAGCAGTTTCAAATTTCACAATAAAAAAGAGAGGGAGTGAAAGCAAAAAAAACGATTGCAACTTCCGAACTCTTTATGGAAGAACCACCCGAAACACAAGAGACCTTAACAGCAATTTAACAGTACTGAAGATCTGACTCAATTAAGCGGGTACTTAGCATATTTATGTACATACATACATATGTACATATCTATATATACTCAAAGTGTCAATTTCAAGTCGTCTCCGAAATATATACGCCGCTTCCTGAGTTTGCCACACATTTTTTGGCATATTTCTATAAGATTTTAAAGCTGTTGCGTTTTGAAAAAATTTGTTATGTTCCATGAAAATGTAGCTATATATTGCAATTGTAGCAAATATCGAAAAATATTGTTTGATTTAATAGTAAAATAATAAAAATTAATACACTCCAGTATGATATAATATGGCATCTTATATTATTAATATTGCACTGATAATAAATATTGCCTTATACATTTGAATACGCAATGAGTTGTATTAACATATACACTGTAAACAAAAATCGAATTCTGAATCACTTTGAAAACATGCTTTATTGCATTTTTCAAGAACTTCATGATCATTTCTGGATCAAATTCCATTTTATTTCAAACAAAAAACTTGGTGGCGGAATTTCGATAGTGCTTCGATCGAATTCAATTGTTTTTCCTTGAAAATCCATATGAATTTGGAACAAACGAGGAATGATTCACAGTTAAGAAATTTAAGAAATATTGTAGTATAGCATGGTATTATATAGTTTTTGTTGTTTAAGTAGTAAAGTAGAGAGTAAAGTTTAGAAAATCAAATATTTATGATTATATTATAATATATCTGGTGATTAAGTGGAAATATTTCTTATAGATATATATTTGAGATATCGAAATTCATAAGCATATATGAAATCAGTTTGTAAGTCAGTTTAGTCAACCCAGTTTGAGTTTGAGTTCCAGTTTTTAGTTGATTTCGCTCGCCCCACGCCAAAATAAAAGTCAAGTGTCGAAAATTCATTAAATTTACAAGGACACAACTTTGGACAGCGTTGGACTCTCTGTGTGTGTGTGCGTGTGTGTGTGTGTGTGCTAGTCTTTTTTTGTGACCTCTGACATTGCATTTAATCTCGGTGACAGCACTTAACACGCCCCCAAGTAGTAAAAGCGGCGACGCCCTGCTAAATAAAAGCTCACTTCAACAAGGGGGTGGCTGGGTTGTTGGTAGGGGTAGGGGGTGGTTGTGGGTGGTTGCTGTTTTTGTGTGCAGACTGTGTAGCGGATTATTTAAGTTTATAATACGCTTAGGGGTAATTTTAATCTGTTGCAAATTGTTTTTGTTGCTTCGCCTCGCCTGCACCAGAACCACCGCTCCACCGCTCTACCGCACTACCGAACCACCCAACCGCCGAACCACCCGAAAATCAGCATCCATAAAACATCTTTTTGCATTGCCTCAGTTGCTGCTGTTTATACTTGTTGTACATTTTTGTTGATGATATTTTTTTGTTTGTGGCATATGCGTTCTCACATTTGTGGCATATTTCATAGATATTGTAATCCACATGTGTGCGGGCAAGTGGGGGGCGGGTTGCGGGATACGGGCACTGAAGCTGTGAGCACCACTGTGCGGTTGTGATTTGGATTTTGGTTTCCGAGCTGCTGCTCCATGGGTCGTTTCATTAGGCGGCGGAGTGGGCGTGGGCGTGGCCGTCGCCGTCGCCCAGTTGCCCCGTTTGGGGAACAATAGTAATTTCACTTTTTGGAATAGGAACTTTTTTTGCTTCTGCTGCTTTTGCAATTTACGCGGCGAATGCTTGGAGGTGGGTCAGGGTCATAACTGTGCAAGCTATTGTTGTTAAGCATTTTGGATCGCATATTCGGCGATGCTACAAATTTGAATTGGAACAGCGGGAATGGCACGTAACAGTATAAAAAAGCAGCCATTGTCAATTACGTCTTTTTCCTTACCACTGTTCCACTGGCAAAGGAATGTGGGAATGAAACAGAATTGATACGCTCATTAAAGCTGAAAAACACCTTCGGAAATTCTAGTGAAAAGTGCAAATCGTTGAATGCACAGCACCGTTAAGTAAAGTATCTTAAATTTCGATTTTTAATCGTTTTTGCCCCCAATGTGTTTCATATATAATCACACACCATGAGAAATACGCATAATTCGCGTTGAAGCGGCACGTACCAAAAATTTCCACCCATTAACATACAATAGTTTTGTAATTTGCCAAACTCGAACATTATGCAAAATATTTCTCAATTACACAATCAACATTTTCATATTCGTTTATCACATTTTTCTGCAGAAACGGCACGTGGCCCCCTCCAGCTAATGAGATCAGCGATCGTCGCTGACATCACACACACGAAAAGAAAAATTCGAATAAGAAAGAACTAATAATAAATGGGGAATATCATAATAAATACAATTAAAAACGAAAGAAATCTTAAGATGCTATATAAAGAAAACTACTTCGGAGCAATAAAGTGTGCAAAAAAAAACTGATAGATTTGATGGGAAAGCCAATGAAAAAGAAATGAGTTAAATTAGAAAATTAAGTAACAGAAACTCACCCTGTGGCTGGGGCTCGGGCTCAGGCTGGCGATCGGGCTGACGATCTTGATCGCGATCTTGGTTACGATCTGCGTTACGATCTTCGTTACGATCTTCGTTGCGTTCTTCGTTACGATCTTCGTTACGATCTTCGTTACGATCTTCGTTACGATCTTCGTTACGATCTTGCTCCCGGTCACGATCTTGATCGGGCTGTGGTTTGGGTTCGGGTTGTTGCTCTGGCTCGGGCTCGGGCTCGTTTTCGTCAATATTGGGGCAGCCAGCCTCGTCTGTCTGATCTCTACACTGTATTTGGCCATCGCAGCGCAATTCGAGCGGCAAGCAGCGATCGTCGCACTTGAATTCTTCATCATTGCAAACTAAGTAAGGCAAAAAGCGCAACGCAAAATTGGAATGCAAAGAAAAAATGAACATATCGAATTAAAAATATTGAAACAAAGTTTACAAAATCAGATGAGCGATGAGTGTATCTCAGATACCGATATATATGTCTATATAAAATGTGTATGATCTATACAATATCTGATCTCAAATAGCTGATGATTGAATAATTAATTAATTGATTGATTGATTGATTGATTGATTGATTGAGTGGAACTAAGTCTATGTTTGGGCTGATTGCTGGTTCTAAACTCGAATTTTGAGTTTAATGGAATGTGAAATAGTTGCTGACGATCGTTTTTTTTTTTTTGGAGATGATCATTCATTACCCAAGGGGGCAGTGGGGCAATCCTCCTCATCCTCGCCATTGGGACAGTTATTCTGGCCATCGCATTTCATCTCGTCGCAGACGCGAGTGTTGCTACGGTGGCAGAAGAATGTCGAATCTCCGCGACATTCCGGCTCTCCGGAGCCATCTTCCTCATCGGTTGACTCTGTTGTTTCAAGGCCGTTACCATCTAAGTTGTGTGCAAGTGTGCGAGTATAGAGGAGTGTGTGTGTGTGTGTGTGTGTGTAAGTGTGTGTGCGTGGAAGGCACGTTAAAAAATTAGCAGTTTTTCAAATAAAAAATAATACAGGATCATAAAACACACAATTGGACAGTTAAGACACAGACAGAGAGAGAGAGAGAGAGATCGAGGAGCGAGGAGCGAGTGATAGAAATACACATAGAACATATAGGGAACACAATGGGAGTGAAACAGCGAGACAGAGAGGGACAACAAACAAATGAGATCGAATTTATGAATATTTTTGAATTGTTAAACTATTCAACTCAAGTCGTTGACAAGAGGTCAAGTGAGAGAATGGGGGAGTGAGAGAGAGAGAGCGAAAGAGAACGAAACGCATGAGCTTTTAATGAGGCAGTGTACAAAAAAGAACACCACACTGCGCAATGAGAGAGCCAATGAGAGTAAAAGTGAGCGTGAGAGAGCTCACAGTTAGCAATATCACAAAATGAAACAAAATATATAGTCCACAACAGATCTTATACCTTTTCTATGTACTCATATTTTGAAAGAAATTTTAAACGCTTTGTATTATTTTTTAAAAATCAGCTTTTCAAACTAGACTCTATATCCCTGGGTATATTCATTCTGGACAAACAAGATTTTTGAATTTGAATAATTAAATTGATACATTTGTTTCGCAGAACTTTAAGAAAATCTTAAATCTTAATTAAATAAATACCCTATAAATGAAATATGGCAAAAATATACATTTTTTAGCTCTACATATTGAAAGAATTTATTGAATAAATATAACCAACTGATAAATGGTCAAATATGTAAAGTTAACTTTTGATACAACTATTAAAAATCCTGAAACCTGAAACAAAACTAAATCATTCAAAAACTTTGAATGATGATTTGCAGTTTCAGGACCTCCAACTACATATGAAAAGTATAAGGATTGATCTGGACAGTTAATGGTGTTTATAATGCATGGTTTATAATGGGTTAGTCACAGTTACTAGGCTATGCTAACAGTAACAGTTACAGTTACTGGCTACCGATTACTTGTACATGCTTTTTTTCGTATGTGTGTGTGTGGGTGTTTGTGTGTGTGTGTGTTTGTCTGTGTGCGAGTTTGGGTTAGTGTGCGTGCTTAGACATTATGTTCCGGGTATTATTAGAGCCGCCAAACCGAAAACCGTTAACCGGAACACGCACAACGAATATTGCCCAACCAATCACATCACAGCGTGCTCAATAAGAGAGAGAGAGAGAGAGAGGGAGAAGACGAACCCTGTGTTGGAGGCACTAGTTGGCACACTCGATTCTCGCCCTCTCCAGTACAGTAGGGTGCACCGTTCACATCCGGGGTCTGCTCTTCTAGGGCACGGGCACGGTCACGTGCACTGCACAGCTCGGGATTCTCATCGGAGCCATCGGAGCAATCTTCGCGCCTATTGCAGATATCGTAGCAGGGTATATTCGGAATATAGCCGCTATCGCACGTAAAGAAATCATCGGGTCCATAGCACTGATCGAACTTGGGTGACGCATCCGTTTCCTGGGGACTGTTTCCTGCTGGCGTCGGCACCTCGGCGGGCACAATCGCATTGCGTCCGTAACAGAGCTCCGGACTCTCGTCGGAACCATCATCGCAGTCGGCGCGACCATTGCAGATGTTGTAGCAGGGTGTGCTCAACCTGTCGCCGCTCTCGCATTGGAAATCATCGTTGTCCGACTCGCAATCGGTTGAATTGCTGATGGTGCTCTGCTGATTGCGTCGCTGGCATATCTCCGGATTCTCATCGGAGGCGTCTTCGCAGTTGTTTCGGCCATCGCAGATTTCCGAGCAGTAGATCTGATAGGGGCTGCCGCTGATGCATTGGAAGAGGTCCTCCGGTGCATTACACTGATTCGTATCCAGATCGCCATCCCCATCCGTATCTGTATCTTCATCCGCATCCACATCCGCATCCGCATCCGCATCCGTGTCCACATCCTCTTCCGGATAGGGCTGTGTGGTCCTAGGCGGTGCATAAGGATTGGGATAATGTTGCAGGCGTCGCTGGCACATCGCCACATTCTCATCGGAACCATCATCACAGTCCGGCTGCTGATCACAGGTATTCGCACATGGAACATTGTCCGTATAGCCGCTCTCGCAGACAAAGTCATCGGTGTCAAAGTCCCTCGGACTGCTGCACTGTTCATCTGCATCTTTACCGTGCATAAGTTAAAGGGTGTTCGGGTGTAGGTGTAGGTGTCGGTGTCGGTGTAGGTGTGTGTGTAAGTGTGTGTGTGTGTGTGTGTTAGTGTGTGTGTGTGTGTGTGTTTGTGAGTGCGTAAATTCAAGCTACAGTTAGACATACTCAGAAGTACTATATTGTATATTTATTTACAGTGATGAGCGCTACTGGCTGGGGAAAAGCTCTTTTAAGCTATTAGCTTACAATTTACAGTTTGCTGCGGCGCTTTTGATGTTGTCCAACACCCATTGCTTAATATACATACATATGTATATGGTATGCATGTTGTATTACTCAATGTCCAACACCGAAGCAGCCATTCGAAATGGGGAAATGTGCCTAATGAATTTACGCATCAAAAACTTACCCAATATCAGGCGGAAGTAGAAATCATCGTCGAGGGAGGCGCTCTGGTTGCCAATGCGATTGTAGGTCTTCAGCTGATGGCGCAGCTTCTGCTCGAAGTCGACAATATTTGACGGTATCTCCAGGTTGAGAACCACAAAGATCTTGTACTGATCGTTCGTTTCCCTGAAAGAAAAAAAACCCAGAAAAGAGATCAAGTGAATTCCCATCCCCAGCTGCACATTTCTACACTTTGTATCCAAAGATGGGCGCCTTTCACGTCACGAACCACAAATATTTGTATTTAATAAATTCGAATGGTTTTTGGATATTGTTAAATATTTGCTTCACTTTATTTATTAGGCAAAAACACTATTTTTTTTATTGAATTTAATTCTGTGGCTGTGATTTTCATTCCCATATGGCTTAAATTCAGTGTGCCACAATGAGATGTTCGTGTCACGAAAGAAAAGCACGAGACACTGCCAACACTGGTTGCCCATAATCGACATAGTCGACATAATTGACTTACCCGACCTGCAGCAGAGTGCTGCGTAGATCAACATCGTCGTCGTCACCCTCGTAGCTATGGCGGAAGAGGTCGCGCAGACCCAAGCCGATCTCCTCGGTCAGATTGAGGAACTGTTCGCTTTGCCTGTCATCATACTCATTCTGGTACGGCTCGTTGACGGTGAACTGCGTGCGGTCTAAAAATGCGATAACAATTCCATAACTATTTCGATTCTGATTGCCATAACATTACGACTTACAGAGGACAGTGTCCAGGCCATCGATGCCGGATCCGACTTCGTTCTCGTAATCGTCCGATGCCCGCTTCCGGGACATGGCGCGGGACATCGGTCGCTTGGCCGCCCGCTTCTTCAGGGCCGGCTTCTTGGCGCGCTTCTGCCTGTGATGATGGACATCTTTGCTGCCGAAGAATCGGTTCAGCTCACGGCGTACTCGTCGCACGCCCTGATGGAACCAGTTGCCCTCCACGGCGGAATCGTCGATCAGCGGCGCATACGCTTGCAGATTGTCGGAGCCCGTAAAGGGCGTCTGATCCTCCAGGTCAAAGAACATGTTGTCATTGTCATCGAGACTTGAGATTTGCTGCAAGTCCATATAAAAAATGATTACATGATATATTTGCGCAAAAAAATCGTTAAGAGTACAATTATTCTAGAAGACAAACCATAACCAAAATGGCCTTGGAATTAAAAATCAGTTCTGTTTTGATACCCACAAACGATTAAAAAAATTCAAAGTTAATGTTAAGTTAATATATATTTTGGAAAAAAGTTAAAAAAATTAAAATTACAAACGTGCAAAAACTTTAAATGTAAAATTATTTTAGAAGATAATAAATGACCAAATCGGCCTCGGGATTACTTAAAATCGGCGAAGTTTTGGCAAAGTTTTGCGAGTTGGAAGTCTGAGAAACATAATTCAGGGACTTTGGCTTTTTATTGAATTCATTTAGCTACGCTTTCTACCAATTAGCAATAATTTGGATCGAATAGCTGACGCACGCTTTTTAAATAAAATTGCATTCATTCTTAAACAGCAAATGATTGCAAAAGTCAAAAGCTTTCAAGTTGTTTGCTGGTTGGGGTCCATGCTAAGTGCACAGCTCTACAGTTGCTGAAGCACTGGGCGGCGTTGCAGAGCTTTTCAACACAGCATCGCGCGCTGTTAAGCTTAACAGCAAAAGCTCACTGCTGTCGCACTAGTGTGCTGTGCATTAACAGTGTGTTGAGTTTCGCTTCATTCCCCGCTTTCGAATGACCAATAAGGGGTGTTATCAAGATATGCATATCTAACTGACTCTGTAAATTATATACATACATATGTAGTATAGATAATATCTCTTGGATATACAAATTTAATGCATTTTATTTATTTACAATTTTGATTAGCTTTCTTCTTATTTTTGATATAATGTAGTAAAAATGCTTAACAGTATATATTTTTAGATTCTAAAGTAAAGTGCTTTTAATTTGATTGATAAAATGTTGCCTTAGATCGGTTTATAATATCATACATCAAATATCTGCAAAGCTCTTAAAACAATAAATAACTATGCTTTCTTTGTATTTTTGTTGTTTTTTATTTGTGACTTCCGTGTTGTTGTTATTAGTTTTTTTTTATTACTGATTATGAAAGGCCGAATGTGGATTGTGTGTACTTGTGTGTGTGTGTGTGTGTGTGTGTGTGTGTGTTGCTTGCCCATTGGCCGCATTTTGTTCTTGAGGAACTGAATTCAATGACTTGAACTTCTATAAAAAGCATTTACGCAATTTGTGCTTCAATCGAAGCACTTGTTTCAATGTTTCCATGTTTTCATGTTTCCATGTTTTCATGTTTCCATGTTTCCATGTTTCTCTGCTTTTCAATTGATCAACTAACCCAGTAAAATAACAAAATTCTACCTGATCGAGGGCTGCTTCTGACTCAACTGCAGTGGCTGTCAAACTGTAACACAACAGGCATTCTCAAACTTTCGTTTTCTATAATTTCAATTTCATTGCAATTTTCTGTTTGTTTTGTGTTTATTAATATGTTTTTCTTTTTTTTGTTAGCATTTTCAATAGCTTGATTACTTTCCAAGTGACCTATATTTGGAATATTTTTCCGATCTTCTTGCTGTTGATCAATTTATTGCTGTCTGCCAGAGGCACCACAACAAGTTGCATTTGAAATTGTGGCAGGGTGATTGCGACGGGGGTGGTGGGCGGTAAATGGAGAGGGTGAGGGTGAGGGTGAGGGGCAGTTGCTGGCTATTTTTACTCGGTCAATTGATTTCAAGTGTCAATATTTTTATGACTATTTACTTAACGCATTGATTTTTGATTTCTTTGCTTCTGACTCTGCTCCATCTGCTGTGTATCCCCAATCCCCCAGCCCCGCCCCCTTGTCTGGCCCCAAGACTCAAGTGCTGCTACGTCATATTTCAATTGTTGCTTGATAAGTGCAATGTCCAAACAACATAGAAAAATACTACATATCATACATGTGTCTCCCAGATCTTATCTGTCTGTTAGAACTGGAGTTGTGGAATTTCGAGTTCTTCTTTCCTTATTAATTAACACTTATATCAAATTATATATACATACATATTTTTTTGCAGTTTTGTAACTTAATATACTTTCATATTTCTATATAAGATACGAAATATATCTACAACTATTAGTGCTGACATTATGTCAATTGATAAACATTATTATTTAATTATCATTCAAAAGTTGGACCGCTGTTATTGGTTGCAAAAGCACTGTTAATACTCGATATTAACTGCATTCCTTTTGTTTTGTACATATTTACTAGCCACAAATATATATCTTCACCTATATCTTTTATCTACATACATACATACATATGGTCTTTGCGCCTTTGGGGCCTGAGAAATGTATGAAATGTGGGCCAAATGTGCATTAAGCAGACAGCAGAGCCACCCCTCCCCTTGCCGCTACCCCCTCCCTAGCCCCTCTCCCACAGCAACTCATTGATAAATGCTGATAAGGTGGCACACGATAATGCGAAGCGTACGCTGTAGGTAAGAGGGAGAGGGAGAGAGGGAGTGGAGAGGAGAGAAGGGGAGGTGAAAAGGGGGTGGGGCTGTTGCATTTTCATGTCGCATTTATTTCTGGTTGAATTCTCAGGCTTGAAGAATCGAAATATATGAAGGAAATGCAGCACTTGAAATTCTGCTGAAATTTCATCAATCAAAAATCGAACAAAAAATATAAACAACAATAACAACAAACAAGCAACAACAAAGTTGAACAAACTTTTGTGTGAGTCAATTTTTCTCATGCCTTTCGCTTTTGTTGTTCTTGTTGTTAGCTAGCAACTGTCGTTGTTGCTGTTGTCATTTTGTTTGGTTACTTTTGTGGTCGCCTCTGAACATTGTCTGCGCTGCGTCTGCGACATTGTCTGGACCCCCCCAAGAAAACTGGAGAGACTACGTGTAGCGCTTAATGGGTAGGGGCTGCCATATCGATAGCAGTCTTTGGGCTGGAGGATGTGGGATGGGGGATGGGGGATGGGCAACAACACCCCCGACTTATAAAACTGCATAGTCACGTGTCGCGTCTTTCAACTTTTAGTTTAGTATTTTTGGCAAAGTTTCCTGTAGTCGTCGTTGTTATTGTTGTTGTTTTGGGGTGTGTCTAAACAGCAGCCTCAATATGCACAAACTATGACAGCACTCAACAGCAAATGGTCATTCAAATATTTTGGAATTCATCTAGAAAATCTGGAGATCTTTTCTGTTAAAGCACAAATCTAATTGTTCAAGTGCAGCATAGTTTTAATACTTTTTAATCAAATTTTCTAATATTATTTTTCATGCATATGAACTGAAAACAGTGAAGCATTCTTTAATAATTTAATTTCCTAGCTTCTTAAACTTATTATTATATTTATATTATTTATGCTAAAGTTGAAATATTCTACTATATTTCAATTGCTACTCAATCGGTTATTTCAAGTTAAATAAATGCACATCTTGAAATCGATTTGGGTAAAGTATTTGAAACATAAACATTTGCTTAAGCAACATTAAACAGACGTTAAATCTAATGCACAAATCAAATGCAACAGAAATGTGTGAATAATATTTGGTAAATTGGCACAGAATGCGCTGCGCTTATTTGTTATTTAAAAGAGGCATGTTGCACGAGCAGTGGCTGTCAAACTGTGGCAGCAGCACGCACCGCCCACGTAGTCCGGTGCATTGAATATAACGCATACGCCGCGTTAAACAAACAAGCGACGTGTAGAAAATATGTGTGCTTGGAAAATATGTTCGTGCAATTAGACGGACGACACGCAGATGCATGAGATGAATGAGAGCAAATGTCCTTGAACCAATTGTCAGCTCTATGCATTTGTACGTGTCAGCCGTGGAGTGCTGCGGGGTGGGTAGGCGGGGCAAAGGGGGTGTCACTTGTTGCTGTCACAAATAACTGTGTGGCATACGTACATACGTACATATGAAAGCCAGTCATCAAGGTCAATGCAGGTGTTTGTCATGCCTCACACCCATCACCCCCTTCTCTCTCTCTCTCTCGCTCTCTCACTGTCTCTTCTGCTCCACCCCTTTCACGGCGCGTGCATTGAACCCGAACCCAAACCCGAAAATAGACAGCAAAGCTCCCGAAAAAAACAAGTGAAATAATAATGCAATGAGAGTTGGCTGGCAAATTAGGCCGGACCCACAGACATAGACAATGATTTTCGCGCATTTCCTGCAAATACTGTAAAAATGCCACACACAAAAAGTAAAAGAGAAACTGAAAAACTCTAGTTAAAAACTCCAATGAAGTGTGCTCGACTGTCCGATGATCTGTAAGGAGTTATAAAGTATGTCCAAATTCCAAATGAATCGAAAATCAACAGAAGAGTATGAAAAATTTCTAATGGAATCGAAAATCAACAGAAAACTCGATTGGTAATATAATACAATACAACTCTAAAATTAGAGTCCTATAACATTTAAAGTATTATATTTGAGAGTTCAAAAAATATGTGAAATTTGAGCTTAACTTTTGATAATACTGTATACCAAATTTGCTGATTTTCGCTCCGATTTTCCCTTTAGATATTCGGTAGAGATCAAGAACTTATAGAAGATTTCGATTTTGGCTACTGCAACTAGCACAGCTGAATGCTACACTGTTTGGGCACTTGTTCTGGCTACAGGGTATACAAAAATTACAGAGCCCACAAATGCGGTTTCCCCCGCCACCCCTGCCCCCTCTCTGCCACCCCCTTTGACGGCTCATAAATTGTGCGGCACATGTGTGTGCTGGCAATTTATTTTCATCTAGTCGCATGTAGTCAAAATGTGAAAATCGCTTTTCGCCAGACAATTTCGAGCACAATCGATTGCAGAATATATATATATATATACATATATAGTACGTATACGTACTATATTGAGGCAAAACTTATGCGCCGACTGACTGACTCTGAAACATTAGTTTCTCGCCCCCCAACACACACACCAACCCAAAAAAAAAGAAAAAAAACAAAATAATGTTCGACTTTTTGCTGTAGGCCACAATTATAAGTAACGGGGGGAAAACATGTGAAAATTTGATTAAAAACTAACGTCAAGGTAATTGCTAAATGGCAAATGGCGGGCGGGTAACTGCAAGTTGTTGTTGCTGCTCCGGAGCCTTGCACGTGGCACGTTGCGCATACGACGCGTAAGCCTGCATTTATTTGCTGTGCAAGTGAGCGAGTAGGAGACAGCGGGTTTGGCAGTGTGTGAGAGAGAGAGAGAGAGAGAGAGAGAGAGAGAGGAGGGCGCATGGGGCACATCAAGTGCAGTGTTGCAAGTATTTGGGTCTTTGGAGCAAGTGCAAAGCAATTGACGCCTCGCAGAAAGATTACGCGATTTAAGTGCAGCGCGTCAATCTTCATCAGCAGCGATGCGAATATCTAAAAAGATGCCTCAAAAGTCAACATAAATAAATCAAGAAATTCTGAGTATCTAATATTTGAGCATGTTACTTAAAAATGGATAGGGGGCGGGGGGAGGTCGCAGGGGGTTGGGGTAGGGGTAGGGGTACCTGGACCTGGGACACACAGCAAATTGCATGTGGACGTTGAGCTGCGATGCAATGAAATGAGATGCGATGGGATGCGATGGGATGGGATGGAATGGGATTAGCTGTTGCCAGGTCGTCGCAGCAGGAAGTATTTAGACTAAAAGATGCTTCAACTCAATTTGTATCTTTGTACATATACATACAGAAATATATATGCGCATATATAGATACATTTTTGCCATTTGCTTTGGCTTTAATTAAACTGTAGATTTATGCAATTGCTTTGATTTAATTAGTTTCTATTTGCCCCTCTTTTCTCCACCTCGTTCCCATTTGCGGCTTTATGGCTTCCTTAGCTTGGGCATTTGCTGCAATGAACTGCAAACAGAATTAAGCCAGCGATTGTGCTTTATCGGATCTGGCACTAAATTCAATTTAAGTCGCATCCAGTCTAAGCAATTTAAATTGATTGATCCGATTGCAGGCGTTTGTTAAAAATCAATCCATTGGCGGATTGATGTTGAATTTGTGGGCAAAATTAATTTTATAGCCAAATGAGTGACCGGCAAATTTAATTTAGATATGAATTTCAGATATTTTTAAAGTCTATGTTTCTTGTGATTTTTAGAAAGCTTTGGCTGTTTTACCCCATTGGTGCGACCCCTTAGTTTCTACCCTTTTAAACTACCTTTGAGGTACTACCCTAGAAGTACTACCCCATTAATACAACTCTTCAACTTCAGATTCTCCCTTTGCGTACCAAATGTTTTTCAAATAATTCAATTGCATTTTTAAGCAAACTGAGAGCAAAAATATATTCTGGCATTCCAAAAGAGTATTAAAATTAAAAACCCTTGAATTGAACTTTTAAATTTACTATATATATAAACTAATTGCAGTTGCATACATTTTTATTTCGTCAAAATTGGAATCCTGTTATCAAAGTCAGTAGCTGCAGACTACCTTAACTTGTCAGTTCATTTTTCATTATTCATTATTGAATCATTTTCAATTCCTTAAGTCTCTCAGAAAACTTCTCACGCTATCAGTTAGCTGGCCAACTGGCCCCACGTCCCTTGCCCCACGCGCCACGCCCCTTGCTGTCTGTCAGATGACTGTGTCAGGTAATTTGTGATCTATTCACTGGACCCTGTGACTTACTGGCCCGCTGTCTGGCCTCCCCCGCCGTCCAACCATGCGCTAAGCACTCACAATAGCAGGAAATTAAATTCCATGTTACAATAAGCAAAAGCAAACAATGCGATGTGTTGGAAGGTTGTCTAGTATAGAATATTATGTAGATGTACGTATATTAAAGAATATGTCGTGCAGATAGACAGAGCCGCAGAGACAGAGAGAGACAGAAAGAGAGGGAGGGGGCGACATGTGACACCTGCATGCGAATTAGCCAGAGGATTGTGGATAGCTTTTCATGTGGGAAAAGCGACAAAGCCAAAGTTCAAACTAAATCTGCCGCAGTCGCTGACGTTGTTATTGTTAGGGTATATCATTGTTTTGAGCACTTGATAAATCTGTGCTTGTTGTCCATTATATACACATACACATATTTGTATTGTAGATACACACTGTATACTATCTACACATACAACAAAGTACAATATGCAACTCATTTAAATGTTGCGACCCCAGAGCACGTCGCCTTTTGGCTGTGCCACAGAGTTTTCTTCTCTCTTTTTTTTCGTTGGCTCTGGATTTCAGTGGAATTAAACAGAGGACAGATTGTGTAACTAAAGGATATCCTGGAATATGACTATACAAATGCATATTCAATAAAAAACATAAAAGCAACTAAGCTCGATTTAAAATTTCAGCTATAAGAAAGTAGAAATAACTGATCAATATGGAATTTTAAGAATATTAACATGATAAGCTTTATTAAACATGAGAACTTTGAGTATGATTGACTTAGGGCTTAAGTCCAGACATCCTTTTAATAAAAAGTTCGAGTTTTTAAACTAATCTTCAATTTGCAAAAAAATTAAAATGCATTTGTATAAACTTTATATAAATAAATGTGATATATCAACTTGATGACTACCCTTTTTAACCCATTTGATGGCTGCAGGGTATCTAGTATGATGGGGAAAAAACAAGAGAGAATGACGAAGGAAGGCAAGAAAGAAATGCCATCACGCCCGTCGACTGTTGATCCTGGCGCTTTGATGTTTTACAAAGTCGTCGGCGCCAGCAGCGGCAGCATCAGATTTTTAGAGCTTGCCACCGAAACTGAGAGAGACGTTGACGATGCGGCGGCCTCTGACCTGAGTGGCAAGTGTGGCAAGTGTGGCACATCTCATCACTTGGGCATGCGGTGCACGTTTTGGCAATTTCTCATAAAACAAACGACCATTAACGCCTTTAAGTTGTCGGCAGACTTTTGACGTGGCTCCACGTTTTGGTTGCTGCGGGTGGTTTGGGGTGGTTGGGTGGTTTGGTGGTTTGGAGCGCGTGTGCGGCTCCAGTAGCCTGGGTGTCACTTTGTTCGTGCCACATATTAAGTTGTCAGCCAGCGGCAAACCACAAACACATTGTCTAGAGCGTGGGGTTGCACAGCAAAAGAGCGAAAGAGCGAGAGAGAGAGAGAGAGAAGGAGAGGGCGAGAGAGAGGGGGGTGGTGAATGGAGAGGGGAAGTGAAGACACTTTTGATGAACTAAGCCACGTTTAATGGGCAAATTTAGGCTGCTGATTGCTGCCTGCTGCTGACCAGTTGCGCTGCCACACAGTTGTTGCAACTGAAATGTGGCAACTATTGACTGATATGCATATGGTGGCAAGCTGTTCGACGTGGACCACGCCAGGTGGCAAGTTGGTAGCAGCAGGGAAGCGGCAGCCATAACAAAGCCAATTTGCGTGCGTAATTTGTGGCACTTAGAAGCTACGTGCCGCACAGCGATGCCACTGCTGCTGCTGCTGCTGCCAGGTGGCAACATTACGCCTTGTCATTTGTCTGCATTAAGTAGTTTTTCGCCAGTCCTGCGGGGTGGGGTTGTGCAGCCAATTTGTAATTGAGCATTAGCCACTTGACCTGGCCAACAGCATCCCCTAACCCCCGAGGCCCCGCCCTCCCTTTACACACCCCCTACCCTCTTGGCAATTGTGCGTAATTAATGTGGCCAATTAGCTTACAATTTACCACAAATTGTCGAAGCAACAAAAAAAATGAAGATAGAAACTGCTTTGAATTTGCATTAACCACAACAGTGAAAATTGACAGCACTTAGGGTGGGTGATTTTGGCATACCCTGTACTTTGAGCATCTCTTCACATGGGTATCTTGAATTTGTAAATTGAATTATAAATGGTTGTAGTTTGTAGTAGTTCGAGTAGTTAGATCCTAGATACAAATTTCGAGCATAAATTAGATGATGAGATTCTGCCTGCTTTAGTCATGCTTATATCACTAATTCAAATTTTTTTTATAATGCATTTCAATTAGTAAACTTTTTAGACCAAGTAATTAAACTAAAAAAATATTGTTTTTTTTTTATCTAAAATTATTTGGTAATGTAAAAATATTGTTCTGTATATTTTCTATCATTCATAGGGCATGACTTAGTCGATCACACTCCAGTGGAGCCTTTTAACTTGTTTGTTATTTTGAGAACATTAAACTTAGTTGTTATGTCATGACTTTATGAACTGCGTGCTCAACTCGCTAAACTGAATTTCCAGCTAATTTCAGAATATTAAAAATACAGAAAAAAAACCCACATCGTTAGTTAAGAGCAATTTTCACTTTAGACCATTTGCGCTGACCTTACATGGCACACATATACATTTATATATATATATATATATATATATGTATATGCTATATGCTTTGGCAATTTAATACTTGAGCGAAATCTCGCGAACTCTTCACACGTTTTCAGCTTTATTATTATGATGATCTTTATGCTTTATATTGCCCTTCTTTTCGTCTTATTCCTTTTTTTTTTTGCTTTTTTTTTCGCGGTATTTTTGCGCACTTTATTGTTACAAAGTTTTATGTGCAGTTTTAATGTAGCGTATTTTTGCTTCTTCTTGTGGGTTTTTTTTTTTTTTTTGCTCACATACATAAGTATTTTGTAATAATCGTATTGTCGGCGCTCAGTCGTTTCGTTCTGAGATTTTTATGTCTCTACGTTTCAGTCTTTTTATGGCAGCTGCTCAGCAAATTCGCCACGTGTATTGTGTATGCGTGTGTGAGTCGGTGTGTGCGTGTGTGTGTGTGTGCGTGGCATTGCTATAAATGTTGCATTCCTATGCTTTGAGTTGTTGCATACATATTTATAGAAATGACTTCAGGCCGGCAGCATCTAATGCGAACATTTTCTGCATTTTGCACCCAGTTGGCAGCGCTCAACAGGAAGAGGAAGCACACAGCGTGGCGAAAGTATGCAACAGTTGAGGTTCAATTTGAATGCTCGAATGATTAAGCAGTTTTGAAAGTGTAAAGATGCTTAAGATTGGTTTACTATACGGTAGATATATAATATCTGAAAATGTATGATAATTATATATATATATACATATATATGTCCCTTTCGTTTTATCATCATGCACAATCGTCTTCGTGTTCTCTGTAAATCATATAATACATTCTTCCACGTATTCTCGGCGGAACTCTCTCTCCCTGTTGTAAAATCATCTATACTTATCTATCTCCACGGGATCTCTGATCGTTCATAGATGAATACATCTGTCCTCGCTGGGTCAGAGATCACCCACTATCATCTTTTTTCTTAGTTCCTCTTTCTCTTCTCTACTATTCTTTACTTTACTCCTACTATCCTCACTATCTCTCTCTCTGTCTCTCTCTCTCTTAAATTTTTACTCATCATTTTCATTGTTTTAATCTAATATTACATTTACTAAGTCAATGCAAATCATTAGCCCCTAATGCTAATTAATTGTTGGTCTGATTGGGTTTTTCTGGGTTTTCTCCAATGCCAAACACCCCCTATTAATTTGTTTAAATGTTAATTATAACATTTTAAATTAACATTTTTCAATTTAAATATCTTTTATACGTTTATCTGTAATTTCATATAATTTTAAATATACATATATCTTGTAAATAAAACTTAACCAAAAAAAAAATATATATACATATTTTGTTGCATTTTTGATTGTCATTTGATTACCGCCTGATTTTAATTGCATTCATATTCATATTTAATTAATAACATCTACCAAAACCCTGCACAACTCTTTAGCTACCAGCCCGCCTGACCCCAGTAAATTTGCCCAGCTCAGAAACCCTCGCAATTCGCTGTGATTAGGGCTGCCCTGAAATCTGAGCTCAATTAGTAGTAAGTTCCGACAAAAACAAAAAAAAAACCAAACAGTATCAACAAAAAATATGAAAACCAAGAGTCGGAGGCCAAAAGCGCAGGCCAGAGAGTCAAAAACCAGAGTTCTGGTATCATCGGCATTTTTGGCTTCCAGGAGGCGCGCGAGCTACGCAAATTACCGGTAAAATTTAATTTGACCAACAAAATCAACAGGAGCAGCATATATATGTATATATAAAGAGATAGAGAGAGAGAGAGTGAGAGAGAGAGGATTGTTGTTGGTAGGCTGCTGGGAAACCATTTTGCGGCCGAGCGTGTATCAGTTTTAATTTGTCAAACTTTCGCAAGTTTGGGCCAAAAGCCCGTTTGCCAAACAGCCAGCAGGCAACAGAGAACAGCTCACAGTTGGTAACAGCTACCCTGCTGCTGTTGCTGTTGAACGTTGGAGTCTGCGGCACAATTAGCAATCTGACCTTTTAACCCTTTTGCGGCCGCCCATAACGGCAGCCAGACGACCTTGTAACCACAGCAACTGCAAATGGCAACATGCGAGTTGATGGAAAAGTTGCCGCAGAGGGGAGGGGCTGTTAGCACAGCAAATGCAGATGAGGCACGCAAGTTGAGGCAGTTGAGGCAGTTGAGCTGCACAGCTGTCATGTGGTAACAACAACAAACAGACAACAACAATAATAAATAGCTCAGAACCATCATTGGCAAAGTGACATTTGAATGTCAGTGAATGATGTTGAATGAACTACGCGATTATATCATATTTAAAAAGACTTCGGCACGAATGCAGCTGGGCGTTTACCGTGTGTTGAGCATCTGTAACTTAAGCGCAGCCAACTTAACAGTGCTTAAGCAGTGCTACCAGATCGCTGCAGTAACAGTTGACAAGCAGTTGACAGCAGCAGCAACCAATTGGTTAACTTTAAGCCTGAAGTATTAACAAGCTTGTTAGTTATAATCATGAAATTACTTTGATTAGTTTATGATTCCAGCAGAAACTAGAACTATTACCAGAAATTCAAATATGTACTATGCAATATATACAGCTGACTTTATGTGTGCAGTGTTGTATAATACTTTGATGTGACAGTGACAGTGACAGTGTTACCCTTGCCACAGTTTGAGTCAACAGGCAACCTGTCAGCAGTCAGCAGTCGGCCGTCAGCAGTAAGAATTTTGAGTCACAGCCACAAATCAAACAGTTGATAACCGTTTAGCCAGAACCACCTATACATATCTATCTGTACATATCTATATAACTAATGTCACTGACATACTTTGTTGACGCAGCTGCAGTTGATGAGTGATAAATTCAGTAGCCTATTTAGTCACTGCAGTTTGTCTCTTTGTTGTTGTTGTTGCACTACTCAAATAAGCTGCAGTTGCAGTTGCAACACTGTTGCCTCCTTTTACTGTCACTTTCTGTCACTTTCTAGTATTGTGCAACACTAGTGGTGTAAGGTCACGGGGCTTCCCCCAGCTTGCTTGGACGTTAGCACTGTGCTAAAATTTGTGTGTTTGCAAAACAGAAAATGTGCAAGAAAAAAAGCAATGAAAATCGCCGGCAAAGTTGCCAGCGGAGGCAGCGCAAATCGATGATGTCATGGAGTATAGACGATATGCATATGATATCATAGCTGGCAATATTGTTGCTGCTGCTGCTGTTGCTGTTGCATAAATCATGATGCCCGCCTCTGGCGCTTGTTGCATGCAACTTGTATTTATGTGCAATTAGCTACGGCTATGAATCCCATCTCGACTTCAACTTGGCCGACAGCCAACTGATCAGCGATCGTCGTTCAGCGATCAGCGACCACCAAATCACAGATCACTCAATGATAAGCATCATCATTATGATCATTATTACGTATACGTCTAGGCTGCAAGCTGGCTTTTTTGTTGTATATTGTTTTTTTGGCATCCATTAATCAAACACAGCCGCAAATCGGCCATCAAGATGCTAACAGCTAAATTATATAGCCAATATTTTCGGCCAAATATAAAAGCTGTGCACTCGAGCCAACGCCGGCGCCGATTACAGTTAGTCAGCAGCTTGCCGGTGGCCCGATGCATATCGTAAATGGCAGTCGCCACTCGCCACTCACCAATCGCCGAAAGCCGGCTCAGACACCGATGTCGACGTCGACGTCCACGGCGGACGCCAACGATGACGATGACGACGTTGCCGTGGAGCGTGTTTAATTGCGTGCAATTTGTTTTAGGCCCGTGCAAAGCTACCAATTCGCACACACACACACACACACATGCAGTCAGACAAGAAGGCAGGCAGACAGGCAAACAAGATACAGTAAAGCCTCTCTATGAGCAAATGACGGTCACTTATATCTGCTAGCTTGATTACAGCTGAAATTAAATTTGCTTAATTATAATTATTATATAATTATTTTAATTCAGAGTTCAAATTTATTCCTAAGTTCATAAGTTATACCAGGTTGAGTAATAAAGAAAAATTATAAATATATTATATTATATTTTTAAAAAAAAAAGAAAAAAATAAAATAAATAAATAAAAAGTTCTTGAAGAATATCAATTTAAATTTCAGATTTTTTCTTTTAAGGTTTCCTTGACAGTTTCTGCTGCTGGTAATAATTATGTTAACTCAACTGTTGTTGCCTGTCTACAATTTAGGCAGTCAACACTGTACTTGCCTTCAAGTTTTTGAGAAACAAATATCTGTAGCTGTTGCAGTTGCTGTTGCCATGTTTGTGTGGGGGGCCGGGTGGGTGCTGGCTATGTTACATGCATTATGTACATATGTAGATATGTAGATATATAGATATATATATTTATATGCAATTTATGTTCGGTTTAGCATTACAGCAACTCATTAGGCACGCACAGACGACGACGACGACGACGACGAGTCAGTGGCTTCGTTGTAGGTCAGTCTGGCGACTGTTGACTGCTAGCTGTAACTGTAAGTGTAACTGTAACTGTAACTGTGACTGGCTACTCGTGACTCGTGACTGTGGCTCGTGACTCGTGACTCGTGACCGGGTTGACTGGCTGTCAACGCTGTAGGCGTCGACTTCAGCTGCTTCACAGTTCACTCGCTTCGAATGCTTTGTGCCTGTGTCTCAACTTTAAACTTAATTACCTGGCTGACTGACTGAGTGTGTGTGTGTGAGTATGCACACACACACACACACAAGCATACGCGCACTTTTACATACATACATACATATATGGATATATGGTCAGCAAAGTACGCATAGTTGAGTTATTGTTTAATAGCCTCAGCAAAGTTATTTTTATTTTTATATATATGTACATATTTTCATTTTGGTTTTATTTTGTTATGCTTGTGTGCCGTGTGTTTGTTAACTTCCTCATGGGCATTTGCACCAAGACGGAACACTGCACAACAGGCCTGCGAATTGTGAGTGGTGTTGGGGACATCTGAGCATGGCTCTAAAAGTGAATTCTACACTCACAAATGGATTGGCGGTTGTGTTTCTCGAAATACGATCTCTCTGCACTGGCAAAAAAACACCAGATGATGAAGAAGTTGAGTGAACTTTTCATGAAAATGTCAATGTACTCTGTGACCAAATATGTTGGAATGTTAATCAAACAATTTGTAGTGTGGAAATTCGATATGCATCACATAAACATAATATTGTGGCAAGCTTGAATTACCACTCATATATTTGCAAACAGTGTTGTTTGGAATGTAATTGAAGTTAACAATAAATGGCATTTAACATGCTGATCTCATCAGGGGCAGCAAATTATGCTAATGCTAACATTTGTATGTAGATAGCATAGCATGCAAATGTTACTGGACATAACATCATCGAATGCTAACATTTGTATGTATATAACATAGCTTGCATATGTAATTGAACATACCATAATCTATTTATGTAAATCACGTGACATTCAGCTGATCAAGTTGCCAAATTATGCTAATGCCAACAACATGAGTATTTTAACATTAGCGTGCAGCATAACATAATTTGACATTTGGCTGATCTAATGAAGATGCATAATTATGCTAATAACATAACATGTATGTAATTGAACATAACATAATCTGGGTTAACATTTACCAATGCAATGATTCCAATATTTAATAATAATGCTAGAATTATGTAGAAATCACAATTGGAATTCCCAGAGAAAAAACGCCACTAACAATCCAGCTAAGCTTTAAAGTACATACAATTGTGTTTGAAGAGGAAAACCGTTGAAAACTGACCAAAATATAATAAGCTCTAATGAGTATGCTAGAATCGGCTTGACTTGCATATGATTTACACACATGAATAGCCGATGGCAAAAACAACAGTACCGCAATCGATCATACTTATTGTTGCTGGATGCTGACAGTTTTTCCTTGTCATGTCGCACCGCGAGAGAGAGAGAGATTTGTCCGACAGTCTGTCAAACAGGGCTGACTTTAATGTTGCTGTTGTTTTGGGGATTTTGTGCTTTTTGAGGTCAATGCGTTGCTCATCTGCGGGGACAGTGTAAATAACGCTGTTTGGCCCCGCCAGTATCAATAAATTAAATATTGACGTATGCGAACGCAGCCGGCGATTAACTTATCTAGGAATACGGACGGACGCCTCATCGCACGCACCCCAGCCCCCCCCAGATCCGTACGAAGACCACGTCCCTGCCCCTAAAGACCTCGCACCCAGACCCAGACAACCCCCACCCCTACCCCTACACCTACCCGTCTCATGCAGTCGCCAAGGTAGAGCAATTTATACGCAGTTTCAGCTTATCGCCTGCCCCGATATTACCTCATCACAACTAATCGCAAAACAATTAAAAAAAAAAAAAAAAAATTTAACGATATGAAAATTCAGCAGCGGAATCAATCAAATTAGAAGAAATAAATATGGAAAACATTTGCGGCCTACCAAATTGTTTGGAGCCATAAAAACTGAAAGCGTATGCAAAATGCGTACAGCATGGGGCACAGACAGGGAGGGGAATCGCTGCATAAATGAATGGCCTCTCCAAGACCATAAAGAAGCCACACTTCAAGCCAGACTCTTGACTTCGACTCGGACTCGGACGCGGACTCGGACTCCAACTCAGATTCGGACAACGACTGGAGTCGCGTTTAGTGATTGTTATTTTATTTTTTGTTCCTTTTTCTTTTTCATTCCGACATGTTTGGGGCACCAAGTGGGCGCGGGTTTTGATTTCAGTTTCGCTGGCAGCCCCAGACATGCAAAGCACGTTGCCATTTGGTCAAGCGCACAAACGAGCCAGCTAAGCACAACTGCTCTACTCGACTAGCAGATACCCTGTGTCAAGTGCTCAAGAAAAACATATCTATATAAAAGTTGCCCAGTTCATTATTATTATATTTATAATTCTGAAACCAAAACTTAACACTATATATTTCAAGTGTAGTTTGTTAGATAGTATTTTTGAATTAAAGGATATACCAGAAAAAAGTTTAAAAAAACTCTCACTTTTACTGTCAATTTTCCTTCTAATCACTCTGTTGATAATAATCGCAAATAATCATATGTACATATATACCCTATAGAATCAGAAGGCGCTGCTTTTGCCAGTTACATACATTTAACATAATCTGTTTTTAGCCATTTTATGCGTACAGGCCATAAAAAGCCAACAGCCCAGTTGGAAATGTAAGCATGCAAAAAGCAGGGAAAACATAGGTTTTATCTTAATTATCATTATCATATAGATATTTTTTAAAGAGGCGAAATCTCACCATCTAATGAAGAGCTTTTTATTCCCATGCTGATTTTGCACCTTACGACCCACTGCAAAAGTAACATAGTATATGTAAATGCAACTAATCGAAAATTCAACTGTTCAAATGTTGCAAATTTAAGAAAATTTCCTACAGGCGCTGCACAATGCGACGCTTTCATTGTTGTTGCTTTTTTGTTATGTTTGTTGACTGTTTGTTTGTTTGTTTGCTTGAAAACAAAACTAACCTCAAAATGCGGCTGCTAAGAATGAGGTTCATTATGATGCTCATGACTGTAGATGGGTGGTGAAGTGTGGGCTATGGACCGCAGGTGCCCGAGGGCAAAAAGGGCTGGGCAGGGCAGGGCAGGGGAGCGGAAGGGGGCATGGCCTGCAGCCTCGAGTGCAGCAGCCAGCGCTGAACAAAGGCTCTCCGCTCTGCTCGCTGTTAAACTGCAGTCGTCGTCACCAAGTGCAACGTCATCCTGCTTATTAAAGGTATTACACCTACACAACACACAACACACAACACACAACACACAACAGGCAACAGACAACAGACAACAACAGCAGACAACAAGTAAACGTAATTACTAGAGGAGACCCAGACTCAGCATCAGACTCTCTGCAACATTGCCAATTGGAGTTGGGCGCGTGTCGTGTTTTCCTTGGTGACACGAAAAGGAGCACGAGAAAAGTGCCATATGAATATCAACATTCAAATGTTGATAATACAACAATATTTCAAAAAGATAAGATATTTTAATAAAAAAAACTAAAATATAAAAAAAAAGCAATAATAATAAAAATTATCTATAATAATAATAATAAATAATAATAAAAAAATACAATAATAAACCTCAAATCGATTAATATTTCCGAAAGTTCTGCCTAACGAAAAATAACTCAATAAAATACTTTGCAACTAAAAATATAAAAATATTGATTGCCAAAAGTCTTTTTACAGTTTATTTATCAGTGATTCGTGCTTGTGTCGTGTTTAAAAAAGAAGAAAAAGGAAACACGCGATCATCTCTAGTGGTAACCTCAATTGCTGCCTCTGCCACAGCCTGTGCCTTTGCCTCTGCCTCTGCGTCGTCTCGAATCTTTGTAGACCTCCTTGTCATTGTCACAGCGTCTCAGTAACACGAGTGTTGCCCGAGGCACAGGCAGGGGTGCGGGGGGGGGGGGGGGGGGGGGGGGATTGGTGGCAGCCTCTTCAACGGCTTGTTGATTTCTTTAGCGCATTGCTGCACATTTACCTAGAAACTCTAAACAAGGGGGGCTGGCAGGGGTAGGTGCAGGGGGTAGGTGGAGGTGCAAAATGAGTTATTTCTTCTATGTTTCTAACACTTGAACTGCATTAGCGTAAGCTGCAACTGCGACGACGACGACGACGACGGCGACGACGACGGCGACTTATGACTGACAGCCAGCATACGCCCCTTACTCAAACCCGCTGCTCCCCCTTCTGCAGCCCCTCTCTCCATGAACCACCCGCTCTGCTAACAAGTTTGAGCTGATGACAATGCCTCAACCAAAACGGTTCTGAGAGTCCAAAGTCGCAAAACAATTTCGACATTTGTTTAGGCCATAAAAAAATATGCACATTTGTTCATTAGCGGTTTTCGCTTTTTCGCATTTTGTTCACTTAATATGTTTTCATAACTTAACTAACTACATATGCATACATATGTGCATATATCATTACTATTGACATTAATGATAGCTGACATAATGATTTGTAATTGTGTTTGACTTGAAATTATATACAAAATTATAACTGAACTGAACAAAGTTTATTTGATTGCAAATCAAATCGCAATTTCATCTTAAACTGACTAACTAAAAAACTCGAGTTCATTATACAAAAAAGTGCATTTCTACTGATCCTTTCCATGGGAGCCATGTGCAATAGTTATCCGATCTGACCGATTTCGTTATGTATACTATCTTAAGCTTCAGACAGCATCTGTACAAAGTTTCATCAACATAGCTTAGCTGTGAGACTAGTTCAGATGGGCTAAATCAACTACACTGGTCGTTCTGGTCAAAGGTTTATACATATATATATAATTGATATGCTCGGAAATTCAAATATAGTAAAAATAGTGTTTAAAATTGTAGGTCGTTGAGGTTGGTCAAACTTTAAGATCCATTCAAAAATGTTAGGCAACTGTCAAATAGGGCATCTGATTGTCGTTTTAGTTAGTTGATTTTAGTTTGTATTCATATTTGAGTGTATTTCAGATTCAGCAGTTGAGGGGGCTACCGAGCGGGCCAAAAAGGTTGTCTAATGGAGTGGACAGCAACATGCGTCAAGGTCAAGTTGTTGTTGTTGCTGTTTGAAGTTTGTTTGGCGGCACGTTTTATTGTTGCCAGCAACAGCAACAGCAGCAACAGCAACGACAACAACAACAACAACAACAGCTGAAACTGCGATACGCACACACACAGGAAATAAATCAAGTTTGGCTTTTGGCCAAGCAACGAGTTGTTGCTGTTGTTGTTGTTGTTGTTGTTGTTGTTGTGGTTGTTGTTGCTGTCGCCGAGTCTAGTGACAACGACAAATATTTGCCTTTTGACAGCTAATGGGCACATTTAATAGTAGTGACCGACAATTGGCCCAACCACTTGGGGAACCATGTCCAGCGAGAGGAGATGGTGTGGGACGGGGGGATGCGCGGGGGAGACTGCAGAGTCAAGCCTAGGGCCAAGTTAGGGGCGTGGTCGTTTTAGTCAAAGACGCGTCCAAGCGTCAAGCTGTCTGTTTAAACTGGCTTAAAAAGCCACCCAAAAAAAATAAAGCACACAAGCATACACATAGATACACACACACACACACAAACACACACACACTTACCGATCTATAGCAGAGTGTATTTAATGCATATTGACTAGAGACATACCTGAAAATAGATATAAAAAAAAAACACAAACAAAAATGAGTAAAAAGAGTAAAATGAGCTGGATATGAGGCAAAAGTTGTTGCTAATTGAATTATTAATGCATAAATCAATGCGAAATCAGATAGATGATAATCATAGCCAGTGCTGATGCTTAATAATGATTATAAAACTTGTTTTCTTTTGTTGTTTTCTTTTACGTTTAGCTCTTCAGATCGAAAGCGTTTTTATTTGGTCAAAGACTACAAAGCTATTCAGTTCATATGTGTATGTGTATGCGTGTATTACTTATGTATATATATATATATATATATATATATATATAACATATATTGTCTACACATACGCATAGGAAGTACAATTAAAAAACCATCAATCAATCAAGTTGAAACAATCAAAAGAGCTCTTAACATCTGAACAATAGTATTGCCAGCTTCTTGAACTCAAAGTTGAGCTTTTCGCTTAGTTATGATGACAATTTCAGCTACTACATCTGAGCTTTAGTGAAGCTATTGTTGCCAAAATTATATACTTAAAATAAGACATATCAAAATGGCTTCAAGACCTTTTAACTTATGTGAAATACATTTTAAGTGACTCTTGGACTTTTGAGTTTCGTTTGACAAAGTTTGTTTAAAGTAGTTTAAGTTGCTAGGTATTTAAACTTGCCTTAGAATTAATAGCAATGTAGAGAGTAGTAAAGTAGAAAAGAGAAAATACAAATAATACAATATCGCAGGTTTAGAGATATACGTACGTTATATATCAAAAAGATATCATAATTTGAGAGCTAGATAAGTATGACTGTATGGCCGGGAACATTTGCCATGCATCAGCTTTATTTGATCTATCTGCGAGTCACGCCACTGCAACCCAGTCACATCTGCAGTATTAATGCTGACTGACCATAATCCATATAGTCGACGACGCGACGGGAGTATCGGATCGGAGTACAGGGAGCGCATATTTGGGCGCTTAGTCAGCGAGCACGAGTCGAGCTGTTGGGTTCAAGCAACTGAATAGTTTTCGACACCTGTGGCCAACAGAAACTTACACAAAAAAAAAACCCACAAAAATGTGGCTCTTAAATGACCAAGTGATAAGGCAACTAGTTCCGAGGAGCTGCACGTAATCATAAATTGTGGCAACCGTAGCGGCGGCGTCGTTAAGCGCTTAATAAGCTTAACCGGTTTGTAGAATCACAAGCAACCCAAAAATACCAAAAAAATACAACCAAAAATAAAGCAAACTCAAATTTCAGGCTGAGGAAGAAGCAACGGCAAAGCGTTGGCCAGGGGTAGCAGGGGGTGACAGGGGGTAGCGGAGCGACTTAATGCATGCAAATGTCACAAATATGCATTAAATTAAGATTCATCAGCTCGTACCCCTCCCCTCCCCTCCTCTTCCTCCAACACCACCCCCCTTCACCCACTGCACAACACCTACGCCCGCCCAGCGACACCCAAAAAGCCATTCTCCAAAATAGAAACGTGCACATGGAAAAAACAGTTAGGAACTCAAATAGGCTAACTCTGGAATAATCTAAAACCGAGCAAATTTATGCGGAATTTTATAAAACTTTAGGTATTTTTTATTTTAGTAAATAAAATTGAGCCTATTGCGCAAAGTTTATTTTAAAAGTTAGATTGCACTTTTAAGAAGCAAGATTTTAATTTAGAAAACTTTAATAATTCAAATTTTTTAGACACATTTTTTTTATCAAAAATTATGAGTGATTCATTGAAATAAAAGTGCCTCAAATAAATGATTTATCAGCACAGAAAATGCAAAGAAAAAGCAATAAAAAAAGAGTACAAAAATCATGTAACTAAATTAAATAAATCAGTTGAGTTTAAAGTCGCAACTTTTGCGGAATTTATACAGCTGTATTTGTTTGAGTGTACGTACGCCTTTACAGTTTGAGAAGCACTAATCGGCGGCTATCGGCGGCTATCAATGCGGCTGCAACACGTCATGTTGCCGCGCTTATCATTAGCTTGGCAACAAAACATGGGACAGCAACAGCAACAACAACACGAATAAGGAAGAAGCAGCAGCAAACTATGCCAGCTATATAAAACAAATGAGTGTGCGTGTGTGTGTGTGTAAGTGTGTGCTCTATTAGTTAGTTATATCTTATCTGCAAATTGACTGGCAATGCTCAACTATGCGCTTTCCTTTGCTTCAATGTATGTAGAGCTCTTTACATTTTTCACTTAATTGATACGACAATACAACAACTAAAGCAACAACAGCAACAACAGCAACAACAATGCAAACTGACTTAGCAGTTGGCCGACTAAGCTAAGCAGCCAACTAAAACATGGCTAACATGGCGACAGAGCTCATAATTAGCTAAAATGCCATTAAAACTATTAAAGAAATCGAAAATCAATTTCTGATTGGTTGCCCTCACAAAAGCGAAAGCATATTGACTTTTTGAATACGTTGGTGAATATTGCTTAGTGTTGAAATATTCTACGTTCTTCATAATAATAAGTCAATATAGTTAAAGAGGAATTATTTTATATATTGAAATGAACTTTAAAAGATTAATGTTTATTTTTTGAAATGAAGCTTGTTTTTTTTGCAAAATTTGCAAACAAAGATATTAAAATGTTATCTTATCACAATAATCAGCAGAGTTTCACGTGAACCGAGTCAATTTTGAAGCTACGCCAAGCAAACTTTGTATATCAGCAGTTTGTAAGAGAATCAAAGAATATAGTTAGTAACATATGATCAGATATAGCTGGCTAAGGAATGATTCATAAGAAATAAATCTCTTATATAAGAAATTGTTTTATTTTTCAGTTTGAACAAGCTTTTGTCTCCGAGGGCATTTAGTGCTCGCTCAGCAAAAACTGGCAGCTCTTCGGTCTGGTTTTTTTTTTTTTTGTTTACATAAATTTATGCAATATCAAATTAATTAATTAGCATAATTATGCATTTGTTGCTGCCTCGTTTGATTTTGGTTCGCTGTGGCTTTTATGCTTTGTTTACCAATTAATTGACTGCCAAAGACCAATAACAGCAAATTGCTTAAGTTTTCATTTTTTTCATATATTTGTATTATTATTATTTTTTTTTTTTTTGTTAAATATTTCTTGATGTTTAGACATTGATGTAAACAGTTTGGCAATTAACGCGCGCGAGCCTCAATTAATTCAAATTGAGCAGCAATTTCCGATGAACAATTTCGAGTAGCCCCATTTAAATTGTGAAATGTTTTTTTTTGATAGAACTCGTAACGCCCAGCGTTGACACAACGTCATGCTTCAGCTCCAGCTTCGGCAACAGCTCCCGGCTCCAGCTTCAGTTGCCCAGCTGCGAGCAACGAGATGAGGCAACTCCCTCCTCCCAGACACAGATCCCCACCGATGATAGCAGCGACATGAGCCAAACAATTTTGACTGAAGGCTGGCATTTATTCGAATTTCCACGAAAAAACAAAATGAAAGATTTATGAAGCGATTATAAATTGGCGCATATTGAAGAGTTGCAGCTGTTGATGTCACCCCAACCGCATCTGGTGGCAAGGCCACACCCAATTCTCAGTTCTCAGTTCTCAGTTCTCAATTCCTGAGTCCCAACCCAACAATTTTTGATCAGATATTATAGCCAAAATGTAGCAGCTGAACCGATTGTGATTTATGTTTCAGACTTTGTGAATATATACATTTTGAGCTCTTTTTTTAATTTGATTTTAATTGATTGTGGCACTGCCTTAAAAATTGCTTTCGCAATTTAGGAATAACAAAAAATATATAGCCCTCAATCGATATTTACATTATTTACAATTGGAGCAATTGAAAATACTGGTTTGCCCTACTTGCCTCAATCCATTCTTTGATTACTGTTAACATTGCTTGTATTAACATTCCCCTTTAACATGCTTCTTACAGCTGTTAACAACTATTTACCAGCTGATAGCTCACTTTAACATAATTCCCTTACAGTGCTAATAAGCATACTAAATCAGACTGTTAATAATGAATATGCTTAGTAATCACTATAAATCAAAGAAAATAGCAACATATTGTAATAAATTGAGCTTGATCTTTGGCTTCGATTACATCTTAACAAGACATACAACATTAAGATTAATATCTTTAGTTTGCGTCTGCACAAATCTTAGCTCAAAGATCTGGATATTGAGTGAGTTCCAGCGTAGTTGTGAAACTATGCAAATGTAAGTGTGACGTAGCCCATATAGGAGATACCCTGTATTTGCTAAAGTCATAACTTTGTCAAAACTGAACCGATTTTTAATTCCGAGGTCATTTTGGCCACGATTTGTCCTCTGGATTAATCCTAAATTTAAAGTTGAGCAACTAAGGTTTTTCGGATTTTAAGTTAAAAGTTTTTACACAATTGTAACATGTAACAAAAAATTCACAGTCTAGACTTCAAACAGTGATAACTTTGTCAAAACTGAATCGATTTTCAAAAGCAACGCCCTTTTGATCATGGTTTATCCTCTAGATTAATCCTACAATTAAATGTGGAAACACTATTTATTGTCATAGTTTTCAACTTTAACTGGAAACTGTTAGGAACAAATAAAAATATACTAAGAAAACAAAAAAAAACAACAAATGTTATTCCTATGCTAAGTAATGACTCAAGGCGTTGCATACAAAGTGTGGTGATTAAATGCACATCCTCATATCATCATGATGATCATTATTCCTGGGCAAACTGCGAACATTCATTGAATTTGAACATTTGAATGCAGTTTTACATTAGTTTTTATAGCCCATGTCATTTGTTGCAAATAGTTCGTCGAAATTGCAATTTTATATTTATTTTATGTTTTTTTTTTTTTTTTTTTTTAATGCTTTTTTTTAGTATTTTTGTAATGTTTAGCTTGTTTATGCCCTGTAGACATTTACAAAAAAAAGGGGGTAGATTTGTGATCACAATAATAATGCTTAAGATCAAGGCTATATCTTTAATTATTTATAATTATCTAAACTAAAATTCTAGTTTGCTCTCTTTAAATTTAAAATATTGCATTACATTCAGAGAGGATGGATATGCACATGTAGGAGATGTCTGAGGCTACAGGGTAGCTGCTGGTCGAGCACTCGACTAGCTAATTACATAGGCAGCTGCCGCTGGGATGACACAATAGATATAGCTAGATATATAGCTAGACACCCACTCAACGCATTCGAGACTCATCCATTTCTGCATTTTGTAATAACTGAAAGGCGAATTGCGACAGTTTCGCTAGGGGAGGGTGTAATGGGTGGGGATGGGGTAGAGGGTAGGGGGACGCTCGTTTTTGTTGTCTTTTTCTATTTTCAAGATTTACGCAATGCAAAAGCCAAACAATTATTATTCATAAGTGGAAACGAAACGTTGTGTGAGTGTTTGTGAGTATGTGTGTGTTGGTGAGTGTTGGTGAGTGTGTGGCCTGTGTGGCACACTCATTGTGGCAGACGTGCCAGACAAATATTGAATTACAAAAATACCAACAAGCAGCTAAACAACAACAACAACAACAACAAAAACAAAGATGGATGAACCGAGGACGGTGCTGAAATTGGTTTACACTATTCGAACCCACTGTGCAATCAACGCCGGCGCCGCAGTCTCTGTTTAGTCTACGGGCAACCAGGAATTGCATGATTCCCGGCGATCCACATGTACTCGGACACTTTTGCATCTTTAGGGCGTCTATGTTTAGATCATGTTGAAGTCGCAGTCACAATCGAAGTCAAAGTCGCTTCTACTTCGAATCGAATTCGACTCGTGCCACAATGTAACGGTATCGGTCGGTCCTGGTGTTGCATTCGCACATTCCAAAGTTGCCAGTTAACCCGATAAGCCCAATCAAAATTGGCTCATAAATCGACAATTATATAACTGATAACCGAACGTTCCGTCACGCGATGACGTAAAGTCCTTCTATATTCTTATGATATTGTATGAATAAAATGACGACAGTATGTTTGTTATCGAACTCAATTCGAGTTTATATCTTTGAAGATTTAGATTAATATTTTGTAGTTGAACCAAAACCATTTTAATCAACTTTGAAGCTTATTTCTATTGCTTAAGTTTTTATTAGTAAAATGTCAGCACTTCGCAAACAAGTTTTGAGTTTGGTTCTTCGGTAAATGTAATATCAGAACATAACTGTATTTTAGTTAATGAAATGATAACACTTGTTATAGATTTCTTATGCAGGCACAATGATTTATGAGCACCTTAAAGCAGGAAATGCAGCTGGTAAAAGTAGCTGTTAACTTTGATGGGGAAAATGGGAAATCAAGTTTAAGTAGCTGTTAAAGTGTTTTTGTTAACTTTAAAGCTTCAGCAGCTAGCCTTGTTGTATGTGCTATCTTTGAGATACTTTTAAGCATTCAGACTAAGGCAAACAACTAACTGAGTTGTTAGAGCATTCAGCAGTCAGTGTTTTTTTTTTTTGCGCTCTTCTTATCCATTTACGATTTACACACAGAGAATTTGATGCGTTTCTTGTATCTTGTTGTATGTTTTGTATCTGGTATATTGTATCTTGTCGCGGCGGCGTGTTGGCCCAACTATTTATAGATGTTTGCTTCAGACGTGGCTATTACAAAATGCAACAAAATTTGTTGGACGTTGGCCAGCTGTTGGCAGCTGTTGTTTTTGTTGTTGCTGTATTTTTGGCCAGTTTTGGTATGAACCAAAAACAACAAAAAAAGGGCAACTGTATGACTAATTGCTGATGCTAAGAGATGCACCCTTTCCCCCCCCCCCCCTTCCTACACCTGCCCTACTGTATTAAGGCGGAAGCGCCGCTTGCTGCCAATTGACAAAGCCAACACTTTTGCACTATCACCAAGTGGTCGCAAGGTGTGAAGTAGGGGCGGGGGTTGAAGTGTGTACAGGGGGTTGGGGGTTGGGCGGTTAGTTATTTGCTTAAAAGTAATGCATGCATTTAAAGTGTGCCAGTTGCTGTTTCCATTATTTGTTGTGATGGGGCTGAACTTGAGCTCAAGTATTGACACGGCAGCAACTGTTGCTGTCGTGTCGATCGCTGCAATTGTAGCCGCTGTTGTCGGTCTGCTTGATTCCAGTGAAAATTGCATGGGATCGCACATGCCAAAAATACATAAATACATAAATAAATATGAGATCTATAGATATATATACATATATTGCTGTCGGATGTTGCTGGGGGGCAGCAACACATGCGTTGCTCTGTGGCAACATCTTGTGTCCATATGTTGTATAAACAAACAATTGAGAAAAAAAATTGAAAATAAAGAACGCACAAAAGAAAGCAACCAAATGAAATTCATCTCAAGAATTGATTTGCTGAGAAGAAAAAAAGCCAAAACGTAAAAGAAGAAGAAGAAAATGAAGAGAAGAAGAAGACAAACGGGCTGTGGCAATTGTTGTTTTGTAGCAACTGTTTGCTGTCGTTGCAGATATTTTGACAGACAGGCAGACAGGAAGAGAGACCGACCGAGAGAGCGAGAGAGAGAGAGAGCGAGAGGGAGACAGACAGAGACGAAACCTGATGACATGCAGGCCACATATGTCAGTCCTATAGATACATATACTCGCGCTTAGATACATACATACATACATATATACATACGTACATATATAGATACATTTGTATCTTATGACTGTGATTAGCATATAGCAGCTAACTGCCGCTGGCGCCACCAGCAACTTTGACTAGTTGCAGTCGGCCCAACTGTTAATTAGGCCACATATGTACGTAAGCGTACATATAGATTCTAGATATTCCTTCCGGAATGTAATTCGATTAAAACATGATCCAGTAACAAATAACAAATAACAAATGTGAAAAGCTAAAGCGACACCTGTTAAATGCATAATGTTCAGGTATTCAAATATATGTATATACATACATATATCACATTATGTGATAATACTTAAGTCTGTGACATTTCTGTTATCTTTCAGCTGTTAACCTGCACTTATCGCTCTGCTAAGCTAAGCAGTTAATTTGCAACTCTGTTGGCCTCTTCTGTTATCTTTAACATCGGTTCGCCGGTGTTAACCTGTGCGTATGCGTATTGTGAAAACATAGCACGCATATTACGCATACGCCGGATGCAACTAAATACATATCGCTTGTACAGTGTGAACAGCTCTTTGTTACTGACCCCATTTTATGGCCTGCTCTTAATAAGCAGATTCTTGCTGCTCTTTTTCCTGTTTTGCTGCTGCATTGCAGAATAAATTGTAATTGTTATGGGGCAGCTGCGTGGTGTGGTCTGATAAGGCCCTAGTTACAGCTACTAGCATATATATATATATATAGGTTTTTTTCTTTTCTGCTCTTTTTTTTGCTTTTTGTATATTTTTATTATTGAAATGTTAATTTAAGAAATTATTTCATTGCAAGACGACAGCAACGTTGACTTCTTCGGCTACATGTCATTAACACGCTGATAAGAGGCTATCAGCCATCTGCTATCAGCTAATTATGATGGGCACACTCGCACACACGCACACACACACACCCTTATAGACACAAACACACATAGATAGAGAAATTTGATGATAGACTACAATCAAGCGCCTTTAATAATTGGCAAAAAAGAAATGTTCAAAAATATATGCAAAAAAAAAAAGATTATTAAATTGGCAACCAAATAATATTTCAATGAACTTATTCATTATATATTTTGGGTTTTTTAAATATTTAATTTTGGGCTGTGATAACCCCAGATACTGACCCTGCATGGAGCTCAAAAGCGTTTGGCCTGACAGACAAAATAATTGTTTTTTCCAAATTAATTAAATTCAAGCAAAGATGGAAGAAAAGTGACAGAAATGCTCGCAATCAAATCCGGTCTCCGTCCATATATCATCTATATACATACATATTATAGGGTAACCAAGACTCGGCTCCAACTTGCTCTTATTATGCTACCATTATGGAACACTATAGCACTATAACTATGCTGCTGTCTCTATCCCACTATGCTGATAAGTAGTGCGTACACACAAGTGTTCTTTTTTTCTTCTTTTCATTTCTTTCTTTCGTTTCCCCGCAGTTCCTCGTGTTTTACTCTGCTGCGGCAGCTGCTGCTTCTTCTACATTTTAATGGATCTCATTTTCATTAGTTTTTTATTAATTTGTTACAAGCGCGCAAAGGTCAGCAGCAAAAGGTGGAAAAACTGTTCCACCAACAAACTTCGCTTTGAGGGGAACATAAATATTAAATATTTCAACAAATGTTCGTTGTTGTTGTTGTTGGTTTTTGTTTTTGTTCAATATTTATGTATATGTGATGTAAAATAGTTCAAGTTCGTTGTTGTTGTTCGTTTCATGTTGTGTCATCTACATTAAGAAAACTAGATCATGCGATCTGCTCTCTGTGTGTTTATATATACATATATATAAATATATATATTTGTGTGTGTGTGTGTGTGCTTGAGGATGCTGCATAGCAATGTGAGCAAGATTCTTGAGTCTTCTAGCCAGACGATAAGTATTTTCTAGAAATCAAAATTCGTTTGACCGCCAGATGGTGTCACCAAAGCAAAAAGACGGCCAACAATGTGACAGTATCTAAAAATCAGAGTGATTATTTTGCATAATTCGCATGTTCAGTATGGCTTCAACAAAGTTGCTCCTTTTTTACAGTACAATATTTAATTGCCGTTACAAATCGTTTAACAATTGACGAAAGCAATAAAATTGATCAGGGCTTACAAATGTTTGCATCTACTACTAGACTAGCTGTTACTCACATTTGAAAGTTTCAGTGTCTATGAGATCATATTTTATATTTTGTGTTATCTTTTTTCGACAGCGAAATGACTACACTTATCGATTTGCACAAAGTTTGATCTACTACATATAATAATATATTTTCTATAGAGAAAATATTGAAAGCTTAAAAAGTTTGTATGACAAATATTATATTTTCGAAAAATATGACTGCATAATGAAAGTGCCGTACTTAGAAACCTTAGGCTTGCTTTTTATTAATGTTGCTCTGTTAACATTGTTAACATTGTTAGCTGTTAATCTGTTTTTATGTGAAGCCTGTTAAGCCTATCTACAGGTCATGTTATTTTTAACATTATTAAGATTGTTAAAATCTGTTAACCTGTTTCTTCTATGTAATTCTTGACATTATTTATGTGTCAAAATTAATGACTAATGAAAACTATATGTTTTTTCAATCTTAATCTTAATCTTAATAGGTCAACTCAATTTAACATTATTCTGCAATCGTATTACTGTCAAAAAATATGAATTTGTTAATCTGTTGTCTTGAAATCCTTTATTTGATTATAGGTTATCCTAAAAATGTGATATACGGTTATCTGATGACTGTTGGCTAATCGTGTAATCCTTGTCGATTCAAAATTAACGCAATCTGGCTTTTCAGTCTACGGTTACTCACCTTGGCATTGAGCAGCGGCACATAGCAGGCGTTCAGAACGAGGACAACGGCGAGGAGGCGCCACAGCAGCGACATCGCGTGTCGCTGCCGCAACGTTGCAGCCGTCGCTTGGGATCCCGTTGATCCCATCGTTTGGTATGTGTGTTTGTGCGGTGGGCAGGGGGTGTCTATTTTTTTTTTTTTCTTCTTTTGATATATTTTGTTTTTTTTTTTTAATTTGTTGGCAGCTATTCGGTTATTTGATTATTTAATTGTATAGGGCAGTTTAGGGTTCTTCGTATTCGAGGTGTTGCTTCTGGTTACAAAGGTTACGATGTTTATGGCACTGCAAAAAAAAAACGAGCGAAACGAATTTCAGCAATTGTAAACGGTTTGCTGAGGCGCTCAGGAACAGGCGAAACAATAAACGCATGAGCTGCATCAGCATAAAAACATAAAAACATAAAAACAACAAATACAAATACGACAAAAAAAAAAACAAAAAACAGCAATTTTATGCATGAAACCAAAAGCTGCAGTGCAAAAAAAGAAAACGGCAAAAAAAAGAAGTAAAGTCAAAACGCGAATTCGTCAGAAAGCGCTGGCTGAGAAAGCAGATAAAGAAGACGCAAACAGAACAGGAGGTAGAAAATGAGATAAAACTGCCCGAAATTCCAACTATGGCCTGATCCTATACATTTTTTTCGCTTGCTTTTTTTTTGTTGTTTTGTTTGTTGTTTTTATATTGTTTCCTAGTTTTGGGCTTTTCTTTCAGTGATCTGCGCGAATTGTTCATTAGATTGCGTTTTGTGTTTCGCGCGCGATATTCAAAATTGTCTGCAGCTTTTTGCCGGCCACTTTTGATGGGTTTCAGATTTTTCTTTTATTTTATACAATTCTTGTGGTTCGTTTTGAAAACATTCATAACTTTCGACATTTTGCCTTTGACACTTTGTTAGTGATACTTTTCTTTACAAAAAAAAAAAGAACCAAAAAATTGGAGCACAACAAAGTAGCCAAAGGCAAGAAATGTTTGGCGATCCTGCGAGAGAACGCGCACGTTTAGCGATATCCTTCGTGGCACCAGAACAATAAAAAAAAAAAAAACTATTAATCACATTGAGCACTTCAAAAAAAAACAGATTGTCAAATATTGCACTTAAAGAACACAAGAACAACAAGAACAACAACAATCAAGTGAGAAAGCCTGGCGGACAGGCGATTCGCATTCGCAATCGCTGTTGCTGTTGCTATTGATATTGCCGTTACTGTTGCCGTTACTGTCGCAGGAAATACTATAACACAACGCACCGAAAATTGTGCGACCGTCTCGTACAACGGCTCGCAACCGAATGTAAATGGAGGAATTCAATGCGAATGGTGTTGCACCGTGGAAGAAACAGCGACACGAGCAAAACGCACGAGCGCGACCGCGATTGCCCGAAGTAGCCCGAAGCGCTAGCATGTGCACACACGCACACACACACACCCACACACACAAATGTTTAGTTAAGTGCTGCAGCGAGCAGACAAAACTTGTACCGTGGCACAATATTAAAGAAGTCCCTGCTAAATATTTAAATAACCAATTTATTAATGTCTTAGCCATATTTAAATGAGTAAAATGCCATTTTTGAATTTAGCTGTCTAATTTTAGCTATACATATACATATTAAATGAAATATACTCGTAAGTAGATAATACGATAGTATATATTTTTGACAGCAAGTTTATTTGAATAACTCTGACGATAAACTTGGAAAATTATGTGTCGATTTCTTGAGAGAGCGAAATAAACTTTAAACGATATTAAGTGGTTTTTATATTAATTAAACGTGCTCGCATTTTATAGGTTGTAGTGTGCACATATTGTCATCTGATAGATAGTAAATTCAGATTTTGTTTAAATCGATATTTCAAAAATCACAATTTGATACATGTTTTATATTAATAATTTCAGTTATGTATACATTTTCAACATTGATAATACTTTTTATAAATAACATTAAATCTTAGATTTATTTAATGCAAATATTAATTGCAAAACTATGGAAATAAATAAAGACTTATATATGAACTAATTACATAGAAGTATTGCTGAACATTTTGGTTGCTTAATTTGTGTTACTCGCAGCACTGTGTTTTGTTTTTTTGTTATTTGCCTGTGCGCTGTGGAGTTGCTTCGTGCCGTGGGTGGCTTTTGTTGTATCTCTGCGTCGTTTATCGTTTATCGCAGCGCGCTTGAGCAACTGGCTCTCTTCGCATTTATCGGTAACAGGATGCAAAGTTGATGCTCTGCACTAAATTCGCCTCATGGCGAAATGAGAGAATATCGTTTGTGTATGTGTGTGTGTGTGTGTGTGTGTGAGTGTTGAGGGCCTGGGCCTGGGCCTGGGCCTGGGCCTGAACCAGACTGAGACCAACTCCATATTCTTTATCGCTGTCAGCTGCAGCGAGTGTAGCGCACATTTAACTGGAACGACAGCAAGAAATGTAACGCCGCTGTCGACGTCGACGTTGAAGTTGACGTTGCTGCTGCTGCTGCTGCTGCAGCTCTGTAGGTCAACTGATAAATTGGCGTGAAGAGAGACCAACACCAACCGAAAAGGCAAAAGGCAAATGCAGCACCCACTGATAGTGTCACACAACATACATACATATACATATGTATGTGTGTAGAATTGTTATTTGTGTTACGGTCGCTAGATGGCGCTGTTGTCCCTGCTTGCATTTCCTATTAGTGCGGCTCTTTCTTTTTGTATCTCTTCGAGCACTTTTTTTGTGGACAGCTTTCGAGTTGTTTGCATTTCACACGAAGGAAACGAATGTGACGCACATGAAATAGACATCGACTGCGATATACCCTATAATTTGTAATCAAGTGTGCCTTCCATTTTTAATAGCTGATCTTAAGATCATTTTAAATATATATACTATATATTATTTTATTATTAAATATATTTACTATAATATTATTATTTATATTTACTAGAAATACAGTGATCCTATAAATTGTTCCTTAACGTTTCTTTATGTTATGTTAAATTCTCCAATTGGCCCAGCTATTGCCATAAATTATTCAACACTAATACATACTTGGCGCCCTTTAAGTAAGAGGTATAAAATGCAGTTGGCAATGTGAGAGTTTCTTTTTATCGTTCTTTTACGTCTTCTACTAAACAACTTTTCACTTTCTAGGCAGATATGGAAGAGAGATATGTATGGAAAACTTTAAAGTTTAATATCGAGCCATTAGCAATTATGTTATATTTATTATCTATCTATTATTAACAGCTTTATTCCATTTACTCTTTACCTAAGTGGTACCATTTTACACGAAGCTTTTTAGGTTTTGTTGGGGAAAAAGTTTCGTGTGAGCTGAAAATATTTCCAAGTTGGTTAGTTTTGCATTTTATCTAATCTTATGACTGACTGAAAAAACCTATCCATGATTTTAATTGTTGAGAGCTATCTTTTGACATCAGCCAAACTTAATATATATAGTTTCATTAGAGGTCTTATAAATATAAATTAGATCTGATTTTAATTAAATTAAAATTGTAAAGCTAAAAATAAAAAAATAGAATATTTTGAAATATAACGAAACTGAACATAAATAGGCAATAATTGAATTATATTTCATTCCAAATAATCAAAGTCTTCATTTGCAAATATTAAGTATCCGACCTGAGTATATTGAGTTTAAATGGAATTCCCAGGCCAGATGACTCACTGGCCAGTTGGCTTCTTGGCCAAGATCGTAACAGTTGACACACATTTGTGAGCCGCCGTCCTGGCGAATTAGCAGCAGCAGCCCCCTCCGTTGCCGTTAGTCGCGTTGCCCACCCAACAGCCACCCACAGCAGGCGGGCTTCCCATTGGCGCCTGTTGGCCAACCGACAGCTGAGCGCATGCGCTGGCCCAAAGGGGCCGCCTCCCCTCGCCGCCCCGCCCCGCTGCTGCCCAGCTGTGCTCGGTTGGCAGCAGACAAACGACCAATCGCCGCATTGCCTTTTTATTTTGCGCCTAGAAGCCCGAGCCCCAAAGATTTGGATTGTAGCTTCCGTTCTTGATAGCAGCGCGCGGTTCTAAAAATAATTTCAGATGAGCATTTAATTACTGGGCAAAAGATAATGCCAATGCTGCTGCTTCGGCTGCTGCTGCGGCTGACGCGACCTGTCATATCAGTGGGGCGCCGCACTATTTGGGTCAGTCTGACCAAGAACAGTGACTATAATCAAGATCTCTGCCTTCCGTGGCTGAATTCCGACTAAAGTCAGAGGTGGCCGACGCTTATCGCCAGCTTCAGCTATATATATATATATATATATGTACATATATAATGTGAATGAAGTTGGAAACCGCAATCGGAGAGTAAGGTTATCAAATCGCAAAGACTGACGCAAAATCGCATCACATCGGCAAATGTTAAGGCCAATGAAATTCACCACATTTCTTAGTGTGTGGTGGTGGTGGCGCCTGTTAACGGTGCTGCAAGCCCGCCATCGCACACAGTTGGACAGCCACTGTGCACCTAAAAGCTCTTAGCCAAGTCAATGCCCAGCTGCTTTTTTTCGATTGCAGCTTTTTGCCCAAGTTTTCGATGCAAAGTTTCAGTCAATTCTCTTTGCTTCTGTCCGCCACCCAAGCACTACTCGTAACCTTGTCAAAACTTTTCAAATTTCATGTTTGTAAAATATATTTACTTTTAATTTTGTATACATTACTCACCATGAGATTACTGCGATTACTATAAAACAAGAAGTGAGAAACTATTTCTATTTACAAAATACTTAAACAAAACTCAAAAGTTTCTAATATGTATATATATATATATAGAAGAAGAAGAACTTGTCAACATCGTATTACTATATCATATACATAGCTCATATGAATCTAGTTATTTACTTTGATTAATAATTTAAATATTAAATATCAAATATATATACATCATTTTATTCATAGTATATTTTGCAGCTTAATTTTGAATTTAAATTTAAAAGAATTTAGAATTATTACGTACATATATTTAAAACTAAAAATCCTTTATTTTATTTTGAATCACAAGTCATCCGAATTCAGATCAAAATTCAAAATTCACCGTAAAACTCAAAATTAAATTTGAATTTCTACTACCTTTATCTTTCTTTGCTGGCTTCCCGGGTATTCTATTCATTCCGTCCGGCATTTGTTGGCTGAACGGTAACGGATTACTGAATAAACCACAATTTATGTAATTAATAGGTGTTGAGGAGGGCGGCGGTTGAAGGTCGCAGGGTGGGCGTGTCAGCTCTATATAAGTAGTTCCTTCAATTTCCAAGTCTTTGACACATAAATACATACATACATACATAAGATAATGTGTGATATAAATGCCTCGTGTTCATTATTTTGTTTTCAAAATGCATTTTGCAAATTAATGAGTGGACTACATAACATATGCATATATATACTAATAATAATCCTTTTCTAGGCATGCTTACAAAATGCAGCTGCAGTAAATTGTATTGATAAGTTTTAATCGATTCGCATGCAATTTGGTTTTCTATACATTTTAATTGGCTACATAACATACAGCATTGTTCACTTTGATTAATGCATCATTTTCTGGCGTTGTTTTGCAATTCACATAATAAACAACTTAGAGCTGTATTTGCTTATTTATTTGCATTTGTCTTCATTTGCATGTGATTTATGCATAAAGTCTTCGTCATGTTTCAGATTGCAAACAGTAACATGAGTTAACATCTGAGTGCGCATAATTTCCAAGAAAATCGCAAGCAAATAATTTGAATTATTGCATTCATTTGCAAATCATAATTGTAATTATTTTCCTATTAATCGACATTCGATGAGTAGTTAAACAAGTTAAATACTTGCTCACCTTGCATTAATTTAAATGGCGAATTTACCAAGGACTTAAAACGTAATCAGTTATCCTATTATCCTAATTTGTAAGTCCATGAACTCACATTTCACTAGAGTTTTCTTTCCTATGAAAAAATGTTAATGTTTAGTCATTCAAAAATATATGTACTCTTAATATAATCGCTTGGATTCGAATGAGTGCACACACATTTACAAATACCTCCGATTCCCCCCCATTCCCCATTCCCCTGCCGTCTCTATCGCTATTTCTTTTACTCTGCTGTTTTCTCCATTTGCATTGCTTTGGTTGCAACAACTTTCAACACTTCGTAAGTGCCACAAAAGCGCTCATTCATTCATATTTGAATAAGCCCCAAACTTAGGGGGTTTTGGGTTGGGTTGGGTTGGGGAGGGGGGGGGGGGGTTGGTTGTTAGTTACACCATACCCTCGTAATCGGCATCCTCGAATTGCAAGTCACGTGTTCAGATTGCGGCAACTTGTTGTGCCACATAAAAAGTTGTCGTTTTGCTAGTTTTACAAGTTTTGATTGTGTTTGTGTGCGTTTTGTTGGTTGCCACAAAAAGTTGCGCCACTTTCGTAATTCGCATCTAATTGTCACTGTAAATAATTGAAAGCCTGATGCAGTCCCAGCATTTATTTTAAGCAACAGCTAAACTCTATTTAATAGCTCCCATCCTAGTTATCCTTTTCAGTTGTTCTTGTTGTTGTTGTTGTTGCTGTTGCTCTTGCTGTTGTTGGTGGCATTGTTTTGAGTTGCATGTCAAAATGTGTTGCATACATTTATGCAGGTGCTTGCAACTCTTTCCTGTCTACTTGCATATACATATGTTTGACAATTGTTCCAAACTGACCCAATCCCGAACCAGCGCACAGTGGTGCAATGCCTTACAAAACTCAGTTCAAATATTATACATATATGTATACATATATGATCTATTCTACACCTCAATTCCAAGTTCCATTCCATCTGAAAAGATCGACTCCTCAAAGTATGAGATTTGAACTCGGTTCGTAGTTTAGAATTCAAACACATTTTCTCCATCTCTTAAGTATCAAATAAATAAAATTATATTTTAAATATTAATTTTGCTGAAAACAAAGCTTTATATCATTTTTGTAATTTGTATTATAATAATATTATTTAATTGTTTTTTCAGCCACAAATCATATATAAAATAAATATAAGCTATTTTTAAAAATATATTTTGCATTACAATTATACCAACTAGCACATTATTTTTAAAAAAAAAAAAAAAAAGAATTGCTCAAAATGCTAAAATAAAGTTTCTTTACAAAATTTTACTCATATGTTATGGGCACAAGTTTATTATTGGATTAGCTGTAATTGCTTTAATCTATAGTATTTCTTTGCTGGATTTCCAAAAGCCTTGACCGAAATAAATCACATTGATTTAGATAATTTGCTGAAGTAAGTTAACTTTTAGAATGTCCTAGCCATTAATTGCTCTACGTAGCTTTAATTAATAACCTTCTCTAATTGTATCGAATGTTCACAGAGTCCAATGCCGTTAGCAGGGGATCGTTTGACATGTTGCAGCCGTTGCAAGTGGACACGTTGCAAATGCAGTTTTACAGTTGTACATATTTAATGCACCGCTTTGTGAGCTATCAAATATTAATTGAGATTGAGTTTGAGTTTGAGCTTGTATCAGTGTGCCTTGGCCTAAACACAGCACGGTCCTTTGACACACTTTCTGCTGCACTCAAGGCGGGTGCCACAAAAGTTGCAAGGCATTTGAGAAGGGGTGTGGTGCCCAAGGCTTTTTGCCATATGCCTGGCAGCTAGCTGAAAGGCTGAACGAAAGAAACCCTTGACAAGTATGGGTGGGCAGTGAGGGGGTTTTTCGAGGGGGGGTTTTGTCTACTGGGTCTACAAATTGCATTGTCATGTCGCTGATTAAACGATTTGATACCCATTTTCATTTTGTTAACAACTTGACGACTGACTTTTTCAATTGTTGTGCAATTGCAAATTGAATTGAATGAACATGAAAATCGAAAATGAAAATGAAAATGAAAATGAGAAAATGCTACTGAAAACGAGAAAATGTGGAACAAATTCAATTTAAACGCGGCTCACTTTGAACTTTGTTTTGAATGGTCCTGTCGACCGTGGCAACCATTTGACAGTAACCCAGTTTTACCGCTTGCCTAATCGTTGGATGCCCCCCCCCCCCCTCCCTCCCTTTTCATACTCTATGTTGTGTCTCCGCCTATCGACCTGTCTGCTTTTAGCTTAATTAAGGCCTAAAACGTAGCGGCTTTGTTAGGCCCCAAAACTCGTCCACATTCGACGCATTTGTGACAACATTCAGTTTTGGCCATCAACTTAATTGACGAGTTCTCCTTTTGGCCAAACCTCGGCGGCAATCGAAGCTATTCAGCGGCTTCCCAGCTCAGTTGGTCGCCAAAGGTCGCCAGCGACAATCACATTTGTTAAATAAACTATAAATAGCTACAAAATTTACCATCAAATTAATAACAATTCTTTTAAATCTCCAGACTATAGCTTGGTATCCTTATCGTATGCACCGATTTAGGAACGGATCAAAAGTTAACTCAGCCATAACTTTGTCAAAACTAAATTAATTTTCAAAAGCAATGGGATTTTTGCTCATAGTTTGACCTCTACTTTAATACTACACTTAAATCTGGTACACGATTTTTCAATCGAATTTCAATTCTAAAAAAAAAAATCTAGGAACGGATCAAAAGCCATAACTTTGTCAAAAATAAACCGATTTTAGAAATTTTGCACTATTATACTACTTGAAGTTTGAAAACAAGATATTTGGTCAAAATCAAAAATTCATTGAAGCTTACGAGGATATTTGAATAGACTCACGAGCGCATGGAGAAACTGTGAAAGATTTGTACACAACTATATTTATGAGACAGCTATAAATACCGTAAATAAACGTATCTATATGTAGATAAGTTGTATATTTCTGGCTCTTAGGCATTTTGGCCTTTGGCAGCTTGGGGTAAAATGGGGTAAAAGTTAACAACTAAATGCCAAATGGCGGATAATTCATCAAAGCGCAGAGTTCAATTAATATACATATATATGTATGTATATATATATATACATATATATAAATAGGCACAAAATCTGTTGCAAAAACAACAACAAACCAAAACAAATTCCAAATTTTACTCAACTCTTTTGCCATCGAAATATAATTTTGTTTATGTTTATTTGCTGCAAAGTAATTAAATGGCAATCGCTAGGTAAATACATTAGGGGGCAGGCCCGGGGCCAGTGGGGGCACTCCGGCAGCTGCCTTTTTAAACGGTTTAAACTTGGCTCTAGGCCCTATGGGTGGTTGGCTCTTTGGCTCCTTTCAATTTGTCACCCGGCGGCCTTTTTGTCGCCTTTTACTTTTTACTTTTTACATTTTGGGTTTTTTGGTTTTTTTTTTTTTGGTTTTTGCTTTTTGGACCCGCTTCAAACATATTTTTGGCGCCTGCCTAATAAATGCAAGTGTAAACAAAGTTCTAGCAAGAGTCATAACATTTGGTGTCTCTTCCTCTCCTTCAACTCATTCACCTATTTTTTTTTTGTTTCGTTTTTCAATCTAAACAAACCGTTTTCTTGCCAAACGGAGAGTCGTAAAAAACTGAGAGCAAATAATTATTATGATTATGAAAAGCTGAACATTTGAAGCAACTCGCGAGCCAAGCGAAACAAAAATGGCTAGAGAATCGAAAGCTATAATTTTCCGCACCGTGGCCTAAATACTCTTACAAGCTCTCTTATAATGAAACTAAAGTGAATAAGGCAGAATTTTATATATAATATTAGTACTCATTAATTTCACTTTTGATAAAAAATTTTTTATGAATTTTGGTCACTTTATATTATTATTATTATTTTTATTATTATTATTATTATTATTATTATTATTATTATTATTATTATTATTATTATTATTATTATTATTATTATTATTATTATTATTATTATTATTATTATTATTATTATTATTATTATTATTATTATTATTATTATTATTATTATTATTATTATTATTATTATTATTATTATTATTATTATTATTATTATTATTATTATTATTATTATTATTATTATTATTATTATTATTATTATTATTATTATTATTATTATTATTATTATTATTATTATTATTATTATTATTATTATTATTATTATTTTATTATTATTATTATTATTATTATTATTATTATTATTATTATTATTATTTATTATTATTATTATTATTATTATTATTATTATTATTATTATTATTATTATTATTATTATTATTATTATTATTATTATTATTATTATTATTATTATTATTATTATTATTATTATTATTATTATTATTATTATTATTATTATTATTATTATTATTATTATTATTATTATTATTATTATTATTATTATTATTATTATTATTATTATTATTAATATAATCTATCTACATGTTCTTTCCTCTATCCAGCTAAATTTAAAGCACTTCAATTGAATATTATATTTATTGGCACTTTTACCAAAATTTTATTACAATATTATTCCTTTTACTTTACTGTCTCTACAGCTACTTCTGGTTCTACTTCTACTTCTACTTCTGGTTCTGCTTCTACTTCAGAGCACTTATCGCATTCTTTAGCAATTCGCACTTTAAATCCAATGTTAATTCAGTCTGATGTTCTGTGGGAGGGGGGTTGGGGGGAGGGGCAATGCTAATGACAGTTGGTTGCTGGCTGCTGGTTGCCAGACAACCAATCGCCCAGTCGACTAGTTGGGTAATTGAGTTGCCACTGTGTTGTTGCCACAATGTGCGGCAAGCAACCAACAGCCACCCACCGACCCAAATGCGTGCTGCATCAGCAGCAGCAGCAGCGGCAGCAGCACAACAAAGTGACTCAAGAAGTGAAAGCAAAGCGGAAGTGAAAGCAAAGCACGAGCAGCAGGTGTGCTTTTGAAATAATGCAGCTTTGCCGCACGGAAGTCCGCAGATGCAGATGCAGATGCAGATGCAGATGCAATTTGCACCCAACAAAGCAGGAAAATTATGTCGCAGAAGGAGAAGGAGATGGAGAAGGAGGAGACGCCTAAGCAGAAGGAGGAAGCAATTGCTTGCAACGGCTTAATCGTAATGCTTGCCAAAAGTGGACAATTGAGCGACCGTCTTAATGCAGATGTCTCTCGCAGGGGTAGGGGTGGTAGTGGTAGTGATAAAGGGAGCAGTCGTAACTGGAATAATCAGCAGTTTGTGTTGGGACTTCAAATTAAAAAATGCCATCTGGCAAAGTGTACATAAATACAAAGTGCTTACACAGAAAAAAAAATCCGTACTAAAAATCAAGTTTAAAATACTTGATTTATCCGAAAACGTGCTTGAAATTTTTAAGTATGTATTCAGGATATAATTCTTAAATTAAGCCTTTATCAGGATTGAATGACAATGACTCAGCATAAAAAGGGCAAAATAAGCCGAACGTACTTGATTTAAGTACGGAATTCTTAAAACAATCCCGTCTAAAAATATAATAGCCGAGAGAGAAATGAAATTGGCTCTCTTTTGCTCGCGCTCTCTCAATTTGCTTCGCATTCTTTTCTTGTATAGGGCATTTGTTTTGGTGTAGCTCAGTGGGTAAGGTGTGTGCCTTGCGAACGAGAGTTGTGCGGGTTCAACTCCTGGTTAAGACTTAAGTTTTTTTAAGTTTTTTTTTTTTATTTTTATTTATTTACAAAATTAAATTTAGTATATAATACTGAAATAAGTACAATATTTCGAGTAGTAGCAACTTGGTCTGCTACGCAATTAAATTAAATTATACTGTCGGCTTATCTTAGAGTTTAGCTGTTAAGCATTAAATAGGTTGGATAGCTCAGTGGGAAAACACAAGCCTCGCATACAGTGGAGGGTCGCGGGTTCTAGCCCCGGCGAGGTCGGTAAGATTTATAAAATTGCAAATTGATAAATAATATGAGGTAGATAAGTTTTCTAATTATAGTGAAATTGTAAGAAGATGACTGTGCTTAACAGCAAAGACTAACTAATTCATTCATTCACTAAACATAATGTTTAATTTCAATTAAAACGGCTCCGACCGAGAACAACTTAAATTTAAATCACGAAATATTTTTTTTTTATTTATCACCCGTTATCAATTTAAATCAAGCTCGAATCAGGCTAAAAACAGGCTTAATTTAAGAATTCCGGGATTGAAAAAAACGTACTTGAATCAAGTATTTCGTACTTGGTTTAAGAATATCCGAGATCACCATACTTCTGACACCGTTTCGGCTTGATTTTAGCCCGGAATCTCGTTTTTTTTTTTCTGTGTACTTAAAATGCTGCGATCCAAGAAGCCCACAAATTCAGGATAAAAGATACCCTACAAATACTGATGCATATTAATAATAAGTAAAAGTAGCTATGTATATTAGGTATATAAAATGTTTGACAAATCGAATGTGATTAAAATTAATTAAAATTAATGTGCAAATTAATTTTCATTGGTAGGTTAAGATTACAAGAATTGAGATCGGAAGGTATATAATTAAGGATAATATAAATATATTCATATATAGTCGACACAGTTATTTATCTCCACTTAAACGCTCTCTCTTCTCCAGCTTGATGTAGATCAACATACCCCAGGCTAACTTACATCTACAGGGTATATATTATAAGTCGTCACAAGCTAATCCTTGCTATTCCGCAGTGCTGTGACATTTATGCTGATTCCAGGTACATATCTACAACAGTCCAGTCTATGGCGACAGCTTCAGATACAAACGATTCTTGAAATCCAATCATCCGTTGCAGGAGGCGATGATTCCTTTTAATTTGTATTATATATAAACAACATGCAAAAATGTACGTAAAGCAAGAATTAAGGAAGCTTTTATATTTTCTATATAAACATGCATATATACATATGCTACACATAAACATTGAGACAACAGTCTACAGACTTCACACGGACCAACTTTGTTTTAGATATCCGATAAGTCTTACTTGACGCCAACTCGATAAATATCGATTTGTCAGCCTACCATTTCGATTATATCTCATTGATTTAAAATGCCAGGGACACAAAATGCGTTTAGTAGATTTTTGTCTAGCAAACCAAAGAGATTGGTTTTAATATATATTTTATAATATTATATATTTATCCATGCAAATTTAATAGTCTTATATTACAGCAGATAGCAAAGCTTTGCAGCCATTTTTAATCAGGTCTCAAATGCCCTTGACACGCATTCATCACTAACAGTTACTGCAAAAACAAAAACAAAAACAAAAACAAAAAAAAAAGAAACCAACAACAACAAAAGGAACATCAAAAGATTGCTCAGATTTCAAGTTGAGTGCGCGACAGCAAAGCTAAAGTCGTCGCTGCTGCTGATGGCGACGTCGACGTTGTCGTTGACTTCGGCGCAGGTGGTTGCAGCAATTGTAGCTTATTTTGTTTCCTTTCTATTGTTGTTGGTTTTGCTATTGATGTTATTGTTGTTATTGTGCTATTTACTTAATTTTTGCTTGCTCGCATTTCTTAGTTGCCATAATTTGCGCTTGAGCAAGAGCGTGGGAGAAAGAGCGAGAGAGAGCGCCAGGCAGGAGAGAAATCTTTGATGCTTGCCGTTCCGATTTGTCAGTTTTGCACAGCGTAAAGTTGTCGCCCATTGTTGTTGCTTTTGTTGTTTTTATTTTTGTTTTGCTTTGCTAAAGTGCGAATATCAATATCATTACTGTTGTTTTCGTTGTTGTTGTTGGCATTTAAAACTGTCATTGTCGCTGCCCTTGCTATTATCGCATTTCGGTTTTGCTTTTGTTTGCATTGCAGCTTCCACAAATACATTTCTAATTCTCTGCTTTGCCTCGTTTCGAGATCTCTCCGCTGCCCAGTTCTAGTTCCATTTGCATTTCTATTTGCAGTTGCCAGTTGCCCGTTGGCCGCTGCCGGTTGTCAGTCAATGCCGCTTAGGCTAAACGTAATCGCTATCGTTATCGGTATCGCTATCGCCAGATCTGTAAAGCGTAGAAATAACCAACTGTGCGAAAAGTGTTGCCAAACATTTCAATCAGAGAGCTTTAGTCCTGAAAAGATTCTCATGTGAGTGCATATTAAAATGTATATATGGGATATTTGTATCCTATTTAAATGTATATATAGGTATATATTTGTATCTGTATGATCTACTGCTGAATATGAATATATGCAACTATTGGAATTTATTAGTTTGATTCGCAGCAATGTTAACTGTTGTTAACATGCGAGAGTTAACATTGTGAGCCAATTGTCTGCTTGTATGTAAGCTACATTATGTAGTTTAACAGATTATGCGATCAACATTAATAAGATAACATTGATGTTAATGAAAACAATTTAACAGCGTGCCAGGACTGTTAGAGCTGAGCATTTGTTTAAAAGTTTGTATTTGTACTAGATTATGTAAATTAAACAATGCAAATTATTAGTTAATAATTTATATAAACTTAAAGCAAATGTATGCATCCCTCACACAGCAACCAGAAACCATAGTTCGTGCATGTGCTTCTCCACAAGTTATGAATTCAAGGTATTGCTTTCAACTCCCACCAACTGTTATTTCCTGGCAAGTCTGAGAATCGTCAACGTGAGCGAAGCCTCTGGAAATACAGTTGATTCATGAGCTCTGAGAAGCACCTGCGGTTGCGGAAAGAGTAAAGGGACTAGAGGTGGGTGGCAAAGGAGTCGATGAGCACAATTGAATGCATTACGTATACGTTTACGATGCATGGGGTCGAATAACCGGGCCTGGTCCAGGCCATTAATTAAACAGAGCCAACGTCGACACAGTTTTCCATTTCTTCAGCTCTAATTGAAAACAAAGATCAACAACACAGTGCAACCAACGAGTAACACCATGCCACTATCAGATACTCTTTTTCGTGTTCGTATGCCAAAAGTCTAGTGAATTGCTGAAGCTGATGCAAATAATGTAAGCTCCTACCATGGGAAGTGATTTCTCAATAAAAGCACTCAGAAGGCATTACAAAATTGTATTCATGGTAAAGAAAATAAGTAATATATATGAATTCATATATTACAATATTACTAATTTTCTTTAGTAATATATATATATATATTACAATATTACAATATTACTAATTTTCTTTAGTAATAAATATGTATATGTATATATATATTACAATATTACTAATTTTCTTTACCATGAATACAATTATGTTATGCCTTTGTTATTGAGAAATCGTTCACTCTTGATAGGAGCTAACATTATTATATATATATATATATATAAGATTCATACGACTTTCATTATCATTCAACTAACTTGTCACATTTATTTCCCGGGAATCCAAAATTATATAAATATACTTCCAGCTTTTTCCTGTGAAGAATAAAGGGCAAAGTTCATTATAAAGTATAGGGAAAACTTTCAGAAAACTTTCCACTAGTTCGATTCGATTTATGCGTATGTATTGATTTGTCCGTAAGGGCCATTTGCTTAAAATATTTTATTACAATAGCATGCACTACATAAATTAACATGCATGCTCATACATAAATGTGTGGTACATAATGCAACCCTTAAGCCTTTGAGTGCAGTGTATAACAAACAAACAATGCACAGATGATTTGCGTATTGCTTACCGACCCTTCGCACAGTGTGGCAAATGTATAGAAAGACAATTGTACGGAATTACTAATCAAACGGTAGATTGCCCAACATATTTAATGCTTGTACCTTAAATAATAATTAACGTTCTTTTAAAGCAATTGCTACACTTGTAAAAGTTGAAAAAAATAATAATTAAATAAACTAAAAAAAGATTTGGGACAATGTTAGGGACTAATTTAGACTGCGCAAGCTTTCTTCACTATTACATATCCATATATACATATGTATATTTCTTTGTTTAAAAAAATCCTTGAAAAATAATTAATTATTTAATAATTAAATTAAATCAATGGTAACACAATTTTTTTTGTAAATTTCTAAATGTAATTAAGGTAAGCTTACTCCACTGTGCGTCGGCTGAAGGGCCAGTTGAGCGCCTGGCCGGCTCAACAGGCAAATGAACAAAGCAGCCCTCGAAGCTTTCGGCGTTAACTTTTTGTTTTTTGCCGTTCTAAAATTAACGGGTCCGGTAACAGTAACGGTAACGGTAACGGTAGAGTCAAGCAAAACGTGACTAGGCCAATGCTGACGGCCGTCGCCATCATCATCATCGTCTTCGTCGTCTCCATCATCATCGTCTTTGCCATCGTCGTCGCCGTCGCCGTCGTCGTCGTCGTCGTCGTCGTCGTCGTCGTCAACGTGGGCGCAGCACTTTTCATGCTCATGACAGCAAATTGAAGTACGCCGCATACAAAAAGCATACATATATGCGCACACACACACACACACGCACAGAATTGCAGGCGCAATTCGATGAGCATGTCACATGTTACATGCTCTACTAATACACTGAGCGAAACTAGCTAGTAAAAAAAACCTAGTTTATATACATACATTTTGTAAATTTATTTGTCTTCAAAATGCATAATATTTTATTTAGATATTTAAATTCTAATAGTATAATATTTAATTGAATTTTTCTTATGTCACACAATTTCAATACACTCGAAAAAACAAGAGTGCTCTAGTTGAACAACTTCTTTGTTTATTGTCCGATCGTTATGAAATTTGAAGGACATAAAGATGGCAAATAAATGTGTGAGTATGTTAAGTCAGAGGGAAATACCTCTAAAAATACGAGTTGGTGCCTAAAGCTCTTATAACTTTCAAGCTATGCCCAAAATGTATCATTAACTTTTGACCGGGACGAAATATCTATACAAATAAATAAATTTGTGCAGTCCTGGCAATACGAGAACTTATATTCTAAACATGAAGTCTCTAGCTCTTATAGTCTCTAAGACACGCACAGTTATGGAAATGGCTAGATCGAATCGGCATTTTATAGTGATCAAGAATATATATACTTTATTGGGTCGGATATTCTTTCTAATGCCTGTTACATATTTTTGCACAAATCTATGAAATCCATACTAACCCATTATTAATGGGTTCAGGGTTTTAGCATTTCACAAAGAAATAAGCTTTGAATGACCAAAAACACTCAGAAATCAAATCAGTCTAAAAAAAAGTAAAGATAATATATGTAGTTATCTGTTCTGTTACAAAATCCTGACTTTTAAAAGCTTAAGATATTTTCTTTATTGGTTTATAATTAAATTCCTATAGGCGCGAAAGTTAGACACGTTTTTTACAGTATGCTTGCATGCTTCATTTGACAGCGTCACTTTTATTTTTACAGTGTACGCATATAGCAAATGTACATACATATGTATAAAGAAAGCAATATCAGCCTATATATAGATGCAGCTATGCTCAACTCCTAAAGCATCTTTCCGGTCTACTTTCAATGCAACCAGTCACGTGCTGACTTAACAAGAACCAAAGCACAAGAAACACACACACACATAATGCATACACTGAGAGGATTCGAATGGAAGCAAATATTGTGCTTTTGAACCAAGAACGCAGCATTGCAATATTTACCCATTGTTAGTCCCGAACGATAGCCCTATTACTACTTTTCCATCTGTCTCCCCCTCAAGCACTCTCTCTCTCTCTCTCCATCTCTTTCTCTTTCTGGTTGCCTGCATCGCCTATAAGTATGCAACACAAAAATATTCGGTCCGCCGCAGCGCATTGTCCGTTGCCTTTGACACGAAGGTGGCCTGTGGGTCAGGACGCTTTTTAGGAGGCAAAAGTAAAATTCGCATTTCGCAGATAGGACAACAGATGCGCCACATGCACCGCCAGCTGTGCCACACACAAAGAGCGGGAGCATACCTACAAAGCTATTTTTTCCCTTCTCTCTATATTTATTTATTTTATTTTTTGCCAAATACCGTAAACATTATTAGCCCGCATTCTGATGCATATGAAAAACCAAAAGTGAAAGCCGCTTTCAAAGTTTATACCTACAACTTTAAGTGTTTGGAATTGAGCTAGCGTATAGCTGAAAGCTCCATTGGCTAGATTTAATTTGAACAACACAAGCTGTTAATTTTAGCTCAAGCGAGACCACATTTTTTAATGTGAGCTGGCTTCAAGCTAAAAGCTCGATAAACTGTATATGAATAACTAAGCTTTTCAAGTTTAATGTGAAGCTCGAATAGAACCACTGTGATATTGAGACTGAGTTTACTCAGTTAACCGAATATATATGTACATATATACATATAAACAGCTTTATTACTAGATTATTTTGTCGGAAATCGTTTATGGAAGACATTTGTTCCCTCTGTAAAATTAAACAGCGAATTGTTGTTTTAGCTGAAGTTATTTTAGATTTATTACGAACAGTTTTCCCCACTTGTTGCATTGCTAAAATAGAATATTTATGATCTTCCTTTAATATATACAAAAGGTCAATAAATAAAATATAGCCCCATAAACACACATGTCGATCATTCGACATGACTGAGAAATTTGCTCTTTGCCCGTTTATAGATGGCTGTGTTTTCTATATGCTCTATGGGGTATATTATTCTGTGATTGTAGAAGGGCAGTACATAAAAGGCGTGGCAAATGCCAGTTTGAGTAATTATTTGTATAATATATTCATGATATATGCATGTTTAAATCAATTTTATATAAATATATATATTTTATATTTATACTATTTATAATCATGAAGTACTGTTGGTTAAATCAAATTTATTGCGTACAATATATGAATACATTTTGAAAGTCTCTTTATTTAAAAACAGGGTATTCTTGCATTTGTGCAGCACGCAATCTTTAAATTGTATCTATAAAATAAACAAAGTAATAAAAGTAATAAAATTACGCGCCTATTTTAATTTTAATGAATTTACAGGGTACACACTCAGCCAGTTATCGATTTTGAAACCAGTTATAAGCAATGCATTTTGTTTGCATAATTTCTGGGTAATATGCTTTTGTAAATACATAATGGATTACATTGCAAATACAGTTGGCCTGCTTACAATCATTATAATTTATTGATATGACTAGTGCATTTAAAGGGTAACCCAGCTGTCGTATAATCTTTGATTGTTTTGATTTACAGTTGATTTTTGATTTCAGTTGCCATTTGCCTGTCCGGTAAATCTCTCTCTCTCTCTCTCTCTGAGGTTGTAAGTGTTTGTGTGTGTGTGTGTGTGTCAACGGTAACGGAAATTTGTTTGCAGTTTTATTTGGGAGCTCGCAGAACAACAAAGCAAAAGAGCAACAACAGCAATAAACAAACAATATACAAGCAGTAAAAATTCGTATATTCCGCTGGCGTTTTGTTTTGGCACACACACATACGCACAAAAACAGAAACAGCAGCAGAAACAGAAGCAGAAGCAGAAGCCGTAGCAGCGCCCGCGGCAGCGGCAGAGGGGTGTATGCTGCCGCTGCCGCCGCCGCTTAGCTGGCGCTTTGGCCGCTAGTTAAACGCCTGCAATTGCACTCAGCCCAACCACCCACAAGCACACACACACACACACACACACACACATGCAGGCATACAGCTGCCGAACGCAAACGCAAACGATGACGAGCCGAGCCGAGCGAAGCGAACGATTCGGTTCAGTCAAGAGTCGTGTGTCGCTGTCGCCGTCGCTGTCGCTGCTGCCGTCGCAGTTGGCGTCGCTTGAGGAAGGATAAGTTGGCCAGATGCTTGCAAGATTCTGTCATAACGGCTTTGGCATTCGTAGCGCGCGTCTCGTAAGTGGCAGCACCAGCAGCAGCAGCAGCGACCACAAAGTAAAGTAAAATAAAGTCAAGAAAGGGCTAATCCCAAATAGTTTTGAATGTTTTGCGCGCTCGCGTCGGCTGTTAAGATTTTTTTTGTTGTGCTTGCTATTTTCTTGTGTGTGGTTGTTGTCGCCCGTTGCCAATTGCTTCAGTTTTTCAAAACAGTTTTCGAAAGTGCACGATCAGCCGATATTGTCATCAGCCACCTGAGATGCGCCCAAATCTGATGCAATGTTATGGTTACTATATGCCAAATACAAATCAAGAGACAAACACAGCTCAGCTCTGAAATACGCCAAAGTATTTGCGAGTCATTCGAAAACGGCAGCCGCTAAAGCCGCTAATAAAACTAAAATACAAAACCTTTGAAAAACTAAAACAAAAAACTTGAACTGCTGGTGAGTGTTTCATATATATATAACTATATAAGTTTCGCCACATATATGTTTACCTATTTTCCTGTTTGTCAAAGTTCATCATTTGAAAAGTGTGGAAAATTGTGCTGAATTTCAGTGCGTTGTATTTATTAGCTCATATTTTGTCTAAATTTAAGCATAATTGATAGCCGAATGTAAATAATTTGCCTTGTTCCAAAATGCAATTGCATTTGCATAAACATTCAATAATGTGCGATAAATTATATACTTCCCTGCTCATAATCTGGCTAAAATTAGTTTTAATTTCAACAATTTGGTACATTTTCATTTTTAGTTTGTAAAAGCTGCTTCAAATATCCAGTTGAAAAGTGCATCAATTTGAGTTTTAATGCAAACATAGTTGAGAAGAGAAAACTATTTAATTAATTAGTGCATAATTTGACAACTTTCGTTTCATTTGAATTTCCAAATAATTCTTGTTGAAGTTACTAATTGGTCGGTCCAGTGTCAACATCAATTAAATAATAATCATATATTTGTGCATCGAATGCTATTTTTAGCTCACATTCGAACACATTTCCGAAGAACGCATATTAAACGTGACGTTAAGTCAGTTATTGCATTCAAGTCAAACATAATTAATTCCGAGAATCAATTTGCCACATTTGGTAATGATATGCGGTAATAGTTGGCAATTATCAAAGCTGCGCTGTTGCCAAACTTCAGTTACTGCACTTATTCGAATTTTTTTGCATTTTACTTATTTTCGGTTAATATTTTGTGGCAATTTTCACCTGACTCTTTAACTCATGAAACTTGCTGCGCAGCCGGCTTTCAATTTTGTTTGCTATTCAAGTTAACTGCGCAGCACTGTGAGTAAGTGAGGTAAGTGAATAAGTGCATGTGGATGCAACAAATGTTTATTAATTACATTTTTCATTTTCCATTAGCCAAAGTCACTTTTCTCTGCTGGCCCATCTCTATGCCTTACTCGCTGTCCAGCGTGGCGTATGCGCAACATTACAAATATTTACATGTCGTAATTTTTGCCAGCAATTTTATATTTTGTAGTATGCCCCGCCTGCTGCTTGTCAGTGTGTGTGTGTCTGTAAACATTTGAGCAAAAATGAAATTTTTGCGGCTGCATTTGTTGTATTTCATTTTTGGTGGCGCCTCACCGAAAATCGGTTTTGGTCTACTGCACAATATGCAGCAAAAAGTTTGTTACACTTTTAGGCTGGCCAAGGTGCAGACAGTGCGTTGGGGGGAGGTAAGTCCGCCGTGGTATGTATGCTCGTTTACAAGGACACGGACGTGTGTCATCCTGCTGTTGGATGGACATGGCCGAAAGACAAACTTCGTGTTGACAAAAGTTATTACATGTATGCGAACTGAAGGCACAAGATGCAATTTGCTGTGTTGTTGATGTGTTTTGTCTGTCCGTGTGTGTGTCGTGTGTGTGTGTGTGTGTGTGCTATCTGTGCTGTGTGTGCAGCTCGTTAGCATTGCTGCAAAGTGTTGCAAGTGGTGGCCGAGAAGTGCTTTTGTGCTTGGCCAGCAGCAGCGGCGACTTAAAGAGACTCTCTGCCAAATTGTAGGTTCAAGCCCAGCTCCATGCTGCCCCCTTTGCGCCCTTCAAGCAGCAAGCGGCCACGTGCCTCATTATCAGGTCGGGCCAGTTGCAAGTTTGTGGCTGCCACACGACGAGCGTGTAATCAACTGGAAACACTTGAAGTTGGCTTTTTGACCAGCCCACACACACACACATAGGTAGGTATGCGTGTGTGTGTGTGTGTGTATGTGTGTGTTCCGTTTTATTAACACAAGTAATGAGCATGAAATGGGTTCAAGCTGATGCGGGTGCGACAGACAGTGAAGTCCTTTGCGCTGACGAAAAATCCTTTTGCATATGTTGCGCACGCTTTTTCCACGTTTTTTATTATGTTCACTTCATTCACACACACACAAACACACACACAAACACACTGAAGACATTTTTAAGTGCGTGCCATAAAAAGGATGCCACAGCTGCGGTATCATTGATTGTTGTTGCTCTTATTGTGACAGCCTTGCGCCCGTGTGTGGTTGTGTATGTGTGTGTGTTTTAGCATTTTCTTAAGCTCGCTGCAGACAGCAAAGAAATGTACAAGAACACAAATGAAATGAAACTGAAAGCATACCAAAAAAACACATTAAGTTATTTTCTGTTTGATGAAGTTTTAATACGCTTACCTGACAGCTAGACAATTGATTAAGCTGATAATATAGAAAAGGGCAAACAATAAAATACCTTTATTGCATCAGCATAAAGTATATTCAAATTTGTAATAGCTGAAATAACTCAATATAAATGCAAAAGGTAATAACACGATTTTGATGAAAGTTTGTATAATTTGTATATATATTTTATAAAGAGTATAAACTAATTCAGTATATATTAGTCAGATGTCGATCAAATTACAAGTTACCCGAATAATGCAATAATATTAGAAAGCAGCTGTCATTAGTGAAAACCTAAATTCGAAATTAATCTATGAGTTTGATCAAAAATATATATACTATAAATAACAATAACATTATATATACTATATATACTTATTACAAACTTCATCACAAATGTGTAACACCCTCGCAAAGCGTATTGGAATTTGCACTTGAATTTGAGTTGGCTGCGGCAGACGCGTCGTATGCGTAATGTGTGAATATATCGATGGCAGTTCCGACTGCTGCCAGGCACCTATAAACCATAGCAACAAATACAAATTATAAACGAATTTCTGAGACGTTGCAGCAACTGTCAGTCAATAGCGCAACCGAATTCAATTGTTCAAATCTTAAACAAAAAAATGTATATATATATATACATATAAATGTTGTCAGAAACCAAGTTTTGGGGAAATAAAGCAATGCGAATTTTCGCAAACATAATTGGCAAATTCAATCGAAACGAGGTCCCATGTCAAGATCCATGTCAAAATTAAAGCTAATTTCCATATTATAAAAAGCATATTTTATGAGTTTTCTAAAGACATGATTGGCCTTAATCCACTGGCATTTTGACCACAACTTCCACATAACTTTCCAGAGCTCAAAAATCAAACAGCAATGCGATTATTTAAAACAATTATTGAATTTAATATGAAAATGGTACATTTTTGATTTGCTTCAGAGAAAATATATTTACATATAAAGTATACACATAAATATTAATAAATATTTATAAATGATTTGGTAAGTGAAACTGAGCACAATAAAAATTCAAAAAAACACCAGATATTATGTGGCTAATGAATTTTTTTCTTGTTAAATTTATTTGACTTTCATATAACTTTCCAGAGCTAATAGATTAAACAGCAATTAATGTATTTAAACAATTATTGAATTTAATATGAAAATATATAGATTAAAAAATAAATGAATAAATATTAATAGATAAATTGGCAAGTGAAACTGACCACAATAATGATATGGACACCACGGTTTCAATGAAATTCAAAATGATCAATTATTATCATAACAAAAAAAAAGCATAAGCTATTATGTATCTAATTAAATTTGTACTTGTCAAAATTATTTGATAAGCAAACAGGTCGCTTCTGCGAATTTATATTGAAATATTGTGCGCCTAATTGGTTCTGTATCGCTTTTCATTCAATTGTCATACAGTAAATCATTTTTGCATAAATCAGGTGTAATCAGCTTACGTTTGCGTTGCACATGACGACTCTTTAAATCAGTTTGTTGTTGAAAATATTATTATTATTAATAACTGTCTCAAATAACTGAGAAAAGCTGCGTCTGGAGATATTAAGTTTATAAATAATTAACGATATGTGTGGCGAACACAGCTTTTAAAATCAAGTTTCACAAGAATGAATAATGCGATGCCATTGCATTCAGATTCATTCAGTTTTGCTGAAATGTATTAAATATAATTTTTGGAACTGTTGACGCCTTGTTTTTTTCCATTTAAGTCACAATTGACATTTGACTGGCATCAGCAAAATCGGAGGCAAGTATAAATAGCAAGTAATTTTGTTAACAAAAGAAATCTAATTATGTGCATGTGTATATTCGTTGAGTTCATTTAATTATGGTCTGCATTTCCGCAAAAAATTGCTGCAAATAAAAATTCTTCTACATATATGAAATGCATTTGCAGTAAAATTAAATTGTATTTTTCAACTAAATGTCACTCTGTGTGAAAAGTGATACATTTAATTATGTACGGTAAACTGTTGACCCAAGGGTGCAAATGTTGCATTGCAATCACATCGATCAAACTGACACTGGCCACGCCTACACGCCCATAGGACCATACGCCCACACGACCATACGCCCGTACCGCTGGACGCTTTAGCCTTTAGCCTGTTGACTGTTGCATATGTAATTTTATTACGCAACCAAAAATAAAATGCATATTTATGTCAAATAAATACAAAATGTATTCGTACCTCTGCGTTTCGCATGAAAATTCAATTTTGCCAGCCACCTGGGCAAAGCAAAACAAAAAAAAAAACAAAAGTCGAAAAGCGAACAAATAAAAGTAATCAAAAATAAAAAATATGAAAAAAAAAACGATAGTTGAAGAGATGCAATTCATTCATTCATAGCGTCAGGAAGCGTAACGAAAATCCCCAAACAAATCAAGTAAGCAGGCGTTGCAGCACGACTAGCAGATACCCTATAATTTTTGAATAGATAGCCTTGTCTATATCTAACTGGCCATTGAACAAACTTAATATATTTTTGTATTTATAAAAGCAAAGTTTTGATGCTAATTAATGGGTATGCCAAAATTAAGAACTGCAAATTGTTGCTAGGGCAAAAGTTTCACATATGTTTGGGACAAATAAATCAATTATGCATTTGCTGTTCTTCTCTTTGTTTGTTTTTGTTGTTGGCTATATTGTTTATGAACAATTGCCGCCGAGTATAAATAAATCGAGCGCCAATGGAGAGGAACTCGTTTATGTTTAATCTATTGACGTCAGCCAAAATGTTTGACGGCTGCTCTTCATGCTGACAATTATGATGATCGTTCAATGATATTGATAATTAAGTTAAATTTAGAACAATCTGTTCGATATCAACAAACAGTAAAAAGTGTAAATACAAATGCTAAAAAGCTGCAAAATGCAAGCTGCAATAAAAAATATATATATAATATAAATATATATATATATGTATATATCCGAATAATGTGCAAATATTCACAGCTGTAACTTTAAGCAACAGGAATCTATTTATATATGAAAATATACTTGTTCGTTTTGTGGCTTCTGTTTGAGTTGCAACAAACTCCATTCATATATATTAGTTTCTACTTGTTAGCTTATCTGCTGCACTATTTGCTGCTCCCAATTGCGGTTCACAGAGTCCTCAGGATTCGAAAGTTTTGCACGTCCTTATGCTCATAATACTATATTGCAATTAGTTCCACAGATGCTATTTCCAAAGCGCTCAGACGGTTTGTTCTGTTCGCTGTGTTTGTTCTGTCTGTTCTTGTTCGTGTTCTTGTTATTGTCAAACTGTTAGACAAAATCGGCTTAGTGGCATCACCCACCCACACACACACACACACACACACACACACACACACACACACACACACACAAACACAGACGTAAGCACATACGTGAGATGCAAATGGTGCAACGTCAAGGACGAGTTGTCGTGTCGTGAAAGGGAGGAGGGGGGGGGGGGGGGGGGCGTGGCAATGGGCGATGCTTATATTATTTGCACATTTGTGCGATTTATAATGAAAATTTGTCGCCGCCGGCATTAACTCAAACATACATTGCATTGTGTGTGTGTGTGTATGGGTGTCATAATGCTTTTACACTGGGAGAAATGGACGGCATTAACTGCGCCTAATCATGCCTCAAGCCATACCTAATTGGTTCATGAACCAAATGATTTATATGATATTTGCTAGCATCAATTCACATAACAGATATCATAGCCTACCAGATGAAACCGATCTTTTCATTTTGATATCAAATGTTTTTCTCAGCTAATGCAATTTAATCTAAACTCCTATTAACGGCTGACATTTGTAAAAATTGTCATTTCAATGAAATGATAAACGAATGCAGTTGGCAAGTGAACTCGTTTTTTAATGATATGCACTTGATGCATTGTTTGCTCGATGCACCTATTGATTTTCAACACACACACACACACTCACACACACAAAGGGCGGGCTCCTGTGCGCCCATAGCATAAATATAGCATACTTTTCCGGGCCGCCGCTGCCCGAGGCCAAAGAATGAGCACATAACGTGGCTGCGTGAAGAGTCGTGACTGTCACTGACTGCGTTATTGTTGGCTCCTATGTAACATTGCATTTCACTGTTTTGTGTACGCTTCCAGGCAACACACACACACACACACACACACACACGCACGCACACACCTGCACATGAATGTCACTTAAGGCTTTTGGGCGCACAACGCTTGAATGCTTGCAACTGCAGTTAACGTGGTACCAACTACAAATTCCAGACAATCAGCTGCAAGTGTACACATTTTGTGGCAAGTAAAAGTGCTTAAAGTAACCTTGCACCTGAATACATTCGAAATACATTAAAATGTTAACGTAATCAACAGCTGTTTTGTTTAAGCTTACAAAAATATATTGTTGCTGACTATAATCGAATACAAAAATTTGTCATATTATAATTTATGCAAGAACTGCCACCCAAACTACAGTAAAGTATGTAAAGAAAACCCATTTTTGTGCAGGCTACAAGTAATTTGAGAAGCACTTATTGCAATTCTTCAGACATTGTCGATTTTTGATGAGGCATAATGTCTCAATTTGCGGCATAGTGCATGCAGCACACACACACACACACACACACACACACACACCTGATAAGTCTGCATGGACCTAGACACCATCGAGCACCCGCAGCCCACTCGCAGCCCACACCATAGCTGCTGCATCCACTTGACTTGGCCCGGTCGCCCACTGTAGCTGCATCTGCCGCACAGCTAATTAAATGAACAGATGCCCAGGACATGACACGGCTCTATCTCTGTTTGTGTGTGTGTGTCTCGAGGTCAATTTCGCTCGTTGGTGATACAGCTTACTAATCAGCATATTAAACGACTGCCAATTGTTCGCCATTTCATTTGGCTGTCATGTCAATTATCCTTGCACTTGTAATTGAATCGACGCCATTGCAATTGTCTGCCAGACGCAATTCTCATGGCCGAAACCAACCCCCCCCCCCCCCCCATGGCTTGCAATACACATGTCCACAACACATAATAAGATAATAATAATGTGTAATCGGTAATTGACAATTACAGCGTATATTCGCGGGGTGATTACAAATGTCATACAATACCATACACCACCCCAACCCACCCACACGCCACCCCTTTGACCTTGCCTGGCAAATTCCTGGATATCAGATGTTGCAATTCCATATCGAAATGCCCGACATCAGCTACTAAAGTGCCAATTAATACGCTTCTAGGAAGAACCTTCAAGGTTAACATCAATGGCGTCTCAAGAGATTCCTTGTATCTTTTTTTATTGCTTATTTATGTTCAAGTTCACAATACATGCTGCAAACGAAGAAATCATAAATTAAAAACAAACTTAAGCAAATCTATTTTTTCTAAAATTCATGTGCATTTTATGGAATCAAATGAATAAATTTCTGCACATAAAAACATAATAATTATATGCATACTTTACAGCAGTTAAATATTATTACGCAATTGTATAATTCAAAACTAACCAGCACTAAGTAAATTTTGCAATTGAAGTACTTAAATATCTTTTGCACCTTCCGCATGGAAAGCTTCAACAAATTGGCGCTTATGAAATTGCATTTAATTGCAAACTTCAACGCTTACCACCTCATTAGCATAATTGATTCATTGTTACGCAGCTAAGCTCAGTGGCTCAGGCTAAACTTCATTAGGCGTTGCACAGTGTTACATAAGTGCCAGAATGCTAGGAAATATATATATATATATATCTATTGAAAGTCACTTGTTAATCTAGATAAATATTTGGAGCAGACATTCAATATATTTCATCATTTGCTTTATAGTCGCTCTTTAGACTATATATATAAATAGCGCAGACTGACTGATTGACTGACTGATTAGTTGATTGATCTCTTATTAAATATATGCATATATTTATAATTTTACTTATATTATTCTTTCAAAACTATATATATAACTCAGTCAATATAAACTAGGCAAAATAGCATAAATAATTATAAAAGAGCCATAAGAAAACAACAAATGCTTTTTACCGTTTTCAGCAAGCACAAAGCACTGTGCAAAGTTGCGCGTTTGTTTCGCTTTTCGTGTTTCAGCTGCTTTCTGCAAGAACGTGGCGTATACTTGATGTTTTTGAATTGCTGCCTGCCCACCTGCAGCAGCTGCTGCTGCTGTTGCTGCTGCTGCTGCTGTTGCAAAACTTTTGACGAAATGCAGGCCAAAAAGTCAGGCTTAGTGGTAAATGTGCAGGTAGCTGGATTTGGGGTTTCTACTGCTGCTGCTGCTGTTGCTGTTGTTAAGTGAAATACGCGGCACTTGGGCTGAGGGCATTGCCATCAGCGCAGTCGTTGCGCCGCACAAGCCGCTAATTTCACTTAACTTGGCGCAAATTTGCATATGCCAAGCGCCATGTGGTATTTGGCTGTTGGCAGTTGGCAGTTGGCACCTGCCAGCACTCACCTGTGTTAGCTGCTACCTGCTTTTGATTTTTGGGTTACTGCGGCCAAAAGTTCACATGCAGCCCAATGCACTCGTCAGCCATTCCCTTTGGCAATGAATTAAATAAATAATATTAATAAATAGTAATATTTTTTTCAGCGATAAAAACATTGCTTACTCATGTTTCATGTACGCAATTTGCGCACCAAAGGAAAACAACCTGCCAGATATTATCTTTTTTTTCCTGTGGTCACAAAAATGCAGCAAGTGATTTTCAGGTATATGTTCCTTCAACTCGCTACTTGACAATATTTGAAATTAGCATTGGGCATACTTTACATTTACAGTTACATTTACATTTACATCGACATCGCCTAATTCGCATTTTAATTGGCTACTCAGTACACACTCGGAACGAGTAGTATTTACGTAAACATTGCTCATCTTTTGTTCAACTCGAATGTAATCCGGCAAATATTTAAAACTGAAGAGAAGAATTGCAACGATTTTTTCCACTTGTCAAGTTTTTTGGTAGTACAGTGCACGCTCTAAGGATTGAACTTTGTTTTTATTTTTTTTTGTGCAACTAGCTTTAATTTTAAATCAAGTGCAGTGCACGCTCGAATTAATGAACAATTCATTGTTCAATTAGGTGAACTTTTTTGTTTATTTTATTATTTTTGTATATTTAATTTTTACTACAAATCAGTTTTCTTGAACTCAGATCTAATATTATTGAAATTTTAACTGGCCTTCTACTCATTCTAAAAGCTTATTATTTAATTATATTACAATTCATTTTAATAATTCTCTTTCTCATATGCTTTTTATTCATGATTTTTTAGGCAATTTGTATATTTTTAATGTTTTTAAGAATGAATACAGAATATATAAAATCTTTACATTTTATAAAGTACTATAATTCCTAAAAGTAATCTTATCGTTATGTTGAATGAATATTATTATTTGGTATGTGATATCAACATTTAATTTTAATAACTTAAAAAAACAAGCATATATTAAAGCACATCTGGTTGTCATTAGTTCACTGTAGCGAGCGTGCACTGTAGTTCTATTGCCGCTTGGGATGTGGCAGGCAAAAATGCAATTGAAGTTTGTTTTTTTTTTTTGAGGAAGCCGCTGGCAGTTGACCCACTGCCACGCCCCTTGTCCCTTGCCGGCCACCCGTCCATCCGTCCGCCCTTCACGGTTTGCATAACGAGTGCGGCGTCGCTTCCATTTGTGCAGATTTTCTATTTTTAATAAAGCCAACGAGCAAGGTCAGCCGCCAATTTTGATGGGCCTGCCCGGTGACTGGGTAACTGGGTGACTGGGTGACTAGCCGAGTGGGTAGGCTTTAGGCCCGAAGGGGTTAGCAAGGTTACGGCTTAGCCGATGCGGGGGCACTCTAGGAAAATAATAGCAGCAAGCAGAGAGCAGAGCTGTCTAACGAACGTTGCTGCCACAAGGACGCCCCACCGGGCTGGCCATTTAGTGGTCAATGTGGCCAATGGCCAATGACCAAAGTCTCGGCCACACAATTCCCAGCACTGCCATACAAAATAATAATTAAAAAGTTTGCAATCGAACGCGTTTCGCAAACAGAGCGTAAGATACAAAAAAGGCCACTCCAGCCTGTACCTGCCGCACCTGGCTCCGAGCACCTCAGCGCCCAGTTACAGTTAACCACTTTTTGAAAAGTTGCCAACAATTTACCGTTGCTTTTCGGCGGTTGCAAGCCTCTCGCCCCTAAGTGAGGCAAATTATGTGGTAAGAAGTTAAATGAATAATGTGCAGCTAATATTTTTATACATTTTTGCTTTCTCTCTATCTATATGTATGTATATATTACATACACATATAAATATAAAATTGAAAAAATCAAAAACTGAGAAGTCATAAAATCGTATCGTAAATCGAGTAAATTCATGAGGGGTCTAGACATTTTATTCTCCTGTGGAAGGTCCTTGACTAAAATCTCCGTAAAGGTAAAACTCACATATGTACACTTATGGAAATAATAATAGAAACGTTTTGTTATTTTCATAATCTTCAAACTTTCGTAACCAAAATTAAAACTGTGTTGAACTTCATAATTTTTATTAAGCATTCATCAAATTATCTTTCACAAAAATGAACTAAAATAAATTTATAAAAATTCACACAACAAACATTAATTTTTTTAGGCTTGAATTATTGTACATAATGAACCATAATGTTATTTTTATAAATTCTGCCTGCCAAATATTGCCTGTATAACAGTCCATCTATGTATGTATAAACATAAAGTATTGCAACTTTTTGCATGTTTTCTTGCTGTCAACCATTAACAATAAATTCGAAATGTTTTCCAAATTGATGCAAACTGAGTTTAGATTGTGCACTGAGCTTTTAAATATTTGACAAGACAATTGCATTTTTGTGCTGCCAACGTTGCAAATGTATTTCAAATTTGAGCGCGTCACAAAAGCTAAAAATAGCCCAAACATGCGAGTGACTGTTAAATATAATGGCTGAAAGGTAAGCCGATTTCCAGCTAATTGTCAAGTGAGAAAATGGAAAGCAACAACAGAGAGAGGGTTGAGGAGGCAGGGGGAGAGTGATCACTGTGAACTGTGGCACACTTCAAGGTCACATGCATATATAATATAATAATTTATAATACTTATACTCGCATATAGAAATTCGAGTGCTTGGCTGAGGACTTTTTCTTAGCTTGCTCTGAAGTTGAAGTTTGCCTGTTGGCTAATCAGTAAAATTGCGGCGCCGCATGTCCCGTGCGGCCAAAAAACAATGGCCGCTATGTGGGTGGTGGGTGGTGGGTGGTGGGTAGGTGGGTAGGTGGGGCTGCTGGCTGACAACTTTCTGCTGCGCCTGCAGTTTTACATGAAAGACAAAGGCGCTGTGAAAAGCGTGCAAATATCAGACAACGCTAAGAGGCAACGCTGACTGAGACGTCGACTGCGACAGCGACTGCGACAGCGACTGCGACAGAGAGGGGGGTTTTTGGGTGCTCGCCTTTTCTTACAATGCTTTATTGTTGTTATTATGGCTGTGCTTTGTTTGCCAAGCCAAAAACTGTTGCATTGTATTCCGGCGACCAAACGCACACAAAACAAAGGCTCTTTGGCTGCTTATTGTTGTATGCGTAAATAGGAGAGGGGTGCGAGAGAGGGAAGGGGAAAGGGGGGTCTGTGCCAGAGCAACGAGCAGGGCAACTTAGTTCGGTTTGTGGTTTTTGACATCTACAGTTCGATATGGCGAACAAGCGCTTGAACAATGAAATGTTATAGCCAGTGGACACTGTGGCCAGTGTGGTCAGTGTTGCAAATGCACCGTGGTTGAAAGTGGCTGTCATGTATTTCAAAGAAATGCGATGAGTACTAAAAATAAATCGAAAAATCCACGCTTTTATTTTATGTAAGAAACACAATTTTTGTTACTTCTTTTTATTTATTTATAATCCGATATATTTCGACTTCCGTCGGAAAACGTTTTCAGGGCTACAATAATAAATAAATAGACAATAACAGTTTATTTTGTGTAGTTTTGCTCAATTATAGAGCAATTTCAGGTCACTGTGCGACGTGCCTAGTCTACGTCTTGGCCTGGTCTTAGGCCTGAGCTTGGGTGCTAATCAGAGCAATGCAGAGAAATTCAGAGATGAAGCAAAAAATGTGTGTGTGTGTGAGTCACACAAACATACACACAGGTACTTGTAATGTGCTACATGTATTAAAGAGACAGACAGAGAGGCAAGCTGGAAACAATAATTTGCATATGAAGCAGCAGCAGAGGCAGAGGCAGCAGTGGCAGCAACAGTGGCAGAGGCAGAGGCAGAGCACAACAGCAGCTGCTGCTTGCCACTGGGCCGCATTAACATGCAACACTTGTTCTACTTATAAATGACTGAGTAAAAGTGTGTGTGTGTGTGTGTGTGTGTGTGTGTGTGTGTGTGTGTGTGTGTGTGTGTGTGTGTGTGTGTGTGTGTGTGTGTGTGTGTGTGTGTGTGTGTGTGTGTGTGTGTGTGTGTGTGTGTAGGGGGTGCTGCGGTGTGACCTTGATCTTGATACATGTATTTTTATTATAAGCGCAAGTGAGTAGAAGGCAAAACGGGTGAAAGGGTGAAAGGGTGAAAGCAACGGCTGCCTAATAGGCCAGTAAATGCTCGAAAACGAGAGAAACAAAAACGTTGGCAAAACAGAGCGAAAGTGTGTGAGACAAACAGTCGGATAAACAGGAAGCTGCGTAAACAAAAGCATAGTTATCGAATTACATGTTTGGTAAATGCATAAAAGACACCTTAATAGAATTGTTGGCAAAGCATAAAAGTGAATGTAAGAAAGATATATAGTCTTATATAAATACGTTGATAAATATATTTTATTATTACATTTTGTAATATTCCGTTCACAAAGATAAAAAAAATGGGTTTAAAACTGTTGTTTGCAATTTTCTTGTTTTTATTCAAACGACTCATCTTTGAAAATCCATAAAAATATAGATAAATTGATATGATAGATAGGACAGATAGGATCGATAGGATAGATAGGATCGATAGGATAGATAGGATAGATAGGATAGATAGGATAGATAGGATAGATAGGATATATAGGATAGAAAGGATAGATGGGATAGATATGATAGATAGGATAGATAGGATAGATAGGACAGATAGGATAGATAAGATAGATAGGATAGATAGGATAGATAGGATAGATAGGATAGATAGGATAGATAGGATAGATAGGATAGATAGGATAGATAGGATAGATAGGATAGATAGGATAGATAGGATATATAGGATAGATAGGATCGATAGGACAGATAGGATCGATAGGATGGATAGGATAGAGCGAATAAACACTGGGAGTCACTTAAACCTATACAAAATGAAAGTGTCGCACTTTATTTATATATTGTAGATATATAGATAGGATAGAGTCTATAGAGTGGGAGCGATATTTTAAGAAAATAATCCAAGACTATTTATTAAAATATACAAAATGAAAGAGACGCACTTTAATAATAAAGATAGATAAAAACTGTAAGCCACCTAAAATTATCTGCAATATTCTAAGCAAAACTTGGAAATCTTTTAAGCAGAATATACAAACTTAAAGAGTCGCACTTTAAGTATTTGCTTTAACCTTCTGTCAATATTGAAACCCGTTTACTTCCCCAAATGTGGGCCAGGTCTATTGGAGCCACTTCGTTGGCAGCAATTGGCCGTCGTTGCTCGGGCCGCATCCTGGCAACTGTCGTGAGTAAGTATCTCCTGTTCGGCAATGTCATGAAATACGAGGCAAAATGAGCAGCAATTGTTGCTGTTGTTGCAAATTTGTTGGCAACCGCAGGCCATAAAAACATAACTCATTTGATTAAGCAACATTTATTTTTGTTTGTAATTCGATTATGCAGCATTAAACAGAATTGGGGCTCGCTCTCTTAAATGCAGCAGCCAGGGCACTCGGGGCGTATGCGTCATAGACTGTTGTGCTATATTAATCATACGCCTCCTGGCCACATGGCTGCCGGTCGACTGGTAATTGTATCGTCAGCAATAACACACGCGAATTAAGCAGCTTTTGTATCATTCGGTTATTATTATGTTTTTGTATCAGCAACCTTGAGAGGAGCTACTACAAATCCTCATCATGACCAACAATGAGCACGATTTCAAAGAAACCCGTTTGTTTTTTGCTGTCTGCAATTCCACGTAACGGCTCTTTGTCATTGCTAATAAACAAGTCGCAGTGCTAACGGTCATGCTTATTATGTTTCCCGTTAGTTCCAGGAACTGGACAGCCCCTTTTGCATTTTAAACTGATTACGATGCGCGCAATTAGCCGCCAGACCTCGATTCCCAGGACACAGCTGCAATGTTGACTTATTTATTTATTTTTTTTTTCTTTTTTTCTGTTCATTAATATCTGGAAAATGCATCGCAAACAGGAGTAGCACAAAGCGAAGCTGATTCAAAGGATTTGACGTGTTTACAAGAATCCTCTCAAAGTCGGTTTTTTTTTCTTAACTCTTTCTGGTAGTTTCTCTATCTTTATGTCATTGCAATTGATTTTTCGCCTCTTTAACCACTCACCATTTTACAACATTGTAAAAGCAAACTGAAGCATAATTGCCATAAACAGACGCTAGAGGGCAGGCTCTTTCTTTCCCCCCCCCCCCTGCCACCTTTCAAGGGGTATCCAAGTGTAGATATCAGAAAGTAGTATTTGCTAATTGGCAAGTTTTCCCTTTTTGCCGGTCAGTGGCAAGAAAACTGAGGCAAGCTGCCAGCTGCAGCTCACATTTGAGCATCCTGGTTCGAGTCTAGGTTGGAGGTCTGGATCTGGATCTGGGTCTGGGTCCGAGGCTGTGCATATTGTAATGAGCTGCATGTAAATTTTAATTAATGCTCGGTAAAATGAACAGCAGACTTTGTCATGGCCTTTTCCTGGCTGCATTGGCAATTAGAGTTCGTCTGGATGAGCCATCCACACACACACACACACACACACACACACACACACACACACGCACATACATTCAATCCACAATAAAAACAAAAATAATGAAATGCAACAGCGAACAGCGCAAACGGAAGCGGAAGAGCAACAATAACAATTACAACAGCAAAAAAGGACAAAGAAAGGCTTCCTTCGGCGCACCGAAGATAATATGCCCTTGCAGTTGCTTAATATAATGAAACACTCTTGCTTATACAAAAATATAATGCCAATGCTACTTTTAAAATTAATTTTCTTATTTAAATCAATATTTCAGCCTGAATATTCCTATGACAGTTATAAGATATAGTAGTCCGATTTTGACAAAATTCAATCAATTTTTTTAAAATATAATAAAACTTAGAGTGACTGAGTTTGGTTAAGATAGTTTGAGAAACAAAAACGTTGTTCATACAACGACTCATTTGTCAACAGATTGTTCCTGTGGCAGCTATAAGATATAGTAGTCTGATTTTAATGAAATTTACTAAAATTGCTAAGATAAAGCTAAAACTCATAATTGGTAAGTTTGGTCGAGTTATCTCAAAAAACAGAAATTTTCGACTGATCGTTCCTATGGCAGCTATATGCTATAGTTGTCCGATCTGGCTGGTTCCGACATATTATCTGCGTGCAGCAGAAATAAGCATCTGTATTAAGTTTCATGAAGTTAGCTTCAAATCGGATATGTTTTCTTCTATGCGTTGCAAACTTATGGCCAAAACTATAATACCCTCTGCAAGGGTATTAAAAACCCCCAAATGTGCGCTGCGCCGGTCAGAACGGCAAACACAACAAAGGCCAAAAGAATAGATAAACACACTAACGTTTGCATGGGCCACAAAAAAGCGGCTGCCGTTGGATTTGGTCAGCATAGCGCTGCAAAGTATGCTAACTTTTTTGTATTATCTTTTTCGCTGCTTTTTGCTTTGTTGTGCTGTGCCCATCTGGGCGAGATTCAACAGCAACAACACTAACAACAACAACAACAGCATCATGATGAGCACCAGCAACATCATCATCATCATCATAGCTATCAGTGGCATTGCATTGCATCACAGACACAGCTGGTAAGCTGCTTTGTCAGTTGCCATTTGCCAGTTGGGCAGCTTACAGTGGCTCAAACTGCATTGTACGCTCAAGCAATTCGACACAATTTGTGTGCCAAATATATCAAACAGAAATTGTCATGCTCTTTATTTATTTATTTAATTTGAGTAAAATTACTCATCAATTATTACGTTAGTCTTTATTAAGTGATTAAGTTTTAATCTTAGACATTAACATTTTAGCAAAGTGCATTTGAACAGTAACACACAAAACGTTGCTAAAATTTAATTTTATTTAATTAGTGTAATTTATTTAATTTTTTTTAAGGCCTAAAGCCTTAGAAGCCAGTGCTTTTTCCAAATTAGGTTGATAGTTTCTAAATATATATATATATATATAATTTTAAAAATAATAATTATAATTAATTAAAGTTCTTGTTTAAATTTTGTATTCTTAAAATTTTTGTATTTATTTTTAGTTACATTTTTAAGCTTTTTACTGGCAAGACAATTTGAAAAATTTGAAGCAGAAATTTGATAAAGTTTATTTTTGACTTTTATACGACTTTACTTGGCCCCAGTGTGCAGCTTATTGACAAAAGAATGGCAACGAAATCTGAGCAGGATGATGGTGGTGTAGGGGGAAGAGAGAGGCGGCTTATGTTGGTGGTGTCGGATGCTGGTGCGGTTGCCACTTAGCAAGTGGTGTTTCTTGTGCACTCGCAACTCATGCAACTCATGCGGATATTTATGCAAAATGCCAAACAGAGGCCAAAGGCTAAATGGCAAGGGGCGGCGGTGCGGTGGTGCGGCGGTGAGGTAGATCAGTGGTGCGGTAGCGCAGTGGTGCAGTGCATCCCGCCGTGTGTCTACTGATTGCAACAATTACGTGAAGTCAGAGATGATTAACAGCAGCGTGATTACGAAACGGAATTCACTAGAAAATTGTAATCCATTCGCTAATTACAAAACTAAATTATTCACAAATAATCGATTTAAAAGCAGCCGTGTTTCCAATTGCAGAAAAGCTTCAAATTCGTTGACCAAATATATTCAAATATTCATAAACAACAACAAAGTTAATAATCTGTAAGCAATTGATGCCTGAAGATTAAAGAGAAATCCAAATCCAATTCACAAATCGATGATATTTATGATTTATAATGTTTGGACTTTGTAAGCCGATAAAGCTTTGCAAATCGCTTTTAGGCCACTCACAGCATTTGCTGCTGTCAAAAGTGGCAACATGTCAGCTATCCCCAAATTCCAGCCCCTCTTTTTAATACTCAACAATTCGGTGAGGTTCAATTCATGACGATTCCTTTGCTGTGACGAGTACTTACACAGACGACAGCTTTAATCCGGCGGAGTGTGCCCAGGCATAAGTCACACATCGTGCAACATTCAACATTGAACATTCAATATGCATTATGCATTATGCCGCTTGCCGCTTGCCACTTGCCACTTGCCACACAGAGTCAACATTCAACACGCATTTGCGTTAAGCCCTTTGATCTGTAATCCGGATTTCATTACAATTTGTACCATCGCAATCCTTTCGCGCTGCGCTTTATGACAGCCGCTGTCAGCTCTGCGGCATGCAACATGCGGAACAGTTTGTTGGAAAAAGCTCGTATGGCAATTGTACAGTTGACAGCTTAATCCCAAATAGGTAAACAATAAGCTGTCTGCTGTGGCTCATGCCCAACATCGAGTTCCCAACTTCCCGCTGCTTCTCGATTGTTCAGTTATGACCTTTGCTATTACCATTTATTGATATTTTTTAAGTAGACAATTGATATAGCCTCGCATATTTTAAGATTTTATTTTCATTACATGTAATGATAATATAACTAACCGATTCGTTTCGGATCTAGCCATATATATTATTCAATCTCAGTTATTGGTTTATTCAAAAAAGCCAAGCTGAGATTTTAGTTATTTTATTTACATTTAGTCAACCTCAACAATTTTATTAAAAATTAATTAAACTACTTACGGGTCTATTTTAGATAATGGCAATTTTTTTCAAATTTATTTTAATTAATTAAATATTCAACTTATTATTGTTTACCATATATGTTCTATAAACTCTTTCAAAAACTAAAAAATTAATAATCGTAATTTGCTTTGTATCAAAATAAAAAATAAAATAATTACATATATAAGATAAATCATAAAATCGATATGCATTGAAAATTCCCATTTTATTTCCAGCAGTTTTAAATTTAAAGTAATTTTAAATTTATACATATATCTTTATTATATGTATGTATATCATCGCGTCTAGCTTCTTGATGTTGTTTTTGCAGCTCTTGAAGTGTTTTCTTATTTACGCTGCATGTAATGCACATTGATTGAATTTAATATCTCACACACACACACACAAATACGTCTCGCATTAAAGGAGCTTCATTAACGTTAGCGTTGCTTGCCCCGAAATGTATGCTATGCAAAATGCAATAAGATCTGGCAAAGTTAAGCAACTGCTTGTCTATGTGTGTGTGTGTGTGTGTATGTGTGTGTATCAGAAGACCTGGCAACTTGCTGTCAAAAACTATAGTATATGTATTGTTAACACGCCATATGCATATATACTTTATATCTTAGGCATGAACACATTTTCCAATTGCTTACTGGCATTTGTGGCTTTATTGAAAGTGCTGCTATGCATTCAAATAAATATAAATATAAATATAAATATAAATATATATATATATATGGATTTAAGTTTATATAAACTTGTGGCTTTCTTAGGCAAAAACTCATATTTTGTATAGTATCTTAAGCAACTTTAAGATGCTTAGACGCAAAACTCTTGACATATATTAAGCCAGACTCACCAGACCCTCCCCCTCCCCCTCCACCTCCGCCCCGTTTGGCACGCCAAGACGCAGCTATCGCATAAATTTCTATCTGTATCGGATTTTTTATTGAAGCGCCATCAGGTAACATTTTGCAACAATCTGCGAATACTTCCGTTGGCTTTTGTCGCCAGCGCCAGTTGCACAAATCAATTGCTGACAATTGTTGTTGCCTTCTAGCACACTGTTGCCAAAGATAAAAACTGAATATTGGTTACTTTACAGTTTAAAATCTTCCGCAAAAAAGTTGGCATCTTTCAAAATGTCAAGCAAACTCAAATGGCAAGTAAACTAACTAAAAATAAAAAATAAAATATGCAAACCAAAAATCAAACTCAATCTCAATGCACAAATTAAGTAATTATAATTAAGTCTGGATCGTTTAAATAGACAATATTTATTTCATATTATTATAAGCTACTGCTTGGCTTGTAGCACTGGACAAACATTAATTAATAAAAAGTAAGAAGTAATAAAAAAAAAGAAATTATAAATAAATTAATAATCAGCAAGCCTTTGCTAAAATGTGATTACGTTGGGAGCAGAGTATAAGGCAGTCGGGATATTTATATACATATATATATATATATATTATGCTGCTGCTTGTCGGTCTTCCTTTGGCCAGCATCTGAGTTTGGTCGTTGTGCCTGCTCAAGGACTGCAGCACATAAAGCGCTGAGTGTTGTGCGTGTATTGTATATAGTGTGTGTGTGTGTGTGTGTCTGTGTGTGTGTGTGTATATAGTGTGTTTGTATGCTGACTTGCATTGCATTGCATTTGCAGTTTGTTATTTGCAATTGAGTTGAATTGATTTGTTGCCTCTTTGATGGACTCCTCCTGTATACGTTATACAACTTGACTCAGTCTTATGCCCCAAACACTTGCAGCATTCTGATAACAACTGAGAGCTGACCCTGTGCCACTCTCGTGGAGCAGAAGATCTCATTGTCATGGCGGCCATTCAGACAGCAGCTGCTGGCGACGTGTGAATGGGCATTATGCAATGGCCCAAGACTCGAGTCAAACAAGGGGGTGGGGGGTTTGGCTATTGCTCCATTTATAACTGTACATAATACAAGGCAATCAATGTCTAAATGTATTCAATTATTTAAGTCGCATTTCGCTAACTCGTTTTTGGTTATTCGAAACGGCAAAGAAATCAACGAAATTTTGTATAATCATCAGCAGTCGAAAACACACGAAAGCGCCTTAAAGCAGCCACCCATCACCCACCCATCACCCACCCATCACCCACCCACGCACCACCCACCCAAACTGGCAACAAACGAGCGTTACGAAATTATTTTGGCAGTTTGCCCGTTGTCAAGGTCTGGGTCTGAAGCCATTATACTGGCCGGCGGCATGCAACGTGTGGCAAGCGGCTGCTGCTACTGTTGCTGCTGCGACTGGCAGTCAGTCAGACAGAGGTCCCCCGGCACCCCTGGTAGGTTTTCCATTTTATTTCTAGACTTTTTTATAGACATATTTTTCTGGGCCTGGGCTTTTTTTTATTACCCTTTTCTTGTTGGCTATTTATTGTTGACTGTTTATTGTGCCATCGAGTCAGTTTGACTGGCAAGCAAATTTGAAAAGTTCACTTAAATCAAGTTCGAATAAACGTCAAAATTCAGCATAGATTTAAGTAGTTTAGTTTAAGGTATAGAAAAAAAAAGACTAACGAAAATTGATCAAATTGCTTTTAGATATATCTTTGCGATTTCTGCGAGTTTTTCGGGTATATGTCTACCTTATATTGGTAGAGACTAACTTTTTTCTTTTTTTATTATTTCCTTAATTAATTATTTTTTTTTTTTAAATTCTTCCGAAAATAATTGTTGTTTCACAATATTAAAGATTCATCGGACTTTAATTTTGTAACTTTTATTTTTGTCTTAAGATTTTAATCCTACAAATGTACCAAAAATATATCTGCTTTCACAATGTCAAAGCAAAATATCCTTTTAACAACGGAATACTATATGTAGCCGAGTTGTTAGATTTAAATGTGAACCGAGTATGTAATCTTCGTTGTGCTGCAAATATCAATTCTTTTATGTTAATATATATATATTTGTTTAACAGAGTATTTGCTAGTCGATCAACTGCAGCTGCTTGTTGCTTGCTAGCCAGGCTTACCTGCGTTGCGTATTGATTTATTAAGTGTCAATCTGACAAATTACACAACGTCAATATATGAAAAGCAATGCAACAGATAGAGACGAACAAAAGCGAGACAGCTGTGCAAAGAGTGAGAGTGATGGAGTGATGGAGAGTGGGCGTGGTGAGGGGAGAGGCAAGGGGGAAGAGACAGCAACTGCAAGGACAATAAAAAGTGATGAGCTGTCAGAAACGGTTTTTTGGCCTCTAAAGTGAATTACATGCATGAGCGATGGAGGGTTTGGGATGGGGGGGGGGGGGTGGAGAAGTAGAAGGCGCAGGATGTTGTGCAGTGTCATGCATTGAATGCATGCCCCATTGTTATTATTACCATTATTACTATTAGCCATTGTCACCAAGCAGCCAATTGACTGGCAAACAGCTTACACATAGTTCTCTTGTTTCAGTTTTCAATTTGTGTCGGTTTTTTGTATTTGTTTTTGTTGTTGGTTTTTTTGTTGGTTTTGTTGTTGGTTTGTCGCTTTTGTGCGATGCAACAGACCAAAACATGAACTGAACTTGGTCAAAGCAGCGAATGGAGCAAACGTGTAAGAAATTCAATGCCAACTTGTATAAGCAGCCACAGCAACAACAACAGCAGCAACAACAACAACAACAGCAACAACAACAACAGCAGCATCTCAGCCAAGCGGCAAATGTCCTGCGGTGCTGGAACATTTCGGTGCTTCCTTCTGCCGCGCTGGCCCCTGCGAGACAAGCCAGCAAGAAGAACTGCCTCAAGAATGCGAGTTGTAGTCGTTGTTGTTGTTGTCGGTGATGTAACAGCTGCCACCACAACCCACCCCCACACCCACACCCACACCCACTCCACCCACAGCTGTGGCGATGCCTTCAATTGGTTTATATTTAATTTTAATGCCATGAATGTAAACCACACACAATATGAGAGTGGTGCGGGGGGATTGGAGCAGAAGAGTGTGGGGGGGAGCTGAGCTCAAATTTGGTCAGCTGTTGAAAATGCACGCCTTTAGGCCATCTTTTGGCACTCGCTTTCTCTTTTCTCTCGCTGTTTCTCTGTTTCCATATTAGCCACTGCACCACCCCCAACCACCCACCTTATGCATGCATGTACGTTGCCCCATTTGAACTTAGGTCTGACTGCAGCAGCTGCCTGGGCAGGCATTGCATTTTCAGCCTCACAATTGCCACTTGAATCAATTGCAGCTGCACCCTTTAATTTGCTTGCATTTTCACACTATGCAACACTGGTAACGGTATTGGTTGTTTGACTGTAAATGGTTTAAAATACACCTGCAGTAAATTCATATTAAAATTTAAAAACTATAATCAGAATCGACACTCAGTTTATGTACCCTTCAATTCATTTACTTTTGCTTGCACTATGCAAAACTTTTGTTGGCAAAACTTTTGTTCCTGTAATGAAATCATATCAAAAAGTTTAAATACACATATGCATTGATTTTTATATTGGGAGCTGCTGCTTTGGTAAATCTTGTTACCACAAAATGTTCACTTTTGTTTTAGCTGGCAGTTCGTTGCAATGTTCTACTAATAGTTTGCAATTAATCAGACTTTAATGCACCTTTAAATGCAACGAAATCAAATTGAATGCTGCTGGCAGCTATGGAGACCATTAAATATTTCTCTGACCATCTTGAAGGCAATAAACTTTCGCATATCAAAACGTGTTTTACTCACTTTTAACTTTAAAATTGTTTAATCAAATATGGTACAGCATTTTTTGAAAGTATGCTCTTTCGACAGATGAAAATGATCCAGTCGAATACGAAACTTGAACCGCATGCAACAAACTTGGGCAGCTTAAGTAAATATTTATGAAAGTTTTTGTCATGCAGGGAACAAACTGGCTGCTCAACTATTTATTTCGCAGCCAACTAGTTTGAGAGCAACATCAACTTGCCCGCCCCACTCTCCACATTGTGCGCCCTTAGGCGCTCTTTTCACAGCGCAATTCAAAGCAGTTGCGAATCTCATCACAGCCACGTCCCCATTGTCAAATCGTGCGAAAGTTTCTAAGGTCGCGCAGGCCCCAAAGCTACTAACCCCCACCCCCAACCCAGACCCAGCCTGAAACCCGAAACCCATTCGCTTCCGCAGCGCCCTTGTTATTAGGACTGACTCAACTAACTTGGCCAACAATGCACTTTTAACCCAAAGCAGCAAAAAAAAAATTTTAAAAATTGCATAATTATGCCTCGTTATCCACACTTTAACCAGAGCGCACAATATTTCAATATTTCAATGAGCTGCGTCTGGTGTTTAATATTGCAAAATTTTCCAATTAATTTGCTTACATTAAAAAAACAGCACCAGAGCAGTTTCACGAAAAATAATCAAGCTTAGCTCAACAATAATTTTCTCAGAGCAACCAATTCAATGGAAAATGTTGCAGCCAGATTCCAGCTAAATTCGCTGCACTGAAATTTGCTAAACGCTTTTATTTACTCAAGTTTTTGTAATGAGTTTTTGTTTTGCATGCAAAATATTTAATTAATATCTCCGGCATTTTTATTTAATATGTATTTGTGTGTGTGTGCTCTTGCAGTATTTAGCACTGGACGCAAGCTAATATTTAAGCCTGTGCTGTTTTGATATCAAATATTACGTATACGTAAACGTATACGATCAGGTGTTGCCTACTTTGCGGCTGTGCGGTTGACCAAGAGCAAACATAAACAAAAGCAAACCAGCAGCCACACACAAGCACACACACACATACACACACGCACGCACATGACCAGATGATTGACAGCTAAATGTGTGTGCTACAAACTGTACGTATACGTAATATACATATGTATATACATGGTGGTGGCAAGCTATGCACAAGCATGTTTGCGCAAACATGTCTGTCTGTCATGCTTGCAGCAACAACAACAAACTGATCGACTGCAAAGTACCCACTACGTGCAAAATTATAAAGTCTTCGAGACAAGTTTGAATGTTTGCCGGATTTAAGTTAACAACTTGCAAGTAAATGCAGTTGGCAAGTTCTGAGTTCAGCTCAGCTTTTACTTTATGGATTCACATATTTGTGTCCTTCATCCTGCACACACACATATATAAGCGGTACATCCTTATGATTGCTGTTGGCTGCTGCTGCTGCTCCCCAATATGCCTTTGAGAGTATTTTATATAATTTCATAAGAATTTCAATTTTGCAAGTTGTCACAGCGTATGTTACTTTCATGCCAACCCCACTTTGCCGCCCCACTTTGTTTGCTGCCTTGCTTACTGTGAGCTCAGCATTTATGTAAGCCAATAGCGGAAGCCGCCCCAAGGCGCAATTATGTGCATCATTTGCCCCCAATCGGTGACACAAAATGCAGTTGCAACATTTTGTAGTGCCGTTACTTACTGGTTGCGATGACATTTAAGGGCCGCCAGGCATAGACTGTTTATCAATTAGTGGCCCACTGCCATGCAATTAATCCAAGTGAGTGCAAAAGTCACTCAATCAATGTGTGTGTGCCGCCAAATCAACAGAGAGTAATTTGAGGCGCCTAGTCAAGGTGTGCAGTCACCTGGCCAGGTGCAAAAGGGCGGCCAAAAAGCAGACAGCGACAACTGCTGCCGCTGCTGCTGCTGCTGTTGCTGCCACAATTTGGGTCACTTGGCAGCAGCGACAGCGCACTTATTTTGTATTCGCTCTATTCAAGCAACGAGTCCTTATACTATGTGAGGACTAAGCATATATCCACATATTGAGCTTTACATATTTAATTTCTTTAATAAGGTCCTTGGGTTTGAGTTGATTGGAATTTGTTTCTTCTTTTTTTTTGATGTGCTGCAAGCTAAACTTTATTAATTATTGCGCTAGTCAATATTATCGTAATTGAATTTGTTGCTGTGCTCGCTGTTTTAATCTAGTTACCATTCTGGTCACGTATTCAACTTTTGTTCATAATTCGTTTTATTTCTCTGCATGCATTTTGTTGTAATCATTTTTTTAAGTACAATTTGTATATTTTGTTATTTATTGGGGTGTTAATTTAAGCTCATTTGATTGTTCCTGAAATTTAAAATTAATGTTTGATTGTTGTGTTTCTAATATTATTATAATTTGTGCGGCAACATTATTGTTATTTTTTTTAACCTAATTAGGTTTATCCTAAAGCCTAATTATTGATTTTTAAATATTTGAATTTTTTATATAAACTATTCTGTTAAAAACTAAGCGCAGCGGCTAATAATTTGCATTCACAGATACAAATTAAGATACAACTTACAATTTCTCAATATAAAACATAATAACTAATTTTCTATTTCGATTCAGTTCTTAAAGATTTTAAATCCACTATATGCACATTTATATATGTATATTAAACCGTTTCTAACTAACGACAAATAAACAAACGATGAATAATTGACTCTGGCGGGAGGTTAGAATGCAACACAATTAGTATCTCAATGTTTAACTAACGCTAACTGAGCTGACTTCCGCCGATTGTTTAGCCGTATTCCTATATAGCATAGGGGAGGAAAAAACTTGGCCATTTGCCAGGAACAATCAAACTCAGCGAACAGTGAAAACCGTTAGTTGCTTAACCTTGTCGCAGCAGCAGCAAGAGCAGGGGCAGTACTCATGATGATGATGATGATGATAGTGATGATGATGACGATGTTGATAACGATGATAGTACAATCCGCATGTGACTTGTCAGTGCAAGTGTATATTGTTAAACAACCGGAGGGGCTGAAATATAGAAAAATAGGAATATAGGAATACAGAAATACGCCAACTGCCAACTGACTGCATTCCAATATTATTTATTAATAAACAATAAACAATAATAAACTGCATCAGTTTGCTGATGCGATAACAATAAAAACGCAGCAGCAGCAGCAGCGAAAGGTAAACAAAACGCACTGCGATACTACAATATGTAGTGCTATATACAAGATATACTATATTATATCACACTGGCCACATACGTGGGACCTGGTTTGAATCAGTGCATCGGATTGATTGCGTTGCTTTGCCAAGATTTTTAATTAAAACTAAGCCCTGCACTCAATATGACTCCCGCCCGCTACAATCGAGACTCAATAACAAAAGGGTCTACTACAAAATGCTGGCTTGATAACTTTCAAATACCCTATTTATGGTTGGATATAGTAATATCTTGAATAAATGTGTAATGCATCGATATAAATATTGGTAACAGAATAATCGATCATAAACTGAGTTTTACTCTCAAAAGCCTTTCGTTTTTGTTGGAGATAAGAAGCTTTGAAAGCGCATGAAAGCTTTCTCGACCAAACGTTGTGATGTTAAGCAGAAAAAGACCATTACTAGACAAAAGCTTCATGCTAGAAAACTTAATACTAAATAATATACATAGAAAAAAGAGTTTAGGGCGAGCTTTAACAAATAATGTGAGTGTAGAAAAAAATAAAAAAAAAACTTAAAGCACATTTAAGCTTAAGATTTAATAAAAGCTAAAACAATACAAAAAGTCGCATTTAAAGTCTATGAATAGAATATGCAACTTCGAAAGCACATTAAAGCTTCAGGCGTAAAAACAAACTTTTATACGTTTATACACACTTACTTCTTAATTAATTTCTTTCTTCTGACACGCTTTAGTTTATAGATCAAAAGACTTTTATGCTTAATAAACATTTCACATATGTCATTTTCACCATCAGTGATGCCATTCGAGGATAAATAAGGCAGCTGCGTGGCATCTACATAGCTGACAGCACCACCATCTCTCAGTGATTCGCACGAAAGGCGATCAAAGCTGCATCCACATTGACATCCATGGAAGAAACCTCGTCCCACAGCAATCTGACAGCCAGCGGCGAGCTGGTACACAACATCACAATGACATCCACCACAGCAACAGCGACAACGGCAGCAGCAGCAGCGGCAGCAGCAGCAGCACTCAACCAGCCATCAACGACGCCATCATATGTCATCAGTGGCCTGGTGGATGCGACGAATGCCACAAACTTTGAGGCAGCATCGACAACTGTTGCCATGGATACAACTATGCCTGATCCTGTCAGCAACAGCAGCGGCGGCAGCAGCAGCGGCTCGTCCTGGAATGCAACATTCTCCACCGCCTCGGTGAACAGCTTCGGCAACTGCTCGGCTATGTTTGCCAACTATACTCAGCCGCAGACAGGTGAGTTGACTGCTTGTCCATATGATATCCTGTGTGTGTGTGTGTGTGTGTGTGTCCTGCATCCTGCGTCCTGTGTCCATTATATATGTGTGTCCGGCTGCATCCATTTGTCACATCTTCTTCAATTCAGCCCACTACTTGCCGAGCACTTCAATCCACTCCGTTGAGTTTTTTGAATTGAATTATGGATTTATGCCACTTGCATAAAGATTTCTTCAAGAACATCGCAACTTTGCTTGTGACTTTATTAACAATTTTCAAGCACCAAAAGATTTTATAAATAGAGCTTGGATTTTTAAATATTTATATATTTATATATAAGCAAAATATTGATATATATTAGATAAGTTGTCAAAATTTAATAAAAATTCAAATATGGATTTATGCAACTTGCATAAAGATTTCTTCAAGGCCATCGCAACTTGGCATGTGACTTTATTAAAATATTAAATATGTATAGATGATGCAAGCAAAATATTGATATATATTAGATAAGTTGTCAAAATTAAATAAAATTTAATAAAAATTCATGAAATAATTTGCATAAATTTAAAGAAGCATTTTGATGAGCAAATAAAAATCAGTTGATTACATTTACAAGCCATATAAATATAACAAAAAAAAATACAACTCAAATCGAATTTTTTTAAATAAATGAATAAAATAAAATCTTCATTAAACAAATTGCAAATAAATTCAATGCAAATGCCAAAATATCATATTAAGCAACATAAACTCAAGACGTGAAAATACCAATAGATTAAATATGTAGTTGCTTAAAATGCAATGATTCAAGCAATTTCGAAAGGTAGGCCTTGAAACTGAAACTGATAATGTGAAATGTTCAGAAAATGTTCAGTTCTCAATTCTCCGTGCACGTTTCGGCAAGGCTCTCTCGAAACAACAGAGTCCAAAATCAAATTTAATTTATATGGTTTTTCTATTTTTTTTCGATCTGCTGCAAATTGATTTTATTCTTAACTTATGTGTATTGCGTGCCGCCTAAATTCGAGCCATCAAAATCCGTTTGTGTTTCACTTTTAATGAGCCAATATCGTCAAGCATAATTGCCGAAAATGCTGAAGATTGTCATGAGTATAGCCGTGAGGTGCGGGACCAAAGGACGCTATGTGATGGCCGTGCGCTCTAAAACCCAACGCTTCAACAAATTGGGACCCATGACGGACGAGAGCCGACGACAGCTCCATGAGAAATTGGCTGCTTGGCGGCTGCCGCAAAAGCCGCTGGCAGCGTTAGTCAGCCATGGCGATTTCTTTGAAGAGCCGCATCTGTTCTCGGCGGCTGCATGCCCCCCAATTCTGAAGGAGGACCAGAACCAGAAGCAAAACGAGGTGACACGACACGCCCATTTGCTGTCCGCCCACCAAGCGCTGCGAAACGTCGCCAATCCGAAGACGACAACACCAGCGGCTGGCAAACCGCAAACGCATTAAATTAATATGTATTTTATATCGCTACCATAATAGAGAGAAGGAGAGCTAACCTAGTTTTGTTTTTAGCATATTTTATGCAACAGCTGCAGCTGCAGCTGCAACTCATTTGTCGCATGTCGCCCACCTGCCCAAATGCTCACCTGCACTCGCATCCTTGGGCTACATTCGTTGTTTAATTACCACCTGTCTGCATATATATATATATATATCTGTATTTATTACCTTACTCACTCCCCGTCTCTCTCTTTTGCTCTCCCGCTCTGCTGCCCTGTCTAGGCCTCTATTGCAACTGGACTTGGGACTCGCTGCTCTGCTGGCCACCAACACCGGCTGGCGTCATGGCCCGCATGAATTGTCCCCCTGGCTACCACGGCGTCGATACGCGCAGTAAGTAAACTGCCAACAGTGGCATGCCACACAGCACCGCATCTTGGTTGCACTTGCAAAATTGCTACTAATTTCAAAATCACAAAGGGAACTGAAAGTTTTAAATATATTAAATATATAATATGTTCAATTTTGTATTCTTAATCGCTTCAAACGTCTAATTTGTATTTAATTAAAATTAATTTTGCTGACAAACTTTGACAGTTTTGAATAAGTTATTGCACAATAACTGTAAAATGTAGGCCATCCTAGCTTTTAGCATAGAAAAAGGGAACGAGTCTCTCTCTCTCTCTCACAAGAGAGTAAAAGAGCAGAGAGACGACTACTTAAATATACATATATTATTAAACTTTGTTTTTAATTTTTAATTTTTGAAAACATGCTAAAAATAATTGAGAAAAATAAGTTATTGCACAATACCTGTAAGGTGTAGGCCATCCTAGCTTTTAGGATGTCCCACAAGGCATAGAAAAAGGGAAGGACTCTCTCTCGACGACTACTTAAATATACATATATGCATCTATGCATGGAAGTCACGTAGTCGTCAAGAGTTATTTGCCTTGAAAGGAGCAGAGGAGCGCATAATCCGAAAGGAGCCGTAAACAAATAAATAGTTCTGCAGCTAGGGCTTATGCATTTGATGTACTACGAGCATAATAATAGAAAGTAGTATATAGTAAATAGAAAATACAAATATTGCAGTTAGTTGGAGCATATGAATTTGACATTGATATGCATATTGACAGGTACTTTATTGCCCGGCTACCTGTATATATTCCATAGAGCAATCCAAGGCAATTATGTGGAAGTCACTGCAGTTGATTAATCATTTAACTGGGCCAAGACTGCATTCGAAATGTTCGCATTAGAGCGACAGCTGTATACCACAATTATACGATATATATATAAATATATATATATATATATATAGGGATGCTAGGACTCTACTTAAGCCATCCGCGTGCTGTGTCTGAACCCTTTGATGATAATGAACAGCTTTGTCCGAAATCTTGTTGTTATTTCCATAGCATTAAGCCAAGTAATTGTAGCCATAAGCAACTTGAGCCCCACCCCAGATCAGCGCCAATAATCAGGTGAAAATGTCAACCGCTTAATATTTAATAAACAACTAGCCGCAACTTGACCTGGCCTCATTTTGCTTATAGGATTTACTATCTAACTGTACACCAGTACACCTTGTATACACCCAACAATCACAAAACCCTCCATTCGATTGACATAATTACTGTTAGACCAAAGCTGTCACTGACAACGCTGACGCTGACGCTGACGCGAACGTTGACGCTGACGCTGACGTCGGCATCACTGCTGTTTGATTGAAGCAAATAGAAATGGAAAGCAACAATAGAAAGTCGCCCAACCAGCAGTTACCCAGTCTTCCGTTAGACTCTCGAATAACTGTTCTACTTCTTGGCAGATTTGTATGAAAGATTTAGTATACAAAGATAAGCTACAAATATGTGCGTATACTTAATATTTGCTGGTAAAACTACCAGAATTATATGGTTTTAATATTATATTTATTTTCTTATAATTTTTGTAATCCGTGCTATTATACTATTATATTTCTTGGCAGATTTGTATGAAAGATTTAGCATACAAACATAAGCTACATATATGTGCGTATACTTAATATTTGATTGTAAAACTACCAGAACTATATTGTTTTAATATTATATTTAATTTCTTATAATTTTTGTAATCTGTGCCATTATACTATTACGTTTCTTGGCAGATTTGCATGAAAGATTTAGTATATGTGCGTATACTTAATATTTCAAGTGTAATTTTGAAAATGCGATTATAAAACTACCAGAAATTATAATTATAGCTTATTGTATAAAATAATTAAATATAATTTAAAATATTATATTTATTTTCTTATAAAATTCTGCATTATAAACTCATTTGAATTTATTTATTTATGAAAGTATAAGTATTCTTTTATATAAATAGGAGTTTTGTAAAACAGAATTATTCAGAAACTCAAAGCAACTCTGGCACCGAAGCGTTCTTATTTGTTGTTTAAGTTTAGGTATATTAAATTTCAAAAACTTTATCTTAAAAACTGTGATAAGTATGGAGTACGGGGGATATTTGAGAGCCTACATAACATATATTCTATTAGACAGATTAGATACAGATTCTAGCTACTATAGTGCTTAAGATCAATGCAATGCTATAGACAGGCAGAAATTGGTATATTTAAGTTATAGGCCCGAACATGTCACCTGCTATGTATGATGCCATCATACCCGCTCGTTGCGAATTCTCGGCTTAGAGGGTATCGAGAAGGACAACAGTAAAGCGCAATGAGAATCAAATGTTACACAACAATTGCACATTGTTTTAAGGACGCGACAGCGTCTAACAGCATAAACCTTTCCCATTGGAGGTGCACCCATTGTCCTTCAGCACAAAAGGGTATAATCACTTGAGCATACAACTTGTCAGACATTTAAGGATAATCGATATTAATGCATAATCATGAGTGGTAATCGCAGATCACAGTTGATTGCAAATTGAAAGCACTTATGTGTTGTCAATTTGCTGGAAACTAGTTCAGCAATTTATAACATTCTCAAAAGCTTGCAACCAATCGAAAGTTCTCACAGTGTATTTGAATGTCGCGGCATTTGATTGACAGTTTTGCGAGCTGAGGGTTGTCTGTCTGTCTGTCTGTCTGTCTGTTTGTTTGTTTGTCTATCTGTCTGTCTGTCTGTCGGTTTGTTTGTTTGTTTCTTTATTTGCTTGGACGACCCTTGGCACAGGGCAAAAAAAAAAGATGTAATTGCTGGAAATTCATTTTGTTTAAACAGAATTTGCCAACCGGAAGTGCGAGCTGGAGGGCCACTGGGGCGGTCGTCCCAACGTGACTGAACCGAGTGCCGCTGGCTGGACAGACTATGGACCCTGCTACAAGCCCGAGGTCATACGCCTCATGAAGGAGATCAAGGATGTGAACGTAAGTGAGGCGTATCTGAATACAATGGGTATTGAATTGTGGAAATTCGTGCTATTTACAGTTATACATGGATATAGCACAGCGCACACGCACGCTGGAGATCGTCGGACTCTGCCTCTCCCTGCTCGCCCTCATCATATCTCTGTTGATATTTTGCGCGTTTCGTTCGTTGCGCAACAATCGCACCAAAATACACAAGAACCTGTTTGTTGCCATGGTGCTGCAGGTGATTGTGCGACTGACCCTTTACCTTGATCAATTCCGACGTGGTAAACCGGAAGCGGCTACCAATGCAAGTCTATCGGCTATCGAGAATACGGTGAGCAAACTGATTGAAACTAATCCTAAGCTAAACTCTTGATTTTTACTGAATTTCTGCCTCAATCTTGGGTCAAGTTTTTGATGCGACATAAGTCTAGTTTTTATAGCCCTAATTCCGATTTGACGCTATCTTGATGAAACTTAGTACATGTGCTTATTTCAGCTGCACGCAGATAATATGTCGGAACCAGCCAGATCGGACAACTATAGCATATAGCTGCAATAGAAACGATCAGTTGAAAACTCGCCCAAACTTACCAACTTATGTGCTTTAGCATTATTTAAGAACGTTTACAAAATTTCATCAAAATCGGACTTCTATTTTATATAGATTATTTGAATTTGGTCAAAATCGGACGACTATATCTTATAGCTGTTAAATTTTCTAAAATGAATGCTTCATTTGATACCTTTCATTGAGCTGTCCGATCTGTATCTTCTAGCCCTATCTGTGTGAGGCATCCTATGTACTGCTGGAATACGCTCGCACCGCCATGTTCATGTGGATGTTCATCGAGGGACTCTACTTGCACAATATGGTCACTGTGGCGGTGTTCCAGGGTAGCTTTCCGCTCAAGCTCTTCTCGCTGATGGGGTGGGGCGTGCCAGTGCTGATGACCTTCGCCTGGGTGCAATGCACGGCGATATTTATGGACACCTCGCTGGGTGATTGCATGTGGAACTACAATCTGACGCCATACTACTGGATACTCGAGGGACCCCGCCTCACCGTTATCATGGTGGGTGCATATAACAAACACATCTACTATAACTATTTGATATTCACATGCCGCCTATTCTGCTGTGCAGCTGAACTTCTTCTTTTTGGTGAACATCATACGGGTGCTGGTGGTGAAGCTGCGCCAATCGAAGGCCAGCGATATCGAACAGACCCGTAAGGCCGTACGGGCGGCAATTGTCCTTCTGCCGCTGTTGGGCATTACCAATCTGTTGCATCTGGTGCCGGCTCTGAAGACAGCTTGGAAGTTTGCCGTGTGGAGCTATGTGACACACTTCTTGACCTCGTTCCAGGGATTCTTCATAGCGCTCATCTATTGTTTTCTCAATGGCGAGGTATGCGACTCTTTGCCACAAGTGTATCTCCAACTTGCAATTGCTTGAGATTATATCTTCCATTTCTGTGCCAGGTGCGTGCTGTGCTGCTGAAGAGCATTGCCGTGTGGTTGTCGCTCCGCGGACATCCCGAATGGGCTCCGAAGCACGCTTCCATGTACTCGGGCGCCTGCAACACCGCACCTGAGACGGATGCAGTGCACCAAACTGGCGAGGCACCACTTGCAGGCAAAAGGTATATTGAGCTATATTTAATGGGGTTTTCTATAGTTAAAGGCAACAGGAAAACATTTTGATGTTTAAAGAGCTTTAATGTGTAATTCAAATAGTGCAAAATAATGACCAAAATGACCTCGGTTCAGTTTTGCCAAACTCATGGGCAATTTATGGGGACTTAGGCAATAAACTATTAAAATTTAATTTAATTTAATTTAAAAAAAAATTTATGCAAATGCCTGTACATGATTTTTTTCCAAAAAAAAAAAAAATAAATATATTTTAAAATCTGCATAAACCTTAGATGTGGAATTAAAGAAGAGGACAAATTATGACCAAAATAACTTTAGGATTGAAAATCAGTTAAGTTTTGACAAAGTTATGGGAATTTAAAGTCTGAGAACGGCATTTATGGGGAACTGGGCACTTTGCAAGGCAATTTTTTGGTCATTTTTGGCGTGATTTTTGACAGAAAAATGAAACAACACAAAATCACTTTTCGTATAGTTTTTTATACTAATTGAGACACCCACAATTAATTAAACGTAAAATTTCAAGATTCTATATTTTGAAAAATCAAAATTGGTAAGGGTCCCCCCTTATGCTTTTTTCGCCAAAAAAATCCAAAATATTATTTTTTCGAAAATTCATAAACTTGAGATGTAGAATTAAATAAGATGCCAACTTGTGATCAAAATGGCCTCGGGGTTGACAATCGGTTCAGATTTGACAAAGTTATAACAGTTTGAAGAAAAATTATTATGAATGAACATAAGAGAGTATCTCCTAGTCGGGCACTCTTGATTAGAGCACTCTTACTTATTTGTTGATGTTTGTGAATATTTATTTGTTATTAAACTAAACTCGCTCGAAAATTCAGAGGTTGAATAATATCACCTTTGGGTGGATGGCTAAGATATAAATTATTGTGGACATCTGTTGTATTTTGGCAAGAGTATTTAATCTCTGTACTTTTCTGATTTTGTTTATCCCCCCTCATACAGGGTGTCGCCACCCAATAAGCGCTCGAATAGCCGCAAGCCCAGCAGCGTTACCATTGTCATTCCCAATGAGCCGCAACGCAATCGATTCGTCCAGCAGCGGAACAACAAGAACACGGCCAATGGCAACGTACAGGCAGCAGTACAGCAAAAGGATGAGGTGGCCAGCGGATCGGCAATGGCAGCACGCGTACGGATCAAGGAGCCATCGACTGGCCGCTCCAACTGGATGTTCTCCCTGTGCTTTCGCGGCCAAAAGGTACTGAGAGTGCCGCCAGCGTCATCCGTACCACCCGAGTCAGTTGTATTTGAGTTGTCAGAGCAGTAGGCCAAAAATTAGTTATAGCCATAGACGTAGTCTGTACTTAGTAGTCCCGTAGCGAACACCACCATCATCACAACCACCACCTCTTAGTCCCTCTTAGCGCCTTGAGCCTTAGAGCGTTTAGTGATACACCTAACTTAGTTCTTACTCACTTATACCGCTTCCTTTTGCACCGATTTCTCGCTCACATACATACACACACACACACACACACACACACACACACAGCTACCAATTACAGCTTGAGTTCGAGTTTAATACTAGAGCTGGACGCGTGGTGTGTTTTTATACTCGTGTCACGAACTGAAGAGCACGAAAATGCTACTACTACTAAAAAAAAAAAAATAATTAAATAAATATATAAATAAAAAATATTAAATAATTCCTTTTCCTGATTTTTTTTTTTTTATGTATACATATTGTCCAACGAAATACATATACTTTTAAAAACAATTTCGTCAAAAAACTGAGGACTTGGATATTTTTTTTTTCTGAATACTTATTATATTCAAAAAAAATAATTAAAATAATTCTTATTTATTATTTATAATTGTAAAATTTAAAATTAAGCATTATGTATGATTTTTACATATATTAAACTGGAAAATTACACAAAAAGTTATATTTTTATTTCGTGTTCAAGTGCTGTTGTAAAAACAAAACACGCGCCTATATCTATGCTATAATTTACTGTACAAACCGCATAATTTAACTACTCAATATACAAAAATACGCATATTCCGATTTTATTTTTTGCCATTTCCTAAATACTATTCCTATATTAAACACTGTCCACAATCTCAATTCCTATTAAAGATCCTACAGATACAATTATGAACTTCGCCTTCATCTAGCCCAAAAAGCTTCCTGCATTAAATGCCATACCAGATCCCAAGAGCATTAGACTATCTAAAACAACAGCTACTAGCATGGTTACCAAAAGTTTCTATTTCAGCTAGATCTTTGCCTAGGAACTTTGGCAGCATGTCTACTTGAAAAGCATTCGAAAATATTTTATGCGAATATTAAACATTGCAGTCAGTGTGACCGAAGCTACAAAAGAAAATGCAAACAATTTAAGTCAAGAAACTTTTTTAATTTTCTAATTTATTTACAAGTTGCTTTTTATACCCTGTACCAATAAAATATGTATACAAAGAAGGTATATTCATGTTGTGAATATATTTATATATATTGTTGTGTATATCTGCCTATAAAAACGTAACAGCATGGTACAGGGTATCTTTCAGTCGCGCACTATCGACTATGAAACTGAATACTGCTAAATTCGCGCTATGTTGCGAATTCGGTCACACTGTTCACCTGCGTACAGTTGGCACCGCTATTGCCACCATTTTTCTTTTTAAAATCTATCTTTCTTTTTTTTTCTTTGACTATTTTTTTCTTCTTTGACTATTTTTATAATTGCGAATATTTATTATTAATTCAAGTGATCACTAAGTTTAGTTTTGCTGCGCTTGGTTTGCTACTAACGCACAAGATTTTGCAATATTTTAATAATATTCACTTCAATGCAAGATAAAAATAATGAAAATCATCAAAGTTAATGTGTATTTGCCTTCCTCTCTTTCTCTCTCCACTCTCTCCTCTCTCTCCTCTCTCTCCCCTCTCTCCTCTCTCTCTCTCTATATCGTTCTCTTTCTCTCTGTCCTTTTTCCATTTCTTTTGCCGCTCGCACTCTATATTTGCTTTTATTTTTTTTTGGCTTTTGCTTTTGATTTCTTGGTCTCACCTTTGCTGTCTCTCTTCTTTGCCGTCTTTCGCTTGTGTCATTTACAGAACAAATGTGTGATGCCTGTCGCTCAAGTATCGCAGCAAATATTTATGACGCCACAGTTGCCATCTACGACAACAATGGCAACGGCAGCAACGGCAGCAACAGCAGCAACAGCAGCAACAGCGACAACAACAACAATCGCCACTATTACATCAGCAACATCAACAACAACTGCAATAGCCGCAGCCGCAGCCGCAGCAGCAGCAGCAACAATACTACAAAAGCAGCAAGCGCCTAAAGCTTAATGCGAGCACCTTCGCTCTCTCACTATAACACTACATTGCGCGCTCTCTCTCTCTTTCTATGTGTCTGTGTATGGCTTAGCTTAGCTTTTAGTTTTTAAGCGCGAACCGTACTAAAACTCAAATTTACTGAAACATGTGCACTTTTATAAATACATACATAGATAAATAACATTTTTTTTTTATACATATATACATATATGTATATGCAACAGCTGCTAAGCGAAAGCGACAGCGAAATATTAGCTCAAAAATCAAAAAAAAAAAAAAAACAAATACGTAAAATGCGATACGATTCGTACAATTTTTTTGTCGTGAATGTATGTTGATGTATATGTGTATGTGTGCAATGTTAATGTTCAAGCATATATGTACCATTTTTTTTTTTTAATATACTCAATTTAAGTCAGTAGACTATTAAATATGTATACATATTATGTATGTATACATACACAAACATATTCATATACAAGAAATATAGATATATATTTACATGCATACTTATAGTGCAATTGCATATATATTTACACGCCACATACAACAAAATAACGGTATACCAAGGTACCTGACAATATTTTGTGCTAGAAATGGAACAAATCATACATACATATATGTATGTATACTCATTTTTTTTCGAATATAAAAAGAGGTATTTTGTGGTATTATACAGTTGCCACGTATTGGAATATAATAAGGAACAATTAAAATTGTTTTCATACTATCTACTCTTTCTTTCTTAGCTGATCCATTCCTTAAAGCAACAATTCAAGAATGATCGCTAATATTCTTAAACATACATATATACTACATGCTTTAAATGTACTAAAATGTCTACATTCACGGGGCTCTATGCTTATTATAGAACAAATAAAACATATGGGACTATACGTCTATATTCCTGAATACTTACCCAACATTACCAAGTCATGCTATCGTGATTTTAAAGAAATATCCAAACGTAACTTTAACAATTTGGAAGTATCGCGTTTCACCGGCGATATCATTTTGTTATCATCTATCGTCAAAAATAACTTGACTGTAGCGACGAGGTAGTTGAGAGTTCGATAGTTCGATATACATACATATATCAATTTTAGCTTACTGGGATCGCCGAAGCTTTCTTTGAACGTATCGCCATACTATCTGGTTTACTGGCGATGTTCAAAACTTGATAATTGCTGAGGAAGTAACGCTTGTCTATTATTCTATATATAATAGCTACATGGCACATCTACACTAACACAGGTTTTCAACGTCCTTCGTAGAAGCATCATATAATTTGTAGTATACTTAATTTTGAATACAGTTATATCACTTTGCCCCGTGAAAACACCGCCTAATCGATTTATATATATATACATTTATATATAAATACATATTTAGAGAGTACAAAATGCAGTACTTGGTATACAAACTTTTAACATAAGTACATTCATAGGTGTAATCCATGCGCATTTTGCAACTTGAGAGCCATTTACACTGGCCGCATACAGGCAGCAGCTTAAAAGCCCCATTTACACCGGTTGCAAATGAAACGCAATTAAATAATTCATTTTTTTTTGCAATTTTTTTCCTACAGCTAAAAGCTTCGTGCAAGTTTGTAGCTAAGAACTCAATAATAAGCAAGCCGAATTTAAGAAAACACACAGAAAATGGTAATGCTAACTACTTACAAAATGAAAAAAATAAAAACAGCAACAAAACTGTGGAAAAAAAAATACTAAATACAAGAAACACAGTGGTCAATGGCAAACTATTATGTGTATAAGCTAAAATGGTATATATGTATGAATAAACATGATGACTTTATAAATGTATAAAATTAATTAATCTGTGTCTCGTCTATTATTAATTTTGCGCAACAAGAACGAGATCAAGAACCAAGTGGAAAGATGATCTCCAAGGTAGGTTTTTTTTTTTTTTAATTTCGTTTCTCATATATGTATGCACATACATATGAATAGCATTTTTTATAGCCTTGCGCTGCGGTTTAGCGAGCGGCACGTGGCGACCATAGGGTAGAGATCCATATGGGCTGTGGGCCATGGGGCAGCCATATCGATGACGCTGGAATGCCAATTTGCAACTAAAAGCGGCTAAATGACACTTTTTATGGCCCATTAAAAAGTTGATGTTTTCTATTGTTTTTTGCACAATTAAAAAAAAAGAAAAAAAAAAGAATAAAATTCAGCAAATTAACAACAACACACACACAAAAGGCGCACTCAATAACGATAACGATAATAATAGTAATAATAATACAAATACATATTCAAATACGTGTACATCATTTCATTAGCTACATACATACAAGCAACAACAATAAGAGCAACAACAACAAACCAGTAGCTTAAAAACAGTACCAAACATTGGAGCGCAAAAAAAAAAAAAAAAGTCCACAAGGAAAGTTAGAAATTTGGAAAGCTTCACATTTGTTTGGATGAGGTAGTGTGTGTGTGTGTGTGTGTGTGTGTGTGTGTGTGTGTGAAAGTGGCTGGGTGTATTTAGATGGATCATTTGAGCGTGCGCCTAGAACAACAGATCCTCGTCGCCCTCATTTTCGAGTATATTCTGCGCCTCCTCGCTGGTGGACACATTGTAGCCCTTGCGACGCAGCTCCTCCCTGGCCCGATCCGCCGATTTGCGTGCCTCACGCTTCTTATCCTGTATCTTCTTCAGGCGATAGAACTCCTCGCGCTCCAATTCATCCAGCTCACTGACGATATACTCAATGGTGCGATTGATGCGCGGTATGATGACTGCAATGCATTAGGATTAGGATTAGGATTAGGATTAGGATTCAGATTTAGATTAATCATGTTCAATAGCTAACCATGCTCAATGGCATTGACGCGCCTGTTGGTCACCTTGATGACATCGTCCAGGGTCACAAAGGATGTCTGCAGCGAGGCCAACTCAACGAGCAGACGCACCGCACTCTGATAGTTCTTCTTGAGCTTGGCCAGCTGTTGGCCACCACGGGCCAGTCCGGCCAGCTCGTAGGTATCGACGCCATCCTGATAGGGTTCAAAGAGCGGCAATGTTACGCCAGCGACATTGTCCTTTTTGGTGCGTATCTTGATCTGTGCCTTGGTCACATTCTGCAGCACAATCTGATTGATGTCACCGGTGGTGAATTTGACCTCGGCCAGCGAGAAGGCCGCCTCCTTCATCACCTGACCCATCAGCATTTTGGTCTACGCAAAATTTCGGAAATTCGTATTTCGCTTATTTTCACACACTTGCGATCCTCAACCTACCTCAATGATCTTGCCCAGAATTAGGCGAAAACGCATCTGCAGCGCATCTGCCTTCTTTTTAAGTAGGCCATGGCCCTTTGTGGCCCCCGCCAGACGTGATTTCATCAAAGTTTGTGCGCTACGCCATAGAAATTTGCGTAAAATGTGAGCGTCATTTTCTCTCAGTGTGTACTCACCCGCGCGATGGAAATACGGGCAAACGATCTCTGGCAGCCATGATTTCAAGTTACAATCCACAAAAGTACCGTTACACCGTTAGAGCTACAGCTATGAGTTACAACGACGAGTTACAGTTACACACTGAGAAAATTTGTAATGTGCTTAACGTTTTGAAAACAAACAACAACAATGGCAACGAAATGTTGAACAACAAATACAATGAATAACTGAAAACTGAAAACTGTAAACTATAAATATCAACAACAAAATATTAAGTAAATATATGCGACGAATATACAAAAATAAACGGACGAGCGCGAGAACAAGAAACGAGTGCGACCAGAACCGCAAAGCAAAGCATACGACAACAATATGGGACAAGCGACAAGTGCGAAAACGGTGGCGACGTCAACGTCAACGCCGACGTCAACGTCGACGTCCAAAATGATGGCGCGCTCTATGGACAAATGTGAAGCGACCGTTGGGCCACTGGCGCTCAGCTGTTTCCGCAGCAGCAGCAGCCAGCGATGGCCGCGTTCAATTAGTGATGAGCGCGTGAGTGACTGTCCATTCAGATTGCACGATTGAATTGCTATGATCTGATTGCGATTACAAAACTCAAATAATTGCGAAACGGTTCAGTTTGTTTGCAGGCCTTAAAAGCTAAAACGATCGTAAAAAAGGCGCCAAGAAACTTTTCAATAATATTTTATTTTTCAAAAACCACTATTATGTTTTAGTTTTCTCTTAAATAACCACCTTAGTCAGCGATCATTAAAAATAGTTGTCTTACAGACTCCACATTCAATATTTACACTTTAGTGCCTAAGGAATAAAGTAAGCATGGATATAAGTAAGTAAAGTTAAGTGTTTAGGCAATTTTAAGTTAGAAAAAATCATTGATTAAGGCAAAGTGTTCCCATGATCCTTAATTATTAGCACTTAGTACTGGAGACTAATGGGATTTACTTTCTATATAATAGTTATAGGTAGCAAAGATAGTACCCAGAAATAGGTATCGCTTGCAAAAACCATCCAGACAACCCAGACAAACCATAAATATAAAAGAAAAAACACTCAAATAAATTACCAAAAAAAAAAACACATTAACCGTCATCGCTAATTGTAGCTAATTAAATCTTTCAGAATCCATACAAAATCACGAGTTGCACTCACACACACACACACACAAGCACACACACGCACGTTTGGTAATGATTACTTAGAGCGCACGCATCTCTAAGCCAGTGCTGCCAAATCGCTGCGTTTGACCGTTACAGCGAATTGATTTAAATTGATGCTGATTGCCAACAATACGCACAACACTTTGCCCGAGCGGCTCACTAAAGAAAAATAAAGAAATGCCCAAAATGGGCAGAAACACGCGCTTCTCGCTTCCATTGTCATCGTGTTTCGGCATGACCTGACACTGGAACACGGTCATAGAGTATACATATATGTATATGGGTGAGGTAGGGGTTGAAGTCACGGGGGGGTTGCCCGAGTCACGCAATTTGAGTATGCGTCTTGTGCCGTCATGTGCCCAAAAAAAAAAAAAAAAAAAAAAACAAACAAATTTGTTATAAACGTGTACGCCTTATATAGTATGTTGGGTATGGCCACGGCCCACTGATGGCCAGTGTGGTGATAATATTCATTAAAATAATAAATACTGCATTGGGATAGGCATTTGTTGGGCCAACAGTTTCCCTCTGTAAAGCAACAATTTGCTTTTCGGGGCGTGGCTGAATTTATGCAAGGGCCCTGTAACAATATGATATGCCAGAGTTCATTGCTCAACCAATTGTCCAAGCCACAATCCACAATAGCAGGGCTACGCTATGATCTAATCAATTGCGCAAAGTTTTCAGTATTTATTCATAATGTAATTCCCAGTGTCAGGCACAAACATCAAATTGCACAAATTGAATATGAGAAAAAGAAAATCAAGTAAATTAAAGTGAATAAGCTACAGCATCAAATGGGTTTAACTTTTATTCCTCAAATTTGTTAAGCTACATTTTTTATTTCATCTTTATTCATATAACATAATGATGTACAAGAAAAATATTGAGAGAAAAAATTAGATTTTCAATAACGCATAAATTTTAAAAGAAGATTTAATAAAAATGACAACTCATTGAACAAAATGACCCTGAACTTCAAAACTTGAGACACCCACAATCAATTAAACGTAAAATTTCAAGATTCTATTTTTTGAAAAATCAAAATTTATGCTTTTTTCGCCAAAAAAAAATCCAAAATTTTATTTTTACAAAAGTTCATAAACTTGAGATTTAGAATTAAATTTGATGCCAAACAGCAATCAAAATAGCCTCGGGATTGAGAATCGGTTCAGATTTGACAAAGTTGTGTCAGTTTGAAGTCTGGGAAGGTCATTTATACGGAACTTTTCATTGTTTGGGTACTTTACATGTCAATTTTTTTGTCACTTTTGGCGTGATTTTTGACAGAAAAATGAACTACTACAAAATCACTTTTCGTATAGTTTTTTATACTAATTGAGACACCCACAATAAATTAAACGTAAAATTTCAAGATTCTATTTTTTGAAAAATCAAAATTGGTAAGGGTCCCCCCTTATGGTTTTTTTGGCAAAAAAATTCAAAATTTTATTTTTGTAAAAATTCATAATCTTGAGATGTAGAATGAAACTAGCTACCAAATAATGATCAAAATGGCCTCGGGATTGAGAATCGGTTCAGATTTGACAAAGTTGTGTCAGTTTGAAGTCTGGGAAGGTCATTTATACGGAACTTTTCATTGTTTGGGTACTTTACATGTCAATTTTTTTGTCACTTTTGGCGTGATTTTTGACAGAAAAATGAACTACTACAAAATCACTTTTCGTATAGTTTTTTATACTAATTGAGACACCCACAATAAATTAAACGTAAAATTTCAAGATTCTATTTTTTGAAAAATCAAAATTGGTAAGGGTCCCCCCTTATGCTTTTTTTGGCAAAAAAATTCAAAATTTTATTTTTGTAAAAATTCATAATCTTGAGATGTAGAATGAAACTAGCTACCAAATAATGATCAAAATGGCCTCGGGATTGAGAATCGGTTCAGATTTGACAAAGTTGTGTCAGTTTGAAGTCTGGGAAGGTCATTTATACGGAACTTTTCATTGTTTGGGTACTTTACATGTCAATTTTTTTGTCACTTTTGGCGTGATTTTTGACAGAAAAATGAACTACCACAAAATCACTTTTCGTATAGTTTTTTATACTAATTGAGACACCCACAATAAATTAAACGTAAAATTTCAAGATTCTATTTTTTGAAAAATCAAAATTGGTAAGGGTCCCCCCTTATGGTTTTTTTGGCAAAAAAATTCAAAATTTTATTTTTGTAAAAATTCATAATCTTGAGATGTAGAATGAAACTAGCTACCAAATAATGATCAAAATGGCCTCGGGATTGAGAATCGGTTCAGATTTGACAAAGTTGTGTCAGTTTGAAGTCTGGGAAGGTCATTTATACGGAACTTTTCATTGTTTGGGTACTTTACATGTCAATTTTTTTGTCACTTTTGGCGTGATTTTTGACAGAAAAATGAACTACCACAAAATCACTTTTCGTATAGTTTTTTATACTAATTGAGACACCCACAATAAATTAAACGTAAAATTTCAAGATTCTATTTTTTGAAAAATCAAAATTGGTAAGGGTCCCCCCTTATGCTTTTTTTGGCAAAAAAATTCAAAATTTTATTTTTGTAAAAATTCATAATCTTGAGATGTAGAATGAAACTAGCTACCAAATAATGATCAAAATGGCCTCGGGATTGAGAATCGGTTCAGATTTGACAAAGTTGTGTCAGTTTGAAGTCTGGGAAGGTCATTTATACGGAACTTTTCATTGTTTGGGTACTTTACATGTCAATTTTTTTGTCACTTTTGGCGTGATTTTTGACAGAAAAATGAACTACCACAAAATCACTTTTCGTATAGTTTTTTATACTAATTGAGACACCCACAATAAATTAAACGTAAAATTTCAAGATTCTATTTTTTGAAAAATCAAAATTGGTAAGGGTCCCCCCTTTTGCTTTTTTTACCAAAAAAATCCTAAATTTTATTTTTATAAAAATTCATAAGCTTGAGATGTAGAATTAAATGTGATGCCAAATCATGATCAAAATAGCCTCGGGATTGAGAATCGGTTCAAATTTGACAAACTTGTGACAGTTTGAAGTCTGGGAAGGTCATTTATAAGGAACTTTTCGTTGTTTGGGCACTTTACAAGCCAATTTTTTTGTCACTTTTGACGTGATTTTTTACAGACTTTGTATCTTAAAAGTGGGTATTATTAAAACTGCAAAAATTTTAGAATTGGAATTAAAGTAGAGGACAAAAAATTACCATATTGGCTTGAAAAACAGTAAAGTTTTGACAAATTAATTGGGATCTGGGTACTTTAGAAGCCATTTGTTTCTTACTAATTTTGACACCACAAAATATGAAAATATAACTTTTTTTCATTAACAAGCTATTATTGCAAAAAAAAATAATTTTAAAAAACATGTTTTTATTAGGCATCAATCCTAAATGTTGATTTAATAAAAATGAGAAACCATAAACAAAATGACAGTTTGAAGTTTTTCAAATTTCATTTGTTGATATGAAAACTATTTTTAAGCTGCTAACAGTTAACCAACGGTTTTCAGTCACTGTCCCTCTTCTTTTTCATCAATATCAAAATACAAATATCTGTTGCGTTTAAGTCCTTGAGTAAGTCATATAAAAGTCAAAAGCCGTATGTATTTACATATGTACATGTAAACACGCACGCATACACATATAGCCGCACACAAACACACACACATGCACACACACACACTGAAAGAGTGAATCAACAGTTGGCGTCGCTGCTGCTGTTGTTGTTTCTACCGCACAAAACTGTCAAATTTTTTTTTTTTTGTTGGCTGTAAAGACGTGGGGTTGGGGGTCGAGGCCAGAACAAAAGAAGCTTTTGCACCTCTCACTCTCTGTCTCTCACGCTCTCTCTCTCTCTCTCTCTCTCTTCATCTCGCTGTCCCTCTCTCTCTCTCGGATTTGTATTGTCTTTTGCTAAAAGTCACGAGCAGGCAATCACTTGTCCGCTGACTCACTCAACGACTCCTTCGCTCACACACACACACACACTCACACATACATGCACGCACAGTGAGTTTTTTGCCATAGACGGCCGTTGCGCGGGGTCAGTTCTAGGCAATGCTGTCAAATTTTTCAGATTAAAATAAAGCCAGTTTTCGGTTAAAAAAAGTAACAAAAATGTAAATTTAATTTTTAATGTTTTATTTTAAGTTTAATAATATATAAATTATAATCCCTCCCAAATACATTACAAAAATCACTCGCGATTCAGGCTGAAAACAGGCTTGACATCGTTTGGTATTGATTTTATCCCGGATTTATTTTATGTGTTAAGCCTAAATTGTAGAAAATGTATCTATTTCATAGAAATTATAAACATAAATTGATGAAATAGCTTATTCAATTGTGCAAATTAGAAATTTATCTTCCGATTGTAGAAATTTGTCATGAATTGAGAAAGCACATTTTCTGCCGTTTGCCAATATTATTTTAATATTCTTTTACAAATTTTCCAATCAACCCCTTTTCTACACAATTTCATGTACATTTTTCACAATCGGATGTAAACTTTTTTTTGAGTGTACCTATACAATATTTATGTATACACTTAGTTGTCCTGCAATTAGACTTAAAAATAAGCTAGATTTGACGGGAAAAAAAGCGACATGGACAGCACTGCTGCTGGGCGACTTGTTGAGCAACGCGCCCAACACCGACGCCACTGGACGCAAATTTTTCCCGCACAGGAATAGAAGCACAGCTGGGATGCTGCTGATGCTGGTGCTGCTGCGGCCGCAGTTCACATTTCGCAGCGCCCGCAAGTAGGTTACACATTTTTTTGTAGCTCCCGCGACTTATGAAATCAAATTGAGTGACTTCAAACCCAACAACTGAACACCACAGTAAGTAATTAATGCAAGTCAGCGAAGATTAACAGTTACAAATAATGAGAGTGAATAGAAAAAATGCAACAAGCTGGAGGCAAACACGTTGACCTGTGAGGTCAGAGGCGCGGCTCGCGTGTTGTGGAGGAGTGTGAATGGGGGCCGGGGGGGTGAATCGGGGTCACAGGTCCTGTGCATGTGAAGAGGCTTTGTCGTTTAGGCGTCGTAAATGTTGAATATAATGCGATTGTAATCGCAGCAGCAGCAGCAACAACAAAACAACAACAAAGGCAAAGCCGGAGAGAAAATGAGAGTAAGAGTGAGTGCGTGCTGGAATGCCTGTATAGGTTTGTATGTATGTACATATGTATGTATGTATGTATGTGTGAGCGTGAAATATATGTACGAGTGCTCTCTAATTGAGTTATGAAAGCAAAAATGCCAGTGAGAGCTTGGCGACTTGTCTGTGTATTAGTGTGCTATTGAAATTGCTCACGCATGTGTACGCACTTACCAAAACATATACATACACACATACGTACATGAGTACCTTACTAATATGCACTTAATTTCAATACTTATGACTCAAGTGCTCTTTAGTCGTGTTAGCGTTTTAATTAAAATTAAATAATTATGAGTGTTAAGGCTTTAATCTCTTGAAATGTCTGCTTAATTTGTAAATTTATATCTTTGACAAGGAGAACTATAAACTAGCTGAAAAGTATGCTATAGTTTTTTGTTTAACATTCTTTATATTGCAAACTTTTGCGAGTACCGCTTTATTGAAAGTCAAACAATTTAACACTAAAATAGAGGCCTATAAATAAAAAAAGAAATGTCTAGAATTTAGATACAAGCAGCATAACCTTAAAATCTTAAAGGTTTGCTTATGATTTTACTTATAAATATAACATTTTTTAAGCCGTAATAAATCTACTTTATATAAATGATTAATTGCGAATATAGTTTACACTTTGAATATTTGTGTACAAGTTTTTTACTTTTTTACAATAATTTTTGAATCAGAAACAAGTCTCACTTTTAAAAAAGGGAAAATACCGTTAAGCCAGTAAAGCTGCAAAATGTATGCTACATAAATTTGAGGGGGTAAAATATGATATATGCATTCTCTTCCCGCAGTCTACTTATGGCGTTTTCAAAATTATTCTCATAATAAATTGTAGGCTCTTGTCATTAAGATTGATACATCATAATTATATAGATTACTCCTTTTCAATACAACATTTTTATTTTCTGTAAATTTTATATTATTTTAGTACATTTTGTAATCACATTTTTCGCATACACACAGCTCTCAAAAAAAAACCTCAAAAATCGCCATATAAAAAAAATATTAAAACCAAAATGGATTACAAACTGATTACTGGCGAGAATTACGAGCGAGTGATTGAACATTTGCGTGGAAATTTCTTTGCCGACGAGCCGTTGAATCGGGCCGCGGGACTGTGCCAGCACGGCGGTGGCAACACTGAGCTGGAGCATCACAGTCTGATAACGCTGCAGGATCAGCTCAGCCTGATGGCGGTGGATGGTCGGCGAGACAGCGCCACCTATGGCCAGATAGCGGGCGTGATACTCAACGGCGTACTGCGACCGGGTGATACGGAACAGGCGCTGGACAAGCTGCAGGACAGCGCGGACAACAACTACAAGAAGATATTCGAGCTGCTGTACAGGCACAGCCTGCAGGTGGATCTGTTTGCCCGCTACAATGTGGGTCGCATCTTCGATGTGCGCATCCTGTCCGTGGATGCCCGCTACCGTGGCCAGGGCATTGCCAAGGAGCTGGTGCGACGGGCCGAGCAGGTGGCTCGCAAATGCGGCTATCAGCTGCTCAAGGCCGATGCCACCGGCATCTTCTCCCAGAAGATACTGTGCTCCCAGGGCTTTCAGCCATTCTCCGAGCAGCTGTACGCCAAGTATACAAATGATGCGGGCGAGATTTTATTGCCCGTGGAGGCGCCACACATTAAGCTGCAGCTGCTAACCAAGAAGCTCAACTATGAGAACAATACGGAGCATCAGTAAAATCGAAATAATTCACATTTTTACAATACTTTTATGTATCGGATATATATATATATATATATATACATACATATATATTAACATATATTTCTATATACACAACACGTTGGAATGTACAAGGGCATAAGACCAAGTAATCTCAGGCAAATATTTGGCCATGCATATGAGGAAACTTTTCGTAAATATCCTATACATATATATATATACATATACATTAACATATATTTCTATATACACAACACGTTGGAATGTACAAGGGTACAATAAAACCAAGTAATCTCAGGCAAATATTTGGGCATATTTCCACTTTCTTTTTATACGAAATTACTAAAAGATATTGCAACTTAAATCGGATAAGTCAACTTTATATATAAATTATTATTTGTTTCTTTAATTTACAAGCATATAAAACCATTACGAATTGTTTTCACATCAAAACACATAAATTCAATTTAAATTTAATACTTTGACAAAAACTCGGATTTCATGAATCTGCGGCAGGCCAGCTTACAATTGATTACTCTTGCCATTTAACGTAAATAGTGTAAATGAGCTTAAATAAATAACAGCTTGAATTCAGTTTCGCGAAATCTAGCTGCGTAACTAATCTGTATAAATATTTGCCTCAGAATACTTAGGAATTATGCCATGTTTATACACGGAATTAATCGTTCTGTGGTAAACGTATTGCAAGGCGCATTACTTTAATACGAATTGTTGTTGTTGATTTTTGAATGGGGACCAGCTGTAAGCTTATTATAAACAAAACAGCTAACAGTAACAATAAATGTACGTTTTTGTTAAACTAAACCAAATCGAACAAATGCATGTAATATCTACAAAATAACAAATTTACATAGTTAACAAATGCAAAAATAAAAGTATATATATAATAATAATAATAATAGTAGCAGATAACTTGTCAAAACTGTGGTTACATACATATATGTACGTATGTTTCTATGTATATACTATATAGTTTAGGTACTTTAGATGAGTGGCCCCAGCCTAGCACAAGCAGATTCAATTCTTAATACAATTTAAATATCACATGGGCGCAGATCCATATAACAACAACAACGCTGGCAACTGCTGAGCAGGTACTACGGCATTAGCATTTAATTTAGCATCTACTTTTTGCTAGTGGGCTTCTCGTAAATGAAGATGATGTCCTGATCGGTGCCAAAGGCCGTGCGCGCCGTATCCATTGCCTCCGACAAGCAACGGCAAATATCTGCCAAATAATCAAATATTAATAGGTGACATAACAACAAATAATCAAATACTTACGTCCGTCGTGCACCTCAGGATTGTGATAGTATAACCGGCGCGTGGCTATATCATAGCCGCAGAGCACCACATAGTGTCCGGCATATCTTTTATTGGCAGCCGTTGGCAAGCGTGTGTTTTGGGCAATACAAGATAGATGAAAACAACTTGATAATGTGCAAACGTTAAGGTAAAGTAGTATAATTAAATATTCTGCACGAATACACTTAACATGATTATGCAAATATATTTCACTATAGAGCCTTAATAACCAAAAATAAGTAAACTGCATATCATCATCATCATTTATGATACATAAATCTTACCGTACTTCTGTCAAAATTCTAGGTTATCGACAAGACATTAACTAAAAGATAAATTTCGCATTATTTTTCGATCCGTTTAACAAGTTAAAATGCGCAAAAATGACAGCATCATCTACAAGCTTAAATACCACAAACTAAAAATTATCGTAGTTTACCATATTGAGATCTAATAATTTCCATAAATTTCATATATCTATATATATATATAAAACTGTTCAAACTGACCGCACAGCCTAAGCCATAAGAGATAGACAGCCAAATTATTGCCAGTAGTTTCATCTTATGCTGAATGTAGCGGATTTGGGAAATTCTATCAAGAAATGTGGAAAATTGTTGTATGAAACTTTAACTGCATACCAAAAAAGTTGTAAGTGGAAAAGTTTAGTTTCCGATCGATTTGCTACAAAATCATTTTTAAATTTCGTTAAATGGTAGGAAAACTGTTGTATGTTTTCTGTTCTTCACCCGAATGGGCTCAAATTTATCTTATATATGCATGTATAAAAAGAGTCCGTAATGATTGGCGATAGCGATGGTAATCAACGCAGGTCCCTCTTAGGATGTGACTAAGACGAGATTTCGGAACGTTCGATAAACAAATAAACGATAGGAAAATGAGGAAAAATCGTTGTATTTAGCGTTTTTACCGAATCGGGTTGAAATTCATGTTCAAAGAGTTTTATAAAAATACGTTAAAAATTGTGTGCATATTTTGTTAAAAATTTACCATCATGGATGTCAACTGATTAAACACTTTCTATTATATTTATATTTTTGAGGCTGCTGGGAGTGAAACCCAGGGTAAAAGCTGGTGTATTTATATGTATATCTTAGAATTTCATAGAGTTTTCCACACATCTATATTCAAGGGTTTTATAATAGAATGCTATAGAAAAACAATTATACAAAATGAAGAGTTTTAATATCAGAGATATCAAATTTTAGGCTAGTAGTAGAAAATTAAAATTGAATGATATAATGAGCATGTTAAAGTGCCTGTTAACTTTGACAGGCAGTTACCGATAACCGATAAGAGAGAGAAAGAAAGGTCAGAGGTAATGGCAAACAATTAAAATTTAAGGCCTAACCTTGATAACTTTTCTGTTTTGTGTATTCCTGCAGAACTATGTATGAGCAATGAAAACTTTTTGTCTGCTTACCCAAACTTTTCGAGGGTATTTCTGCGGCATATTTCGCAGGTGAGCAGCGAGGCATTTGTTAGCAATATAACGGGACCGTGTTTAGCCAAATGATTGAGTATCACCTGCATATCCACAGTGCGCTGTTCGACGCGCAAACCGTGCGCCTTGGCATCCTTGAACTTACGGGTCACCCGCTTCTCGTCCTTGTCAATGATTTGTGAGTAATACATGTGCTGTGTGTAATTGGGATCGATGCCAAGTGTTTGGGTAAAGTATTCGTGACGCACTTGATACCGTTGCAGCAGATAGCAGAGATCGATTGTCCAGGTGCTGGAGCCGAAGCCTTCGTCCTTGCAGATGCTCTCGAAATTGTTTAAAAACTGTTCCCGTTGCGACGTCGATAAAATCATTAATATGCAAGATATTCCGCAGTCCCAATTATACCGTTGCTGATAGTGCGTTAAATTGTAGTGTTTACTTTGCGGTAGGGCACTCATTTTTGACGTTTTAACAAAAAAAAATTAAATTTAAAATTTTGATTATTCAGTGTATAAATGCCAAAATGTATCCAATAATATTTATTGGATTTCTTTCGAAAACAGCTGATTATGTTAAACGCTAGCATTAACAGCGACGTAAACGAAAATGCTAGACGTAAGTGCCAAAGTGCGCAACGTAAGCTTAACAGGTAAATGCTTATACATGCAAACAATTTGTAAATATATTGGATTTCTTTTGAAAACAGCTGATTACGTTAAGCGTTGGCGGCATGTTAGAATTAACAGCGACGTAAACGTCAGAAAGATAACGCAACCTGTTACAATTAACAGCGTTCTTAACGCAAAATGCTCAACGTAAGCTCAAAAGTGCGCTACGTAAGCATAACAGCTCAGTGCAGCAGTGCATTTTTCCGCAAATTAATTACAATTTTCAAGCTGCAATTCGCAGCAGCATGTTTACTGAAATTAGCCACCAAAGCTGCTTACGTTTTAACATAACAGAGAGCTAACATTAGAGATGAGACTTGTGCTGCTGTTAAGCTTTATTGACAAATATCGCAAAACGTGCTTTCTCCCGGCACAATCCAAAATTTGTTTATTATGTTAATAAGTTATGTAAAAGCTTGAAAAAGTTTAGTCAAATAGTGTTCTTTACACAGTCAAAAAATACAGCACTTTTAATAATATTAAAATTATCGATTTATTCGAACATATGCAAAAGCTTATATTGCGTAAAATTTCATTAGTGACCAAACCGCGATTTTGTTGTTGAGGCTGTAACACGCGACTGTTAGTTTTGCGATGTGATGTAAAACTATCGCTCATCTCCAAAACGCAACATAATACACAAGTGTGTGCGAATTCCAGAAATCGCGCACGGCCAGCAACGGGTCTGGTAAATACTAAACAATACAAAAAAAAAAAATATAAAAAAAAAATGATTTTTTGTATATATAGGCGTCAAGAGCAAAGAAAATTTTCATAGTTGGGACAGTAATCCAACAAAAAGTGTGTGACAAGCGCTGTGTATATATCAGAAATACATGTGTTTATACATATTTACATATGTATGCTTATATACATATAGCTGTGTGTGAGTGTATATGTGTGTGACCTTCGTGCAATCAGCTTTAGCTTGGCCGACTTTTGCCAATTATAATCAGAAAATAACAGCATCCTGGGACATCAGTTTCAAAGGAAACAAATAGATTTCCTAATAATTGGCAGCACTCAGTTTCTGATTGCATTAATTAGCAGCACTTGTGTTTCTGATAATGTTATGCCCTAATTAGATTTCCCACAGCCACCTGAGAGAGCTTTTAACAGCAACGGCAGCAGAAGCAGCAGCAGCAGCAGCAGCAATAGCAGCAATAACATAAACAACAACAACGCACTATCTCTCCACTAATGAACGGTCCTTATGCTTTGCTCATTACAGTTGACAGACAACCCAACAACGGCAGCAGCAACGGCAACATCAATAACAGCCGCTCTGTGTTAATAGAAGACGCCACGTTCTTGATATAGTAAACAAGTCTAGTCAACAAACAGACCAAATGAGCGCATACTTCAGCTGAACCGAGCAGCACAAACCAAAAAACCAAATAACGCACATTTAAGACCCAACCCAACCGAGCCCAACTTAACCCAACCACCCACAAACACACTCACACACTTACACATACATATACACATAAATAACTAATCAAAATGCGCGTTGTGGCAATGGTGAGTGGCGGCAAGGATAGCTGCTACAATATGATGCAGTGCGTCGCCGAGGGTCACGAAATTGTCGCTTTAGCCAATTTGCATCCCAGGGACAGAGGTAACAGCTTACTAAAGATGAGATTGCGATAAGAGCTCCATTCCGGTTCTAAATTATTTTCGTTTCCGTTTCCGCTTGTCTGAGTTTTATTTTTACTGTGCCGTTTCCGCTTCCTACTTTAACTTTTTATTTTATCTATAATTTATATTCACAAAGCAAACATTTAATCTTTTATTTCAAAGCTCACATTTGAATAGTTTGATTTTGAGTACATCAACTTTATTTATTTTGAATTTTAAAACACGTGCCGATGTAGTTAAGTTATCTATTGTTATTATTCCCGTTGCAATCTCAGCTCTAATCACAAACCATCGATATGCATATTTAAGGAATTTAATTAAATTAATCAATTCGAATCACAGATGAGCTGGACAGCTTTATGTACCAGACGGTCGGCCACATGGGCATCGAAATCCTGGCCAGCGCCATGGGGCTGCCACTATATCGACGCGAGACCAAAGGCAAGAGCATACAGACCGGCAAACAATATGTGCCCACCGATGATGATGAAGTCGAGGATCTCTACAGTTTGCTGGAAACGTGCAAGGTGAGCTAAAAAAAAAACAACGAAACCGTAGACACAAATGCCAATATGTCTGTCTATATATAAGATTAAGGCCATAGATTACCGATTATCGATGCAAGTAGCTGACGAATGACGCTTACCTTTATACCCTGTATTTTTTATCTGTTTGATACATGTTCTGTTGGGTCCTTTGCCTATGTCCTTGCCTTTAAAACGTTGTAAAAAGTAAACAAGTCCCGTTTGAAGATTAAACAAAAAAAAAAACCCAAAAAATAGATAAAGTCGAAAAATTCCATAATTCTAATATTTAAACTTTTGCAAAATCTTAATAACAAAAAAAAAAAATAATATTTAAAGCTAAATAACTATAAATAATTTCTGTTAAATAATGAAACTAATTTTCATTAGCACAATCAATCTTATGATTATTTAAAACTGATAATAGCAAATATCACTCAGATTACTGTTTCCATGCAGCTGTTTTATTTATTTCCCGAACCCAGTAGTTTCCAATAACTGCATATATCAAATTATAGCATATCTGAGAGTGCAGCTGCATTCAATCGAAACGTTTGTTATTGTTTATGGCCAGTGGAAATGTCCTTGAGCGAGTGACGCCCCACAAGCAATACGAAAATGAAATATAATTGTGGAAATTAGTTTAGCAATGGGTAATCGTAATCTTATCAAAAATGCCACCAAGCACGTGAACCATATTTGATATAGCCGATTAGACCTAAGCGCTTAGCGCTTCAATTATTGATGCACCGCTCGATGACAAGGCACTTTATTCAGTTGGAGATGGGCGACTGCCAAATTACCATGCGACCGACTAACTGGGTCACATATCTCTATAAGTATTTGATGCATGATGCTCAAAACATATATATATATATATGATATGTTGTAGATAGTTTTTGGCAAAAAAAAATAACTGGAGCAGGTCATAAGAAAAGATACTTGGCCATGGAGTATTGATTTGTAAGTGGTTCAGGGTCATAACTCACAAAGTATTTTATATATGTGCATTGCAAACATTTTGTATGAGGGCGCGGGGGAGAGGGTTTTCAAAATAAGTATCAATAGAATTTAGCACAAATTGATTTTAGAAGAGTTCTAGCTTATTAAGTATTTGTGGTACTATGCTGAAATGTGAGCTAATGCGAGATACCTTTAACAAGCAGAAGGCAAAATTTAATAAACAAAAGAGAAAATTTTCCATTTAATTATGAAAACATTGGATGCATTAAAATGAAATTTAGTAATTTACATAGTGTTAACAAAAATGTATTATTTATTTGATTATATCTTCTATCGTAGTGCTGCAAAAAGTGCCTTTAGAAAGTTGCACTGGTAACAAACAAACCAAATAATGAATATTTAAATAAATATATTGCGCTTTTATTAATTAATAATAATGATTTTGATTTGCAGCACGAACTAAATGTGGAGGCGGTGGCTGTTGGTGCCATATTGTCAGATTATCAGCGTGTGCGGGTGGAGAACGTGTGCAGTCGCCTTAGCCTGATATCCTTGGCCTATTTGTGGAGGAGAGATCAGACTGAACTGCTGCAGGAGATGATCGACTGTCAGGTGCATGCCATTATAATCAAGGTGAGCCCAGTATTAGTATATTTGAAATATTTATATATATATATATGTGTGTGTGTGTATTTTAGGTCGCTGCATTGGGCCTGGTGCCGGATCGTCATTTGGGCAAATCGCTGCGCGAGATGCAAACGCATCTGTTGAAGATGCGCGACAAGTATGGATTGAATGTGTGCGGTGAGGGTGGCGAATATGAGACATTTACGCTCGACTGTCCGCTGTTCAAGCAGCGCATTGTTGTCGAGGATATACAGACGATAATTAGCAGCGCCGATCCCATCTGCCCCGTGGGATATATCAATTTTACAAAGCTAACGCTGCAGCCGAAGGATCCGAATACCGGCAGTGATGTTGTGTTTGTTAAAAAGTCACTCGACTATATAAGCGATCTCAATGAATCAACGTACAGTGATCTCAGCGATCCGGACTTTAGCGAAACGGAACTGGAGCTGATTGAGAAGGAGACACGTCTGCGCGAATCGCTTAGCCAGAATGAGCTGATCTCGCGCAGCAATTCATTTGGACGGCATTTGGCCACATCATCGTCCTCGCCGATACCCATTGTAACGAAGAGCGCCAGCGTCGACGAGCCCATGCCGACGGCCAGCTCGATAACGGGCAGCGCATCGATGCTGCTGCTTGCCAATGCGAATCAGGCAACATCTGCATCCGCGTCGGCATTGCCATTTGGTGGCAATGGCTCAAGCGCATTGCAGGCAAATAGCTGCTGCGGCTTTGGCAGCTCCCATCCATTGGGCAGCAGCACGGCCGCCGTATGCGGCTCGCTGTCGCTGGCCATCTCCTCGCTTGGGCTGAGCACCACACAGTGCAACAATTATGCGGCGACGGCGACGATGCCAACGACGGGCCAAACCCAGCCGCCGAGTCCCATGAAATATGAGCGCGAATTTCGTCCACTTGCCAATCAGGCCAAAGCGGCCATCAATGCCAAAGGCTGGATGTGGCTGGCGGGCATACAGGGTAACCAAGCAAAACAACCATCAAAGCGACAAACTATTACAAATGAATCCACAAACAAGCACATTTACTCATTGCTATTCTCTTTTAGGTTGCGCCGCCAACATGGAGCAGGGCATGCATCAGGCATTGGACACGCTGCGTGAGCTGTGCACCAGCAATGGCTATGAGCTGCAGGATTTGTGCTTCACCACACTCTATGTGCGCTCCATTGCCGAATATCCCACGCTAAACAGCATCTATTTGCAATCGTTTGGCTTTCATAATCCGCCGACGCGCGTCTGTGTTGAATGCCCGCTGCCGGATGATTGCCATGTGATTATGGAGGCCATTGCGTATCGGACGCCAGCCACGCACAGCGGCGATGATAGCGAGGAGACGCAGCTGCTGCTCAATGGTCGCCGCAACACGATGCATGTCCAAGGCATTTCACATTGGGCGCCAGCCAATATTGGCCCCTACAGCCAATCGACGCGGGTGAGCAATGCAGCTAGTGTGGGCGGGGAGGGGGTGTTGTGTGGTATCATCACGTCACACAAGTTTAATTGAATATGCAACTCTTACAGATTGGCGACATCACGTACATCTCGGGCCAAATAGCTCTCGTGCCGGGCAGCATGACAATCATCGAGGGCGGCATCCGTCCGCAATGCAAGCTCACGTTGCGTCACATCAGTCGCATTGCAAAGGCAATGAATGCCCAAGGCCAGCTGCGCGATGTTGTCCATGGCATCTGCTTTGTCACCCACACCGCATTCATTGGCGAGGCACGACGCCAGTGGGAGCGTCGCACCACCAATGCCATTATGGATTATATTGTGCTGCCGGCGCTGCCACGCGACGCTCTCGTTGAGTGGCAGGTTTGGGCTCACACCCATAACGATCGTTTCGACTGTAAGTTCTATGAATTTCGAATCCCTATGGCTTGTGCGCTTTCTTGTGCATTTCGATACACGGATCTTGTGTCGCAACACACTTAACTTTTCATAACAACATAAACTATTAATGTACAATTGATAAACAGTATAAGAAAGGTTCAAAAATTATCTCGAGCTTCAAAATCGGTTCAGTTTTGGCAAAGCTATGTATATTTATCAGGAATTTGGGCAGTTTACAAAGCCAACTTTTTTGACAGAAAAATTAACCTCATTAGAGTCATTTTTGCCATGGATTTTTATTCTAATTATGACACAATTGATTAAAAATACAATTTAAAGATTCTAATTTTTTTTCAAAAATCCTAAAATATATATTTTAAAAGTACAAAAACCTCAAGCCTTTTAGGTTCAAAATCGGTGTAGCTTGATTTTTTTTTAAGCAATCTTTAGGTGTAATTTGATTTTGGGAATATATATTCTACATACCCATACATATGTATATAGTAAAAGTTTTATTTGATCTTTAACTAATTGCTTTGTTGTTTCCTACAGATGAGGAGACTGGCTGCTCGGTGAGCGATTATACCATCTCGATACGTCGTCGCTGGAACTATGAGAACAATTGTGTGGCGATTGTTTGCTATGTGGCCACCGGCCTGGCCTCATCCACCACACAATTGACGCAGCTGAGCGAAGATGTGCTTGGGAATCATTGCCGCTTGGCGCAGAGCCTCAGCGCCGAGCATCTGGACGAGATTCTCACCTATATTGTAAACCGACTGCTCAAGGACTATCCGATTACCAAGCGGCAGCAGCAACTGCAACTGCAACATCAGCAGCAGCAGCAGCGTGAAGCTGATGAGCAGGCTAATAATATCACTGCCACGCCCACAGAGACGCTGCCACAGCAGCAGCAGCCGGGTGGCGCCGGTGATCAGCAGCAGCAGGTGGCAGCAAGCTCCGACAACACATTGCCAGCGATACACCTGAAGATCTTCTATCAGGTGAATGCGGCACCGCCAACGGATCTGCTGCTGCAGGCATTGCACGATTTCCGTCGCAAATGCCAGGAAATGGCGTCCATAGTGTATACGGTGTTGCCGGCTTGCAGTTTGCACAATTTCAGTACGTTCCTGTCCATATGCGGTGTACGGCATGAGTAAAAGAGAGAGAGAGAGAGAGAGAGAGCGCGAAAGAAAAAGAGAAAGAGGGAGAGAGCGAAAGATAGAGAGGGAGAGAGAGAGAGAGAGAGAGAGAGTCGCTACGCACACATCAAAAAGAGAGATGAAAAACGAAAAAGAGTTGAAACAAAACAAAAAGAAAGCTAAACTAAGAATGAAGGCGCAGTAGGCACGCCCCATTTGTTGATATTGTTAACTAGCCTGTGTATCGATTAACTATATATTTACTATAACTATTTACAAACAGCAGCCGCCAGCCAGTCAATGTAGTAACCAATTATTTCGGACCAACAACATCAACGATAACAACAACAGCAAAATCAACAGCAACAACAACAACAACAATTTCATAGCAACAAAAAGTGTTTCAAAATGTTTAAAAAAAAAAGAATAATAATAATAATATACAAGAAACCGATAATCGCAAATTAACAACATTCAAATTAAAAGTCACAAGTTTAAACATTTTTATGCAAAATTTTTTGTGCACACAATTGTAACCGTAATACTGTCAACTGAAAACTATAACTGTAACTATATACTCGGATAACTGTAAACATTACTTTTCGAAATGCTTTTAATTAATTTTTGTTTTTTGGTTGCTCAGATTTCCTTTGCTATCGAAATTGTCCATGCTATTATTATTATTTAATTCCTAGAATTTTTCTTTACACATTTTAAACGAGATTAGCTCAACTCTATTGACCAAATTTAGCTTTTAAAACAAAAAGTAAAAGATATTAAAATATTGATATACTTATACGAGGTGACTTTTGCAAAATTTCATCATGCCTACAATTTTATTATGAAAAAAATGAAAAGGCAGCAAAACAAAATAACCGCAATTTACAAAGAATTTTTTTTATTTATTTTTTTGGCAGGCAAAAGAAATTTGTGCAAACTATTTGCCGAATTTGCCTTTTGCTCATTAAGAATAATAGTTTAAAATTTACGTACATACATACATATATATATATAAAACAAAACTAAAATCAAAATAATATCGCAAGCTAAATAGTCCACAGATTTCATTGATTAACCCTATGCCAGAAGCTTAGCTAATTTTGCCCAGACACTCCACACACCCCCCCCCCCCTTCCTCCACCACCTCACACACACACACACACTCATATGTAAAATGTAAGTGACAAAATTGCACAAAAATGTTGGATACAACTTTGGGAAATTTAATTGTATGTTGGACATGTCACTGATAATGATTATATTAAACAGCTATTATTGTTATAAAAAAGAAAAAAAAAGGTAAAAATATATTGATATCGATTGTGTCATTACAAAACTCATAAAAAAAATTAAATAAAAAAGGGCGTTTTATTTCTTATCATATCGAAATGTACAAAAATATTCGAAACCTCATTTCGAGAAATTCCCAGAAACCTTCAACAGTCAAATCTAGGTACACGTCATTATTTGCCGAAATTCAAGTAACGGTACTTGCTTTACGTATTTTCATCAAAGACACCTATATTTCAGCGTTCGCATGCCCGCAAAGCACAACAAACGCAAAAACTAGCGAAAAAGAGACAGAGAGAGAGAGAGCGCACGAAAGTCGGCGTCATCAACCTTGGATCTTAAGCTGATGACGAAAATATGTTTGAAAGCGCAACAAACTAAAACAAAAGCTTTTGGCAGTACGCTCTCTGCTTCCAGATGCGTGGGGAACTTTCCAGTGTGGGCCAATCAGAATTGACGGTCAGCGCCACGAAACGCCAATCAGAATTGCAGCAGACACTGACGTGGTCGACACGTCAGAGCGTAAACAATGCCTTTGAATAAATAGCCCGGCATGGCGGAGAGCGGCCAACAGTTTCCATTCAGACAGCAAAGGAGTAACACAAGCGCCATTATATTGGAATATATGTACATTTACATACTACGTGCGTTCAACAAAAAAGAGGCATTTTTCTTTCTTTTTTTTTCAAATATATAAACAAAAACTGTGACTGTGAAACCGTGTACAAAAAGTAATTAATAATCGAAGCCAAAAAAAAGACAATCAAAGACTATACAAGTCCAACTACTTCACAACAAAGTGTCAAAATATTTATAAAGAGCGGATTTTTTTATTTAGTGCTCAATTTAGTTTAATTTAGTAAAATGTAAGTATTTAAAAAACAAACAGTTTTTAATACGCCAACAATCGATTACTTTTTTACTATCGAGAGTTTTGCAACACTGCTGAGAAGTAACACTGACGTGTACCTTGCGCAGAGTTGCATGTGTGTGTGTGTGTGTGTGTAGAAAGCGCCGGCACAAAGCAGCAGTAATCGGCTATATTCTTTCAGTTCTGTTTCACACGTCAAGAGAGAAAATTTGTAGCAAAGAAAAGTAAGATTAAAAACTGAAGTTTCAAGTGTAAGTTAATTTTAATGTAGTTAAAGACAGTGGAATTAGTTAAAGCATCAAACATGCATAAAACACAAGTAAAGTAAAGTAAAGATAATGTCGATAATAACGGTGCACATGTAGAGTTAAGTCGCCATGTTGGCAATGTGGCCCCCAAATCTGTGGATTTTCTACACATTATCAATCGATGCGATTTAACTAAAGCACATGTCTTCCTTGAATACGTATCTAGTATTTGTGTTGGGAATTGCACTACGTCACTGCCAGTGTGACCCCCATTTGAATGACGTGTAGACCGTGCATAATTAGCATAATACGTATGTAATAGGCGTTAGCAACAAATTAGCATAGCATCATTTATTAACAGTTATTAGCAAAGTTCATTCACTCTCCCAAAACCGGCGGCCGGCTGCGATACATTTGCATATTAAGTGCGATATAATTTTTAACGATGCACCAAAGTGCATACACTGGTCACACTGCCCACAGCTGTGTTCCTTCCGCGTTGCCAATGTGCGCTGCATCTATCTGTCTGCTTACTTGGCAACACTTGATTTATACATTGTGAATACAATAAATAATTGCAACAACAAAGCCACGCAAAATTTAAGGCCAGCGACCACACACACACACATGCGTGCACAGAGACACGCGCCTGCGCCGACTTATCGGCAGCGTCTCTGCGTTTGTGTGTGTGTGTGTTTGTATTTGAGAGTGTGTCGATTCAATCAGCTTCGTACACGTCATTTAAAACAGATCCCCAAGCTACAAACGTTATTTCGACAAAAGTACACGTCAGTAGAGCATAAAAGGTTTTCTTATATTTTGGTTGTTATTTGAATGGGCGAAGCGTAAGTAAAAAGAGACAAAACTAACACAGCTGTGCAAATTGCCGGCAGAAGACGCCGCCCCCTCACCTCAACTTTCACCGGACGCGAGGCGTGAGTAAGTTTTGTTGTTGGTGGTGCCATACTATTGCAATTGTAGTTGTTGTTACACACACATGGAGTATGCAGAACAAGGCAAAAACAACTAAATAAGAAATTTGTATAAAAAAAAAAAGAATTTAGTGTGGAGGCGAAAGAAAAACCCGTTTTAGAGATTTGGAGAGTAGGCAGTAACAGTGTGAACAAAAGAGAGAGAGAGAGTGAGCGAAAGAGGCAGCAGAAAGAACCAGAAAAATGTTACCACGTATACAAAAAAATTCTATGGCAACGCCGGCAGAGCAGCGGCGTCGGTCAATGTCAGTGAGCCAAAAGCTGAGCGGTGAGCTGAGCAGCGCAGCGACGCCGCTTTAACAGTTGTTAAACGTTTAGCCACTGAACCGGACGTGTCTTGTGGTCGCTCTTTCAGCCTCTTTCTCCAGGTATATTTTGCTCAAGAATTGTTTTATCTTCTAGTTGACATTTTTATTGGGGCTATACCATAAATTGATTAGTCCGTCGCTTCTATGATTTTCAAAAGTAGCACATCTTACGGTATTTCTTACCTGTTGACAACGTCAGCGTTTTTTTTGTTTTTCTTCGGCTCAACTTACGCTCTCTTGCCGTCTCTCTCTTCCATTGTTGACGTGTACAAAAGTTAAGCTCAGCTTTCGCGCATTCTTATTAATCCATTCTTCGTCTTCTTTCTTTGCAGTTTTTTTTTGTTTGGTGGCAAAGACAAGCACCAAAACTAGTAAATAACATAAACAGAAAAGGATTAAGGATCTGACACAATGAAATTGTGCATATTATTGGCCGTTGTGGCCTTTGTGGGTCTCTCACTCGGCGAGGAAAAGAAGGAGAAGGATAAGGAGCTGGGTACCGTTATTGGCATCGATCTGGGCACAACATACTCATGGTAAGTAAATGTAACTGCAAATGAATGGGTATTTAATAGGATTTTGCTTAATCCAAGCCAGATCACGTCTAATTTAAATTTAGCTGTTTTATTTGAATACATAGAGGAACTTTTGTAAATTTGAATTAAAATTTAATTATGTAAAATTCTGCCATAAAATGTAGGTATTTAAATTTTTTTTATTTTTGAGAACATTTTTTAAATTAATTAGTTTTTTGTATAAACTTATATTTTAAAGCACTGGAAGCTATGATTTTGTAGCTAATCTTTGTTCCCTTCTTTTTTGTATTCCTCTAGCGTTGGCGTTTACAAGAATGGACGCGTTGAGATCATTGCCAACGATCAGGGCAATCGTATTACGCCCTCGTATGTGGCCTTCACCGCCGATGGCGAGCGTCTGATTGGTGATGCCGCCAAGAACCAGTTGACCACAAATCCCGAGAATACAGTCTTCGATGCGAAGCGTTTGATTGGTCGCGAATGGTCCGATACGAATGTCCAGCATGACATCAAGTTCTTCCCCTTCAAGGTGGTCGAGAAGAACTCGAAGCCACATATCAGCGTTGATACCTCCCAGGGTGCCAAGATCTTTGCGCCCGAGGAGATCTCCGCCATGGTCCTCGGTAAAATGAAGGAAACCGCTGAAGCATATTTGGGCAAGAAGGTCACCCATGCGGTGGTCACAGTGCCCGCCTATTTCAACGATGCCCAGCGTCAGGCTACCAAGGATGCCGGTGTCATTGCTGGTCTCCAGGTTATGCGCATCATCAACGAACCCACTGCGGCAGCCATTGCCTACGGTCTGGACAAGAAGGAGGGCGAGAAGAATGTGCTCGTATTCGATTTGGGCGGCGGCACCTTTGATGTCTCCCTGCTGACCATCGATAATGGTGTCTTTGAGGTGGTTGCTACCAATGGTGATACTCATTTGGGTGGCGAAGATTTCGATCAGCGTGTCATGGATCATTTCATCAAGCTCTACAAGAAGAAGAAGGGCAAGGACATTCGCAAGGATAACCGTGCCGTGCAGAAGCTGCGTCGTGAAGTTGAGAAGGCAAAGCGCGCTTTGTCCGGTTCCCATCAGGTGCGCATTGAGATCGAGTCCTTCTTCGAGGGCGATGACTTCTCCGAGACGTTGACCCGTGCCAAGTTCGAGGAGCTCAATCTGGATCTGTTCCGTTCGACCCTGAAGCCAGTGCAGAAGGTGCTCGAGGATGCCGATATGAACAAGAAGGATGTGCATGAGATTGTCCTAGTTGGCGGCTCCACTCGCATTCCCAAGGTACAGCAGCTGGTTAAGGACTTCTTTGGCGGCAAGGAACCATCTCGTGGCATCAATCCCGACGAGGCCGTCGCCTATGGCGCTGCCGTCCAGGCGGGCGTACTCTCTGGCGAACAGGACACCGATGCCATCGTACTGCTCGATGTGAATCCTCTGACCATGGGCATTGAGACTGTCGGCGGTGTGATGACCAAACTGATTCCACGCAACACTGTCATTCCAACCAAGAAATCGCAGGTGTTCTCAACCGCATCCGATAACCAGCACACTGTGACCATTCAGGTGTACGAGGGTGAGCGTCCGATGACCAAGGACAACCATCTGTTGGGCAAATTCGATTTGACTGGCATTCCACCGGCACCACGTGGCATTCCCCAGATTGAGGTATCGTTTGAGATCGACGCCAACGGCATTCTGCAGGTCAGCGCCGAGGATAAGGGCACCGGTAACAAGGAGAAGATTGTGATTACCAACGATCAGAATCGTTTGACGCCCGAGGACATCGATCGTATGATCCACGATGCTGAGAAATTCGCCGATGAGGACAAGAAGCTGAAGGAGCGCGTCGAGTCCCGCAACGAGCTGGAATCGTATGCATACAGTCTGAAGAATCAAATTGGCGACAAGGAGAAACTGGGCGCCAAGCTGAGCGACGATGAGAAAACCAAACTGGAGACATCCATTGATGAGTCAATCAAATGGCTCGAACAGAATCCCGATGCCGATCCTGAGGAGTACAAAAAGCAAAAGAAGGATCTGGAGGCAATCGTTCAGCCAGTCATTGCCAAGCTATATCAAGGAACTGGCGGTGTACCGCCACCAGAGGGCGGCGATTCCGGTGACGATCTCAAGGATGAGCTGTAAGCGATCGAAGAACGATTGCAAAGGGTTTGGAAAACGTACGGTTGGATTATATAAATAGTTTTTGGCAGTAGAAGTAAATCAGACTGATTAAACAATTATAAACAAAACCACAACAACAACAGCAACAGCAGCAACAAATGATAACAACAACAAAAAACAAACACCACCAACACACACACACACACACACACACACACACACATATGAAGCAAATGCATAACCCCAAAGCAAAGTACATTTTTCTAATAGCAACTCTCAGTTTCTTAAACCTCACGCTAAATTTCTTGTAGCAACATTATTTTATTTTTTTTTTTTATTATTATAATTATATTTTGTAAAGTATTCTTTCGGCCCTAGAAACGCATTGGATCATAGAGTTTTAGCTAAAGACAGAAAGAGATAGAGAGAAACGGAGTTGATAATTATGATAAAAAGAATCATGTGTGTTCCTCGCATTCCTTTCACCAAAAATGGACAACACCCGTTAAAAAAACAAACAACAACAAAAATTGTATATTTTTTGATAACAGCTAAGCTCTCCGAATTGAGGTATCACAAATCAATAGGTTAGCCGACAAGTTATAAACAATCTTATTAAGAATAAAAAAAAGGAAGAAAAAAACAAAACAAAAGAATGTTATATGTATAAGGGCGCGTGACATAAAGCTAGAAAAAAAAGGGAGAGAGAGAGAGGGAGCGAGTGCTGCGGGGCAATAAATAAGAGAGAAAATGTGTAGCAACAAACAATTCAATTCATTATGAAACACAAGCGATAAACAAAAAAAAACACAAAATACACAGACAAAACATAAAAGAATAATAATAATAATGGATTCTTCGATTTTACGAAGAACCTTATAATTTATTTAAAAATAAAATAAAGAAAAAACATAAATTGAACAATTTTATTTTCTACGGTGTGGAGTTGGGTTTCAAAAATAATTTAGCTCTTAAATATAAAAATTAAACTTACGCTTAAAACCTTCTCAGATGGATCCATCGGTCGAAAAAGCTGAAAATACATAAAAACAATGATCCGATTTTTCACACTTGGTGGAATTTTCGAAAAAACTATGCATGAAAAGATGACACTCGTATTTTTTTTATAGTTTTTCGGCTTTTATTTTTTTTTTCCATTTTCTTATTTGCATATTATTTGTTTTGCGTATTTCATATTCCTTGCGCATTCAGATTTCAGTTTGTTCAGGCTTCACTTACTTTATAGGTAGCTCTCTAATTTATTTATTTATTGGGAGCTCTTCGCTTTGCACTTTCACCGATTCGCATAAATTTATGTATATATGTATATTTGCTACGATTCAGTTTTCAGCTACTGCATTACGAATTATCTTAATTATTCTTAAATACATTAAAAAAATACATAAAATATTTGTTTTTTCTTTAGTTTTTGTTTTCGTTCTTTAAATATGTATATAAATAAGCTAACGGTATTTTTATATTGTTTATTGTGTACACATATGTATTTCTCTATATACTTATATACGTATGCACTCTCGGATATTGAAATGCGAGACCGACTGACACCGTTCGGCTCACGTAGCTTATTCTTAATGTTTTGTTTTGTTTTGTTGTTGGGCTGCTACGGTAACGGGATTTGCAAATGTTTCCGTTAAAGTTAACAAGAAGTTTCGCCATGTTAGAATTGTGTGCATTGGGTGCCAACGTCATGTCGTTAGGTTGGCAGCACCTCAACGACGAGCTGGCCAAGCCGTTCGATAAATTCGAAATGCAAAATTCAAATTATTTATCGATAAGTCGCAATGTGGCAGCACTGGATGAATTTTGACAGGAAGATCAGTTAACAAGCATACGTTCTGTCGACTTTTGACAGAAACATGAGCAAATGCACAAGTTGATAATAAGAGCTGACTTCTTCAATAGATAATACACGCTTGGGTGGCGGAAAGTTGGGCTGGGATAGGGGTGGGGAGGGGGGCGGGGGGATTGGGAAGGTGGTGCATAGGGAACTTGACTAAATATTAAAAACTATTCTATAGTTTAGCTGCTCACTTAGTAAATAAAATGCAAAGAACAAAATTGAATTTAATGCGCAGGCCGCACGCACGGACCAGGGCTGACAAAGCTGAGTTTTTGTTGTTTTCGCTCTTGTTTTTGTTGTTGTTGTATTAATATGTGTGTTGTTGTCTGTCTGAATGTGTGTGTGTGTGTGTGTGTGTGTGTGTTTAATAACGAGACATGATTTTTTTGCGTACAAGCCTCTTGATTGGTCCTTTCATGAGGTGTGTGGCGGGGGGTAGCATTCCACAACGGCGTAGCTTGTAGCTGCTGCTTCTGAGTGTGTGTGTGAGTGTGTGTGGCTATCAGTGTGTCTGTGTGTGTGTGTTTGTGTGAGTTTTGTTGTAACGGCTGCTGCAGTGGTGCAATTTTAGATGCGTTTTGGAATCGCTTCGACGACATTGTTCTCAGGCTCTTCGTCCTTTGGTGGCTGGCCGCGCTGCTGCTGGTACCATTTTGAGACATTAAGGCAGAGTGGCGCGAAGTTCGAATCAATTATCGGTAATCGGTATACATAAATGCAGTGTTGCCAGAATTAGCCACCAAAATTTGCGCGCAACAAGAACAAAGATACAAAGAAAGGAAGACACAATGAAAGAGAGAAAAACGTAAAACGAAAACAATCAAGCAGAAGAAATAAGAAGTCGAATACATAAATATGCATGTGCATACATTATATCAATAAAGTATGTACATATACATATGTATATGTATGTACGTAATTTAATTATTGGTGCAAGGAAAATAAAGATTTAAGAATTTGTGCATGAAAAGTAATTTTGTTGTTGTCTTTGTCTTGCACACAAAATGCGGCGTTTGTTTTCTTTTTCGCCAATTGGTAAATGAACCGTTAAGATAATGAGGAACGGCACGTCCTTACATAAGTGTGGGTGGGTGGGTGTAAATACGTATGTACATGGTCGTCGACCTGAAGAATCCAATCCAAACTTTGCAATAGAACTACATACATATGTACATATGTATATGTACACATGTATGTGTGTCTGTATTTTTATCCGTAGGTTTATTTCGCTTGTCCACTTTGAGGTTATGTGTTTCTTTTTTTCTTTTCTTTTGGATGCAGTGCAGCTGATAACGTGATCATGATAAGAAGCATTTGTATATATATATGTGTGTGTGTGTGTATTAAGAGTTTAGTGCTTAAGTTTAAACAGTGAGCCCAACCAATAAACATTATGTGTAAGTTACAATAAAAACATTTTGCGCTTAGTTTTATTATTATTTTTTATCTTTTTATCAAAATCGTCTTACACATTCGCATGGCAACTAAATATTTTAAAACGAGCTTTAAAAAAGGGTAGCAAAAAACGAAATATGTATATAAATATGTATATAAATTACGCATACAAAATGTAAGTAAATCAAATATTGTTGTGAAAGAGACAAGGCGCTTTTAGTAGCATTATAGCAGCAACCTTTTGTCAGCTAATGGCGCTCGCTTAGCCCGTGTGCTGGTGGTTAGAGTGAAATGGCATTAGTAGCAGATCGTCAGCGTTTGCTAGCGGTGAGTGAAGAGCACAACAGATAACGAGCAAGCTATTCAGCTTCGGCCTCGGGATCGGGACGACTTAAGATCTCCTGGCAGAGCGCAATGTAGTCCTAGATTTTGTTATCGATATATATATATATCGACATATATATATATGATATATATATAACAAAACAAAAAAAATGTATAGCATAACATAGAGAGTAAAGAAAATAATAGTCAAAAGCAATATAGCCCATAAAAACACTGAACATTTAAGTAGTCAACACGGAATAGCCATCGAACAGAGCTGAGATGAGTGTAGTATTATTATACGTATGCTGTTGGCAACTTATAGAGCAAATAATGGTTAGGTATGATCAGTGGGATCATGATTCTTGTGTATCCTACTTATTTAAAAAACTAAAAACAAATTAATTGAAAGCAATAATGATTACCAAAATGATTAACTGCAAATTGTATTAAATATCAGTTTTGTTTTTATTTTAGTTATTGTTATTATTACTCGTGTTTTTCATCAACTTCATTTTCATTTTTTATCTTCAATTTCATTTCTCATCTTTGTTTTTTCGTTTTTGTTTAAATTAATCAGTATCAGTTATATATCAATTGTAAACAGTTTTTTCTTCTTTCGGTATGTACTCGTCAACTTATCAACGTTCCTTACGCACTTGGCCTTTGTATCGATTTCTATATATAATATATATATATATATATATATTTTATTGCTAATTTGCTTAAAAAATGTGTTCACTTTTATTGTTATGTACTTGTTTTGTGTTCCTTTCTTTTGATTCAGTATGCGATTCTCTATTACAACATCTTTCTTATACAGTCTGCATACAAAAACTTTCTTCACAAAATTCATAAGAAATTACATAAGCAAAAGTATTTTTAAGAATATAAACAATTTGTCACATATGAATTAATACGGAACAACATATTGAGAAAAAAAATGTTTAATTATATATTGCAAAATAAACTTTCGTTCAATATTTTTGCGCCTAATAGAGTAACAAAAAAAAAAAAACTTTTATAGGTTATGTTAAAAAGAATATGTTCAATTTGGACCCTTAAAAACTAAACGTGTTGCTAAACTAAAAACAAGCGCATTGATTTGCTTGGAAATAATTAAACACACACAATTGTACAATTTATACCCTTGCAGAACTTATAGAATCTAAAAAGCCGGCATCCATTATATCGGAAGACTATATGTGCTTGTCTTATGAAAAATTCTATTAAAAAGATTTTATAATTTTATTATATTTCTACAACCAACTTGATAAATTTACGCATTGATCTCTAATTATATTTTTACAGTTTTTATCTAAAGATCAGACTACTATTACGCTAAATTATTCTGCAAGGGTATTAAAACATCGGCATGCCGAAATATGTTTTTTATATATATATATATATATAATTTTTGTTTTCATTCTAGTTTTTGCTGTGTCTTAAAACTATTATGCGACCATTTTTTTTTTTTTTAATTTTTAATTGTTTAACATAATCGTTTGCTCGTTTATAATTCAGTAATATACATTTCAATATATGTATATCAATGTATTGTGTAAAATCAATCTGTAGCTAGTTGTGTTGTTAAATTTATATTCTATTAAAATTTTTTGTTCAATTGGAACATTCGGTTATTGCTTTTACGAACGATTATGATAAGGCATGGGGCAACAGTTGCGCCAGTGTGTGCATACAAATTATGTGTTCTTGTTGTGGGTGTGTTTCTGCCAGTGCTGCCACTTCTTCGTATTTATTTATTCTGTTACTTCATGAGCATAAAGTTACAGCTCACCACCGCACCAGTTAAGGGCGACAAGAAAGCAGAATCAGAGATGTAGTTGTTATCTTGGTTATCGTTACTTGTGTGTGTGTGTGTGTGTGTGGGTGTTTTGCTTCTTCTCATTCTGTTGCTGCTGCGGCTGCGTGTTGTACTTTATTATGCTGAATCTCTTTCCGTCTTGCTCTCCAATTTGCTGCTTGCTTGCTGCTTCTCACTTTCTCTTGTCTTCTCTGTCTTTCGTCTCGATCTGTTACTTGAGCTGCAGCTGAAGTTGACGCTGTCCCTGTCTTGAACTTGTAAGCTCCTTCAGATTTCTTCGTTGGTTGTTTTGTTGGGTATTTGTTTTGGTAGTTGTGTCTGTGTCCTTTGATGTCAAGTGTTTGTGTGTGTGTGAGTGTGTGTGTATGTGTATGGGTTCTTGCATTTCTTGAATATTTTTTTTGTCTTGACATCGAATTTGATTGTTGTTTTTGGTTTTATTTGCCTTTCACTCGATACCGTTGGGAGGAGGGGGGGTGGTTGTTGCTTGTGGTGTTAAAACATTATTGCTTTCTAAGTTGGTATCAGATATTGTTTCGGTAGTCTGTGGATCAGCGTTTTGTATATATATATATATATATATATATATATATATATATATATATATATATATATATTATTATATAACTTATAAATGTTGCATTCACATAATTATATTATATGTATATATGTATATTGTAATTTAGAATTAAATTGTTAATTTTTTGCGGTTCTTTTTTTTAAATAATTTTTTTTTGGAAGTACTATGTTGCTTATATCGTTGTTTGCGGACTAAACATAATGTTAAGTTATTTTTATATTTTTTGCTCTCTATTTTGTTTCTCTGTTTCTCTCTATATATATATGTATGTATGTATCTCGATCATATTGATTGAGTTGTTCAATTGTGTGTGGTTGCGTGTGTGTGTGTGATTGCTCTACTATTTCACTCTGTTGGAACTAACTGTGTTTTTGATCTAGTGTTGCCACCTACAGTGTCCTGTTTTCCAACACAAAATATATAGTATATTATATATGCCATAAGTAATACAGTAAATGTAATAGCACACGAAAATAAAAACAAATGCAAAGTACATATGTAAGTATTATATAAGACTAATAACTAAACACAAAAATTTATAATTTTAATATAATTATTTACTAATACATACTAGGTTAGAGACGAGAGATTGTTTGTGTGTGTGTGTGTGTGAATCTATATGTATGTAGTGTGTGTGTGTGTGTGTGCAAAACGAGAAGAAACGTACAAGCAGCAAAACACAGGCGCAAAAATTTGATGAAGAAACAAATGTTATTTCTATGCAATGTGTTATTTGTGTATGTCTTTGTTGTTGTTGTTGTTGTTGTTAGTTTTGCTGCATTCAGTTGTTGTTGCTTACTATAATACTAAATGCTAACATAAGTACATCAACTATATATGAATAGATATATATATATATATTTAATATATATATGTATACATGTATATACTATATGCACATATGATGCTTTGATTGTATAAACGACATATAAATTAGTTATGATCGTACTGATGAGCTTTTGTATGAATGCGACATGTCCGATATCGATAAGCAATATCGATCAATTGTTATATGGCCATATATATGTGTAGTGTGTGTCTGTGTGTGTGTGTGTGGGTACTGTTGCTTGTGTGCGTGTGTGCCTTAAGAAAACTTCATATCATTTCCGTATGTGTTTCGCTTCAATGTTTCGGGTTTTTTACTTTTTCCATTTCTTTGTTTTTGTTTATGATTTTTTTTTTAGTTTTTGTTTTAATACATTTTCTACTACTTGTTCACTTCACTACGAATTTACTTTTAATGCTTATTCTGAGTTTTTCTTCTTTTTTGTTTGTGTGTTTTTAAATATATAAACGCAGTGGTGTTGTTTTTTGTATTTTTTTTTTTTTAATTTTATTTTGTATAAATGATTTTTGCTTGTGGCGCTCAAAACCTCTGCAGTTGTTACGGTCTGTAGCTGCCGGTTTTCCTCAGTTGAAACTATGTCTCTCGTTTCTTTATAATCAATCATATATATATGCAATTTTATGGGTTTGTTTGCTTGTTTGTTGTTGTTGTTGTTGTTTGTTGTGTATGGGTGTGTGTGTGTGTTTTGTTTTCGTACGTGGTATGCGTGTTTATTGAATTAGTTTTTCTATACACAATGTTTTTGTATGGTAGGAAAGGAGTAGGAGTATTGATTTCGATAAATCGATGACGATAGATTTTTGGTTTTTGTTTTGGATAGATATCGATACACAGACAAAATAAGCCCGACACAATTGCATAGATCAGATCATAGGTTATATTACAACACACACACGCACATGTGCATATGCATATATAGTATATATGTATGTTGGATTCGGTTCAGATTCAAGTTAGAATTGGTTGTCGTTCAAATAGATGACCATTAGGTGTTTTGTGTTGGTTTGGTTGGTTGGTGGTGGTGGTGGTTGTATGTGTGGGGAGAGAAACAAATAAAAAAAATATATAGATATATATATATGCTTAGTTGACGTTGTTTGTTGCATGTTTTTCTTCAAGTGATTTTTTTATGTTTTTTTTTTGTGTTTGTTTTTTTTTTTTTTTTCATTTGTTTAGTCAATAAAAAATTTGTTAATAAAAAATTTCATTTTAAATTTACCGCTCGTAGTGGCATTTTGAAACTGGCTGCTGCCTGCAGCTGAATTTGATAAGCTAAGCTGTGAATTTTAAAGCCGTACAGACTGCAATACCGTTGCATTTGTTGGTGGCAGAGGGGCAACATCAGAGCGAGCGTACATGAAATTAAAGATAAAAAAAACTAATTAGCAAATTGTCAAAAAAAAAAACATAAAATGTGATATTTAATAGTATTTTAATGAAGAAAGCGAATTAAGCTCTTAATTTCCATCTTTGCATTGCATTTTGAAGTAGTCAGAAGAAAACTTCTATGCCATACAAATGTTATGCAATGCCAGTGAATCCTTTAAAAATGTTGCTATTTATCAATAACTCATTTCAATCAATAAATACCAATTTCCAACCACAGATTTTTGTGCATCATTTGAAAGTTATGAGACTATTTGGTATGTATGTACTCGCATATAATATATAAAGGTCAAGAATAATTGGATTTGGATACCATCCCACCTTTCATCCATTAAATTTTGTATCTTTATGCCCCACAAATTTGATGACAATAGGGCATTAAACATAAGTTATTTAGATTACATTTTGATAAAGGTGTGAATATGAGAGCTAAGTATCTATTTTATTTAATCATTTTGTTAACTGTTATGCTATCTCTATTACTTGCCTTAATAAGCGATAATTCGTATAAAGCTTGCTTGAACCCTAATTGGAGCTTTATTTCTATAAGCATTTGTAATCATCATAAATCTCGTCTTACAAATTGTGCAATAGTAATGAAATTCTGCAGAAATACAGAAGACTTAAACTTTGCACTCAGACGCACTGCCTCCCCACCTCCCCCCTGCAAAGTAAACGACGCGACACTTCTTCATAACGATAATATTTACACTAGACGACACCGTTATAATATCATGTCACACAAAGAGATTTATGTTCACACAATGAATGACAGCATTGGCATTTAAAAAAAAACAACAAGGACAAATAAAAGTTGCAATAATAAAGCATGCAATTTGATGATGGCTTGGTGTTAGACGATTTGGAAAACTTACCGTGGAACAAATTGATTAGTAGGACGCTTGGGGCGATACTCAGGATGCACCATGAAGAGCATGTGTGGAAATCCAGTGCCGAAGTAGGCGCCATCAGTGTGATGATGACGTGATGATTTTGGTGTATACACATCAATGCACTTGGGGCAATAGGTTTTCACCATTGCCTCGCCGGGAATATCTGACAGGCCTGATACGATATAGATACATATTATAAATAGTATTATATATATATATATATATATATACACATGTATATGCAGAAATATATCTTGTCTATATTAATGAGTTCGATACGCACCCAAAGGCAACATGGGCTGACTTTCACAGTAGACACGTGGGCAATGTCCAAAATCGCCAGTTTGATATTTCTCAATCATTTGAGCAATGCCCCGATTTGTTAATATATATCTAGCGTGTATGAGCCCATACAGCATCTCAGCTGCTTGTTCGGTCATATCCGATTGCAATGGATTATCTTCAAGTTCATCCTCTGTAAGATTGCGATTTTAAATTGGTTAACACAATGCGACTAAATGTGTGAGAGTGAGTGAGAATTGCGAAACTTACCCGGCTCCAGATCCAATATCATGTCCAACGCCTGGCGATAGTTGGGCACCTGCTCATTTAAACCAGTTAAATTGAACTTATCCTGTATGTAATCCTCATCAACCTGCACAAGTATAATTACAGTACAAAAGGAAAGCTGCATTAGTAAGTGTTACTCTTTTAAGTTGTACAATTTCGAATTTCAGAGGTCGCTCTTTCTGTAATATAGTAGTAGTATATATATATATGAAAAGAACTACTGTATGATTACTCAGATTGCACACTCGACTTGGTAAACAGTAAGAATCTGAATCTATCTTGAAAGCTTTGGGGTCCGATTTTTGTACCTTTCTAGCGAAGATTCTAATGACGGACGGATGCATTAAAAGAAAATTAAGATACAATATTATAAATTCTTAGGAATCGGCTTGAATAGGTACAATGGGAATAAACATATATCTTTGGTATTGAATTCTTAACTCGATTCCACCTGAAACAAATTTGTCAAACAATGCATCAATAGAAATAAACCCAGTAAGTGCAATATATAAAAACTATTTTTGCTTTACACTCTTCATGTGAATAAAAGTGATTTCAATTGATGCACTGTAGCGAGCGTCTACTCTATTGAAGTGAATTTATATATGCATATATTATACACATATGTACATGTGTATGGGGGGGGGGGGGGGGTCTGCACTTGGCGGCCAGTGTATCTGGTGCTGTTGCACTTGAAGCGCTTGGGTTACAAGGAAATGTGTCTCGGAATTATCAAATAATACATGTAGGAAATAAACATATATATATATATTATATATAAGTACTATATCCTTTAAAATGTACGGGCACATCTCTGACCACGTCTAGGTAAATACTATTTCCTAGCCGGATTAAATATTTTGCTATTTCTTTCTTTTCATTTTCGCCTAAATTTTTAAATTTTAGTCTACTGTATCCTCTCTCTCGCTTTTAAATTTATCATCTACATTATTTTTTTGTACGTAGCTTTAACTGGATTTTGCCCATATCCTTGACAAAAATGTTGTAATTACCCCCAGAAACTTTCAAATTAAACTTTAATGATCTTAAATGTAGAACTCTTTATACTTTTTATTTAATTGTGTCTCAAGTCGACAATAAGTATATCAATATTGAATATTTGGTATTATTTGTTAGCTTACCTCGCAGAAGAACTCATTGCCGCGAAGCCCGCAGAACCAGGTAACCCAGGAGACTTCCTCGGAGCTGCTCATTTTGCTGGGAAGGCGGCAACCAGAAAGCCAACCAAAAAAAAATATAACAAAAATACAACAACAAGCACATAAATAAATCATGTAAGGTGTGGAAAAGGCATAAAGGGAAAGCACATGCAATTGAATTTTCAACCTACATTAAAGGAATTATTTTGCGTAATTTCACGATTTAATTGTTAAAAAAAAAAAAAAAAAAAAACTACCAGGGGGGTACTGCTGAGGGGGGTACGTATGTATGTAACAAACACACGCACGCACACACAAACACACGCACACAATGAAAAGTAAACGAATTGAATTTGTCCACGAGTTTTTTGGAGCGCCTCTCGATTTACTGATTATTATTATTATGTTTATTTGTTAAATTCATTTATTACACGTTTACAGTTCTCCTTTTTTATTTTTTTGTCGCTTGTTACTTTTTACGGATTGAACGGAAATTTGTATGCGTATATTTTGACAAGCGCTCACACAAAATGTGCCGAGCAGGCAAGAAGAAGCAGCGAAGAAATTCAGAAAAAAAACAGACACCGTTGAGTGAAATTTTTTTTTTTTTTTTTTGGTAGGCAAATAGACCCGTGTGGAAATTGAGCACTCACTGTTTGCATGCTCGAATTTAACACACAGCGCTTCATTATGCATTGTATTTTGAATGGGGTTGGAGGGGGGGAATGTATATATTAAATATGTTATATCAAAAATTGAGCATTTTTCACAAAAAATAAATGGATTAGAAACTCGCTGAGCGTGTTTCCACTGGGCCTTAAGCAACAGCGCGCTTCGCGTAGCGGCACACGACACACACACAGACAAACGACACACAGTCGCACGCACACGCTTACACACCGTATTAGTTGGAACTTTTTGCACTTGGATTGGGCAGCGCTAGCGCTCGAGCTGCATTTATCTGAACCCTTTGTTACGTTTTGCCTTGGCACTTACCTTAATTTTCGCACAATTTTCAAAACACTTTTACTAATTAAAGCACTTTTTTTCAATGCGAAAATTTAAGAAGCGAGTTGCGAGTTGTCAGTTTTGCAATCGGTTTTAGGGATGATACAAATTGAATCGATCTATCGATAGCAGCATTACGCAGTCAAGTGACCAGCCGCTCCAATTGTTGAGATTTTGTGTGAATGTGTAATTTGTGGAAAAATACTAGAGTAACCAACCATTCATACGCAAAATATCAACGTTTTTGTCATGCAAATCTCTAATGTGTGGACTTAATTAAATGGTAATGTTTAAAAATATATTTAGCGTTTTCCGTACTTCTTTCTGAACTTCATTGGTTTTTTTGTTATAAATATGTTAACAAAGCTATTAACATCTGTCTCACACGTGCACATTTTATCTCTGTGCTTTCTACGTTGCTGTCAAATTTGGCGCGCATCTAAGCGCATTTATTTGTAAGAGTTATAGGTAAGCGTTCACTAGGGTTATGCTTTTACGAAAATTTGTATTTTGTTTCGCAATTGCATTTTCGATTAATGCAAGTAAATAATCAAATATTTCACATTTCATTCTGGTAAAATTTTAACACTTTTCAGGATAATTGCTGAGTTCTATCATTCGATTTTTAACAACATCCTCTGCACCGCGTTTTTGATTGTATGGGTGCACCCACCACTTTCTGTTATTTGCATCGTTTTGCTCGCAAGCTTCAACCATAGTAAATAGCACTAACACAATTTCATCATCTGAATCAGAGCACATTGTGAACAGCACTAAAAAGCCATATATTTTTTGTTTTACTTCCAAATGAAATAAGAACACGAAACGTTTTGTTTTGTTTTATTCCGTTTCGCTTGGTGTGTGCTGAAATGAAAACCGTTTTCTTGCCTTATGAATCAAAAACTTTTTGAGTGATCCGGTGTGGATTCAGCCTAAGTCTGCGCGAATTATTTGTATTTATTATTTATGGCGCGAAGATAATTTCTTTATTGCCTCACAAAACTCGGAATAAAATTAAATACTTTCTGCTTAGCTCTTAGCACATATAAGTGTAGCTTATGTATATGTAAATATTTTCTTTATACTACATGCATAAATGTATGCTCATACTCGGTTAAATTTCATACTAAACGCTATGGGCGCGAACAAAAGTGATGTCACAATTTGAATATAACACATTTTTTTGCATAACCTATTGCTCTCTGAATCGTGGTGTAAATTAGTACCAAGTCGCTTAAAGGTTGAAAGCAACAAAAACAATTAAGGTAAAAAGAACAAGCTCAGTGAACAACAAGCTTTGGTTCACGTGCACACACACGCACACCACGATTGAGAGGCTGTCTCTCAATCTTCACGATTGAGAGACCATAGGTTATGCCAAGAAACCGGAAAAAAACCGGTTTCATGACACTGTGACGTCACATTATCAAATTTTGTTCGCGCGCGTTCCTCGTTGTATGCAAGTGAACCACTATTATGGACAACTTCGCAATTACAGCTGTAAAACATGAGAAATATTCAATGTTAAGTTAATTTTTGGTTGTATATATTTGCTTGGCTATGTCATACCTTCGATTATGAATACTTTTGTATTGTTAAGTATTCTTATATAAAGTAATTTGACACGAAAACGATGCAAAGTACACAGCACAGAGCTATAATGTGACGTCACATTATCGGTTTCGCTTCAAGCCGAGTAATGGTACCTTCATAACCTTATGTCTCTCAATCGTGCACGCACACATGTAAACAACATGGCCCCAACATGTCATTTCACAAGGCAAAGAATTTTGCGCGCGGCTGTAAATAAAATTGTATGCTGGTATTTTTTTTTTATTTTTTGGTTTTATTTATTTAATTTTTTTTTGTTGCAAAACCATCTATTATTTAAGATACAAATTCAATACAAATAGTAGGCGAAGATATAACATTCAAGACAATAAATGTCTAAAACCTTTTTCATTTCGAGCAAGTGACTAGTCTTTATTCAGATTCGGTGAAGTGAGCAACGTGCTGAACGAACGGTTCATATTAATATTGTGATTATTTTCGATAGAATATTAAAACGAAACTCTTTACTGCAGTACGGATAACTACAGTTTGTTTTCAATATTCAACGGCATTAATACACATCAATGCAGATGCTGCTAAAGAGTTGGCGATTCTAAAGAATATACCAGCAACAAGAACAACAACAACAACAACAACAACTGCTGCTGCTGCCTGAGGTGAGTTGCGTTGTGGTGTGCCACTGTAGCCAACTAAAAAAAAAAGCGAAAAGAACAAGAAAAGAAACCAAAATAATAATTTGGCCAGGTTATTGAAATACGCGCAGCAATACGAATTAAGTATTCACAATGAGCGTCGACACGTATGCGCCAAGTTCGGCGTTGTCCTTCATGGACATGGATGATACGGAACTGTTGCGCGGCGCGGATACGCAACCAACGCCGTATGATTATCGTGACTTTACCATGCCGTCCACATCGCAAAGTCAGACACAAAGCGAACAGATCGATCTGCAGGTGAGAGTGAGGGCCACGAGAGCCACGTGTAAACATCAATTTCGATATACACAACACGCACGCATTTACATAAAATAATTTTTGGGCATTTGACATTTGACAGCCACGCCGCAGTGACTTGCATCCACGTTTGACATCAATAACCAACGATTTGGCCGATTTGCAGTTTGAGGAGGAGGATGATGAGGGGGGCAACGGCTGCTGTGGCGTCGTTTCCGGCGTTGTCTCCGGCACCAGCTCGGCATATGTCAAGGAGCTGCCGGCACATGCCTGCAAATATTGTGGCATCCATGATCCGGCCACGGTGGTCATGTGCAATAATTGCAAGAAATGGTTCTGCAATGGACGCGGCAGCACTTCCGGTTCGCATATCATCAATCATCTGGTGCGTGCAAAGCATCGCGAGGTGACTCTTCACGGAGATGGCCCCCTTGGGGAGACCATCCTGGAGTGTTACTCCTGCGGTGTGCGGAATGTCTTCGTTTTGGGTTTTATACCCGCCAAGGCGGATTCGGTGGTGGTGCTGCTGTGTCGTCAGCCGTGCGCCGCACAGAATTCGCTAAAGGACATGAACTGGGATCAGGAGCAGTGGAAGCCACTGATTGCCGATCGCTGTTTCTTGCCCTGGCTGGTCAAGCAGCCGACGGAACAGGGACAGCTGCGTGCCCGTCAGATTTCGGCGGCGCAAATCAACAAGCTGGAGGAGCTGTGGAAGGATAACATTGAGGCAACATTCCAGGTGAGAGCCATTCAATCCAATTTTTATCGGCCTATCGATTCAAAAAGCGGCTAGCATTTGTTGTTGATTTTTGCATAACAAAAAGCATATGGTTTCTCAACACCGATAATTATCGAGATGTCCCTATGTATGTTCATTTTTTTCTTCTTTTTTTCGGTATATTAACTATTTGGTTATTAATGCTATAAATAGCTGCCATGTCATTTTTTTCGTTTATTATGTCCCGCACAAGAACATTTTTGGGTTTGGCGGGAACAATTTATACCGATATGGTTATACATATATATTATGGTCGTTAGTTTTTGGTATTTTATTTGAAAAATATCGATAGCTTGCTAAAATGCATTTCACTTATCGATATATTATTATATTTAAATGCAGGATTTGGAAAAGCCCGGCATCGACTCGGAGCCGGCTCAAGTGTTGCTACGCTACGAGGATGGCTATCAATATGAGAAGACCTTTGGTCCGCTGGTGGGCCTGGAGGCCGATTATGACAAGAAGCTGAAGGAATCGGCAACACAGCAGAACATCGAGGTGCGCTGGGATGTGGGACTCAATAAAAAGACCATTGCGTATTTTACGCTGGCCAAAACCGATTCCGATATGAAACTGATGCACGGCGATGAGCTGCGTCTGCGCTACGTGGGTGACATGTACAATCAGTGGAACGAGATTGGTCATGTCATCAAGGTGCCGGATAACTTTGGCGACGATGTCGGCCTGGAGCTCAAATGCTCCCTAAATTCGCCCGTCAAGTGCACCAGCAACTTTAGCGTGGACTTCATCTGGAAGTGCACCTCATTCGATCGCATGACTCGCGCTCTCCGCATCTTTGCCATGGACCGCAATTCGGTCTCCAATTATATTTATTCCCGTTTGCTCGGCCACGGACGTGCCGATGGCAGCGATGAGGTGCTTTTCCGCGGGCAACAGCCAAAGCTGTACAGTGCCCCACATTTGCCGGATCTCAATCGGTCCCAGGTGTATGCGGTGAAGCATGCACTACAACGTCCACTTAGCCTTATCCAGGGACCGCCAGGCACCGGCAAAACGGTCACCTCGGCCACAATTGTCTACCAGCTGGTCAAACAGCATGGCGGCACAGTCCTTGTCTGTGCGCCCAGTAATACGGCTGTCGATCAGCTCACCGAGAAAATCCATCGCACCAATTTGAAGGTGGTGCGCGTCTGTGCCAAGAGTCGTGAGGCCATCGATAGTCCCGTTAGCTTCCTGGCCTTACACAATCAGATCCGCAACATGGAGACCAATTCGGAGTTGAAGAAGCTGCAGCAGCTGAAGGATGAAACCGGTGAACTCAGCTCGGCGGATGAGAAACGCTATCGCAGCCTGAAACGCGGCACCGAGAATCAACTGCTGGAGGCAGCCGATGTCATCTGCTGCACCTGTGTTGGTGCCGGTGATGTGCGCCTGTCGCGCATTAAGTTCACCTCGATATTGATTGATGAGTCCATGCAATCGACGGAACCGGAATGCATGGTGCCCGTGGTGTTAGGCGCCAAGCAGCTGATCCTTGTCGGTGATCACTGCCAGCTGGGTCCGGTGGTCATGTGCAAGAAGGCCGCACGTGCCGGCTTATCCCAAAGTCTGTTCGAGCGTCTGGTTGTCCTGGGCATACGTCCGTTCCGCCTGGAGGTTCAGTACCGCATGCATCCGGAACTGTCACAGTTTCCGTCCAATTTTTTCTACGAGGGATCGCTGCAGAATGGTGTCTGTGCCGAGGATCGCCGCTTGAAACTGGACTTTCCGTGGCCTCAGCCGGATCGTCCGATGTTCTTTTTGGTCACCCAGGGACAGGAGGAGATTGCCGGCTCGGGCACATCGTTTCTCAACCGCACCGAAGCGGCCAATGTGGAGAAGATCACGACGCGCTTCCTCAAGGCGGGCATCAAGCCGGAACAGATTGGCATCATTACGCCGTACGAGGGACAGCGCGCCTATCTGGTGCAGTATATGCAGTATCAGGGCAGTCTCCATTCCCGTCTGTATCAGGAGATTGAGATTGCCAGCGTGGATGCGTTTCAGGGACGCGAAAAGGACATCATTATCATGTCCTGTGTGCGCTCCAATGAGCGCCAGGGCATCGGCTTCCTCAACGATCCGCGTCGCTTGAATGTGGCCCTAACTCGCGCCAAATACGGCATCATTATTGTCGGCAATCCCAAGGTGCTGTCCAAGCAGCAGCTCTGGAATCATTTGCTCAACTTTTACAAGGATCGCAAGGTACTGGTCGAGGGTTCGTTGAACAACCTGAAGGAATCACTCATTCACTTCCAGAAGCCCAAAAAGCTGGTCAACAGCATGAATATTGGCGCCCACTTTATGTCCACCATGATGGCCGATGCCAAGGAGGTCATGGTGCCCGGCTCCATATACGATCGCAGCAGCAACTTTAATCGCCACATGGCCAACAATCCGCCACAGTCGCTCAATGGCGGCCACTATCCAAGCAATCCCTATGGCGGCTATGCTGGTGGCGCCCCTGCTGTCGGCAATAATATGCATAATCCGGTTTATAGCGTTGGCGGCGCTGGTGGCAACAACAATTATGCAGCCGTTGGCAATGCGAATGCCGCCAGCTGGACCGCTGCACATCTGCACGACTCCATTGGTTACATATCCAATGATCACGGGGCAGCTGCCTTGGGCAATATGCCTGTGCCGGTGGGCATGTTCATGAATATGAGCAGCCTGCCGCCGCGTTTCTACAACCAGCATCAACAAGCCATAATGGCCGCCAAACAGAATCGCACCATGCACAACCAAGCGGGCTATGCTCCGCTCATCACCACGGGCACCGGCACCGGCAAGAAGGGCAACAAAATGTCCAAGGGACGCGGCGGTGGCAACAATCAGCATGCCACGCAGTCGGGCGCAGCTGGAGCCGTTGTCACAACAACCGGACCAGCAATCACAACAACAACAGCAATGACAACAAGTACAGCAGCAGCAGCTCCATTTAGCCAACAGCCGATAGCGCTGTCGCTACAGATGACCCAACCGAGCGGATTTGCGCTGTCGCAGCAGCCGGAGATGTCGCAGGACTTTGGCCAGATCTCGCAAATGGATGGGCTGCTCTCGCAGGATGTCGCCTTTAATGTGGTAAGTACAAATTACATTCGTTCATTTCATTTCATTCATAGTCACGCAATCAGAAGTCAATCGATGAATGGAATCTCAGTGCCTATGCGGCCTCTGGTCCCTTTTTTCCCCAATAATAATGCAAGTCCCGGAATATTAGAAAATAGCCCCCTCCCCCCCCATATGTCATGATTTACGTTATATAAAGAAGAATTATGAATGAATTTGGAATTTCTATTGTACATCCAATTAACTATTGTCAGTTAGTTGAATAAATTCTTAACTAGCTCATTTTTTATCTATTAAGTTAAATATATTGCTGCATGATAATTACTATTTACAATTTATACTATACTTAAGAGTAAGTAGTGATTAAGATGTATTAATTTGTAGTTTATTATATAATGTTATTTTACTTCGATTCTAACCTAACTTGCAACCTAACGAATACTAAAAAGTCAACTGGTCATATTTTGTATATTTCCTATGTATTTTAAGCTAATGATTCATTTATAAATAAGTCATCTAGTTATATATCCAAGTTGAGCAGCTGTACTTTAACTGTGAGAAAGTCAATTCATTCTGATTCTAAGTTTAAATCCATGCTGCAAACTTACGAGTAACTTTCTTCTATGCTTGCATAATAACGATCATCAGTTCGTTACATAGTATTTTGTTCCATACTATTCTGCAAATGAATTGAGAAGCAAGTGAATTCGTTACATTTAAATTCGTTACATTTAAATTCGTTACATTTAAATTCGTTACATTTCAATTCGTTACATTTGATGTCGTTCCTTACTAACGAGTGATTTACTCTCTTTCCATTTGCCGTTACCACCGTTACTGGCTTAGTCGGGCGAACGCAGTTTGAATCAATTTTCGCAACCTTACTGAGAAGCTTGAGGAGGCGCGCACAATTGCAACAACAAATGTACAACAACAAATACAACAAACTAAACAACAAACAAATTGAAAGAACTTTGAAGCCATCAGCAGCAGCAGCGGCAGCAGCAGCAGCGACGGCAGCAGCAGTTGCAATCAGCAGCAGCAGAGACGGCGGCAACAAAAAAAATATATAAAACAACAACAACGAAAGCGACAAAAGCAGCAGCAACAACAACATGAGCAACAGCAACACAATGAAGACGATGACGAAGACGAAGACGATGCAACAGCAGCAGGACAAAAAGTCTATGAAACGGTTAAAACTCGGCTACACAGACCAGAGAGAGAGCGCGCGCGAGCAAGCCAAGGCGGCAAGAGAGTGCGACAGAGATGGATGTATAGCAGACACGCCCACCCATAGCCAACGGGGGCCGAAGCCATTTGTGTGACAAAAAAATAGAATCACTCGTATGTCAGCTTTGATGGAAGTAAGACTACGCCGCTCCACAACATAATCTCATTTTTTTCTACTCTCCATTTGGCTGTCTGATGTAATGAAGCGGCATCAGTGAAAAGAAGCAGCTGCGGTCACGCACACCAACACATACACATACACACACACACACACACAAACACAAACACAAAAAAACACACCAACACACATGTGGATGAATAAAGCTCCCAGCTTCAGCTCCGCTCTTTGCGGCCGGGCGGCTAAAGAGAGTGAGAGACAGGGACACAGAGAGAGAGAGAGAGAGAGAGAGAGAGAGAGAGAGAGAGCGAGAGCGCAAGAGTTGCAAACGACTGCGCCTGCGCGCAGATTGCAATCGTTGATAGAAGACAACGTTTAGGCGCCAAGTTTCGGTTTTTTTTTTTTTTTTTTTTACTTTAAAAATAATTAAATAAAAAGTTGTCAACGAATTTTAGCGCGGATGATGCCGCTTCAGGATGCCGCAAAACAATACAATACACGAACTCAAAAGAAAAGAGATGACAACAAATAAAGAAGAGAAACAGAGAAGAACGGTTAAATACCCTTGTAGAACGCAGTTGAGCAGCTCACATATAAATTTCATTATTAATGCAAATAACACTTTTAATTGGTAACTTTGGCCGTCAATCTTCGACTGATTGTCAAAATGGCAGCTATATGATATAGTGGTCCGATCCGTCATCCAGATGGCTTCAAGGCAGACATGGCTATATTGACTCGGCGGCTATTGACACTGAATCAAGTATATACGTATTAACTTTGAGTCGGAGAAGTCCTCCTTCAATGCGTTATAAACTTCACGACAAAACCAAGAACACCCTCTACAAGGGTATTAACAACCCGTACACGTTTCCTTTTTGTTGAGTTTTGCGGAAATTTCGTTCAAACCAAACTTTTTGCCACTGTTGTAAATTTCGAAAACGTTTTTGTTAATTGTATGCGATTGTTTCTGTTTCATGAAAATGAAAACAAATTCCCAAATATTAGCAACAAATTTTTTGTGGCGACAACCACAATTTTTATATTTAAATTGCATGGAAATCGGTTTTTTTTATTTGTTTGTCAAGAACATTAATTCAACTCTTAATAATTTATATTTATATTTGTTTTATTGAAACAATTATAGAGTTTGTTATTTAAAAAGAAATATTAAAATGGCGGCAGCCAAACAAAAACATATTTTACATGGTTTGGATATATTTTAATTATTTTAAATTTTTACAACCAGAACAAAAAGAAATAAAGTGCAAATAATTGGAAAATTATGTGATTCTCACAAAACCTAATAGTAAAAAATATTGATTTTTTTTTGACATATATACAAATACAATAAAAACTGCAAAGTACATAGGAAAAAAATGGTATATTTTTTCTACAGATACACAAAGATTGTGATTATATTTCCTTCCCACTTGATAAACGATTTCTGAATAAAGAATTTCATTTGATTTTGCAAAACAGCTGAAAATCTAAACGAAAGTTGCATTTATTTATTGTTAATTGTATACGACATTGTTTTGAGATTGTATTCGATATGTTTCCAGCTCTGCAGATCTTTCGCTTAACATATTTCATGATTAGATTTGTATTTTGGTTTACATATTTCTTGAATGTTTCAGATGTTAAAGCGGTAAGCGGTACATGCCAAAAGAAAATGATGAAAATAAATGAAAAAAAAAACAAAATTACTTTTGGACATGCTTACAATAAATGTGACGTGAAGCGATCAAAACTTAACAATTACATTGAAGGGGCGCGGGGGCTACGACTTTATATAATTTAAATAGTGAACATGGACAAATATATAAATGTAATTAAAGAGGATTCAAACTCAATATCATTAAATTCGAATTTACACAATTTGTTGCCAAAAGGTTTTACAATATTTATATTTCATATCGATTTTTGTTTTGATTAATTTTCTTTGTATATTTATTGTGCGTAGTTTTGCTTCGTCTAGCCGCACATATATTTGCAATGTGTGTGAATTCTGTTGGGGGAGGGCTGTAAAAAAATAAAATTTTTTATAATCATTTACTGGTTTTTAAGATGCTAGATTTAAGCAAGTTTCGCAGGAGACATTCTAATTGCAAAGTGATGACATATTCAGTTACATATTACTAGCTAAAAATAACGGAAAGCTGTTGTAGAAGTATATTTTAACTATCAATCGGCGGAATATGATTAATTACATTCATGATTGTACCTAAATTTTTGATAGTCTTGCTTATGTGTAAAATCCCCAAAATTACTTAAAATGAAAGACTTTTGATTTAACAAATATAAATTTGCAACATTCAAATTGTAACATTTTAGACTTGAGAACGGACTATCACATATTGCCTAATATAATCATAACATATATAGAAAAATATATAAGACTTGATGTTGAAAAATAAGACCAGCCTTGTAACTTTGCTTAAAACTAAACCTAAAGTAGTCTTTGTAACAGTATCAGCTAAATAGTTCAACTACAACTGACCTGTGGAATTTGAAATGCCTGTGAATTTGAGACACAATTCCATATACATATGCCCATTGTTGTGTGTGTGTTAGATAAGATGTGTGGTAGGCACTCCATAGTTGCCAGCTGGGACCATTTTGGCTGGAGTATTATATGTGGAGCCGCGAGCGTGCATTAAATGCTGGTGCGGCTGTTGTGCATAATACGGACGATGGTTGTTGTACAACGGATGCGAATGGATATGATGCTGGGCTGGCTGGCGCATCGGAGCTCGTTGAGCGTTGTAATGAATGGGCGCGAATATGGAGGCCAGATCCAATGTGTGCTCCAGACGATGTGCCGAGGCCATAAATATAGCCTTGACACGCTCAAAAGTCACACTGTCGTAGACCGAGCGTGCCGTATTGGACAGATCGAAGGGCTCTGCAATGTGCAAATTGTGAATATACATATATAGATAAATGATGATGCAATAATATGCTGGGTGAGCTGCTCACCCTCAATATTGAGCTCCTTCCACTGGTGCAAGTCGTTCTTGGGGCTCTTGGCATGTCGGCAGACATGCACTGGCAAAATGCCACCGGTGCGCACAGAAATCGCATGGTTCAGAAAGCTATAATCATAATAAATATATATATATATATATATATATGTATATTCAACACACTTCTCACTCGAAATTGCTGTAGTATTTGAAAAAGCCAAGCAGATGCTCGCCCAGCGTTTGTGTGTTGTGTGTTTGATATGGCTCGATGGGCTCGATGAGATCCAGATCGACGCAATCCTGCTGCCCCAAGTTGAACTTCTCCGGATAAAGTGCCTGCAGACAGGGCAGCACATGCGGCACACAGCCGGCTTGCAGATAATGCAGCACCATCAGCACCAGCGAGTAGCTCGACACAGTCATCCGTTTAGCATCGTTGATGTCATGATATTGCGCCCAAAGTTTCACAATAACCACCAGTGGGCGAGTGCGCCAATCCACTGCAAAAAGTTTTATTTTTAAAAATGCAAAAACTTGAAATATAGCCTCGGGATTGAAAATCGGTTCAGTTTTGACAAAGTTATAGAAATTTGAAGTGCATATATACTTACACTGGGCGTATAACTGGAGTAGATATGTGTTTTTAATGCCCACACTATTGTTATAGTTGAGATCGACTTCGATGCCGTTGATGCGATCCTTGAAGCGCAAGATCGGAACACGCGCCTCAATCAAATGGAAATCTTGAAAAGCGTCTGCAGCAAGATGGTAGAGCATTAGCATATTAACATAAACACGGTGATTAAAAGAATAATACTAATATGATGAAATCGATCAAAGTGGCACACTATGCAATTACATCAAGCAAAACAGCGAAAGGCTTTAATGAATATATCGAGAATGTAGCATGAATATGCAACTCGCTCTAACTAGTTACAATTAATATATATGGCTGTGATGGAGAAGATGAATTGTACATTTGAGGTGCCACTTAAAGCAATTATCTTTATACTAACATCTAACTATGAACTTGCCCATTTCCTTGAGGACCGCATTGAACAGATTCAATATCATGATCGCCCTGGTGCGCAGCTCGTTATAATAGTGATGCTGATGCAGCTGATTATGATGCGATGGAGTCTCTGGCACCAGGCACATATCGATATCCGATGAGTCCGTGCCAAATCCGGTGATGGTCGAGCCCACCAAGCAAATGCGGTAGCCCGAAAAAATGGACTGCTACAAATAATAAAAATGTTAAGAGCCTAACGGCAAATCGTCTTGGGCCCCACTCACGTTTATCCAGATGAACAGATAGCGCCACAGCCGCATCTTTAGCTTGAACTTGGGTTGAGTCTGCTGTGCGGCACGAAAGCGTTTCCAAATATCCAGCGACAGATTGTCGTATTTGCAGTGGCATAGCAGCTGATCCGGCTGCATGGTCAGCTCCACGTTGCGTGCATAGTCTAGATAGCGATCTGGCGGCAAGACCACCTCATACCAGGATGGCGGCCACGATGCCACGTTGCTGCCGCAAATACAATTTGGCACGCAATAATGCTGATATGCTCCGCCCATGTGCATATTGTGTAGGTGAATTGGTGGCGGCGGCATTTGTGGTACACAAACCGGTAACATGCCCTGCATATTACCCATATTGCCCAAATGCGGCGATGTCGACTGTTGGCTTGTGCCTGCTCCTGCTCCTGTTCCTGTTCCGCTAACTGTGGCTGTGGCTCCTGTAGCTGGTGGCGTCGGTGAAACGGATAACAGCTCCGTAGAGTTGAAGCTGTAATGGGAAATTCAAAAAGAATTTTGTGTTAAATCAAAGTACCGATCGAAAATTATTACAATTTTTTGGTATTTAAAATTTGAAAACAGAATTCAATTGAATACAAGTTAAAAATAATGACTGATTTAGAGAACACGTCTACACCAAATAGAAAGACGAATTTTTTACAATAGCTAGCTAAGTGAAAGAAACTAGTGTTGTGTCATCAATTGAGTTGAAAGTCAAAGATATCTATTTGAAAATTTATTGGACACAAGACTGCAACGAAATGGGTTTGGAATTAATGGCGAAAACTTAGTTTTATGCGACTTGTGTTCTAAGATCTGTATAACCAATACCATACCTATTATAATACTATATTTCCGATTTAATAATTTCTCTAGACTAATTGTACATCAAATAGCTTAAAGCACAAAAGCTAGGACGCTAATATCGAACACTAGTTTGCTTTAAAAACTGGAACATTCAAATGTTTGCAAACTGGTGTATGAAAATGTTTTGTTTTTCATCCGATTCAGAATCATTTTGAAATTTATTAAAGACATGTTTTATGGCTATGGTTACCTACCGACTACGATTGCTCCATTGGGATTCGCTGGCCAGCGAGCAGGTGGACGAGGCGGGCGACACGGCCCGATGCGATGGGATGCGACTGTGCGCCGATCCGCTGGAAATGCTGCCCGGACCGGGACCATAGGCAGTCGAATAGCAAGGTGAATTGGGACCATGTGACCAAGCGGCATTGTTATAGCCATCGCCAAAGCCTACAAAATGTGGCTGCTGCTGCTGTGTTTTGTGTGGGTACAACTGTTGCTGCTGCTGATGTGGTTGTTGTTGTTGTTGGTGCAGCATAAAAGGCAACGCTGCATAGCTGGGACTGTGCACAGCCAGAACGGCTGAAGGTTCTACATGCTTGTTGCTGCTGGCTGCTGCAGCTGTAATGGCCTCATCCAGCTGAGCACAGCTAATCATATTTGTGGGCGTGTCCGGGGTGAGAGCAACCGGCGACAGTAAGCCCGGACCGAGCATGGCCAATTGCAGCGTTGGCGGCACCTGTAGAAATATGTTGCGATTCGATGTTGCTGCGCTGCTGCCAGCAACAGTTGCTGCTGCCTTGTCAGCTGCTGCAGCATCAGTTTTCGTAGTTGCAGCTGTTGTTGTTGCAGGTTTTGACGTTGTGGCAGCAACTGTTGCTGCCGCTGCTGTCGGCGATGGCTGCGTCACATCCATATTCACATAGGTTAGATTATATAAATTCTGATGCTCAGATCGGGTGGGCGTGGCGCTATTGCCCCCCATCAGCGTATGCTGATGATAATGATGTGGATGCTGATGATGCAACTGATAGTAGCCATTCTTGCTGCCGGCAATATGATTGGTATTGTTAGCAGCACTGCTGCCGGCGCCGCCAGCAGCATTTCCATTTTGCATGCGTCGATGTGTAGCATTGTAATTGCTGGCGGGCAATATTTCAATAGATTTTTGTGCGCTTGTTGCTGGCGTGCAATTATTGTTGCTATTATTGCTATTGTAGTGCAATTTCTTGTTGCGACGAAAATGCGTGTTGTGCATGTGATTTTGATTGTGATGTTGCTGCTGTGCATGCGACTGTTGCTGCTGCTGATGCTGATAATTGTTGTTGTTGTAGTTATAGTTGCGATAACGCTGCTGATAGGCGCCTGATTGCTGCTGTTGCTGCTGCTTGTGTTGCTGCTGCTGCTGCTGTTGGCTGGCCTTGTCCGCTTCGGGCAGCAACTCCTTTTGCAGGAACGAGGCAATGGTCAGCTGCTTGGGATGCGAATAGTAATACGGATAATAATGCTGCTGCTGCTGCTCCGATGCTCCACCTCCATCTGCTGCGGCTGCTGCTCCAGCTGTTGCTGCTGCTGCTGCCATAGCCAGCTCCGTTTCCTTTTGTGTGGCCAGTGCCGCCTTTAATTGCTGCTGTAGCAAGTGTTTGAAATACTTGAGTGTTTGAAATACTTGAGTGTTTGTCAATAGTAAAGTAATACAAATAAATAACCTATCTTTCTACATTCCGAAAATTTGTAGTATCCTTGCAGTTGACATTGTCAAAATGTGCAAAGTATCATTAATCTCAAAGGTACAATCGGACATGCATAAAAAAACAGACAAAATTCCACCCAAAAAAAAAATGAGAAATTAGTAAAAACCATTTGTGACTCATTCGATCAGTTAAAAATTTATTTAATTCGTATTTTCCCTAAATTGGGAAAATTAAATTAATTTTTAAAGCTAGCTCTAAGTAAGAGACTACTCAATATTCCTATATAAACCAGATCAAATGGTAGTATGGTATATTGGACTCAGATCTTGCCTATATCAGGATTATTTAGAATACACATACATATATCTATATAGTTAATAGATTGAGCTAGTTCTTTTGATGTGATACTTGAAGACTGCTGCAAGGATATTGACAACATTTAAGGAAAGGCATAGAAAAGTTTGACTCACTTCCTTTTGCTGCAACGTGGGTTGCTGTGGATAGCTTGTCTTCCAGAAGGACAGCGGTTGCTGTCGTGACTTTTGTGTCTTGCGGCTGTTGTCCTGCTGTTGCTGTGCCATTGCAGAAGTTGTTGATTGTTTCGATGATGTTGCCGATTCCAACGTCGTTGGTGTGTGTTGCTGTTGCTGCTCATCGTTGGTGTGATTGCTGCTGCTGCTGTTGTTGTTGCTGCTGCTGTTGCTGCTATTGGTTGCTGTTGGTGTTGTCGATGATTCGGAGCAACTGTGATAATATGCAGATGATGTCGATGATTCTGAAAGCGAGTTGCTCTTGTTCGATTTTATAGACTTATTTGTGTTGTTGTTGTTGCTATCACTGCTGCTGTTGTTGTTGTTATTGTCGTTGCTGTGCTTGCAGCAGCTAATTTCTTCAATATTTTGATTTTTCATCATATTGTTATTGTTGTTGTTCTTTGTTGCCGCTTGCTGTTGTTGTTGATAATAAGGCGACGGTTGCTGCTGCTGTTGTTGGTTGCAGTTGAAGCTGCTGTTGTTGTTGTTGTTGGCGTTGCTGCCAAAATATTTCTTGCGCGTAAAGTTGGGCACATTTTGATTGTTGTGGTTATTGTAATGCTGCTGTTGCTGCGACTGTTGTTGCTGCGAAGGTTGTTGCTGCTGCTGGCGCTTGGCTTGCTTATTATCATTGCTGCTGTTGTTGTTATATTTGCCTTGTCGCAACACATTGTTGTTGGCTTTATTGTTGTATTTGTTGTTGTACTTCAGCTGAGCACCACAGCGATATTCACGTTGTTGCTGCTGCTGCTGCAACTGTTGCGGTGTGTGTGTTGCTGTTGTTGCCGCAACAGCAGCAACAGCAGTTGCTTCCGCTGCGCTGGCAGCAATATTTGTGGCATAGATTTTCATTTCACCACGGTTCGTGTACATAGCCCAAAAAATATGCGAATTATATTTGATTTTTTTTCTTTCGCTTTTTGAGTTTGTGTATAAAAAATTGCTCAATTCGAAACGGCGCTTACGATTAATATAGTAAAACTAATTTAATTTTTTTTAAAACGTTTTTGTTTTTGGTTTTTTTATTTTAATTTTTTTTTAGTTTCTTTAGTTTTTTGTATTTATTATTTTTTATTTGTTTTTTTATTAAGTTTTTATTTTTATTTTGTTTTTGCAGTGTATTTCATGTACTTTGTGCAGCTTTTTATTTCAGTTTATTCTACACGCTGGAGTTTTCTTTCTTTTCTATTTGCTTAGTTTCTGCCACTTCGGTATACAATAACCGTATTTCGTGTTTGTGTGTATGTCTATCCTTGTTGCTCTGCCTGAGATCAGCTTTGATCTGTTTATTTGCAGTGTGTTCAAAAGAGAGGGCGCTGCAAATATCCGTTAGTTTCGCAGAAACGGCGCAAAAAGGAACGGGCAAAATTTATGTATTTTGCATGTACTGAAAAATGGCGCATATATTTTACAGTTAGGCCTTAAATAAAAACAAAGAGCACAAAATTGTGAATAAATATGAACTTACCATAAAAATTTATTAATTACATTTTATTTAACTTAACAAAACGGTGCTAAAAATTCGAAATGCGCCTGGCGCACGGCTCCGTTAGCAAAAACACACAATGGGGCACATTAATATTATTAATAGGGACATTCATTTAAAATTCGTGGCACATTTGATATTTAACTTTTAATTGTATACTCTGCTCTGGCACTAAAAACTAAAAAAAATCTACGCGGCGCTACTTTTAAGAAACAGCAGCAAATACAAAGAATCGATTCCAAGAGCGCCCGCCACTGTTGAAAGAATCGGTGTTGCGGTATCGATGCTACTATCGATATTGTTATGTAGCAATTCAAAATTTTACCTTTGCTAAAACAGTTTTTTGATGTAATTGCTATAAATAATTATTAACAAATTCAACCTACTAATACTCATTTTTCAGCCAAATTCTCGATACTCAACGTGCACGGCATTGGTGTATCGATTTTGTAATCGATGCTCATTTTCGAATTTAAACAGTAATTTATGTAATTGCTTTTAATAATAATTAACAAATTTAACCAACTCGTACACTAATGTTTCAGTTAAGCCTTAGTATTTGTTGAACAGTGTCTTCCAGAATAGACGCACCGGAAGCATAGTGTCACGCTTTATGCAACTCGCATGCGTTAGCCTGAAATAAATGATATTAGTAATAAAATATTTAAACAACCGTTTATATTACTTACTGAAAGTGCGCACGACGCAGGCGCTCCAGGTAGCCATCCGTGGCCACCGCCGGCAGAAAGATCTTGCGCACCAGTCGCGGCATTTGCGGCAGCAGTTGCCTGGTTAGCTTTAGATGTGTATTCGCAGCACTGGCAACCTCAAAGATGCACTCCTCGACACCCTTGTCGTTGCGTTCGCTGCGCAGAATGCGCTCCTGACTGACACCATGACGCACCAGCACCTCGAGCGGCACACAAACCGCCTGCTGCCGTCCCGCATGTGGAATCGCACGCAAAAGCATAGCAATGCCCTGCGCCTTGCCCAGATGCGAGGCAGCATGATCCACTTGCAGATCCTTAACGCCGCTCAGCTGCACCAGCAGATGCAGCAGCGATGCGCATGTCTGATCCGCATAGTCCTCCAGCTCGCGCAGCGTTTCGAATGCCTGATTCGGAGCACGTTCTCGAGCGGTGACAAGCCGGCGCAGATACAACTTATTTAGCTTGCTGGTGCCCACTGTGCGGCGGAGTTCACGCAGCACGGGCTGATCCTTGACGTAGGATTTGCTTGCTGCCGGCTCGAAGCATTTGTCTATGGAATCGTACCAGAACTTCAGGCGCAACTTTGCGATTTGTGGCTCCGTTAGCTATAAGTATTTGAAATATTATTATTATTAAAGATAGATAAGTTTGCGAAAACCAAATTTAACTCAGGGGTAGTATAGAATATAGTAGTTTTGCATAGAATGGTACAATTTGTATGTTATTTTTTATGTGAATAACAAACTGTGTACTGATAGATATGGGAATTTGTTTGTAGCGTTGTTGTATTGGCTGTGGTACTTTTTTTAATAAATTGTACAGCCTATTTTGGGTGTTGGGATTAGGGTTAAGGATAGGCAGTTAATGGGATCGCAGCTAAATATTTAAATTTTAGTTTCAGCTATAACTGGGAATTGTGTTCCATGGATATTCTTGTTTTTTATGATTCCTGAGTCGCATGACATTTGTATCCCGCCACCAACCTGAGAGCTAACAGAGCGGGAAATCTCCACATTGAAGGCACGCAGAGCAAATGCAGCGGGACGCAGGTCCTGCGGAAGAAGCAGCGTGCTCAGATAGTTCTCATAGTCGTATTTCCTATACAGACATCAATTTAAATCATTTCTCTAAAGGATTTGGATGCAATTTTCCAACTTACTCCACAAGTCCCATGCAATATTTGGCCCCAAATTTATCTTCTCTGCTGAGCGCATCTGTTGTCCTAGCCGGTGATTTGTGTATGGCTGTGTCAGCGCCTGTGCTGCTCACCTGTCGGATGACCCGTTGGTAGACGTGGAATTTTCCATGGGTCTTTTGTAATAGGCGCCGCATTTGTTTATTATTTTCACTATAAACAGGGCTGCTTTCCAGCTAACAGAGTTAGCTTCCCAGCTAACAGAGCTGCTCCTCACTGTGCTGTTCTCAGACGATATGATATCGAAAGCTGTTAACAGACAATTAAATCAGCTTTGCATACATTAAATACTAATTTGGACGTTCGGCATAACATTTTTATGTAATTTAATTTGATTTCAGCTATAACATGTAGTTATAAAATGCATAATACATCATTTAAATGCATATTTTGTGTTCACATGAGTTGCCACAATATTATCCGATTCATCGATATATGCACTTTAAGCAACGCTGCAGCATAACACTCATCGCTGATTTTCTTTTCTAGCCGCCATTCAAAAGAGTGTGTCTCAAGAACATTTCGTCGTAATTTCAAAAGAACGTGCAGCATAAGCAGCTAGAAGCAATTATAACTCAACAACTTAAAACGGTAAGTACACGATACTATACAACTTTTTTATATTTAATATTTAAAACCAACACTAATGCAAAACAGCAAGAACTTTCATTTGCTCAAAAGCGTGTGTTTATTTATTTAGTTAAATTTATTGTGCGCATATTTTAAAATACATATTTGCTTCAAGCAAACTAACAATAGCTGATTACGATATGCATATAAATATTAATATACATATTTCGACGTCAAATATCTGTATATAAATTCTTTACGTTGATTGCGTTGTCCGTTGAACAACGGTTAACGTTATTACGTTTAATTCATTCGTCTAAAGAGCAAAAAGATGCGGCAAAAGAGCGCCAAATATTGCATTAGGCGCATTTAAAGCATCGGGATTGCTGTAAATGTGTGCGGCAACAACAATTAACGCGAAAAAGCAGCAAAATTAAAGCAAAATATCAAAAACTGCCGTGCAGAGTTGCCACCCGATTGCAAAACGGTAAAATGTATCGTTTTGTATTTCCATGCGGCGACAACACTAGCCAATTAATTGACAAATTTTTCGTACCCCACGGTCGATATCACATTGCTTTTTTTCTCTGCTCAGCAGATTTTTCGTGTGAACCAAAAATAAATATACAACAAAAAAAACAAAAACAAATAATATTTAGAAAAACAAATAGCGCAATTAAGTGTTTGTGTAATGTGAACGTGAATCAAATGATGCAATAAACATTTGTGTACCCAATGTGTTGTTATAACTGCTGTAGCCAATAACAAAAAAAAGCAACAACAACAACAGTGTTGTAATTGATCGGGAAAAGAACTAGATAGTGTATTCCAATTGGAATTGTGCGAGGAGAAGACACAACTACATTCCACTACCTGCGCCGATTAACCAACACTGAAAATGCAGCACAAGCATCAGGATCAATAAAAAAAACAGTAAAACGAACGTACGGCGAGGGAGGGGGCGGCATCACGCGCCCAGCAGCAGCAATACGGAGAGAGCACAAGCTAAAAAAAATGTTAGCTAAATGCCAAGCTATCTACAATTATTATTTAATGGCGTTAGACTACACTGTCTGTCTATATATATAGTGTGTGCGTGTGTGTGTGTGCAGCCCAATTTATTTATGATTATTATTATTTATTGTCCAGACGTTTTCAGTTTTTTTTTTAATGCTTTAATGCACGCGTCTGTTGCCTATTAATTATAGGAATAGCAGATTATAGAATTTGATGAGCGGGTTTGCTCCATTTGTGGTGGCCAGTTAGCCATATAACAATATTGTTGTCACAGTTGCTTGCAGCTAATTGCCCGCTTACTACGCTGCTGACGTACTTACACACACTCACATATACAGATACACAAACATACATATATACGTCTGTCCGTCCCATCTGTTTTGTCCGGCAGCGCAATTGGCACTTTGGCTATTAACTTACTCTATTACAATACATACATACATACATATATAATATATATTGTCTCAAAACGTTTTGCGGCTACTTTTTGTGTTTTTGTGTTTTTGCAAAATTGTTCAGTTTCATTAGTTTCTTCATCCTGGTCACATAGTGTTTGCCAAGCGTGTGTGTTTTTGGGCAGGGGGGAGGTGTCGCTTTGTATACCCTCAAGGTTGCCTCTCCAGCAAAGCGCCTCAATTGTATAACACAAATTCTACGTTCGTGTGAGGTGTTTATCTTTTGATATTGAAAATACGGCTCAGTCGTTGTAGTCTCTTCGTACAGTGAAGTAACGCTATAGTGTGCCACTCAGTTTTGTATTTATATGTATATATATATTATTTTATATATATATTAGATATATTAGTGATTTTATTGATTGTGTTCAAATGGTCTCAAGAGATGTGTCATTTAAGTTGCAAATTGTGATCAAATGTTCTTAAGAAATGTGTCATTTAAGTTGCAACTAAGAAATGTGTCATTTAAGTTGCAACTAAAAGTGACTCATATTTTGCTCACATATTGCAAGCTCCTCTCTATTGTCCATTCGTCCTTGTGCCGCATCCGTTAACGGTTTACTGGCTGCGTAGGTTCTTATACAAATTATGTATGCAAAGAACTCTTAAAGAACTGCTTCTACACCACGTACAAATTATTTAAATTGTATTAAATAAATAAATTCATGACATTGGGATTTATTATCATATGCAATTAATGTTGTTTGAATTTGCAACAAAGTAGAGCTTTTGTGGTCCGCAACAGTAAATGTAAATATTTATTCAAAAGCGTTTAATCAACACAATGCTTGTGATTATATTGAGCAGTTCGCGAGATTACCGTTGACCAGGTACCACCGCATTGTTATTATCAGCTAGCATTCCAGACCCGGCGGTAATTGCGTAGAACTAGATATCAGTTCCACTGAATAAACGTTCTGTTACCGTAGATCAATAATATAATTGTGATAAAATAAACAAGAGCATAAAAGCAATGCAGTGCAATGCAATGTAAATAAAGTACGTAATTCGCTTTGAGCAACAAAGTAAGCGATACTTATTTAGTTCACATCAGTTACAGAGACTTAGTTAAACTTTAATTTGTATATTTATTCCAATTTTATTGGGTGCTGTTTTTAAATTCATATATTTGTATACAATTTACTTTGAGGAAACACGGAAATTAAATGGAAATGCAACTTGAGCTGGTGCACTATAGCGCATGCTTACTGTACGTTATTAAACACACACGTACACACACACACACACATACAGACAGTGTAGCCTCGCCATGTTAAAATGTAGCCCAATGTTTACTAATAAATTCTTACAGAGAACAACAACAATAAAAACAAAAACGATACTCTACACAGAGAAAGAGGGAAGATCAGGTGCAAAATACAAAGTAAAGCGAATAACAATAAGCAAAGCAGATATCGGCATCAGAGTTGGACTCGCAGTCGGAGTTGGAGTGGCTGTGGGTGCGTTTACCATAGATAGCCATGGTGAGTACGAATCTGGTGGTGCCAGTGGTGCTGTGGGGCCCAACAGCGCCCACCCACTGCATATCGAGCGTATTTCTGTCGGATGATCAATGCACACTGGTCACCGGCTGCTACGATGGACAGATCTGCCTGTGGCAAGTGGAGCCCTCAACGCTGAAAATGTCACCGCGCTGCCTCCTCGTCGGCCATTCGGCGCCGGTGCTGTGCCTGGTGCGTGCCTCACTGCTGCCGGAGAATAACTTTCTGGTCAGCTCGTCAGAGAATGGAGAGATGTGCACCTGGGATCTGATCGATGGCAAATGCACCGAGGCCGTTAAATTGCCACAAGTGCATACACAAATCCAAAGCTATCACACGGCCAACAGTGAGGATGTGCGTCTCTTTTGCATTGGCTACTATGCAGAGATTATGGTCATGGATCCATTCAGTCTGGAGATCATCTATGTGCTCAGCTCCAAGGTGAAGCCGGATTGGATCTCAGCCATACACGTGCTGCGACCGATGCGTCGCAAGGATGATGTCGTCCTGGCCATCACCACCACCGGCACCGTCAAAGTCTGGACCCTGACCGGCAACGAGAACAAGCATGCGGAGCCTATCTATGAGAATGAATCGAAAGAGATACGCTGCCTCAACGCCATCACAATGAACTGCTGTGCACAGAATCAGCGCACCGTGCTGCTTGTCTGCACCAAATACTGGCAGATCTACGATGCAGGCGATTTTACCGTACTCTGCTCCGTCATAGCGCCGGCACGCGAACGTTGGCAGGGCGGCGATTTCATTACCTCGGATCGTGTCATGCTGTGGACGGACGAGGGCAAGGGCTACTTGTATAAATTGCCAGCCAATTGTATACCGGACAACAAGGAGTTCCATTCGAAGAGCGTTGTACGCGATGCACCCTATCTGTACTATGTGCTGCAGCATGCCGGCGATAAGGTGCTCTCCTGCCCGCCGGCCATGAAGCTGCTGACTGTCCTACAGCCGCACTTTCTGCTGCGCGGTGACTCCGAGGGCTATATATCCGTCTGGAATGTGCCGGAGGTGCCTTTGGATAACATAAGCATATTGCAGGCTAAGCAAATGCCGCCACGTATATTGAAACCACATGTGTGCACCTCATTGGTGGAGGCCTGGTCCATCATGGATCCACCGCCAGTGGGCATACTCGATCAGCTGTCGAGAATCACAGAGTCACCGGTGAAGCTAACATCGAGCATTTATTTGCCACAGCAGAGTCGTTTGGTTATTGGACGCGAGGATGGCAGCATTGTCATTGTGCCAGCCACACAAACGGTCATGATGCAGTTGCTCGTTGGTATCAAACAAAATTTCAGCGATTGGCCATCACATCAGATACTCTATGGACATCGTGGACGCGTCAATTGCTTGCTGTGCCCCTCAATGGTGCATCCGCGGTATGAGAAATCCCATCTACTCTCGGGCGGCATCGATTTCGCTGTCTGCCTGTGGGATCTGTATAGTGGCAGTCTCTTGCATCGCTTCTGTGTGCACGCCGGCGAGATAACACAGTTGCTGGTGCCGCCGGATAGCTGTAGTCCGCGCATACTCAAATGCATCTGCTCGGTGGCATCGGATCATTCAGTCACCTTGGTCAGCCTGCAGGAGCGCAAATGTGTGACACTAGCCAGCCGTCATTTGTTTCCTGTGGTGACCATCAAGTGGCGGCCCTTGGATGACTTCCTCATTGTCGGCTGCTCCGATGGCAGCGTTTATGTGTGGCAAATGGAAACAGGTCATCTGGATCGTGTGCTCCATGGCATGCTCGCCGAGGAGGTGCTCTCCGCCTGTGATGAGCAAGCCCTGGAGGATGGCGGCAGCGGTGGTGGATCGGGCTCCGCGGGTAGTGCGGCAAATTCAGCCAGCGAGATGGGCATGGCCAATCCGGCGGTGCACTTCTTTCGTGGACTCAAGTCGCGCAATATGAATGCCATACGGCATGCCACACAGCGGGGCATCCATCAGTTACAGCAGTTGCAGGGTCACAATCAGGGCAACTTTGATTTCCTCATGAAGCATCGCAGCAATCCGCTGGTCATCCAGGGCTTGCGCACCAATCCCAAGGACGCCGAGAGTCATATACTCTTCTTCGATATCGAAGGATTGATATTTGAGCTGCATAGCGAGGAATATGCGCAGATGACACCCGCCACACTGGAGGCGCTCGGTGTGCATCTGCAGCATCCCAAGGATGGCAAATCGATGCACATTGATGCGAGCAAAAAGATTGGTGACTTCTTTAGCAAGGTCAAGAACAAGGCGGTCGATGTCGAGAAGATACTCAAGGACAAGGACAAACATGGCCTGGTGCAGAAGTTCAAGGAGAAAACGGAAATTGTGGAAAAGAAGGTGCAGGCGAAGGTGGAAAGCCTCCAGAAGGCAGTCGAAACGCACGAGGAGCAGCCGCAGGATCTTAAGAGTAAAATTGCATCCAAAATGGAGGTCACCCATGTCATGGAAGTGGCACAGCTGCTGCTCTCCCTGCTCCATTCCTGGGGCCTTGATCCGCATCTGGATAAAGTGTGTGAATCCCAACTGGGTCTGCTGCGTCCCATCGTGCCCATCTCGTATGGTGTGCTCTCCAAAGCGGGCTACATGTCCTTGCTGCTGCCCACCTGGCAGAACAACTATGCTATACCGCCTGGCCTCCAATTGCCATCCAGCTCGAAGAAGCGTCCGTTGCCAGAGGAGCTACTGCGTCTGGAGCAACTAACAGCAATATTCACATCACGCCTCCACTGGGAGCTGAGCACCACGCTCACCTCCAATCACATACTGGCCCTGGTGGCCATGTCCAACACGTTGATGTCCATGAGCGCCGCCTCCTTCCTGCCGGATAGCGAGAAGCACAAGAAATTGCAGCGTCTGGCCCAACGTGCCGAATCGACACTCAGCAATGAGGAGGAACGCGAGGAGCTGCTCGCCCATCACACCTCACAGATCAAACAGGGCTGGAGTCTGCTCTCCACACACCATTGCTTCCTGCTGCCGGACAAGATTGAGGCGCTCGAGCCAAAGAAATTCAAGCGTCCACAGGTCGAGATGATGGTCAAGCGCTGGCAGCATCACTGCATCGAGATACGTGAGGCTGCACAACAAATTCTGCTCGGCGAACTGACGCGCATGGGTAAGAAGGGACGCAAACAGCTGGTCGAGAGCTGGGCACAATATCTGCCACTCTATACGCACACGGAGCCCATTGTGAATGCCCAGCAGGTGGCCGCATTAATTAACAGCCAGGCGGGCGGTGGTGGTGGTGGTGGCTCCGGTGGCAGTGGTGCTGGTGGCGGTGGTGCCGGCAACATGGGCAACGGCAGCAGCTCCATGTCAGCTGGCCAATCGGGCGTTGGTATTGGTGGCATCAATAACGCTGGCGGCACCGGCGATCAACAGGATGAGGACTATGAGGAGGAGGAAGAGGAGATCATACGCAAGCCGTCCAGTCTGTCGGAACTGAAGCGCAAACAGACAACCGCTGTCATCCTGCTGGGCGTCATTGGCGCCGAATTCGGTCAGGATATATCACAGGAGTCGCCCAATCATCGCGGCAGCATCAGTCACTCGCAAGCCCACGAGCGACGCAAATCGTCCGTTGTCGAGGGCTTTGGCATTGCCAACAATCTCGCCCGGCTCACCTCAATGGCGCTCGCCCATCTCCTCTATGCACCACCCTCACCCAAACTGCCACAGTATACACCGTTGCGTCGCGCTGCCATCGATCTGTTGGGCCGCGGCTTTACCGTCTGGGAACCGTATTTGGATGTGTCCAAAGTGCTGCTCGGCCTGCTGGAAATCTCCTGCGAGGGCAAATCGGTGCCCAATTTGAACTATAAACTGCCACTGACACCACAAGCGGATGCCTGTCGCACCGCTCGTCATGCACTCCGCCTGATAGCCACCGCACGTCCGGCGGCATTTATCACCACCATGGCCCGCGAGGTGGCACGCTATAATACAATGCAGCAGAACGCACAGTCCATCAATACGCCGCTCACCCAGTCGGTGCTGTTCAAGGCCAAGAGTGAGATACTCCAGTGCGTTGAGATGTTGATCGATAAAATGCAATCGGAAATTGCCGGTCTCCTAGTGGAGGTCATGGATATCGCCCTCCATTGTGTCGATGGCAATGAGCTGAAGAGTCGCGGCTTGGCCGAACTCTGTCCGGCCATCTGTAAATTCAATCAAATCTCGCATTGTGCGCAGACCCGTCGCATTGCTGTCGGCGCCAACAGCGGCAATTTGGCCATCTATGAGCTGAGGCAGAACAAATGCCAGATGATACCCGCCCATACGCATCCGATTACATCGTTGGCCTTCTCGCCCGATGGCAAATATCTGGTGTCCTATTCGTGTGCCGAGAATCGTTTATCCTTCTGGCAGACCAGCACTGGCATGTTCGGTCTGGGACAATCGCAGACGCGCTGCACCAAGGGCTATTCGACGGCGCCCATACCGGATGTGTCGCGCCTGAATCCGATGCGTTTGGCCAAACTGGTCTGGATTAACAATCGTACCGTTACTCTGATGCTGGCCGATGGATCCGAGACGCGATTCAATGTTTAAGCGACCATCCATCAAACAACCAATAATAACGCGCGAGCTAACGAAAACAACGAGTTTCATTTAATCAATGTATCGATCGACACATTTATCGATAGACCCACAAATTAATCGATTGGCAATTTATCGATAGCGAAGTCAACGACGCCGCGTCGTCAGGCCACATACTGAGCAGCCGAGCTGCATACTATTTCAGGCAATCAACCACGCGGACTTCAAAAGCGAGCGAGAAACGATCATCTACTGAAAACAAAACAAAAAAAAAAAACAACAACAAATAACAATAACAATAAATAGACAAAAATAGAAAACTATATAAAAAAATAAAATAGAAAGATTGGATCAGGCGCCACTAAAATAACAGGCAAAACCAATATAAAAAAAACACACACACACACACACATCTGTTATTTATTATGTATAATATATATAAATATTTGTATTTGCATATGTATTTTAATTGTATTTTGTGCGATTTTAAAACGTTTATTCTTGTTTCAAAAACCAAAAAAAAAAAAAAAAAAAAAAAAAACAGCGCTCTTAATGTAACTATTCCGAAATTTCGAAACAATTAACCGCCCCAAGTCTTGAAATGGTTGTATTCCATTAAGCACAAAAAGCACCGCTCTGAAGTTATTTTTTTACATCTTTTGTTTTTTAATTTTTGTTCACTTTTCTTCTTTAATTTTATTTTGAGATAATTGTTGTGGTTTTTCGGAATTGAGAACGTTGCTGTTTCATATTTATGTAGTGCATGTATTCTGTAGTTTTAAGATTAGCTTCTATGGGTACAGTCCGCAAATGAATGCTTTTTCCTTTGTTGTTAATACAAAAACGAGTAACTAAAAACAAGAACTAAACTATTTAAAAAATACTTAAATTTAAACAAATTCACCATTTAATAAAAATCCAACTACGTTTGTTTAAATAAAAATGGAATTGAAAAAAAAAACAAAACAAAACGAAAACCAATACAAACAAAGAATGAATGCTGTTATACTACTTATGCTATTATAATTATTACTATTATTATAGTTACTATTATTATTGATATTGATATTTGTTATACCTAATGTATTGTTATTATCTATCTACAACTATTAAAAAAAAACATGTATTGCGCAATGTTGCTACTATAAAAAAAAAATACAAGAAGAAAAATGTAAAAACAATTCAAATTCATTTTGTTTTTATATAAACTTAGATAATTAGATTTGCCTGTTATTTTTTGAAGATCATTTTTTTTTTTTTTTATGTTAACTTTGCAATTTGTGAAATCTAAAGTTAAACATTAACCCCCAATGTATTCAAAATGTCAACTACTTAAACGAAAGTTATATGAAAAAAGCTTAGCAATATTACACACGCACACAGATGTGTCTGTACTTACCTGTATTTATATATGTATGTTTGTATAGGTATAAAAATTATGCGCGGAGTAAAACTATACACAAAAAAAACACACACACACACACACACAATATACACATCTAAACACATATATATATAAACTACAGAATATGATATACCGAGTGAATAAATTGTATTTGTGCTTAATTTGAATTACGAATATGTACGAATATATGTATGTATGTGTATTTATATTCGAGGTCCTTCAATCAAAGTATTACACAAAAAGAAATAATGAAAAAAAAAACAACAAAAAAAAAGAATATATATCTATACATGCAACAAATAAAGTCAACCAAACATGAAATAAATGCGTTGTTGTTTTACATTTTTAGCTATTTATATTTACGAAAATTTCCCAAACTTTCGAAAACTTTTCAGATTTTCAGCCCTGACGCCATTTTGTAAATGGCTTATCATCTTGATTAATTTTTCATTTAAATTTGATATACCATACAGATTTTTTGTTGTCAAATTTCCAGACAATTATGCTGTGAAAAGTTGCCAGAAAATTTCGCATTCACTTCCATAACTGCCAAATCCTAACCGATTTTCCATCCCGAGGTCATTTTATTCATCATTTTGCATCGTTTTTAATTCCATATCTAAGGATTTTGTACTTTTTTCAACGTTTTTTTCGACTATTATTTTCCGAATAAATCATGTACCCTTTAACACTTTTTATACCCTGAACCCATTAAAAATGGGGAAAAGGGGTATTATGGTTTTGTGCAAAAGTATGTAACAGGCATAACGAAGCATCTCCGACCCCATAAAGTATATATATTCTTGATCACTATCATAGTGCCGAGACAAGACCAGTTAATCAAGTTATCGATAAATTTTGATTCCAGCCAAGTGTTTTTCGGGTATAACTTTAAAGTTAAAAAAGCTAGCGACTTTATATTTAGGTTTAAGTTACTGTACTGCCGGCTCGATACAAACTTTTTTTTTTTCTCGATATCTCAATCCTTTCAAAAGTTATCGATAAATTAAGATTCCAGATTAGTGTTTTTAAGGTATAGCTTAAAAGTAATAGGGTGTAGAGTCACCAAATTTGGTACATATATTTTCCTATAGCATACAAAGGTAAAATACATTTCACTTTTTGGATACTCCTCTCCAATCTCACAGAAATGGAAAAATACATTTATATGCCAGCTTTGTGTCCTACAAATTTCATTTTGATCGGACAATAAACAAAAAAGTTATTAACGATTCAATGTAACATAGTTTGGGGCCAAAGGAAGAAGAAGAAGCAAAGCAAATGTATGACGCGCGTAGCAAGCAGCTTTTGTTTGTATATGTGTGTGTGTGTTTCTATGTATGAAAGCAGATAAAAAACTTCAATGAATGTAAGACCTTGGATCAGGGTATCTCCTAGTCGGGCACTCTCGACTAGAGCACTCTTGTTGATAAATTGAAGTTTTGAAAATGAAACAGGGTGGGATGGGGGAGGGTATGTACTCAGAAGCACATCAAATCCGATTGGGAACCGATTGAGTGGTTCCGTAGGCGGTCGTTGTATCGGCCAAAGAAGAATGCAACTTGATCCTCTACCGGGGTTATATTAAGGTCTCTGTACAGAGTACTGTGCCGCACATACCAAGGGCATCGCTCGGTTCTGTAGAAGTGAGGAAAATGATATGCTTGTGTGACAGATATGTGATATTGTGAATGAATATGTACAGGTGTCTTTATATGGAGGTTGGGCTACTTCCGGTAACTTTAGATATTACTACTGTGTCGAACTGGTGACGATTCTTGTTTCTAATTTTTCTTTATTAATCATTTATTAACTGTCTTGCAATATGAAAATAATGTTTGTTTCGCATTTACAGCAAGCACTCGTTGGCCAAGATGCCCGAAACGATCATCAAAAGCAACCGCGGTAGGCCCAGAAAGGGAACCACCGCAGCTAGCACATCCGCCAGCGCCGCCGCCGCTGCCGCCGCCTCCTCTGCCACTACTCGCGTCTCCAATGACGGGGAGCGTTCGTTGGAGGTCAGCCGCAAAACGAAGTCTATCAACGAGAAAAAAAGGGAGCAGCAGCTGCTGGATGAGGAGGCCGACGACGATGAGGACAGTGATGAGCATGTGCTGGATAACGAGGAGGAGGATGACGACGACGAGCCAAATAGCCGTGATCCAAGCGATGACGAGGAGCAAGTGGAGCCGCCAGCCTTCAGTCTGGCCACGCTCGGACTACAGCGCGTGGGCAGTGCCCCGCCTCCCAAGCCCAAGGCGCAAAAGGCGCCCATCCTAACGCTCAACGCACGCGGCATGCCCGCCCGCATACGGAAACGTAATCCGTTGTTCTACGACGAGAATATCATCAACGATGACAAGCCGCTGCGCGTGAGCCTTGCGCCCAAGAAGACGCCGACACGCGGCTCGGGCGACAGTCCCGGCTCCAAGGTGCTGAAGAAGCGCAAGGGTGTCGTCTCGCGCTATATGCGCTCCAATGATGACAACGCTGCCTCCAGCTCCCACTCCCACTCCCAATCCGCTGCTGACGATGCGGACCTCAAACAAAGCAAGATTCCCGGCAAGCGCGTACTTGCATCAGTAACGGCTGCCGCCGCTGCCAAAGCTCTGCGTCAGCGCCAACAGCAGCAATCGAATCAGCTGCGAGCGGCTCGTGCTCAGTTTGGTGGCAACAAGAACTCCACTGCTTCGGCTGCCAATGCAGTGGCCAAAAATTCGGAAGCTCAAACGGTGGCCAATCAGGGCTTGGGCCAAGCGATTGGACTGCGTCTGCGCAATCTGCTCAAGTTGCCCAAAGCGCACAAGTGGGCCATTGCCGAGTGGTTCTACTCGTATATTGACAAACCGCTGTTCGACTGCACAAACGAGTTCATGAACCATGTCAACGAACTGGCACCTCGCCTGGGCACACGCAATTTGACACGCCATGAGTGGGTGAAGATTAGGCGCCTGATGGGTCGTCCGCGACGCTGTTCAGCCGCGTTCTTTAACGAGGAGCGTCGCGAACTGGAGCGCAAGCGTCAAGTGATCCGTACGCTGCAGTCATGTAAGCCGGGCGAATTAAAGGATTCGCTGCTGCTGTCGGATATGCCCGACAAGATACCGATGCCACTGCCGCTGGGCACCAAGGTGACGGCACGTTTGCGTTCGCCGCAGGACGGCATCTTTGCGGGCACAGTGGCCGCCTACGATTCACAGAATGCCGTGTATCGTGTTACCTTCGAGCGTGCCGGTTTGAACACACAAACCATACCAGACTATGAGATTGTCTCGGAGAACTTTCATGAGATGCTGCCGCTGCACAGTTTCACCAAAGATTTTCGCCCAAATCTGATGAGCATCTATCAGACAAACAATCTGGGCTATACCACCAATCTGGGCTACACCACCAATCTGGCCAGCAGCCTTATTGGCAAGCGTACACCACTCGGCGGCGCTAACAACACTGTCTCAACGGGCCAGCCACAGAAGCATCTGGCCAACAATAATGCCGCGGCACGCAATGCGCTCAGCATGAAGCTGAACAAGAGCGATCCGCTGCTGGGACAGGATGTCATTGGGGAGAGTCCCATGCGTCATCAGCTGATGCGTCATCATGGCTATCCCGTTAAGCTACTCGAGCATCTGGTGCAGCTGCAGACGTTTATTACGCTGAAGGAGATGAAAATCCAGCGTCTGAGCGAAATGAATAGCGATGCCGAGCTGGCCATGGGTCAGCTGCTGCGTCTGGATGAGGGGGGCGAGCGCAGTCGTCAAGGTCAGGTGCGCGATGATTTCCAGCGTCGCTATGCCACCAACATAATATCGATTGAACGCAACAATGTCGATCTGATGTATCAGCTGAACAAGGTGCAGCAATTGTCGGTCTGCCTGACCCATAATCCAAATGTCCAGGCCATGATATCGCCGACGCTGTTGCGCGAGGAGTGTCGCGCCAAGGCCAGCGCAACGGTTGATGAGATGAACAAGGGTCTGATCAAGAGTAGTCGCATGGTGTCTCTGCTCAAGAATCTCACCACACTGCTGATTGTCACACAGAATCTGGACAGTGACTGGGAGCCGGCCGAGGCGAACAAAGTGCTGGAGGGTTGCATGGAGGAGGTGCGCAGCAATCTCGTCTGCAGCGCCAACGCTGAGGTCTTTAAGAGATGTGTCCAGTCGCGCTTGGAGAATATTGCCCTCGACATCAATCGGAATATTGATGAGCGCAGCTTCAGCCAGACATCCGTCAGATCGGAGGCGGATGATACAGAATCCACTGGTACAGCAGAAGAAGCTGCAGTGAAGGATTTGAAGGCAAAGAAACGCATGGAAGCGAAGAAGACAAACAAGAAGTTGCACGAGTCCGATGCGGAGCTCATGGATATGGACAGTGAACTGGATGACGAAGGCAAAGCCGAAGAGAAGAAAAAGCACAATGACGCCGATGAGGATGAGTGCGAGGATGATGCCGATGCCGATGATTCAGATGCTGCTGACAAGCCGGTTAAAGCATCAGCTGGTAAAGTGGACGCCAGCACCGAGGACTCACAAATCACCATCGAGTCCATGAAGGAATCGGAAGATGAAAGTCAATCGCACGATGAAAAGGAAGAAGGCGATGACAACAAAGTGGCAGCTGCGGCCGACGAGTCCGACTCGCAGGAGGACTTTGTATATGAAAAGTAAGGAGTGGCTAGTCCTAGTTAAGCTTTTGATACTCACAACTTTAATCTTTAATTACACCGCTCGAGAATTATGCGGCGTTTGCATATTGATTACACATATGCATATACATATAAATGTATATAAATGAATAGATATATTTTTATTTTTTTTCGATCGTTGGTATACAATATCTTATATCGGCTTCGGTTAGTTCCGGTTAATATTAATCGGTTAGTTAGATTAGATATAAATGGACGATTAGATCTACATAGGTTATAGACTCAGCAGAAATATATTAAACTCGTTTAGCTCTATCGTTAAAATGTGTTGAAATACAAACTGTGGCACACAATTACATATACATGTATAGATATATAGATCTTTTTTATATCATATTTGCCAATCAGTTTCGATCGTTGGTATACAGTACTTTATATCGATTTCGGATCGTTTCGGTTAGTTAGATGTCAATGACGATTAGATCTACATAGGCTATAGACTCAGCACAGTTTGCTTTATAAACACTTGAAACATATTAAACTCGTTTAGCTCTATCGATAAAATGTGTTGAAATACAAGCTGTAACACATATATACATACATATATCTGCATGTATATAAATGAATCTTTTTTTTTTTTTTATATTTGCCAATCAGATTTGATTGTTGATACATAATATCTTATGTCGACTTCGGGTCGTTGCGGTTAATATTAATCGGTTAGTATGTAAATGACAATTAGATTTAAAAAGTTTATAGACTCAGCAGAGTTTTGTTTATAGACACTTGAAATATATCAAACTCGTTTAGTTCTATCATTGAATGTTTTCATAAATAGTAACATTCTGAAAACCAATTTAAAAATTATAATTTTTAATGTGTTGAAATACAAACTGTTACACGTATATACATATATCTGCATGTATATAAATGAATGTATATTTTTTTTAATTTTTTTTAATCATATTTACCAATCAGTTTCGATCGTTGGTACACAATATCTTATGTCGACTTCGGGTCGTTTCGGTTAATATTAATCGGTTAGTATGTAAATGACAATTAGATTTAAAAAGTTTATAGACTCAGCTGAGGCTTCTTTATAAACACTTGAAATATATCAAACTCGTTTAGTTCTATCAATTGAATGTTTTCATAAATAGTAACATTCTGAAAATCAATTTAAAAATTATAATTTTTAATGTGTTGAAATACAAACTGTTACACGTATATACATATATCTGCATGTATATAAATTAATGTATATTTTTTTTTTTTTTTAATCTTGTTTACCAATCAGTTTCGATCGTTGGTACACAATATCTTATGTCGACTTCGGGTCGTTTCGGTTAATATTAATCGGTTAGTATGTAAATGACAATTAGATTTAAAAAGTTTATAGACTCAGCTGAGGTTTCTTTATAAACACTTGAAATATATTAAACTCGGTTTAGTTCTATCGATAAAATGTGTAACGCATATATGCATATATCTGCATGTATTTAAATGAACATCTATATATTTTTTTTTTGTATTTGCCAATCAGTTTGGACCGTTGGTATACAATATCGATCTCGATCCGTTTCGTTTAATATTAATCGGTTAGTACGATGTTAATGACCATTAGATTTATATGGTTTATAGGCTCAGCTGAGTTTCGTTTATAAACACTTGAAATATATTAATAAAATGTTTTCTGAACTACTTAGATTCTAAAAATTAAATTTAAAATACTTATTTTTAATGTGTTGAAATAAAAAACTGTAAAAAATACACGTAAATCGTTTTTAAATTGTTTATTTAGTACATAATGGAACAGCTGTGTGAGCTGCTTGCCTATTCATCATCCTCATCATCATCGTCGTCATCATCATCTTCATCTTCACTCGACTGATTCAGCCAGTTGACCAGCTTGGCGAGACTTTGCCGCAGCGTTGCGTGCTCTTCGACATCTAGCTGGTCATACCAGGCGTGTATGGCATCTTCGGTGACAAAATCTTTGTCGTACAGGTAATGCACTACCTGCGAGATCTTCTCACGCACCAACTCGTTCTCCTCGCAAATGTCCTGCGAGAAGGAAACAAAACAAAATCAGTCAGAATTATAAGTAATTAATAATAATAATAATAATTGAGTTCGTTTCGAAAGTCGATTTCTTTAAAAGTTTTCTGATAAACATTTTTGAAGTTCTATTTAGTTGAAGGACTATTCAAATTTCAAGTAAAAACCAATTTGTGAGCAGTCTTTACTATGAAAACTTTAAACGGTATCAATCTTCGAAACGAGACAACTGATAGAAACTGTCTACTATGTACCTCCAAAGCCTTCAGGCAATCCAACATGGCATCCTCGCTTTTAATATAGTTGGAGACGACAGGTCCCAGCTGCTTGAATGCAGCATTGATGGCAACCAAAACATTATTGTTAGCCGGTTCGATGATGCTCTCCATGCCGAACACAGCCTTGACTACATTGAAATTGACCTCCTTAAGGGACATGTTGTACGCATAGCGTGACGAGTTAATCTCGAGAATTAGGAAATCCGGATTGGACTTTTCGCGAAAGCCGCGTGTCAACGAATCGATGACCTCCGAGAGGAAGACTGCAATGGCAATCAATTATTATAGCAAACAGTCATTTAGTTATAGTTTATCAGAATTCTTACTGTTTGTGTCATCGGGCAGTGGCGTAGCCAGGCGGGATTCATCGTCATCATCGTCGTCGCTGGAGTAGCTGCAATCGCTGTCGTCATTTGCCAGCGTTCTTAACTCACACATTTTGGGAATGCTGATCGACGTTGACTGTGGCATCAAATTGTCATCGGCATCGGAGTCATCGGGATCGCCGGTTGTCGCACCGCTGACTATGTATGCAGCCGATCCAAGGGCCACCAGCTCAACTGAAAGATTGGAATTAGAAATTAGTTAGATTGCTAAAGCAGAGTTTTGTTTTTATCCCCCCATTAAAACTAGTTTGTTGTTTGGCTCCAGACATGTTTTGAGCAGTCTGGACAAATACTAACCCACTTCATTCTCCTCGGTGCGCTGAGTGCTGGGTGAGCTGGTGACCAGTGTGTTGGACAGCTTCGTGTTGGCCGGCAGTACGCATTTGGCGCCTAGAACACAGCCCCCTGTAATGTTGCAATTCTCATTGATGATGGCACCGGTGCCAATGACGCAGTGCCGCAGCTGGCAATTGTCGTGCACGGTCACATTGGCCATGATGAAGACATTGTTGAGGTGACAGTTCTTGCCGATGCGACAATTGAAGCCAACTACGCTGCAGCTAATGGTGGTGCCGAGATCTACATGACTGCCAGCCTGAACCACAACATTCTCCTGCAGCGCCACCTTGGAAACGTTTGCCTCGTGACTCTTGTAGATGTTGTCCTTGGAGAAGACATACTGCTGCTGCAGCTTATAGATGCCCATGTCTGGCACCAGCGGATACGCCCAGCGGCTTATAATGTCCCGGGTGACCAGCTGATAGGAAAGCCAGTTGTTCACCTTGTGCGCGTACTGTGCCGGCGGCAGCAGTGCCACATAGATGCGGCTGTCCAGCAGCTCCTCATTGATTAGCAAGCCGCGCACAAAATCATCGCGCGTCTGAAAGTCAAAGTTATCGCTGAATAGCGACAGCATCGATGGCGAACCAATGGCTATCTGGGGATCCAACAGATTGTGATGCAGCGTGACGCACGAATTGTTGAGGAACACATCGAGCGGTATCTGATAGCGTGTCTCCTTGTGATTCATCCGCAGCCGCTGGTGATAGTGCAGCCGTGTATTCTGCTTGTCCACAGCAATTAGAATCTCGTTGCCGGTGCGTTCAACGCCGCTGGCGCACTCCTTAAACACCAGCGTGGCAGCAGTGCCCTTGTCAAACTTGGCCGTGCGCTTGTGCTGCTCCAGCACCGGACGCAGATCCGCATTGGTCACCGTATCAGCGCCCAGCAATATGAAATTGCCACGTATCAGCGCCTTGGCATCCAGATCACGCATAGCATCGCCAAAGCAGCGACAACCCTCGCCGCCAATCACTTGAACGGTCATCTTAAACGACCAGGATGCATAGGTGGCTATGCCCTGTCTGCAAGTGGACATACATATATTATTAAAGGGGGGCGGTCGAAAGTGTATATAGGCTTTCGTTCAAATCTCTTCAAAATTTGAAAATTTAAAAACAGCTATTTTGGGATATTCACCACCAAGTGGGGAATATGAGTAGCAAACTTAAAGAGCTGATTCCAATTTAAGAAAAGTTCTCTCATTTATAAAGTTGATATATATAATATATATATACATACATATGTGTGAAAAAGTAAGAAGCAACAACTCCTTCTACTGTTTACTCCACCGTATTCCCTCTCTCGATTTTATTATATTTCATTCATCTTATTTTGATTGATTGGTTTTTTGCTGGGGTTTCTCCAAATACTTGCAACAAATGTTGCACCAAAGTTCATCTTAAATACCCACAAAAACTTTAAACTTTTAATTATCAAACTTTAAAAAATGTTTATTAGTTTTGAATAATTTGACTTTTAATTTTAGCAATATCTAATTTAATGAATAATATAAATAAGGAACAAAATCTGATTCGCATATAAACATAACTGTCTGTTGCAAGCTGCATGACATTATTGAAATACCTCAACTACTGAGGGTACACAAAATTCGTTACTCACTTGATGTGCTGCCGAATGTCCTGCAAATAGAGGCTGGCATAGACGAATACCTCCTCGACACCACTGCTATTTAGTGCAATTAAAGCATAGTCCAACATACTAACATTAACCAGCGGCATCAGCGCCTGTTGCAATAAATATATACATAAATATCATAATTAAAACGTGCGTGGCCAAAAAAAAAAAAAATCTACAATTTGGAAAAATCATTGATATATGTAAATGTAACCAACCGTAGAGCCTTCATCGGACAGCGGCTTAAAGTTCCACAGATTGTTGTCGGCTATGACCACAGCCTGAACAATTTCCTTTTGAAATTGTGACATATTTATTCGTTAAATTGCCGCAAAACAAATTCCGTGCGATTGAACCGAAATCAAAGCTTCTGCTGCTGTTGCTGTTTAACAGCACTGTTATTCGCTGACAGTGTTGTCAAATGTGTTCATTTTAACAGCGCTGCAGCCCTATGCTAAATTTGAGCTGTTAAGGTTGGTTTCATGGCTCTGCTGTTTAGCAAGCACTGTAGTCAGCTGATGACAGTGCTGACAAACGTGTGAATTTTAACAGCATTATAGCCCTGTTATTGGCTATGCTAAGTTTCAGCTGTTGACGTTGGTTTTATTGCTCTGCTGTTCGGCTGGAATGTTTGTGCATACCACAACTTTGTTGTTGTTGTTATTGTTATTGTGTTGCTTCTGTTATTGTTGTTGTGTGTGTCCACAATTGAAATTTAATGATATAGAAAATTGATATAAAGTGAGTAATGTAGTGCAGCGCTAAAATACAATTATATATTTGAAATGCAAATTCAAACGATATCGAAAGCTAAATTACAAAATTATCGTTTCGTTCTATGACTGTAACTGCGATTGTTACTTGTATGTGTGTGTCGTCTCTGTGTGAGTGTCTGTAAAACAAAACTATACCCGCCCACACCCACCGTAAAGGCAAATACAAGATAAAAAATAAGACAGAAAAACAAGTGGCAAAGCACACAAGAAACACTTAAAAATATTGAAGAAGAAAAACTATACATAAAAGCTTCCTTGACCTCGGTATCGGTATAAAAATAGCCAGTAAGAAGAAGAAGAAGCAAAAAAAGTATAAAATTTGCCAGCAGAATTCATAATACCATAATACCAGTATTATTCTAGCCATAATAACAAACACAAACAGCGCAACCCCCAGCTAGAAAGCCGCTAAAAATATATACTCGCTAAACGATGGAACGCTATCCAAATGGCGGCGATGCTGCGGAGAAATCAACAATCGCCATCGTCCAGCAGCGTTTTAAATCGGACGAAACAGTTCACCTGGTAAGTTGACCCTGGCCAACACTGTGGTGATTAATCGATGCAAGTATTTTCCTGGCATCACATTTCCAATGTGATTCCAAGTTCCCGGTAAATTGATACGTGCTACGTTCTGTCTGTATGCATGTGTGTGTGTATAAACCTTGAGGTCACAAGATAACATTGTGGCAGCGTATTCATGGTTATCTCCGTCAAGGCGATAATATGGTCTGTAACTTCCAGCTAAAGTTAAAAGATAAACAAACTTTAACCATCTGGTTTTTATTTAACTACTAGCAGAAACGGACAGAAAAATTTAAAATTTAAAGAGCAGCATTAAAAATGAAAATGAATAATATCTTTCGCGGGGATACGAACGAAGAAGCTCCCCGCATGACGATATAGTCTTATACCTTATTATACCTATTTTGCGGGCATTGTTTATAGTTATAAACTATCAAAAAAAGAGGGTATTTAAGCCTTCCCTTTTCAAGTCCGACTTTTACGACAGCTAAACTAATTAGGTTGCTTGTCAAATTACACATACATACATATATGGTATCAATATTATTTATTGTGTAATTTATACATTTTTGTTGGGTGTTTTCCATAACAAAGTTTGTCAGTCAGCCTTTTGCTGATTAGGCCTACAACTTGGCATTATATGTGTGCTGCTTAACTACCTTAGCAAGAACTTATTACTTAGTTTTGATTAAAAATTAGGTAACTACCAAACACCTACAAAATTTAGTAATATAATGGGTTTGCTTAACTATCGTACAAAATATTGATCGAAATGCACGTTAAGTTGAATGAGTTACTGTAACTTTTTCTTTTGTAGATCTTCGAGGCATATCAAATCAAGGGACAGGAGCACGTCGAGGGTCTGCTGACGCTGGTGTCCTCATCATCCGGCGGCACATATGCGATCATATCATTCGCCCTCCTGCGCACGCCCTTGACCGCAAGCAATGAGCTGAAAATAAATAAAGTATTTCCGATCAACAAAAGTTTTCAACTGACGACGGGTAGGTGTTACATTGAACAATTTGTGTGTGCACAGTAACTTTGCATATGTTGTAAGATTTGCAGATAGCAAAGGATCCATAACGGAGCAGCAGTTCGATCTGTCAACGGACGATGACAGGCCAAGCAAATACTATTATCATCCAATCAGAACAGAACTGGCGGCGGTCGATTTCAATGAATTCTGTGCAAAAATCAATTCATGCAAGAAGTCCATGTGGGAGGGTGAAATGCCGACGGAGACGACGCTCAACTTTCGCTGGCTGGACGATTATCGTGAGATTGGTGAAGTCAAGCAGGAGCTAAAGAAGCGCGAGAGCCAATATATTGTCTACAAGGATATAACGTATGTGCGCCAAGCATTAGTCGAGTTGTGCCGAAAGGCATCTAACACGCTTTTGTCCGTCATTTCTAGTGTCTACTGCGCCACGTGGAATGTTAATAATCGGCCCTGCTGGGATAACAACAATTCGCTGCGCCCTTGGCTGGCACGCAGCGACAAGGCGCCGGATATTTATGCCATTGGTCTGCAGGAGCTGGACACCACGGCCAAGGCTATGCTCAATGGCAATCAGATGCAAATGTTCGCCGCACAGTGGATGTAAGTGTGCCAGTTTGTAGGACATCTCTCAGTTGCTAAACTCTTGCATCATGTATTTGTAAGTCTAGCATGTCTGGCGAAATTAAATCATTGTCATAGAAATGAGCAGTTCGGCACTATATACATATGTACATAGATATGAAAGAGATATAAGACGGCTTTGCTCGTGCCACGTTTTGTTATATATTAAATAATGATAATTCCATTATGAACTTTCGAAAAGATCTTTGAAAAAAGTCTAATACAATAGTTTTCCACCTATTTTCCACTCTTGTGTTCGATATTTTAAAATAGCCCGTCTTTGTGCTTATAAAAATAAACTACAATAGATAAACTCAATTTTAAATATATATAAATATATGAATTTGTGTAACTAAGCTTTATCCCAATGCTAATTAATCTGTTGTCATCTGGTTTTCCACAGACGCAAGATGGTGGAGAGCGTGCACGAACGTGTGGAGTATGAGGAGCTACAATCGGTGCGCCTATCTGGCATTATGCTGACGATTATTGTGCGCAAGCAGCTGCGTCAACATATACTACGCTGCCGCGTCAATTCGGTGGCACGCGGCATGTTCAATGCGCTGGGCAATAAGGGCGGCGTCGCCGTCAGCCTGCAGCTGAACGAGGCAAACATATGCTTCATCAACTCGCATCTGGCCGCTCACATGAGCTACGTGGCGGAGCGCAATGACGACTACAAAGCCATTGAGGATGGCATGCGCTTTGAGGACAATGGTCTGCAGTTTCGCACCATCAACGATCATGAGTAAGTGCCGCTAAGCAAGGAAGAGCGAGAAGGCCCGACTGGGAGATACCCTATATTAAACCCGATTTTCATTCCTGCAATTGCAGTCACATTTTCTGGCTGGGCGATCTGAACTATCGCATACAGGAGCCGAATGGACAACAGCGTCCAGGACCGTTGAGCGATGCACAAACATTTGAGCTATTGATGCAATACGATCAGCTGCACATGGAGATGTTGCACGAAAGGTGCTTCAAGGGCTATACGGAGGGCGAGATCAAGTTTGCGCCCACTTACAAATACGATGTGGGCACCGATACCTATGATACGGGCGAGAAACAGCGGGCGCCGGCTTTTTGCGATCGTGTGCTGTGGAAGGGCAAGCGGATTGAGCAGGTGGCCTACAATAGCGTCATGGAGATACGACAGAGCGATCACAAGCCCGTCTATGCCATATTCCGGGTGAAGATCAAGACCCGTGACGAGGCCAAGTATAAGCGTGTGCAGGAGGAGGTCCTCAAGGCGGTAGACAAGCGCGAGAATGATAATCAGCCGCAGATAATCGCTGAGCGTACCGTTATCGAATTTGGCCTGGTGCGCTTCAACGAGCCATCGATACGGGACTTTAACGTCTACAACAATTGTCCGCAGCAGGTGGACTTTAAGTTCAAGGTCAAGGACTCGCCGTTGAACGACATCTGCGAGAAATGGCTGCATGTGGATCCGCGCTCGGACAGCCTAATGATTGACTCGGCGCGCAGCATACGCTTAAGAATGATGGTCGATCCCACCTCGATAGCTGGCCTGCTCAAAAAGATCTGCAATACGTCGGGCAAATGCGATTTCGATATACTCATACTGCATGTGCGATCCGGACGGGATATATTCATAACCGTTACGGGTGAGTATCAGCCCAGCTGCTTTGGTCTATCCATGGAGACAATGTGCCGCACAGATCGACCCATCAGCGAGTACAAGCAGGACCAAGTCAAAAAAATGGTAATGAATAAATATTTGATTAAATATATATATATATATATATATTTAAAACTATTTAAACTGTTCATTACTCATTTAACATCACACTTGTTTCTGTAGATTCTTGATATGACGCCCGAGTACCGTGTAACGATGCCACGTGAATTTTTCCTGCTTATCGACTATCTGCACAAGAACGGCGACCAGCTGAAGGGCATTTTCCAGAGCTATGATCGCCGGCAGCCGCTGAGCAGTCAATTCAATGCCGTACGTGACTGGCTGGACACCTGGTCGGAAGATGAGTTTCGTACGTTAGCACGTTTGCCTATACTGTGTAGACGAACTGAGTCATAATTAACAATGTCTGATTTACATTACAGCGGGCACACCCCAAACAGCCGCTGAGGCGCTGCTGCTGTTGCTCGATCTGCCGGAGCAGGCGCTGCTGGAGCCGTTTGTCGAGGATCTGCTGGTCAGCAGAAACAAATCGGAGGCCATGGAGCTAATTGCGCTTCTGAGCGCACCAAAACGCAATGTCTTCATGCATCTGTGCATGTTCCTGCGCGAGGGTATCGAACGCCACGACTACGAGCTGTCCAGTGTCGGTGGGTAGCCAAATGTGGAATACATTAATGTACCTCAACTAATCGACTTCCATTTAATTCCCCCAACTTAGCTACTGTCTTTGGGCGTATACTGTTGCGCAGCAGCAAAAATAACGTCACGATAGACTATTATAATCGTTGCAGTGAGTTCATGCGGCGCTTTATCTACATCGAGAGTTCAGAGACAGTTGCAGGCGGCAATGGTGGTGGACATGGTGGTGCGACCGGTGCCAGTTTACAGACATAAATGCGATTGCGATTGCAATTTGCAGATTGCATTGTGTACATGTATACATACAGTACATATGCATATGTATAATCTATCAGATATGGATGTAAATTAGTTAATTATTTATTTTAACTGTAATTTGGAATGTATTTGCCTAGTTTGTTGATGGTACGCTTACGAGTAGTTCCACTATGGTCTAGCATTTACGTACATATATATTAGATATCTGTTCTTTGTTTTACCTGTTAATTGTTTACCGCACATACTGCACTCATTGTATGTGGTATGTATGCAATTGATCAACATTCAAGCATCCACGCACGTTATTCATATACGTATATAGCGCTTGTCAGCCTATATTGGGCTAAGAATAATAACCGCCTTACGTGTATCATCTATTAATGGAACGAATTTCTTGTATGTGGATTCCATTCGAACGACAAAAAACCACTTGGCTTCAACTTAAGATACACACATACATACTTACATATGCATTTTGTTGTTTTTTGCTCCGATTATTTAGTAAATAAGTACATATTTAGAACAGAAGTAAACACATTATGGCAGTTAAACTACCATTAAATTGCAAATGCATTTTCCTTGTCGCTTATTTTATTCTTCAGCCATTATCAATCAGATAATATTTACAATTGTCGCTCGCAAATTAGAACGCTTCAGTTTCAGAAGTGATTATAATTCGTGAATAATTCGAAATAATCGATGTATATTTAAAATTTATTAATTTCAATAGGTAAAATTCTTGGTTTCAAATATTCTATGTTTAAATGTGCTTATAACCAGAATGATAAAATATTTACAAAATAAATACTTAAAATTCAAGGAAAATTCGGATTCTTATTGTTGGATAGTTTTAAATTTTTGGAAGTTTACATTTCAATGCTGATGTTTCCGTTACTAAGCATTAACTGAAAAAAATAGAAAAACGAAAGCTGACGTTATTTTTGGCCATTTTCATATTTCAAAAAATTTATTTTTCAAAAACCATTTACCATAAATTTGAAAATCGACCTTGTCTGGGAGTTTCTGGTAACTTCTGGAAATAATCAATATACATATGTATATATATATATATATATATATATATATGTGCACGTGGAGGAGCTGTACCGTTTTTATATACATTTGCGCCAAAAATGTGCATGACGTTTACCAACACTTCTGTCGTTATTTTTATCGGCTATTGCATATCGTTTTGAATAGACTCGATACATATTGAAAATTGAAAGCGAACGCAATTAGAATTATAAACAGGCTTATACTGTGCACTCTGCATCACTGGAATAAATGCAACTACAATTGGCAATCAAAAACTGTCGTGAAGGCAGTAAACTGTCGGAGAGTAAGAAATTAAACTAAATTGTTTCATACAATTTATATTTATAGCTAATTGCTGCAGCAGAATAGCAATGTTGTATAACATAGCAATGCCAGATTGTGGAGCCATTGGCGATCTGCGGTCATTTGATAATTATCGAGAAAGAAGGCGATATAAGTGGTGTTCATTCGATAAATACACAATTTATATGCGATACAATCGAAACTGCTCGATTGCTACAAATAGAACACAGTGTGAAGTGAAGCGCTGCCCAACACTGCTACGATACAAGATTTTTCTGCATCGTGACAACAGAAGCGAGAAACGCCAAATTGATTTCGTCCTAAATGAAGCTACCATGTAACAACAGTGACCAGCAGACTGACTACGCAGATTTCAAATAGCAATCTCCTGGAAAATAAGTGTAAAGGCAGCGAGAATCTTTTTGCAGTGTATTATATAAAAAAAACAGCTCGAAATGTCCGACGAGGGCTTAAGAGCGTTGAGGGCATATGCCGCAGAACCATTGGATGTAGAACCCTCTATCTATTCAATGACCGGTAATCCGCTCCATAGCCCCGTCACTCCGGAGAGTCCCTCCGACGAGCTAAGTGCCAATCTGGACACAAGCGGGTCCTCCATCAAAACCGAACCGGATCCCGCGATGAGTACAAGTAGCACTTCATTGGAACAATGTGAAACAGTCGTGGAAACGGAGCCGATGGCGATGCCGCGACCGCATGTTATGGGCGATGATCACAGTCCCGTGTCCGCGGAGGAGGAGGAGGAGAGCAGCAGCACAAGCAGCTCCAGCAATACGGAGCAAAGCGAATCCACAACATCCAGTGACAGCGATGCCACCGATTATGACCACTCTCCCACTACGGTGGTGGATGTCCGTGATATTGTTGGAAATCAGGGAATCGCTGACAATCAGGAAATCGCTGACACTCAGGGAATTGCTGACAATCGGGAAATTGCTGACAATCGGGAAATTGCTGACAATCAGGAACTTGCTGACAATAAGGAAATTGCGGGCAATCAGGAAATGGCTGAAAATCAGGAAATTGTTAATGTTCCGGAACCCTTTATATGTTATATTCCACCTAAGCCTAGAAGATCGGAACCCATTGAAATAATTGCACACGAAATACTAAAGCCAGCGTCGATAATGTTACCCACAATGATGGCTGCGCAGCCGGCAATGCTAATGCATGCGGGGGTGGAACCTGAGGCGGAAGCCTATGCGGAAGCTTATGCCGATGCAGAGGAGGGAACCTATGAGGAGGGAGCCTACGAGGAGGGACATTATGCGGAAGCAGAGGAGGAATCTTATGCGGAAGGAGAGGATGAATCCTATGCGGACTCCTATGCGGACGACTATACAGATGCTGAGCTGCCGCTAACGGAGGTGCCCGAAACGCCCGCATCGCCCACTGATGATGGCGATGATTCCGTCGATCTGCTGCCACTCAATCAGCGTCAACGCTACGTCTTTGATGTGGGGCTGCAACACCAACAACTGCAACATCAAGAATTCCAACAACAACTGCAACAACAAAAACAACTGCACCAACAAATTCAGCAACAACAACTGCAACAACAACAACTGCAAGAGCTGCAACAGCACCAACTTCAACAACTGCAACTATTGCAACAAAAACAGCAACAACAACAACAAATGCAACGACAACAGCAACAACAACCGGAAGAACACTCTCAACAACAGCAGCAGCAAACACAAGAGCGGCCGACGTCACCGTCACTGTTACCGTCGTGTTCGACTCCACGGGATCCGCGAGAAAAGATGAATTTTCTAGCAATGAGCCAATACGAGGCCATCTCCAGCAGCAGCGAGGATGCAGAGAGCAGCAGCAATGACGAGCAGGATGACGACGATGAGGACCGGGGCGAGGAGCCAGATGACGACGATGATGATGACGATGTCATCTTGTTGGACCAGGACGACACATCGATGGATACGGCGACGGCGACGGAAGCAACCGATGCGGAGGATAACGATCTGCCCATGCAGAAGATTGAGATTAATGAAGAAAAAATCTACTATATCCGACGAAACGATGGCACTGTCCATGCCGGCCAGGTGCTCCAGTCCCGCACCACCGACAACTGCATCACACCCAACGAGTATTATGTGCATTATGTGGGCCTCAATCGACGGCTGGATGGCTGGGTGGGGCGACATCGAATCTCGGATAATGCGGATGATTTGGGCGGCATTACTGTGACCAGTCAGCCATCGCCATCAACGCCGCCCAGCGACCAGCCGAGCACCAGCAGCAGCAGCGCCGCCAGCTGCAGTCAGCCATCCAGCAGCAATAGCAGCACAGGCGCCTCCGGTCTGGTGCCTCGTTCCAAGCGGCAGGGCAACAAGGACTACTATCTATCCGCATGCGAGAATAATCGTTACGATTACAGCGACAGAAAGATGACACGCTATCAAAAGCGACGCTACGATGAGATCAATCATGTCCAGAAGAGCCATGCGGAGCTGACCGCCTCGCAAGCGGAACTGGAGAAGGAGCACGAAAAGATAACGAAAATTAAATATATCGATAAGCTGCACTTTGGCAACTATGAAATAGACACCTGGTATTTCAGTCCCTTTCCGGGGGAGTATGGCAAGGCGCGCATCTTGTACGTGTGCGAATATTGCCTTAAATACATGCGACTGGAGAAGAGCTATCGTTATCACCTGTACCAATGCCAGAAGCGACAGCCGCCTGGACGGGAGATCTATCGCAAAGGCACCATTTCCATTTTTGAGGTGAATGGCAAGGAGGAGCCGCTCTACTGCCAGCTGCTCTGCCTGATGGCCAAACTATTTCTGGACCATAAGGGGCTCTTCTTTGACATGGATCCATTCTTTTTCTACGTGCTCTGCGAGATCGACCGGGATGGTAGCCACATTGTCGGCTACTTTTCCAAGGAGAAGGCCTCGATGGATAATAATAATGTCGCTTGCATTTTGGTACTGCCGCCGCATCAGCGCAAGGGTTATGGCAAACTCTTGATTGCCTTCAGCTATGAGCTGTCCCGCAAGGAGGGCGTAATTGGCAGCCCCGAGAAGCCGCTCTCGGATCTGGGACGGCTCAGCTATCGCAGCTATTGGGCCTACACGCTGCTCGAACTGATGAAAGGACGCTGCTCCGCGGAACAGACCACCATCAATGAGCTTAGCGAGGCCAGCGGCATTACCAGCGATGACATCATTTACACCCTACAGTCCATGAAGATGATAAAATACTGGAAGGGCCAGAATGTCATCTGTGTGACGGCCAAAACTATCAACGATCACCTCCAGCTGCCACAATTCAAGAGGCCCAAGCTCACCATCGACATGCGTTTCCTTAACTGGAAGCCTCATGCGCCCCCAGTGCATCCCCCAGGGGAAATGTGGCGCGGTGGTGGTGCTCTGCGGCTGCAATGACAATACCCTTGTAGTAGTGAAACAGAAATGTAAACAATTTTTTTTTGTAACCTTAATTCAGAAAACTTAAATATAGAAATTATATTGATATAGATTTTTTTTTTCCAACATTTATTTATAATTTGTTCTAAGCATGAACTGTAGCAATATCAAGAACAGATGCTTATCTGAATAATTACATAAGTATTTATAGATATATAGTATATAATATATATGTAAATATTTCATAAGTGAATTTTTTTAAAATTTAATTGTAAGCGAAAAAAGAATTAATATATGGGACAAACCATGATCAAAATGGCATTGTTTTTGAAAATCGGTTAATTTTTGACATAGTTATGACTATGGTAAGTTTTGCCCCGCTCCTAAATTCGATTTGCTTGGATAGAATTTGTACTTGCATTTCGAGCAAATCGTGTAACACATTTTAATGTAGTATTAGTTAAGATGCCAATCCACAATCAAAAAGATTTTGCTTTTGAAAAAATCGTTCGTTTTGAAAAACTTATGACTATGGAAAGTGGTTGTTTAAAAACGTATTATGCTGCCCATTCTATTATGCCCACATACAACATTAATTAGCTGGAGCGTATGCGATTTTAATTAAAGGGGCAACCAAATTAACCTTTTTCAATTATTCTAATGCGCATTAATTCATTTGGAAGTGCAGCTGTGTCGAGAGTATGTCAAAAGAATGATTGCACAAAAGGCGTTATTGCCAAGTATCGATATATGACAAAAATATATCGAGCATTGTATCTAGCTTTTATATTCAATATGTACATTTAAATAGAAATACAAATTTATTCAATCGAAGACAGTTCTTGAATTTCCCACCAATAGTGAGCGCTGTTATCGAACGCTGCAGCCCTAGTTTGTCTGCAATCGATAGTACTGGTTAATGTTTTGCGGCCCTAGCTGTGCCGGCTAAATTTTGTTTATTGCTGTTTGGTTTTATGGAAACAAGTGCCTGGAAAAATGGGTCTGCTGTCCGATCCATCGCTATCCACCCATAACAAGCTGGTCGACAATCTGGCCAAGCATGTGCGCAAAGTCTGCTTTGCATTCTACACAGCGGGCGTGGTCTGGTTTTTGTGCCTTGCTTTACCAGAATTCAATCATGGCACTTATTTATCTGAGAACGCCCTGTCGCCAGGTGAGTGAGCGATGTGTTGTCTATAAATATATGTATATATTGTGTATGTGTATGTGAGAGCTTACAATACTATCTTTTCTGATACGAGCACTCTCATGAGGAATAAGCTTCAATCTGGGTGCACACTGTGGGAACAGCCTCCAACAGCTCTCTTTACGAAACAGGCCGAAGGCTACAACTGAGCTGGGTTCCTGATTCATCAGCGCCTCTTCAAGGGCTTGAGCTGGGAGCAATGAGTCGGTGCAGGGATCATTAGACCCAACACCAGAAAGTCCTATTGCAATGGGCACTTCACCTGGCGTTTTTCAATCCGAGATTCATGCCATAGTATTCTGATCCATTGTCGAAATAGGGACTTTGTGAGCTAGCTAGGTGGTTGGTTCATCAGCGCATCTTCAAGGCCATTAAAAACATTCCTGTGGTTTAAGCTGGACCTTCGTTAAATCCACAACGGAGTCACTAATCCCACTAGGGAGTCATTTGGGCTTGGCTCTCTAGAACGCAGATGAGACAAGCCATATAGCTTGTTTGCCCCTCTCTTGCAGATAGCACCTTAAACTCCTGTTTGCAAATCTTACAGGCAATAGCATATCTGCAAAACACGTTCCTCCACAAGAGATTACCTTTCATTTATCACATCGGTTGAGTTTCTCTGGACATAAAAGATGCCTTACAGCCGTAGTGGCGTCACCCTTCTCTGCTGTGAGACTCTCTTATAATTATAATAATAATAATGTATATGTGTGTCTGTGTGTTTGGTTTAAGGTCTGGTGTATCCGGAGATACGCATAGATGCCAATCGATTGGCCCTGCAGCTGCTGGAGGAGTTGCAGCGGGAGCGCAAGGATCATCAGTCGACGACGCCGCACGCTTGGATCTTGTCCAAGTTCAATGAGTTTGGTTTGGAGACGCACACACATAACTTTACGCTGCGCTATCCCTTTGGCGGCGGCAAGGAGTTCCATGGTAAAAATATCTATGGCATATTGCGTGCACCGCGCATTGGTTCGACCGAAGGCATCGTATTCTCGGCACCATATCGTGCGCCCAACTCGGTGCATGTGGAAATAACGCCCAGTGTGCCGCTGCTTTTGGCATTTGCCGATTTCGCGAGGCGTAGGTAGCAATATATAAAGGTTATAGTTTGTCAATTTACATTTGTACTCTTGCAGGCAAAAACTATTGGGCCAAGGATTTAATATTTCTGGTTACCGAGCAGGAGCAGCTGGGCATGCAGGCCTGGCTGGAGGCCTATCATGACGGCGACATATCATTAGACAGCTCCGACTCATATCTGCTGGCTGGAAATCTACCAGCACGCGCCGGCTCGCTGCAAGCTGCTCTAAACATCGAAGTGCAGGATCTGGAAATTGGTTTGTGGCTTCACAAATTGCCAAGGCGTACAAATTATTAACTTGATTTAACGCAGATTATATTGATGTCAAGATTGAGGGACTCAATGGCAAGCTGCCTAACCTGGATATGTTCAATTTGGTGCAGCGCATAATGGCGCGCGAGGGCGTCACCTCCGGCTATAAGCAGACGCCGCGCAAGAAGCGTCGCTCCGGCCTCTCCAACTTTGAGCAGAATCTGCGCCAAATGCTGGCTATGCTAGCGACACAATCATCGGGCGTACCCAATGGTAATCATGGACTCTTTCATCGCTATCGCATCGATGCGCTTACCATATCCGCTGCCAAGCGTATCACCAATTCCAATGTGAAGAGCAATCCCAGCTCATCGGCTGTGCCGCTCCTAAAGGCCATCGAGGGCATTGCGCGCAGTCTCAACAATTTGTTGGAGCGCTTTCATCAGAGCTTCTTTTTCTACGTAATTGTGAACAATGATCGCTATATATCAATTGGCGATTATATGCCGGCTCTGGTGGCACTGGTTGCCTGCAGCTTCATCAAGGCATATCTCACATGGTCCACACTGGATGCAGCGACAGCAGCAACGCCGCAGGAGACGGCTGGTGCCAACGCCGAGACTAAGGCGCTGAAATTAGCCTTGCCATATGACACGGTACTGATCTATTTGGCTGCGGTGCTGCTCGTTGGCTATTTGGGCAATGTGCTGCCGCTGCAGCAATATATTTTGGAGCTGCCATTAAGCGCCGCACCGCTCACCGCGTCCGTACTGATCGCACTCACGCTGATTGGTTTCGTGCTGCCTTTCGTTGTGGTGTTGCCGCCTGGCGGCCTTGAGCTGCTCCACATCAGCCTGCTGCTGATTTACGGTTGCACTCTGATTGTTATTGGCCTGCTTAACTTCTCGCTGGGCTTCTTTGTGGGTGTTCTAACGGCGCCCATGGTCATTACTTTAAATACAAGCACTAAGAACAGTACGCTGCGCAGCCTAGCGCGCGTGTGGACGCTGCTCCTGAATCCGCTGGTGGTCGTCTATATCATTGTGCTCATCATGAGCTTCTATCAGTTTCCCGAACTGACGCTGCAACAGCTGCTGCTACGCGCCGCCACCGCTGCCATGGATGCCGCCACATTTGCGCTTATTGATTCAGTGGTCAGTCATATTCTCCAATCATCACAATACATATTTGTTAATGAGTTTATCCTTTTTGTAGATTTATGGCAACTGGCTTTATTTTGTTATCTGCACCATATTCCTTCCACTTTGGATCATCTGCTGGACACTGGCGCTGGCGAAGCGTCGGGCCAATGAGGTACCTCAGGCTAAGCTGAAAACAAATTGATCTGTCGCTGTTTTATACTTACTGCCATTTTTTGTTTTATGGTAATAAATAAAATACGTATGTTAATCTATACACCAGGTTCATGTCAATCTGGTATTGAATGTTATAATATGTATCATATTTACCGTGTATATATAGTTATAGATCTATGATGTCCTTATCCATACATACATATATATATATATACAGTGCACGCTCGGAAGTTGGAAATTTCACAAAATATAAAGAAATAGCAAATATAATTGCTCGAGTTTATAAAGTCGCTGAGGTACGACAAGTATAGATAGACATATTGTTGTTGAGACTATATACAATTCTGAATAACCCATATATATATATGCTCAAATGTTTGCTAAGTACTTTTTGCCCATTAAAAATTGTAAGTCATTAGTCCATTTGAGTGCATTCACGCCACACACATATACATACATGTTTGTGGCTATGTGTGTGTGTGTGTGTGTGTGTAGATGTGCATATATAATTTGACAAAGTTGATTTATTGCGGTAACTAGCGATAGCACGTATCCACTTTGAAGAGCAGCAGCAGGAGCTCGACTGTAGGATGATGTTGGAAGGAGGGACGGGGAAAGGGAGAGAGAGAGAGAGAGAGGAGGACAGGCTAGTAGAAAGCTGGGCAAACTTTGCTACTATGACACACAACTCAATTTAAAAGTTTCGAGATGCTGGCGTTGCTGCATTGGAGGCGGTAATTAGTTATGAGCCGGTGCCAAAAGAGAGCCCGTTGCCAAAGCAGGAGCTGCAGCCGGAGTTGGAGTTGGAGTTGGGAACAGGTGGTGCTGGCCACGCTGCAATGACGTTCAGTCAATGAGCTTAACAAGAAAAGTTCGTTGTGGCTCACATGAGACAGGTGCAAGCTGCCCCAGTCAACAGCTGCTCAAGGATACCAGTTGATGTTTTCCTACGTGATGAGACTGCCGGTCTCCCTGTTTTAAATTTTCATTTTCTATATATTCCAAAAAACTACAGCTACCTTTCTGTACCCTTTGCAATCAGAGTATGAAACTATATATGTATATAGATCGGTTTTTCTTTGTACAGTGCAACTTAGCATTTTATTTATTGATAATAATCGACATCAGTCAGTTAAGCAGTTGACTCTGTAGGGTCATCCTGTGGCTCAGCTTCAGCTTCAGCTTCGGTGGGCAGCAGATCGTCGTCGATGGCCTCCGTGATGCGTGTGAAATCATCTGGACGCTCCAACTGTATGGGCAAGGCGTTGAGATTGCGCTTCTCGAAGCGTTCCAGAGAGCTCTTGCAGCGCTCCATGATATCATTGAATTCATCGCACTGGAGATTGCCGCTCAAGGTGGCTAAGGTCGTATCCATCGAACGTGCGTTTGCCTCCAGTTCGATCTCCTGCACCAGTGTTATGTCGCGATGATGCTGGGCACAGTAGAGCATGTCCGCCTTGAGGATCTGTGCCTCCATGTGTATTTTGTCGATCAGATTACCGGTCTCCACGTAATCATCCCGCAGCTCCGTGAGCTGACAACGCTCACGCGGCGACGGCGGCGGCGGCGGCGATGGCGACGGCTCAATATCGAAACGGCGCAACTTGCGTTGGGCGGCAGCCATAATGCGACGGGTGCGCTCAGGGCTGGGCTTGGGGCTTGTGATGTCGATAATCAAGCACTGACCGAATCCCGGCTCCTGTGGAATGCGCTCGGCAGTCGCCTCCTTGGTGAACACACTGTTCAGCCGCAGGCGCTGGGCGCGCTCCACAAGTCCACAGATGGCGTCCTCGGTGACCATCTTGACCTGTTCAAAGTTATCGCTCATGGTTTTCTAAATGTTCTGAATGGTAATAATGTTGTGCCTGAGGAATTCGAATTGTGTGTGCTTTTAATGCGCTTGGAATTTAACAGACTACCCTTAACTTATTTGGTAGGTCTTTACTTGTGCTATTTGGCTTTATACAACAGCATGTATATTTCTTTAGATTTTGATTTTGAACAACTGTATTGCTGAGCAATCTTAAGAGCAATGTGAGTTTTACCAGCCAATTGCCCAATGCCATCTAAATCAGTGCTAACTGGATTGTTCTGAATGTGAACAAGCAGGTAAGAGTGCTCTAGTCGAGAGTGTCCGACTAGGAGATGCCCTGAGATCAGCCCTTACATTCATTTATAATACGCTGCAAGCTGCGCGCTTTATGCAATATATTATAAAGATGGCATATAAATGTGGGAGTATGCAAAATCGGAATCCAAAATACATACTTATTGAATTTTGGGGATCGAGGGAAGGTATGCTAAAAGTACAATTTTCTTTAATTCTCCATGCTATGCGAGTGTTTATAATTGGCGCCTCTGGCTCTTATAACTTTCCACTAATAACGCTTTTCTGAAATCAAAATTGATCGATATTATTTGAACAAGACTAGTTATCAATAAAACGAAATAAACTGGATCTGACCAGGACTTACGAGAACTTAGATTGCACACATTTCGATATCTGGGGGATCGGGGCAAGGTATCCTAAAAGTAAAATATTCTTTTCTTCTTTTAATAACTTTCAAGTTATGCCCAAAAAACGCTGGTCTAGAATCGAAATTTATCGATAGCTTTTCAACGGGACGAGATATCGAAAAATGAAATAAACTTGTATTGACCCGGCAATTGGAGAACTTATATTCCAAAGATGAAGTTTCCAGATCTTATAGTCTCTGAGATCCAGACAGATAGACAAACATGGCTAGATTGACTCGGCTATTGATGGTGATCAATAATATATGTATATACTTTCAGATAACATATAAGCCACAAATGTACTAAAAAATATTTTTTCTTTTATATATATATGCATAAGTTTTGCATTGATATGCTTTTATTGTTTATATGTATGTGTGCGTGTTGAAAAAGTAGCCGGTACAGGAGCAGATGCAATTAACGGGATCAAGTCCTCAAGCCGCAGCTACTTTCAGTCCATACTCATTTGCCCCAGCTCACTTGTTCCTGCAGGGACAAAAAGTCGTCTGAGCATGAGCTACTATCGCTATCGGAGTCCGAATCCGTGTCTGATGTCAATGGATCGGTGTCCATGATCAATGCGTGCCCAAATACCAGTGGTATTTTTTTTAGGCCCGTCATGTCCGCTTGGGTGCCTTCCGTCGGCTCAACATCTGGCATCTTGAACGTTCCTAAATACTGGTTTTCATCATTTCGAAAAACATTAAATACAATCAAATATTTACCTTTTAATTTATTTGATTGTTCGCTTGTTGTTACTCGACTGATGTTCAACTGTAAATGAGTGTGGCTCCTACTATTTCGGAAATAAGCAAGGCCAACTTGATTTGAAGTAAAAAAGTGTTGCATAGCGAACAAATATGTCAAAAAGTGTTGCCCCAGTTTACGAGCCAGACTAAATATGAATAAGCTATGCTGATATACATACATATGTTTGTGTGCTATGCTATATACATGTACATATGTATGGGCTTACATAGGAGATGGCTAAATCAGAGAAAAATGACAAATATCGTATACATTGCACAACACAGTGTCGCATTAAATAGCCTTTATTATTTAAGAAAGTCGGTCCAGGAGCTGGTGCATTTTACAAAAACAGAAGAAACGTTCATATGAAATTTGGTTGTCATCGAATCTAGTATTCTAGCGCCTCATCGTATGGGAGATCTTCGTCTGATGAATAGCTAGCGCCTTTATACTCATCCTCGTCCTCGTTCTCGTAAGGGTCCGACTCTGGTTCGCACTCATAATCGCACTCGATGGGCATTTCATTCTTCTGTCGAGGCTTCGTTGTGTTGGCTGTTGTCCCCTTAGGCTTGTACGGCATTTTGAACTTTCCTAACAAAGACGTCGTTTTTTTTCGTTTCAAATATAAAAATACTATTTAATATTTACCTTTTTCTCAAAAATTGAAAACTTGAAATTTTATTAAATTTACTTCTTTCCTTTTGCGCTAAATTTTATTAAATTTACTTTTTTTTTCTTCTGTGCTAGACTGTTTCTCGACGGAAATTGAACTAGAAATACAATTTTCTTTTACTCTTTCGGAGTAAAGTCAAAACGAAAGCAATGCTAACTTGATTCAAAGCAAAAATCTTGTTACTGAGGTTTTCTTTTTGTAGTAATTTGTACTGAGGTAGCTGGGAAAAGAGAAGTTACTACTGTAGAAAAGACAAAGATATTATATAATATTACCTTGAGTAATAATGTTGCATTTGGTATACGCTGTACTTGCAGATTAAAGTATTTCTTACTTAGATTTACAGCAATTATAATACTAGTAAAATCAAATACATATACGGACCGACAGAAGGACTTGCAAGGCTGATTTACGATAGAGAGACAGTAGATTGTGATTGAAAGACTGGTACCGTTACTCGGCTTGAAGCGAAACCGATAATGTGACGTCACATTATATAAGAATACTTCACAATACAAAAGTTCTCATAATCGAATGTATGACATATCCAAGCAATTAAATTCAATTATAAATTATCTTAATATTGAATATTTCTCATGTTTTACAGCTGTAATTGCGAAATTGTCCATAAAGTTGGTTCACTTGCATACAAAGCAAAAGGCGCGCGCACAAAATTTGATAATGTGACGTCACAGTGTCACGAGACCTATGGTCTTTCATCCGTGACAGTGATCTATATATATATATATATATATATATTTATATATATATATACCTTATGGGGTTGGAGATGCTTCCTAATGCCTGTACATATTTTTGCCCAACTGCATTATACCCATCTTTAATGGGTTCAGGGTATAAAAAGGCACCACGTGTGCTTTTGGGTGCCCATTATAATTATTATTAATTACAAAAATAAACAGAACAAATCAGCCAATGGGTCAAATCTCAAGGCACATTGCGGCATCTAGCTCTTATAACTTTCCAGTTATACCTAAAAAACGCTGGTCTCAAACCGAAATTTATCGATTACTGAAAGGAGTATAGTTATCATTAAATCGAAATAAACTTGGTCTGACCAGTGTATACTAGAAATTAGATTGCATACATTTAGTCTCTAGCTCCTAGTCTCTGAGATCGGCGAAAAATAATCAATGAAAAATAAGAAATATCGTAGACTTTGTATGTACTGTGTCGCATTATTTATTTATTTATTTTATTTTTTTTACTATTTTATTATTTAATTATTTAATTATTTTATTATTTATATTTGTGTTTAAAAAGTAGCCGGTACAGGAGCAGGTTCAGCTAACTGGATCCAGTCCTCAAGCCGCAGCTACGTTCCTTTGCAACTGTATTTTGTCGCCCTCTTCCTCTCATTTCTCCTCCTCCTCCTATTACTCTACCTCTCCCTCTTCCAATGCTGGGTCGTAATCATCGTCGTACCTGATGGGTGCTTCGTTCTTCTGTCGAAGCTTCCTTATCTCAGCTGTTGTTCCCTTTGGCTTATTTCGCATCTTCAACTTTCCTAAAATGCGAGTTTAGTCGATTCGAAAAATCAAATACAGCTTTATATTTACCTTTTATCAAAAATTGAAAACTTAAAATTTTAGAACATTTTTTTTTCTTTCCTTTTTTGCTAGACTGCCTCTTGACCGAGATTGAACTAGAAATGAAATGTTCCGTTACACTTTCGGACTCAAGCTACAAGGAAAACAATGAAAACTTGATTCAAAGCACAAATGTTGATACTGAGGTTTTCTTTTTATATACATTTGTGCTGAGAGGTAGACGGGTAAAAAAAAGTTAGATATACAGAAAAGACCAAAAATCGATTAAACGAGAAAGAAAGGCTATCTTCGGTGCACCGAAGGTAGTATACCCTTGCAGATGCATTATATAATGAAACACTCTTGCTTATACAAACAAGTAAGAGTGCTCTAGTCGAGATTGCCCGACTAGGATATACCCTGATCCAAGGTCTTACATTCATTCAAGTTATTTATCGGTATTCATACATTCATACAAACACACACACACACATTCAAACACAAGCAGCTGGCTGCGCGCGTCACGCAATTGCTTTGCTTCTTCTTCTTCCATTGTCCCCAAACTATGTTACATTGAATCGTAAATTACTTCTTTAGTTATTGTCTGAACAAAATGAAATTTGTAGGACACACAAATGGCGTATAAATGTGAAACTATGTAAAATCCGAAGGTCATACCTCTTAATATATGTACGTATTTTTCGATTTCTGGGAGATCGGGGGGAAGCATCCAAAAAGCGAAATATGTTTTACTTTTGTATGCTATAGGAGAATATACATACCAAATTTGGCTATACCTAAAAAACACTAATCTGGAATCTTAATGTATCGATAACTTTTGAACGGGTAGAGATATTGGGTCGGAGATGCTTCCTCATGCCTGTTACATACTTTTGCACAAAACCATTATACCCTTTTTCCCATTTTTAATAGAATCAGGATATAAACAGAATGACAATGCTACCTTTATAATGAATTTTCTTATTTAAATCAATATTTCAGACCGATTGTTCCTATGACAGCTATAAGATACAGATGTCCGATTTTAACCAATAAATAAAATATAAAATATGAATTTATAAAATAATAAAATATATAAAACATAATAAAACTTGCAATTGTTGAGTTTGGTTAAGATAGCTTGTATAACAAAAAAGTTGTTCATGCAATGACTTATTTTTCAACAGATTGTTCCTATAAGATATGGTATTCCGATTTTGATGAAAATTTGTGAGCATGCTAAAATAATGCTAACACTTATATTTGGTAAGTTTGGTCGAGTTATCTCAAAAAACAAATATTTTCAACCGATCATTCCAATGGCAGCTATATGCTATAGTGGTCCGATGCGGCTGATTCCGACATATTATCTGCGTGTGGCAGAAATAAGCATCTGTATTAAGTTTCATCAAGAACAAGTATGCGTAGAAACAGACGGACAGACGGACAAAGGTATATCGACTCGTCTTGTCGTCCCGATCAAGAATATATATACGTTATAGGGTCAGAAATGTTTCCTTATATACGTTGCAAACTTATAAAAATTATAATACCCTCTGCAAGGGTAAAAAAAGGGCACAAAGGCAAACAGTGGGGTACAAATATTTCCGTCTCTTCCTTAGTAAATGAGTTTTCTAATTAACAATTGAATGAGGAAATGAAAGTTCGTATTGAATTACAATATCATATAGCCATCCACGTTGCATGCTATAATATTATTACTAATAATAATCTTCTCTGGAATCTTGCCCATCACTGATTTACAGTCTCTGTAAGACTTAGCTGTCAAGTTTGACAACGAGCAACAAGAAAACTGAAAAATATTGTATACATTGTCACAGTGGCATTAAATAGCCTTTATTAATAATGTAAAAAAAGACGGTCCAGGAGCAGGAGCAAGAGCAGTTTCTAGAAACTGCAGATACTTTCATTTAAAATTTGTTTGTTACCTTCGGAACTAGCAATCGGAACGGAATGTCGTCGTCCGAGTCATCCTCCTCTTCCTCGCCTTCGTCTTCGTCATCATCTTCCTCCTCTTCTTCTTCTTCCTCGTCCTCATCATCTTCATATTCGGGCTCGAAATCAAAATCGTACTTGGTGGGTTCGTTCTTTTGACGAAGCTTCTTTGCGTCTGCTGCTGTCGTTTTCTTAGGCATCTTAAAAAAGGTTTTTTTTTCGTCGTTTCGATACAAATAGTACAGCTTAATATTTACCTTTTCTCAAAAATTGATAACTTTAAATTTTTTTATATTTATGTATTTTTTTTTTCAGTTCTTGACTGTTTCTCGACGGAGATTGAGCTAGATTTGATTTTTCTTTTACTCTTTCGGACTAAAGCCAAAACGAAAGCAATGAAAACTTGATTCAAAGCACAAATGTTGTTACTGAGGTTTTTTTTTTGTATATATTTGTACATAGAAAATACATAGATCTAATCAAAAAGGACAAATAATATTACCGTAAGTAATTATGTTTGCATTTGGTACACGCTATACTTTAAGATTAAAGTATTTCTTAATTAGATTTACAGAAATATAATCGCAAAACAAAATACATATACGCACCGACAGATGGACTTGGATCTATATAGTAATATATAGATAGGTATACAATTGTAGCTACCAAGGACAAGGACAAGGCAGCAAGAGAGCTACGACAAAGTGCAGAAACTCTTTACAAATGTGGTACACTTGGAATGGAAAACCATTTGGCAAGCGTCCTTCATTGCCACACAAAGGACTGCTGGAAGCTGATGAGACGCTCGTCGGACAGCTTGTCAAAATGGGCTAGGATGACTGTAGAAACGATGCAAGCAGCCAAACGCGACAGAATACCATAAACATCCTTTGAAACATGGCAACCAGCTGAGATTTCATGCACTGCCATCAAAGGATACCAACTGTTAAAATTAGCTAATAGAATGTTGAGTGAAGCCAAAGGAATGCGACTTTTTTTATTTGGGTCTTCTTCGACAATTTACTAAATCGTCCTTTTTTTTCTGTTTTGCCAGTTAAATGGAAAACAAACTAGATAAACTAGACAAGTAATTCCTTTAGCAGAGCCATTAAGGATTTGTGTAGCAAGCGAAGCAAACTATTTATGTACCCGGCTGCCGTTTGATTCCTTCACCGGGAGGAGTGCTTAAATTTGTGGCTCTTGTTCAATTCCTTTGTCCTTTCGCAACGCAGTTGTTTACCACATTAAGCCACTGAAACAACTAACAAAACATATACGCACACATACACATACACAGGAGGCAGGAGGCAGGAGGCAGGCGGCAGGAGGAGAACGCGTTGAGGGATGATGGCATCTTTATATCCTTGCGTTGGAGTTGTCAGCTGTTTTATGGCAAAGTTATGACGTGCCTCATTCAGAGGCTTACAGCAGCCCCAAAAAATACGACAACGTTGCCAAGGTGAGGCAGGCGGCCTAGCGGGCAGGATAGCGAGGCCATCGACAGCTACAGCAAGGACCAAGAACCAAGAGCCGAGCGAGCAGCGAGCTGAAGAAAAGAAAACTTTTATGCGACTTTGCTCAGTGTACAGAGGCAACTTTTGCCTTTTATGTCCTTGTCGTTGTCGGCAGCTATCAGTTAGTGTGTGTCAGCTGCTATGTGTGTGTGTGTCGGTGTGCGTGTGTGTGTGTGTGTGTGAGCGCGCTTATGGCGTTTTGTGTGACATTTATTGTTATTTAACTGTGACAAACTTTAAGGATAAGCATGCATAGACTCGTGTAGTCCTGTCTGACTCGACAGCCGGCGCCATGTAAGTCGCCTCCTTGGCGCTGCGAGCTTCACACCCACACACACACACATACACTCCTACTGCCACCTGACAGTTAAATTTGAAAGTCAACATAAAATACACGTATTGCTGCGAAATTGAAATCAAAACTGAATATGAACTGTTGTAATGCTCGGCAATGAAATATTTATGGCATCTACTACAATATGTATTTCGCTGCCGGATTGCGCTAAACTGGCGCCAAGGATAAACGAAACTTTTCTTCTTTACTAAAATATGAAATTTATTACATGTGTGCCCGCTATGCACAAAATTTAATGGCTGCAGCTCTTAAAGTCGCTGAAAGCAGCGACTCTATAGCGAAATATGCCCACAAGTTTATAGATGTTAAGAGCAAAATATTGCAATTTTTGGCCAATTTCAGATTTCTTGGCAAAAGGACTATTGTCATTTCTGCTGTTGACTTTCGAACCCAACGAACAGCTTTCAGCGCAATCGTTTGCCATTCAACTTAATAAGCTCACTTAAACTAATAAACATAAAGACAATTTAAAGGCAGCTAACCGTAAAGAAATGAACGGAAACTCCTTTATCAACTTTATCATGGAGTAGTTCACATTCCGTGGGGCTAATGATTTCCGTAATTCACACCTTGCGGCAAATGGCGGTAAATCAAAGCCATGCCGCTAAATGCAAAATAAAGAGCAACAGCCGTCATAACCCATGCTTCAAACACAGAAGTGGCATTCCTCAGTGAGGGGGTGGGGTGGGGGTTGGTGTGGCAGGTAAGCGAGGCAGAAAGCTAAAAGCTGCTGGCAGCGGATGCGCAGCATTTGAGCATTTGCACATTTCCGGCATTGTTCACTCAGCCCATGCATAATCGATTAACTGCTGCCCCATAAACATGACCGTAAAATGTGCAAATGCGCGGTTGCACCACACTGACTCCGGCTCCGGCTCCGGCTCCAGCGCCGGCTCCGGCTTCGGCGACTGGTTCGACGTTCAGTTGGGTGGCTTACATGCATAAATGCAAATGCTGTGGCAATAGCAATACCAATACATATGCAAATTACACACCCACAACCCACTGCTTAGATAAAAAAAAAAGTTTACAAAAAAAAATATAAAAGCCACAGAATGTTGATAGCTGTGAGACAAAGTTTGACATGTCGGTTTCTGTTCCGGTGTGTGTGTGTGTGTGTGTGTGTGTGTAAATACCGTCATTTCCACAAACGTACTCAGTTACACGCATCCATGAACTAATTGCAATTTAAACCACATCATATCTCATTGTATATTTGAACAGTTGCACAAGTTGAGAGAGAGAGAGAGAGAGATATAATTTGTGCATGGATAGCTGGGAAGCGAGTAAAGTTGAATTGTGGTAACTGTGAACTTTTCGTCTGGTCAACAGAGTAAAGCTAAGCTGTGTGCTTAGCTTTTGTGCAAATACATATATATATACATACATATGTATATGTATATGTATATATATTGTTGCCGTACCAATTAATAGTGGTCAAGAATATTTCGCATAGAAACCAAATGGATTTTAATTAATTAATTTCCATCAGTTTTTTTTATGCATGAGAGCATACTTTGGCATATGTTTATTTAAAGTTAGTTAAATAATCATTTCAAAAAGTAGAGCACATTTCTAAATGTCAACAGCTGACATCATTTTCATCATTGTGGTCAAGGCCTTTGGCCCAAGCATTGGTCCAAACTTTGGCCCCAATAGTTTAAGTTGCATTCACTGACTGAAATTAGAGAGGAAAAAAATCAAGTAAAAACTTTTGACTTGATTTTGGGTTAAATTAATTTTGGTTAAATTTCAATACGTTTTCCTCTCTTGCATTCAAGCTACGAGTTTGGTATGTATGTAAGAATGCTGTTGGAACTTATTCATGGATTTGGCCTAAATGCTGCTGGATGGTTGCCTAGTTGCTTGGTTGGTTGGTTAGTAAGGTGGGTGGCACAGCAGCAACCTCAAGCAAGCGGGGTGCAACATTTTGACGCTCATAACTTCTGGCCGTATGTAGAGGCGAGCGTAAATTGAAAAGTGGCACAGTTGCAGGAGCTGCGAATCTGGAATCGAAGATCCGAAATCTGAGATAAAAGTGTTATGAAGCAGCACTGACAGCAGGCTAGAAGTGGAGGTCGGCGTAGTGCAAAACTTTTAAGTCGCATCTGATGGGAAAGCTGCTTCCACTGCCTCCCCTAACAGGTTGCCACGCAACCCCTCCATCCCCGCGTTTGCCTTGCTATTATGTGTTTTGATGTCTATCAAATGTATGGACATTTTTTTATGAGTTGAATGACAAAATGCATGGACAAAGTTTAGATTAGGTGCTACAGCTTAAGGTCAGCTCAGGATTTTAAGCTTAATGGATTGTTTTTGTGCAGCTTTTCGATGAATGCCAGAAACAGACAAATGGAAAAAGCGCAGAGACAGAGGGAGTATTGAGAAAAAAGAGATTAAAACAGAGTAGAAGGATAAGAAATCAGCTCAACATTCACAGTTGTTAAAAAAACGTAGCATACTTTTTTGGGGTCGCAAATACCTTCAATGCGCTCAACAATTTGTGACAAACTTAAAGCATAGATTCCACTGCAAGGCTAAACAAGAACTGAACATATGTACATATGGTCATCTAAACTACCACATATTACAAGTTACACATGTGCATATATATATATACATATATATGTTTAGAAGCCAAGATACATTTGTGTGCTCGCAGGACTCGGACTCATGTACAATCAGCTTGCGGCTTTTAAAACAAAACCGCAACTATGAAGGGCATTATAATAAGCAACAGCAACAGTAACAGCACCAGCAACAATGTCACCAGCAATAACAAAAACCCACAACAACAACAACGACAAATGACAATGTGGTAAAGTTTGTTTTAGTATTTAACTTGCATATGTTTGTAGCCGATTTCCGGACAAGACTTTGCCGAGAGAGATAGAGAGAGAGAGAGGTAAGAGAGAGAGAGAGTTTTGGCGGAGTCATGTAGATGGGTGGATTTGTAACTGTTAGAGCGGGTAGTACTGCAGCCCTTCCACCATCAACAGAAAAGGCAAGTGAGTGAAGCCATCTGCTGTTATCCATCTGGAAAGTGCCTTTCTATCTGCAGCAGGCAGCAAAATGTTTGTCAAACTGCCAAAATGTCTGCCTGATGGACTGATGGACGGCAGGACAAGAGGACAGCAGGACGACGGGACGACGGGTGGCGCGCACTATGCTCGAAAAGCCGTCAAAGGGATTTGCAATTCACGTACATAAGCAATGACAGGCAACAACCAACAACAGCAACAACAGCAACAACAGCAACAACAACAACAACAGCCAACAATATCAGGCAACAGCCAACAATATCAGGCAACAGCCAACAATATCAGGCAACAGGCATCATTCAGTGGACAGCAGGGCAGCATTGCAGATGCCAAAGCCATCGGGCAACTAGCAATGCAAATGGACTTTATTTATGACTATGCGGAATACGAGTGTGTGTGTGTGTGTGTGCGTGTTGCTGTGTGTATATGTGTTAGCGTGGGTGAACGCTTTAATGGCCACTACACGCACTCTGAAGTATATAAAAAAACGAGTACGAAAGCTACGATTCTGTGTGATCGACTAAACAATACCCTGTAGTCAGTAGTGATCCTTGAACTGAAGTCTTATGCTCAAGAAGTTATATGATGATGGGACAAATGGCAAAGAAAAATCACATCTATTGCATATTGACAATGCTCGACGCATAAACATCCTTTGCTAAGTCTTTAAGTGCTTTAAAATACAGTTCTCTTCAAATATTTGTATAAAACTGCCATATAAAGCAGCTTCTCAAATAACTCTTAAGATTATTATCATAATATGAATATGAGTACCAATAAAATATATAATTAACATTTTTGAAATGCAATTTTTGGGTTAGATATTTAAATTTCGAACTTACCTTAAAATGCGTAAGGTATTTGAAAAACCTGATAAGTCTAGTAACAAAGAGCTAATAGGTAGAAAAAAGAACAGCGTATATACAAACAGGTAAATCCAATTATCTGTAGGGTATCTATGAGTATACCTACAAAATTAAGTCACTCTAGTTTTGATAGTTTCTGAGATAGATGTTTCGATACAGCTGAAGAGGTCAGTTGAACCGAACAGCTGTCTTGGGATGTTCATAGCTTAATGATAATTTTTTTACAGGGTATATAGAACGTATGCGGCTTAGTTTTGTAGACGTACAAAAAAATGCCTAAAAATGGCGACTGTAGCAAGTGATGTAAACAGAACTCATAGCCCCACATTGCAAATGCATGTGACTTTTGTCAGTTGACACTGAAATTGTGCAGCTGCAGGACGAAACTTTTGCACCCAAAACTGTATGTGTATGTGTGTGTGTGTGTATTCACAGTTTGGACTTTGACTGTTGGAGCTTGCGGTTCCAGTTGCGCTCACATCTCTGTGCCGGAAACTCGCAAAAAACTGCAGCTGAATTGAATTTGAATTTCATATGATTTAAATGCGAAAATTGGACATGGCATACCTGGCATACCTGGCCATAGCTTTAAGATGAGCCGTTTGTCGAGCTCCATTTGTAGCACTGCTTTAACTAGGCAAGCTTGTAGCTAATTTATTAGCCATTCGAATTAGTCACAACTCGCTTTTATGGCCTCGGACATGGCCTGGTTAGACGCCTGATTACATTCGCGACTCGCATAACTTGGCCTTGCCACAAATCCGAGAATAACGCACCCCCCCCTCTGCCCACGTAAGAATTGCAAATGAAACCACGCATTATGCTCATACCTCAATCATCCGCCTGATGCAAGTGTCTCACATTCGTAATGCTGTAAGGACGCATTCACATCCACGTCCACATGCACGTCCACGTCCACGTCCACGTCCACGTCCACGTCCATGTTGACGTTCACATGCATGACGGCGCCATTGTTGCCAGTGTCGGAGTCCTTCTGCGTCAGCCCCAGGACAAAGTCCCCATTGGCAATGTGCATGCAAAAACACGTTTCTGATTAGAAATCAACCAAAATGACAGCAGCAAAAGTCATCTTGGTTGCGAAATGCTCTCGTTCCTTTTTATATACGACTATGAAATACCACGTATTCCGCTTGCGGCTTACCCTTTCATTTACATTTTATATAATAAGTCATAATAGTAGTATTAGTGTTAGTGGTTTTTTAAAGTGTATCACTGGAATGCTCTCGAAAATCAACTTTTGATCTTAACTTTCTTGACTGATTTTGCTATCGGCTACCGGAACTTTTTACAAATTGGCCACACAACATTTGCATAAAATCTTTGCAGGCAAGAACAGCTATAGGTTTTTATCTAGGCCGATTACTAACGAGTCCCCCACCTCGCATAAGTAAGCTTATGCTGTGCAAACAAAGGCTAAACATCATTGTTTGAACATTTTTGTGTCCTGATTGCCTGCAGCTGTTCTTAGGTCCTGTACACAAGTATTTATATGCATTATTATCGTTAGCTGGAAAGTGCCCCAGGGCAGCTTAAGATTGTAACGGTAATCATCGGCCTAATAGTTGTTTGGTGACTGTGACGCGGCTGGGAGGGGGTGCGTTAGTGGCGGATGGGGCATTGAGAGTGAGAAATTTATGCAACAGCTTTTGCAGCTGGCATCAAAAAGCTTAATCAACTTGTCCTAAATTGTGCAAAAAATTAAATTTTTACCCTGGCAAATCGCATAATAAATGCGAGAGAGCGAAAGAAATAAAAATTTCAATTTTTGAAATGCAAATGGAATACAAATATTTGCATAAACACGAGCGGAGCTTGCAAAGAGAATGGAAAGCACAGAACCGACCATCTGCCGGTTTGGTTCGGTTGGCTTAGGAATTTTGTAGCAAGGACACAGCATCAAACCGGCACCAAATTAGGGACTGAGCGGTGTGTGTGTGTGTGTGACTACACAATACCCTGTGCATATTCAATTATTTTAATTGCAATTTCGAATATATAAAATAGTGAAAACTTTGACAAAGTAATGGGAGTAGGAAAAGTGGCTTTCATGTCAAAATATTTGTAAAGTTTGACCTTTTTATTTTATTTATTTATTTTATGTCGACTAAGCGCAGTCGACACTGGAAAATGATTTATACAAAGATTTAAATTGAAATATATAGTAAATAAAATTAAAAAATTCAGAAAACAATTTCAAATGATGTAAGCTGTAATTATTTTATTTGTTTATTTGTTTATTCAATGTCGACTAGAAACAGTCAGACAAAGATTTAAAATTGTATAAAAATTAAAAATAAATGTATTTATTGTTATATAATTAACATTAAAATATATAAAAAGGTAAAAAAATAAATATTTAATTATTATTATTATGATCACTATTTCAACACTGTATAAATACAATAAATTCAATAAATTTGTGAGTGAGAAACCAATTTAAAAACGAAGAAATTCGACATGATAAAATCGGTTCAGTTTTGGTAATGTTTTGATGAGAACTTTTCATTATCTCTCTTTTACACTGCCTTGAATAGTGATTGGCTTTTGGTTGAGCCAAATAGTTGAGTCCTTCGAGCGATTCACTCACATTGTTCCAGCTATGTCGATTGATCGCTACAAAATGCCAATTAAATTCGACACCAAAGTGGACGAGGATTGTAATTTGAAAATGCCGGACTCGCCTGACATTGCAGCCGCAGCTGCACTCCATCTCCCTCTTCCATGCCCTCATGCCCCCATGCCCCATCCACTTCATCTCACCTCGCTTCACTTCATCATTACCATTCATAGTCGCTCGAAATGCTGGCAAAGCGGCGCTAATCAATGTCAAAATATGCGGGTCCAGCGGCTGTGTGTTGAACAGGGATTGGGTTTAGGTTCGGGGCGGCAGATGCGGATGCGGTAGCTGCTAGTATTTGGCTGACTGGCTGGCTGGCTGGCTGGTTGCTCGCTCGACTTCAATCAATATGGAAAATAAGAACGTGATTCATATTCAGTACGCGCAACGCTCAACTGAAATGAGCAGCAGCCATTCTAAATGGGGGAGGACACTGAAAAAGGAAATTAAATACAGCGATGGGCTAGTGGGGTGGGCTGCCGGTCTGCACTGCTATGTATTTACCGTAAGGAAATTACGGCTGGCACAGAATGGGCACAAACAAATCGTAAGACTGTCGCATTTTTATTATAAATAGCAATCAGCAAATCATGCATTAAAAAGAAACCGTTCCCAAATCGAATCTTATAAATTCATAGGAAATTTGAGGATTTCAAGCACAAGAAATTATTATTTAATGAGTTGTTGTGATACCCGATAACATTTGTATGCTATTGTGGCTATTTTGTAATAGGTATAATAATATTCATAGTAGTTTGTTATAATATCATTAAAGCTGTTTGAAATTTGTTCAATTTCCTAACAGTAACATATATTTGACTTCTAAGCACATTGCTCTGAACTCCCTAAAAGCCTCGAGTCCTCGATCCTTTAACTTATATATCTGAAATAAACTTTGATTTGACTGCATTTTCAATTAAAGATGATTTCTTACAGTCTTCTCCATATATGGAGAAAACCTATAAATCAGGTAGAGAAAAAGAGCTTAGCTATTAAATGCTAAGATTATTAAATTTTCTGTACAAGTTTTTCATGTATTCTGTGTAGATATACACATACACCCACAAAATAGTTGTATATTTGAATGAAAAAAAGTATGTTTTGCTGAATGTTGCATAATAAATAATTCGATTTGGCCTCCAGTTGGGATTGTGATCCTTAGAGCATAGGCTGTTTGGAGTCTATGCTCATTCTTAGTTTGCCTAATGTCCCATGTCAATCTCAATCTCAATCTCCATCGTCATCTGCATCTTCCATCTTCCATCTTCATCTGTTCAACTCAAACTAAAACTCAAAGTGAAGCGCCGACTCTGGTGCCGAGTATCCATGTCCTGAGTGTATCCTTGGCCGTCTCTTAGTGACAGCCGCGTAGGATTTACCATTTGTATCCAACGCACGTCTCGCTGCCAACAAATCACGCACGTTAACACCTCCAAGGCACAAGGCGAAAATCAGCGACACTCCCTCCATACCTCCATCCCTCCATCCCTCTCTCTCTCTCTCTCTATCTCTCTCTCTTTCTCTCTCTGTCTTTTTGAAACTGGCCAGCAGCGGGTGGGCGGCATGTCTTCAATTGACAGCCGAGTGTCTATGTCAGCGTCTGTCCCACGACTGGGTCCCTCGTCGGTCCCCCGCCGAGTCTCTGGCTCTCTCTTCCAGCCAACACGGTTGAAAGTATTTCGCTGTTCTGTGCTGTTTTCGCCCAACCGCACGTAGCATGCAACGCTTAATTAAGCCACCATTAAACTCTGTCGCATGCGTCTGGCCGACGCCCCAACAATGCAACCTAACCACCATCAGCAACACCATCAACAGCAACAGCAGCAACAGCAGCAACAACAGCAACATCAGCAGTAGCCGTCTCCATCAATACGTGCGTGTGCACATGTGTGGCAACAACAACAACAACAGCAACAAGGGCAGCAATAACCGCAACAACAACAACAAGAACAATTCGTAATTGCATCGCCAACTGATTGATAATATCGGGTTGGCCGCAAATGTGCATATCTGTGGACAGTTGCGTCTCGTCGACGCGACGGCTCCATGTGATTTGTGGTCTGGTTATTCGGTTCGTCCTGGCTCTGTGGTCTCGGCGCCTAGTCCTAGCTCTAGTTCTGGCTCTGGCTCTGGTTCCGGCAGTGTCACTCACTTTAGTTATGGGCTGGGCGCGTATCCTTGCTTGCTTTCAGTATAGAGTGTCACGAACAGTGGGCTACAATTTCAAGCAGGAGCGGTCCAAAGAATTCTGTAAAGTGAAAAAGAATCCGATATAGATCGAAGGAATAAGGGATACATTTCAGTTTTAGGAAACAGCTGGGAATTGGATATAACTAATCCGGAAGATTTCAAATATATATCGGAATAATTTTGAGAAGACTGAAGAAACTAAAACTCGAAATAAGTCAAAATAGATGGGAAGAAATCTTGGAAATTTCGAAACAAACCTGAATGATAAAAGAAATTGCAATAATTCAAAATGCTATCGATTTTAAAGTAACGTTTTAATCCAAAACCCAGAGTGCTTTCAACACTCTCTGACTACCTTTTTCACACACTCCCACCTGCTGTCCAACTTTGCTATGCAAACTTTTTATTCCGCTTCCCGAGTGCATTAGGATTGTGAAAATCAGCACACCTCTCCAAGCTGGTGTCATAGTTCAATCCAATCAGTATAAATTGAATAAAAACTCAACGGACCACATATGTATGTATGTATGTGTGTATGTATGTATATATGGATATGTACTACATAAAATCGAGCATTGAGTTGGCCACAATACAATATACGAATAAGTACTGTTAAACAAAAAGCACTATGCGAACTGAGCAGTGCAGATCGGGATGCCGTTATAAATGTGGCCACAGTGTAAGCCGCAGCCGCAGCCGTAGCCTCACCCGCCCCGCCCCCACTGCCTTCACCCTACTAAGCAGCATCGGCTAACAGCTTGTAAATGCTGAAAGGGAGCATTTGAGTGAGAGCTTCCGGTTTGCTTTTGAGCAGCTTTTAACGAGCTTACGTTTTGTGTACGGGAATAATGATGAGCGAGTGACGTTGCATATTTTAGCTATAAGCAAAAGCGGGCGCGACGAGGCGAACACGGGACAGGACGACAGGAGGTGAGGTGGACATGAGGTGCTTTTCGCAATCAACGCATGACAACTTGCAGGGAGGGAGGGCGGAAGACTAGACATGAAGCTGCTGTCTCTTAATACCCTATAAAAATACAAAATGTAAATGCAGCGGAAGGAAGACCTTTAATAGCATATCACTTGCTATAGGTATTTCTGATCAGTCAGTCTGATTTAGTAAAAATTTGTAGTACTTCCTGCTTTACAACTAAAATCTGAAAAATATTACGTATACGTAAAATTCAGCATTTCATCAATCTAGTATGAAACGAGTGTACTATAAGTGTATTTTGGGATATACCAAAGGAAGGTATTCCTATGTCGATCATTTGTGATTTAGTTAAAATTTGTACTTTACAACTAAAATCTGAAAAATATTACGTATACGTAAAATTCAGCATTTCATCAATCTATTATGAAACGAGTGTACTATAAGTGTATTTTGGGATATACCAAAGCAAGGCTAAAATTTGTAATACTTTCTACTTTACAACTAAAATCTGAAAAATATTACGTATACGTAAAATTCAGCATTTAATCAATCTATCATGAAACGAGTGTACTGAATGTGTATTTTGGGATATACCAAAGCAGGGTATTCCTATGTCGATCATTTGTGATTAGATTATAGTTTCTTGTTATTGTGCTCCTTTGTAAGCCTCTCTATGAGCTAGTACTTTGGCGTAATTAATACTTGGACACAGGATATCTGCTTGTCAAACTCAATCGAATAGGGCATATCTGTTGTTGGGTATCTAAGACTGTATATTTGAGTTGTAAATTTCTGAACACAGGGTAACTTCTCAGCTAACGCATCTTGACTTATTGTTGGTTTTCTTTCAATAACCTGATTTACATACTTATAATGCTGGAATACTTTAGTACCCATTACAGGGTATCGGCACGCTGCGCACACTCGACTTGACTCAACTGCCGCTTCCGTATTGCTTTTGTGCTGACTATTTGTTTTCCTCTGTTAGGCGGCAACACATTGTCTGCCAACTTGAAAAGTGTTTTGTTTCTTTTAGACTGAACTTTAACGGTTACCGTTACTGTTACCAGCACCGTTACCTTAACATTTAGCTTTAGCTTTGGCTTAACCGTTAGCCAGCTAAAAGGGCAGCAATCGCCGCTGGCGTTTCATAAGTTCTGCACTCGGCTTGTCTGCTTTGTGCTGCGGTTTGTGGTCGCCCCTGCAAGCGGCAGAGGGGGCGGGTCAGCGAAAAGTTCAAGTGAAACATACTAATAAAATGGCCAATTTAGTTGCTGCAGCTGCGCCCCTGTGTAAGCCAAATTGAAAAGTTGCTACTAAAACAGCAGCCGCTGGCATTCGGCCCAAACGCTGAGCCATGTTGCTTGGTCTGATAAAATAATACCAAACATAACTGCCATATTAATTGTTTCGTATACCCTGTAGGCACACAAGTAATGGGCATAAAGTGGTTTAATCAAGTTGCAACTTGGCCCATAGCAGTTGTCTATAAATTAAAAAGCTGAACGTTTGAAATTTGGTGCCCATAAATTATTATTATATTAAGATAGAGTGCTGAAACTTGGTACTGTGGTATGCAAATATGCCTTCTATAGATATTTCAAATAATAACAATAGCTTTCCCATAAATTCAATGGTATTTGTAGGAATCATTGAGTTTATGATATTATATAATGGATACTGTTATCACTAATTTATAAAAATATATATTATATTTTATTATGAAATATTATTATATTATTGCATGTATAACTTAAGTAAGGGTGTTTACCAGTCGCATACCTTCGCCTGCAAATTGTATTTCTATTTTTTCCCCAGTGTTTTGCTTATTCTTTTTTAGCCGCTGGCATTCAATTAAACGGCGCACTTCTCCGGCTATTAGTACGTAAATACTCCGTGCATAACAAATGCTGGCAGCCATTTTGAGTTCGCCGGCTGCTGTACCTAATTAAATGCCGCGCCTCAAGTGTAGCGCACAAACTTTTTAATTGTTTTGCACGCAAGATGGCGCCACCAGCGCGCTTCAGCGCTGGACAACAATGGACTACGCTTCTATCGTACTACAGCTGCATACATACTTATATAAGTAGAAATTGCATGGCAACAGCATGCGGACTATGACTATGGAGAAGTATCACACAAAAGCAGCGCTGCGTTTATTGTTATTGCTCCGGCTGCTGCTGCTGCTTCTGCTATTGCTGTGTCTGCGTATAAGAAAAGATACATTTTATGCGCGCAAAAGTAGGCAACGATTTTATTTTTTTTTAAACGAGAGTGGCAGCTACGATTATGATTCTTGGAGTTTTCTTACAAAAAGCCAAAAATGTTTGCGATTTCACAATACGATCTGTTGTCATGTTTGATACTAAAGGTTGCAAAGACTTTTTGAAGTTCTCGAGGCACGAAGAGAATATGTCAGAGCTGTCATAACTGTAAAATCCTTGAATTTATATAAATCTTTTCGTATATTTTCCATAATTTTCGTAAAAGGAAATCACATTACTACAACTGTAATTTTTTTAAAATTTTTTTTACAAACTAATTTCCATATGCTGTATATGACACATTTTAAAAAGTTATATTAAATGCTGAAACCTCTCTCAGAAAGTTGAACTATAAATTTGCATCAAGGCTATAAGTTAAATAATTTCATTAGTTTTTTGGCAGCATTTTTGGACGTCCGAAACTTTTTCCTAAGTGATCTGGTAACACGAAGTTATATGATAAGTGCATCAAGTTGGCAGCGTCAGAAAATTGTATGAATTGAACGCTTTCTGTGTAGTTCGAATGCATGAAATTTAAACTTTGGCTATAAAGCCAACAACGATTTGGGCCAAGTTTATTGCAACTATAAATATACTGGCCTGCAAGCTTGGGCATCGGGCTGAGTTTAAGACAAGCCAGGAGACAAACACACACACACACACACACAAACACACTTAACAATACGAGTGGATACATAAGTAAATACATGGGGCATTGGGTTTGGGTTTGGGTTTGGGCTAGGGATTGGGATTGGTATGGGAATAAAGATAGGAAAAGCGTTGCGATTCTTGTTGTGCTCGAGCTGGTCACAATGCTGTGTCTGTCTCTGTGTGTGTGTGTGTGTGTGTGTGTGTGTGTGTGGCATGTGGCATGTGGCATGTGGCATTTACTGGCGTTGCGATGATATCTGTGAAAGCGGGCAGCTTCGTTCAGCTTGGTTTCAGCACACTCGTTGCGGCTTTGGACTTGGTTTATTGTCAATGTCCTTTGTGTGTGGCGCACACAAAAAGGACATCCGAGCGCAGCATTTGTTAATATCGCTGGCTTAACTAAGTGCCAATGCCTTTTATGTGATTTTCGGCGTATCCTGCCACAACCTTCACGTTGTCCTTACAAGATTTCTCTGCCCTCCAACATGTTGCAATGGCACTAAAAGCGTATTTCGTATACTCGTTTCCTCCAACTTGTGCAGGTGTCTGTGTGTGTGTGTGTGGTTTTGTGCTTGAGGTCATCTAGTATTAGTGGAACCTTATTTAAGTATGACCATATATGGTTTAGCTACTGCAGCACATTCGTTAACTACTTCGCTTTGTATCGTGGCTTTAGCTGGCTTCAACATTGTATCTTATATCGAATTCAATAAAAGCACACACACTGGCACACGCACACACACACACACACACATACACACACAGACTCGCAAATAGTTGAACGCGTCCACGTGCTGCCACGCCCATTTCAGCGCCTCAGCAGCATACATAGTAAATTGCTTGTCTGGCATTTAATTTGATCTGTTGTTTGATTGTGTGCGTTTCACTTTAATTGAATTTTATGATGATAAACACACACACACACAGACACATACATACACACTGGATAGATAATGGCCAGAGAGCTGGCAGGATATCATGGGCATGAGTATTGAACGGCATGGCAACTTCCCCCCATCCTGACCATGTACAAAAGCATTTCGGACATAAAGTCTGACACTTCAAAGTACAACCAAGTAAAACTATGGAAATATGTGCGAATATCTAGTTTTAAAGCACAAATTGCATTTCTTATAGCACATGGGAATTTTATGCAATTAAAGTCAAACAATGATTAGCAATTGTTTGCAAATTAAGCTTATTACCATACAAATGAAATAAACAAAGCCAACGGAAATAAATAGATGAATAAATAAATCATTGTATATCGAAGGTCCTGTTTTTAACACTGTTTTACTCAAATGAGGCACAAACAAAAGTTTTATATATATTTAAATCTGGTACAGTTGAATTCTGTGTGCTTGTTAAAAAATTCAAAAAAAATGTATCTCATGGTTTTTCGCTTTTGTCCTTCACTACTGATTATCCATGCTTAATTTACACACTCCCTCAACATCCATTTGATATTCAGCACATTTTGATTGAAACAAAATCAGCTTCTGGTATAGGAGTAAATCTCATATTTTTTTGTCCGCTCACTAATTACAGAATTGATTTACGCGCTTGTGTACCGATAATCAGATTTTCAAGCGTATCATGTTGCATATATGTATATATATATATATGTGTATATATGCGTGTGTATTATTTGTATTTCAATTTTCTATATGGCCAACAAACTGTGTGCAGCATCAAAATCATAACCGCAACTAAATGAATGTAACATTCACCGCACACCGAAATTCAAAATTGTCGACGCCGCACTCTGTGGCACGGTGGCAGGGGCAGGAGCAGGAACAACGGACGTGTTGTGTCAATGACATTGTTGGAACATTATCAAATTTCAACGGGATTGCATTATTAATAAAACAATGTGATAAATAATAAATGTGAAACAAAGCGACGAAATTCCCCCTAGGGACAAAATAAAGATACAAAATGCAAACTACTATAAAACTAGCACCGCAACGGCAAAACAGCTAACAAAATGAGATTCCCTTTTTAAAAACTGGCTAAACATTTGATGTAACAACGGTGCAAAGTGCTTCCCAACGGCTAAGCACGGTTTAGGCCAATTTAAAACATTCGCTATTTTACCTATGGAAAGTTGCCATCAAACATGGGTTTATGTGCATAAAATAAAATGTTTTCAGCTTAAAAAATAATTATTTTACCAACAAAATATAAATTATATCAAATTAATATCAAAATCAAAATTAACTTTAGTCAGATTATTATTTTAAAACTTTTGCTAATTTTATTTCTGAATTAAAAATATTTGAGCTGCTAGTACAGCAACTTTTCAGTCCACCCTCGCTCAAAAATTTTGTTCTATGACACAACTTTTGCTATATGTGGACTGCTTAATAATTTGCACAGCCACAAAGAGCATAGTGATGTTTACTTGGTCAGATCTTAGTTATATATTCCATTAATTTATTATTTGCCTGTTTACCTGTTTGGTTGCTTATATATAGCATTACGGTACTTTGAATTCGCCACTCAAGATGCGACCGTCTGTCTGATTTGAGAATTTTTCTTTAAATATTTTATGCCATAATTATAAGCTTCAAATCTTTTCAAAGTTGTTATTATTATTAGATTATATATAAGGTATATTTTACCGCCCTTCAAAGTAGTTGGCAACTGATTAATTAAATAAATCAATACTTTTGCTATAAGAATATGCTTGTTCTGTTTTCTATTTAAAGTTTCCAAACAGCGCAACTAAAATGTTATTTTGCCTGCACATTTCGGCGGTCTCCTTGAACTAATTTAACTAAAAGGGCAAATGGAGCACAATTGGCCGCATCGTTGTCCTTGCAAATGTATTTATCCTTCAGCACTTGACTGTAAGTAAATAGACCCCACTAAGTCGGTGTGTGTGTGTGTGTGTGTGTGTGAGTGTATGTGTGCGTGTTGTCTCTTCCATTGTGTGTATGTATATGTGTGTTTGTGTGACAATAACAATGCCATTATTCTTCGAGGCTTTTGCCGCAATTTGAAATGGGGCTTTGCTGGCGGTTTGCCGCCTCTCTGCCCATCTGCCAGTTCGCCTCTCTGACTATCCGTTACTTACATTAAAGCGATTGCGGCGAATTCCCACGGCCACCAAGTGGATTCAGTCGGAATGAGGCAATAAAACAGGCCTTAGGCAACCAAGGAACACCAAGCTCGATCCAAGTGAAGATCTTTTGTATTAAATGGGAGCACTTTTAATGTTGATGATTAGAGAAGGGAATTTTCGAAGAACTGTTATACAGTCATCAGTTCTCATGCATGTTCTTAATGAACTGTTATATGATTCATAGCAGATAAGAAACGGTATACAACTAGTGCACAAATATTTTCTTAAAGTACTGTTAAGCATTGATAACTGTATTTGTTGGGTAGTAACTGATTATCTAGTCACCCGAGAGTCCAAATTTAATTTGACAAATAATTATTTTCTCTTATAAAGCCTTTAATAAAGAGTTTTAGAAAAGCTTTATACCTGCATTACGCATACGCCAGGTGGGCTTTCTGAAATAGAAGCCATTTAAACTGGAAAGTGTATGTTTCCGTTTGCAACCATTAAGATTGTAATCCAACGATGCAGTTTGCGAGTTTCATTTCTAGAGTTTTCGCATAAATAAACAACATAACTGAGGACATATAATAAAGTATATTATTTTGACAGCAAATGCATAATATTTGGATGCAATATGGGCAAGAAAGAACAGCAAGCCAAAGACTACAGTTGAGAGCTGAGGGAAATTATTTAACATTAATTAACTACACATTCATTCATTATAATTAATATTATCTGGCAGTCAGATGTATTCAAACAAAACAAAAATTAAAAAAAAACAAGTAAGAGTGCTCTAGTGGAGAGTGCCCGACTAGGAGATACACTGAACCCAGTTTTTCATTCATAATTGTTTATCTGCATTCATACATATAAACACATACACACACATACAAACACACGCTGCTAGCTACACGCTTCATGCAATAGCTTTGTGTATTGTCCAATCGTAATGAAATTTGCGGGACATAAGGATGGCATGCCCAAAAAATACTGGTCTGGAATCAAAATTTATCGATTTCTTTTAAACGGGATGAGATATCGAGAAAAAAAATGATAAATTTGCATTGTTCTGCCACTACGAAAATTTATTTTTCAAACATGAAGTCTCTAGCTTATCTAGCCTCTGAGCCTTATGGGGTCAGAAATGTTTCCTTCTATGCGTTGCAAACTTCTGGCCCTCTGCAAGGGTGTAATTATTACTAATAATAATCTTGTTTGGAAACTTGCCCATCACTGATTTACAGTCTCTGTAAGACTTAGCTGTCAAGTTTGACAACGAGCCACAAGAAAACTGAAAAATATTGTATACATTGTCACAGTGGCATTAAATAGCCTTTATTAATAATGTAAAAAAAGATGGTCCAGGAGCAGGAGCAAGAGCAGTTCCTAGAAACTGCAGATACTTTCATTTAAAATTTGTTTGTTACCTTCGGAACTAGCAATCGGAACGGAATGTCGTCGTCCGAGTCATCCTCCTCTTCCTCGCCTTCGTCTTCGTCGTCATCATCTTCCTCCTCTTCTTCTTCTTCTTCTTCCTCGTCCTCATCATCTTCATAATCGGGCTCGAAATCAAAATCGTACTTGGTGGGTTCGTTCTTTTGACGAAGCTTCTTTGCGTCTGCTGCTGTCGTTTTCTTAGGCATCTTAAAAAAGGTTTTTTTTCGTCGTTTCGATACAAATAGTACAGCTTAATATTTACCTTTTCTCAAAAATTGATAACTTTAAATTTTTTTATATTTATTTTTATTTTTCTTTAGTTCTAGACTGTTTCTCGAAGGAGAATGAGCTAGAATTGAATTTTTCTTTAACTCTTTCGGACTAAAGCCAAAACGAAAGCAATGAAAACTTGATTCAAAGCACAAAACTGAGGTTTTCTTTCATGAAGAGCGCTTATACGATTGGACATTATTTCAACCTCATGCTTATAAATATTATATTTAATAAGAGATGTCTATTATAATTGTATTATACCAAAATGTCCAAGGATGGTTAAATAAAATATAAAACTTTTAAATCTAGTCATAAATGATGGAAAAATATAGCTGCTTTGAAATTTAACAAATAAGAGTGCTCTAAGCGAGAGTGCCCGACTAGGATATACCCTGAGCCCAGGTCTTACATTCATTCATAATTATGTATCTGCATTCATTCATAGAAACACACACACACATACAAACACACAATTACTTTGCATCTTCTCCTTCCATTGGTCCCAACCTATGTTAAATTGAATCGTAAATAACTTCTTTGTTTATTGTCCGATCATAATGAACATAAAGATGGCATATAATTGTGTGAACATGTCAAATCCGAAGGTCGTACCTCCAAAAATACGTATTATACCCTTTTTCCTATTTTTAATGGGCTCATGGTATAAAAGATGGATACAATTAAGATGGCATATAAGCAAAAATAAGATGTTTTATCCATGTAACGATGCATAATATAATTTTTAGTTGTTTCGTGTCACGGGACAAAGCACAACACGTGCCCAGGAAAACCTGGAAGGCATACCTGCAACGCACTTAAGGCTTATATGATGCCTTATATAGCGCTGCTGTCCGTTTATATTCTTAATAAAACATTTTATTTAACGCCAAATGATTCTCATTTGTTGAACGCGTGTCCCCATCTGTATGTCTGTTTGTCTGTTTGTCTGTCTGCCCGTCTGTCTGTTTGTTTGTCTCTCTGTTTGCCTGTTTTCATGTCGGTTGTTGTGTCAGCTGCATTTAATTTGCTGCCCAAGTTGACTGTAAAAACGCGTCGTTGGCGACTCGAATAAAAGTGAAATAAAAATGTTGCCCAGCCCCACTTGGAATACATTTGCCGCGTGCCCGTCACTCACAAGTAATTTAACACTCACCCACACACACACACGCACGCACAGCAAGGATTAACAGTAAACAGGAGAAATTACAGTTTTAAGCATATGAATTTAATGCAAGCGACATGTGAACAAGGCCAAATACTATAATGCCACAGCTCTTTAAAGTAAAGCGCTCTTTAACACCCATCACAGGACCAGGCAAGCCGGTAGGCAAAGTTGCGTGTGGTGGGCGATGGGGAGGAGGGATTGATATTGCGGCCTGCTGTGCAGTGCTGCGAATGGCAAAAGCTTCCGTTGGTTATCCAGAAAACTGTTCGCCGATGACAGCAATTGCCCCGGCCAGGACCAAGCGTCAACGCTTCATTGGATTTTAGGCAATCATAAGTAGGACGTCGCCTCCTGTCTGTCCAGCTATCTCCCTGCCGTCTCTCTGCCACCCTCTCCCTCTGTCTCTGTCTCTGCCTCTCTCTCTCACTCGCTGTCTCTGTCTATCGTGCTATCTGCTGTCTGTTGACTGTAACTGCCACAGCGACTGGTCTCATCGCTGCCCTTTTCGCTAAAAGGGAAATGCTCCACAAAAAGTGGATTGCCTGCGGCAAACGAGGCTACAGCGGGTCGACAGCGGGTGCAACGGAATGGATAACGGCCACCGGAAAGCAATGTTAGCGTTGGCAGAGCTTTCAACTGCAGACTCGGCCCGACTCTGTGTGCGTCCAGTGGTTGAAATTTTTATGGCTGGCAGCCCAGCCGCCCAACCGTCCAACCCTCCGACCCTCCGACCGTTCCGACCGCTCCAACCAGCCCAAAGGACGTCACTTCGTTCCCTTTGATGCATGCTAAGCACTTGAAACAGAACATTTGAGATATGTACAAAGCATCCATACAATATTTATGCATACTTGTCTCACTGCTGTAGTTCTCGACCGAGTGCCGTTCATATCCTGCAGCCAATTTATACAAAATACCCATATAACAGTCGAAAGGGACAACAATATGGTTTTTTAGCTCAACCTCTTATTTAATTCGAGTAGTCTGCCCTTTAACCACAACGGAATTATAGGCGCAAGAAACATGTAATTAAAGCTTTAATGAGCTTTACAGCTCGATCCCTTGCCCACAAAATAACGAGATTGTTGTAATTACATTTATAGTTTTCTTGAATGGGATTTTATTCATATTGAATTATTTATTTGGTTTATATTTATACTATTTACGCATACGCATACATATATTTCTATTTGCCTTTACCGTTGAACGCCGGACGTAACTGCGCTTTTTTTTTTCCTTTGACATCAATATTAGCAAACTGATTATCGGCCCAAGCCCACACACAAGGCTTGATATACCTTAATTGTTTTTCTTTTTCTTTTTTACTTTTCCTTTTTCTTTTTCTTTTTACTTTTTGCTCTTTTCTTTTGTGAGTACGTAATTTTCTAGATCAAGTGTCGCTTGAAGTACTTGCTTTTGGTTTTTGTGTACTGGGGGGTGTTGTGTGCGTTTTATTTCCATTAATTTGTTTTTCTTCGTTTTTTGTTGTTGTTGTTCATTTTTCTTAATTTTAAGTATGTTTCAATCGTTTGTCAAATAAGCTGTTCTGCTGCTCCACATTTGAATTCTAAAAACTATGCAAAACTTTGCAATCCAAACTTACATACATATGCATATTTTTGTATTTGTATATATATATATATAGATTCATATTCACTATTTGGATAAAAAAAAAAAAATACACACAAACTTTTACATTGATGTTTATGTGCAAATTTATTCATATTTGACGAGGCCTGTTTCGCATTTCGTGATGTCGAATAATACTTATGTTTAATACTTGTTGTTTATGGATCATATACTGTCATTTCAATTATATTATAATGTGCACAAAACCATAAATATTCCAGATGAAAATCAAACAAATATTTACTTTTGACTCGATTGAGATTGAGTGTGCCTGGGAAGGTACAGAAGGTAGTGAAGGTAGTGAAGGAAAACGAAATTTGAAACAGACTCTCTTCATGACTTGCATTTTATGTGTGTGTTTGTGTGTGTGTGTGTGTGTGTATACGACGAGTAGCTCTGTAAACATTTTAGTAGTATTTATCATACTTTAGATTTGGCCTTTGGTATGCGCACACCTTTCCTCCCCTCGCTCTACACTTGCGGCTTTTTTACTTATTTTCTTTACTTTTTCTACCATTTACTTTGACAGACTTCTGCCTGTGTCTCCATTTTACTCTGTCACTGTTAACGCGCGCGTGTGTGTGTGTGTGTGTGGGTGTGTGTGGGTGTGATAATACTTTGTGGTTTGTGCTGCAAAGAATTGACATATTTGGTGCTCCCAACTGGAACCTTCTGCTGCCACTCTACTCTGAAGTGCTTCGAGTTTTCTTTTGGCTGCTTTGCGTTTCCGCTTGGCGTTGACTAACAGCTTGAGTTTCCGGTGGGTGGTGGGTGGTGGCTGGTGGCTGGGGTATGTGGTATGGGGGCATTGCCAAGTTTTACAAACTTTGGCCAAAATGTGGATATGGTTGATGCTGATGATGATGCTGCTGCTGCTGCTGCTGTTGGTATGTGGCGTATGTGATTGCTGACTGAATCAGGCAACGACAGCAACTGATTCAATTTGCTGGCTGGCAATGCAGCTTTGACATCTATTTTTTTTTTGCGCACACCAATTACACTGCAGGGGTGTTCTATGAATGGGTAGGGTATCTGTCTGTCTGTCTGTGTGTGTGTGTGTGGGGGGGTATAGGGGGTGTGGTTGACTGTCGGAAGTGTGTTAACTGTAAGAGGCGCTTCAGTTACAGTTGTGTTGCGTTTTTAGCCCAAGATCTTCTTGAAATAGCTAACGGCTTCCGGCTTTGTTAGCGAACGCCGTCGATTTGGTTTGAATGGCGCCTCAGTTTCCTCCTGCAGGAAGTTGTGCCGAGTTGTTGAGGCGCTCGTTAGCTCCAGCTCATCGTCATCCTCGGCCTCACTCTCGCTCTCCAGCTGCATCTTTGCATCGGCCGCCTTTGTTGCTGCTGCTGCTGCGTTTGCTGCGGTTGCATTTGAACGGTTTTCATTAGCTTTTGGTTGTTTTGTTGCGGTTGCTGCCAACAGTTGTGGTGCCTCTGTAGACAATACGATTCCAGCTGCTCCGGCTGCTCCTGCTGCTCCTGCTGCTTCTACAGTTGTTGTCGGGGCTGCCGTTGTTGAGGTTGCTGCTGCTGCCGCAGAGAAAGCTGTTGCTGCTGTTGTCGTTGCCTTTGTTTCCTTTGTTGCTGCGGTGGTTATTGCCATGCCTGCAATGCTTGTTGGCTTCACTGCTGCGACTGGTCCAGCTGTTGCTGTTGCCGTCACGTCAACAGCAGCAGCAACATTTTGACGACCCGCCATGTATGTGAACTGCTCGGTTGTTATTGTAGTTGCAGCTGTAGTTGTTGCCAGTGGAACGGTGGTGGTAACATGCTCTGCCTTATGCTCCACATGCTGCACGTGTTCCCCATGCTCCCCATGCTCGCCGTGCTCACCGTGCTCACCGTGCTTGGCTGGTGGCACATAGTGTGATTTGACCAGCAGCATTGGTGGTATGAAATGTGAATTGTCCGCCGTTTCCTTGACATGTGGATGCGACATTTCATCGCGCGTCTGCTGCACCGGATGTATGGGATGTGCAATGCTCACCGTCGATGTTCCCATCGGCATCGCGGCTGTGGTCGGTGCCGGTATGTTGCTGCTGATGCTGCTGATGCTGCTGCTGCTGTGGCCAGTGTTGCTGTCGTCGTTATTGGAAGTGTTGCCGGTTGCGGCAACAACTGTTGTATCTGTATCCGTTTCCACTTCCGGTGCTGCTGCTGCTGCTGCCGCAGTTGTTATCTTAATGTTCATTTCGGTTGTTGTTGCTGCGCGCACTGTTGTTGATGTTATTGTTGTTGTTACTGTTGCTGGTGCGCTTGTTGTAGTTATTGCTGGCGCGGCAGAGCTTTGGATTGCTGTGGCTCTCGGTGCTGTTGTTGTTGTGGGTGCTACAGTTGTTGTTGCTGCCATGGTTGTTGCTGCTGCAACTGTTGTTGTTGGGGGCGCGACAGTTGTTGCTGGTGCTGCTGTTGTTGTTGTTGTTGGTGCTGATGTTGCTGGCTCTTGTGTAGTTGTTGCTGCTGCTGCAGTTGCTGGAGCTCTGGTTGTTGTTGCTGGTGCTGCTGTTGATGTTGCTGCTGCTGCTGCTGCTTCGGTTGCTTCGGCTTCGGCTGCTGCTGTTGCCTCAATAATGGGCTGCATTGTCCTCAGATCCTGCTGCAATAGTTTCTTTCTGTGCGGCAGCGCCTCAAAGATTTCATTGGAGACATCGCTCTCCCGATCCTCGGTCAGCTGCTCATCGCTCATCGGCGGCTGATCGCCCATCATCATGTCCAAATGGGAGATTGGCTTCGGAGTTGGCTTGCGCTGCTCCTGCTGCTGCTGTGTCAGCAGCTTCTTGGCGTACTCATCCTGGATGTTCACCTTCTTGGCCGACTTCTTGACGGGCATGGGCACCTGGTCGGGAATCTGATAGCGACGCATTGGCATTGGCACTGGTGCATCCGCCATCATTAGGCTGTCCAGGCTGAAGCGTTCGATGGGTGCTGGCGCCGCTGTTGCCACAGTGGCGACCTCAATCTTAATGGCACTCGCACCATAGTTGGGCACCATGGGCAGCATCTCGATGTCGTTGTTCTCATTGTTGTCGGTCGGCATGTTGTTGATGATCTGCAGCGACTTGAAGTGCGAGTTGGTGATGTCGTTGATCCGCTGTGCCTCCAAGCGCTCCTTGGGACAGATGAGCTCACGTATGGCCCGTGCGCGATCCTGCAAAGAGTGTTGAGATTTGGCAACAGGATTAAACTGCTGCACTGCAGCAATGCCCCGCCCCCGACTTACCTCCTTGCCCTTGCAGGTGTGTCGCAACAGACCCTCCTCCTGACAGTTGCGTATCAGTTCAATACTTGCCGTATCCGCCATATACTGCATAGTCAGATTGGGCATCTCCTTCAGTATGCAGGCATCCGCCCAGCTGGGCACTGTGCAGCACCAAAGGGTCACCTCATTAGTGTCACTTAAAGATCTACCGCATCCATCTCCCCCATACTTACCGGGCATCTCACAGAGAAATGAGGCCGTCTCGGGACCGCCACAACGCAATGCATGCCAACGATAGTCGCGAATGGGATCGATAACAGCGCATAGAGGTGCATCCATCAATGGTAGCGATTCCGCCCAGTAGCCAGTGTCCACCACCAAGGGTCGGGAGTTGCTGTGTGGTGTAAATAGTTACATGATCTAAGCCAAGGCAAAGGAACTAGCACTTTTCGATTTCCGATATATTTGTTATCGATTAAGTATTTCTTATCGCTTAGATTTATTTAAAATCGATTAAGCGCTTTATTTGTAATCGATATGGCGCTGTTTATCGCTTACATTTATTTGTAATCGGTATGGCGCTTTTTATCGCTTACATTTATTTGTAATCGATTAAGCACTTCTCATCGCTTACATTTATTTGTTATCGATTAAGCACTTCTCATCGCTTAAATTAATTTGTTATCGACTAAGCGCTTGTTATCGCTTAGATTTATTTGTTATCGATTAAGCTATTCATTTTTGTCATGCTTTTAGAAGCCTTATTTTGAACTTGCATGCCAAGTAGATAACGCCACGATGATAAGTAGAGCAGCTCAACTAAATGCCAATTTAAATTCTATCTTATTAAATATTTATCAGTAAGTTAAGCTACCTATTAAATGTTGACAGAAGCAAAGGCTAATAGGAATATCGGAATATCGGAAAATGGAAATCCAGTTGGGCAACATGTTTAAGTGGCTGAAAGGTTTGACTTAAAGGCTGACAGCACTGCAATTCCATTTTGTTGAATATTAAACATATACAAATTTGTTAATCTACGCCTACTTTTGGAACTTTGAGAAACGAGAAGCAATTTATTTTTGGCAAACGCTTAGCAACATAATAATTTAATTTCTAAATCTCGAATAAATGTGCACAAAGTTATGGAAATATCTTTTATCAAAAGAAAATCGAGTAAACGCCAAGATTTGGAAACGATAATCTTCTCTTTTAGTTTTGACTGAAACTCATAGAATAATAGCTTTAAATTTTTAGTATTTTTAACCCATCGCTCGAATAAATGTGCACAAAGTTATAGAAATACCTTTAATTGTAGGGTTAGCAAAAGAAAATCGAGGTAAAACCGAGATTTTGAATCTATAATCTTCTCCTTTAGTTTTGACTAGCACTCATAGAATAATAACTATATAGTATTTATAGCGCTTTTAGCCCATTGTTATGTGTATCATGAGTAAATATAAACACGTTAGTCTCTAAAATGTGGTTCGCAAATATTCAAGCGCCCACATATCATTCCTATCGCACCATAAATACACATATCAACATGAACGAGACAATTACAACACAATGTGGCTGATTGTTGTTGTTGTTGTTGTTGTTACTGTTGTTGTTGTTACTGTTACTGCTACTGTTGTTGTACTTACGACCACATAAAGCGATCCGAGTTCTGCGGTCGCATGAGTCCAATCCAAACGATGTCGTTCACATCCAATTCCCTCAGCAGGTCGCGAGTTGCATCAAATTGAAAACTGTTGTCGACTGGAGCAGCAACAACAACAGAAATGTTAAAAAAAACACACACAACAGAAAGGGGGGAAAAACAACACAAAAGTGGGAGAGGGGGGCGAGAATGAAAACGAAACAAATGGTTTTTATTTGTTCAATACGAATATTTCTATTTAATTTGCCAGCGCATTGTTTTTCCGAGTTTGGCATGCGACAGAGACAGCGACCACGAAAACCACCCGCAACCACCCAAAACCACCGGAAACCACCCGAAACCACTCCAAAGCTCACTAGAAAACCAACCAAATCACTCAAAGTATTCGAAAAGACAAAACCAAACAGCAGCTAGTCTAACCCGATTCGTGGCTCTTCAAGGAAATGTGCTCGACTTTTAGATACCCAGCACTGAATTCGATTATATATATCTTTGGTGTTTTGCATACTATCATTATGAAACTTTCAGGATATGTTAATGACAGATTTCGCACACTTACGAGCCTGAGTACAGGGTATCTTCAAGCCCAGCACAGTTTTTATACCTTTATTTCTATTTATATTTGCGTTTTTTTGGTCACAGTTTTATTCATCTGTGTTTCTGTACTTTGTAGTTGTGTGTCAAGTTTTTGTCTTCTTCTTTCACTACTTTTTCTTCATCTTTGCTTCGTTCTTGTTGTTATTTCACACATTTACATGCATCCCTGCGCCTCAAATTGTTTATGCACACTGCTGCCTCCCCGACACCCTAAGACCCCGCGCTGACCCAAGGACAATTGTGCGCTCGACTGAACTTTTGCTGTTGTACACAAGTTGAAGGCAACTGCGAGTAAAACATATGAATCTATTTATAAGGATGAAGGACATTGCAATCCAATCAGCTAGCTAAGGATTTGAGTGAGATTTGTTACTTTACGTCGTCCTTGGTGGGTGGGTTAAGAAATCCTTGCTGTGAGCAGTGGTTGTATGTACGCTTCCCGCCTGACAGCTAGATACGATGCAAATCTTAGAGTAATGTCAATTTGAAGAGATGTGGAACACTTTTCAATTTTATATTCAAAGTCCCTGGAGAGCAGCGTTTTATCCCTACTGCAGCAACCTTAAAGTGAATGTGATTATAATGCTATATGAATTCTTTAAAAATAATTGTCTACTATCCTTTTGTTTTCAAGCACTTTCGAAAAACTCGCCTTTAACTTTCAAATAAGTTCTTTTTCAACTATTGTCTTTTAATCGTTCCTGCTTAGAACTTAAGCCAGCCAAATGTCAACTCGATATTTATCGATCAGATTTGCAGGCTTTACTCCGATTTTCGGCAATTTCGGTGCAGTGGAACAATTTGCATTGTCTTTGAGTGGCATGAACAATTTATCAAGAATCTACTTACGCATACTTATCTATTTACGAGGATAGGATGCACATGAGCCGGTTGAGCGACCTTTTGTTGATTTAGTTGACCTACCCACCCCTCCCCATACGCAACCCTTCTTGGCCACGGCCTGCCCCCCCGAGAGCACCCTGCTGATGCCCGCATTGCAGTGACCAGTATTTGTCAAAGGATTTATTGTGTTATGGACACAGCGAGAGTGAGAGAGTGAGAGTGAGAGAGAGAGAGAGAAAGAGAGAGAGCATGATATGCATGATATATACTCAGCAGGTTCATTGGCAGGCTGTTAGACACGGACACTGAGTTGCGACTGTGGGGCACCTGAAGCGCCCCCCCCCCTCCCCCTTCCCCCCTTGCTACACACCCTCCACTCCGACCGCTCACAACAGTGATCCCATAAAGGGCTTAAGCTCTTGGCTCGCTGGACCTCTGGCTGCGTCATTTTGCAGTTGTGTCGGGTTGCCTAGCCTGCTAGCTAGTCGGGTTACGTTGTCACAACAGCTGCCGGACATTTGCAATAAAGTGCAACCAATCCCCCGGCCTGTTAACCAACCCCACCCACCTTTGTTATGCAGCGCCTGCTGCTTGCTCTGTGCTCTGTGCTTTGTGTTGGTCTCTGGTTGTCATTGGGCTTATTTGCATTTCACATTTTGTTGGCGTTTAGCATAGCTTTATATACTACAACCCGACGTCACCCCTGAAATCGCCCTTTCACCCCTCTGCTTGGTCGTCTCGTGACAGAAGCCAGTGTCATGTATTGAATATCCTTTCTGCTGCAAGCTCAACTAACGTCTGACGTGGCTTCCTTGACTTGGCTTTGCGGCCAGCTGTCTGGGTGTTGCTGCCGTAACAGTTACCTGTCTGTCTGTCTGTCTGTCTGTCTGTCTGTCTGTCTGTCTGTCTGTCTGTCTGTCTGTCTGTCTATCGCTTACCTGTCACCAGATTGGCGTGATGGAACTGGCAAACGGCATCTGCCTCGAACCAGGAGATGCGATCACGAAAGAAGCGATAAAACACATTCAGGCCCTCCTGCGGCATTGTCCAAGTGTTGCTCACATTCACCTGCAAATCGAAAGAAATAGAAAGACAAGATGAGCGTATGAAGAAGAAGCAGAGGCAAAGGTAGAGGCAGAAGAAGAAGCAGATGTCGCATCTGTGCTGAGCGGCATGAAAAGAACTTGTTTCTCGTCGCTTTGGTTGTCAACGCCGCTGTTCTGTGGCGCTCAACACGGCGTATGCTTAATGCATTAAGTATACGCCACGTAAAACGCTTACATTTTAAATGTTGTTCCTCACACACACACACACACACACACACGCTTATATAATGAGGCAAGAACATACAAAATACACACTCTCACATATTATGCATGCAAATGTGTGTATATGCGTGTGTGTGCGTGTGTGTGTGTGTGTTGTGCGTGCCTATGTGTAAATGTGACTACAAACAAAAAGCAAAGAATATAAAGAAAGAAGAGCTATCTGCGGATTGTCGCACATTGAATACTCTTGCTATATAATATAGTAAGACGATGTTGGAAAATCTTTTCTTAAATTTGTAAAGACTATAAAGTCCTAGAAAGGAACTCAATCTTCCTACTCAATAGTTCATAAAACAGATATAATATATATACTATAGTTTTACTGCTATATTCGATGCGCAGCACATTTAGTGACAAAATAAAAAATACCTGCCTACTAGTGTATTAAAATGTTGCTTCGCAGGCTGCCACATGTAGGCAGCACCAACCCCTGCCCCTGCCCCTGCCCCACGCCCCTGCCCCAGCCCCCATACATATATGTACTTCATTAGCTGAGGCAGCAGCCGGCTCAGCAACGAGCAGGGTGGGCTGCGCTGGGGGTGGTGTGGGGTTGGTATGCAAGAGGTAACGGAGAACGGTTGAGTGGTGAGGGGTGAGTGGGGAAAAGGGGGGAGAAACATGGGCATGGTGGATGCAGGGCAAAAGGGTGTGGGGGTGGGGGTGGTTACTGTGGTGCGCTGTTGCTGGCCTGGGACTGTTGCGGCACTTGGGTTCCGTAATACCAATGTGACTGACTACGCCGGCACATTAACTAATTACGAGTGCAGGGGGTGAGACTTTTGGGCACACACAGAGAGAGAGAGAGAGGGAGAGAGAGGGAGAGGGGGAAACTGAATGAAAATAAATATGCAAGCAAACAAAAGCCAGACGTAGATTAAGAGCACATCAAATCTTTCTATACCCATACACTGAGTTAAAAAAAAATTTCTAAAATTCTGCACTTAAATGAACTTGCAGAAAATGGTTGATAGATTTGTCAGAAACATTTGCGCCGAGCAATCTGTGTCGTACTTTTTGGTCAAAATACAAGTATCCTTGTTTCACAAGGATGCTAAGGATGGCTTCGTCGTTCGTTATATATGCATATTTGTGTACCCTACAGCCTGCTTATAAACTGAAAGTCTTGACTTGGTTTTCCCCCCTTTTTATTATTTGGTTTGGCATGGCACGTTACGGTTGTCTCTGTCGCTCTGTCGCTCTGTCGCTCGGCTCGGTTCCTCCGCACATCACTCAACATTTTATTGTTATAATTCTCTGTTTTTTTTTGTATTCATTCGTATTTTTTCTGCTTTCAAATTGCAATTAAAAGATGAAAGTACACTGGCGCATGCTTTTCGCGTCTGTCAAACAATTTCAATTAAAAGTTAATTAAGTTAATGAAACGCTTTTTTTTTTATTTCGTTTTTCGTTTTTGGTTTGCTTTTACACTTTGTTGTTTCTCGGTTCACGCGGCGTATGCGCAATGCACATTCTTAATGGCCCGCACCCAGCACCCACCACCCAGTACCCAACTCGAGCTGAACCCCCCCCCCCATCTGAGTGGCATCTCGATGCCAATTTGTATATGAAATACCTACATTTGTATTCATTTGATGTCGGAACTGCTCTTAAAATCCTTGAACAGAGGGTGCTTGATGAGCTCAGTGGAATGATGTTTTCAACAGCATTTTTATTCCTATATATACTGCCGTATTTTCTCAAGTATTTGGCCGAGTATTCGTATCGATTAGTTTTATTAGATTTGCTAACAAAAGTATAGACACTGAACAGGGTATTTCGTAGTCGTGCGGTATGTGTGTCCTTATCGCTCATTCTTCCTTCGCTGTTCCGCTCTATGTGGCTCGTTCCTACGCAGCATCCGTGTAACTTTGTTAACGGTCACAAATGATATGCAACAATTTTATAATCTAAATAAGTGCAGCCAAAACGAATATATGCAAATCTGTGCATTTACGTGCGTATGTGTGTGTGTGTGTGTGAGTGAGTGAAATTATGCATGATTATTTAATTACTTATTTACACACACAAATTTCCATGAATTATTTGCAACGTTAACAATAATGTTGAACAACAAAATGAACTGAAATAATTATAGCGCATACGCCGCGTGCAACCAAATACATCAAATATATTTACAAATAATATACATATAAAAAAACTGCATACGATATGTGAAATATCGCTAGAGTATCTCATTAAATATGCAACCTTGGCTTTTTGTTGTGAACTCATGTGCACGTAAAAGTAAAATTATTTTGTTATTTTGGTTTTGCCAGTGCGAAGCGAAAGAATGCAAATAGAATAGAATAGAATAGAAAAACGAGAGCAGCTAGCCCATGGGGGCCACTTCTTGGGCCTATGCAACGGCAGCAGGAGTAGCTGTAGTTGCAGCCTGCCTCACAACAGTTTGTTGACTCTTCTGCCTTTTATTGTTTATTTTCATTGTTTTCGTTGTCATGTTTTTTTCATTCTATCCTATTTTTTTTTTGTTTTTTTTTTTTGGGGCACTTAGCAACTTGGTGAGCAAACAGTTCAGGTTCTTCAGTTGTTTCACTGTTTTACTGTTTGCCTCGTTATTCTTTGTTTGCAGTTATGATGAAGACGCATTCGCAAAGAGCGTCCTTTCCACTGCGAAAGCCTGTTACAATTTCAACAAAAGAATAAGTGAAAGCACATAAACAATAAAACGCCCTTTAATACCCTGTTCTCACTCCGGAAATCAATTGAAATGGGTATATTGCAATTACAAAGCCTACATGTCGTATACGTAATCAGCATTCAAACAAGTCAACTCTTTTCCAAAAACCAAGAAAGAAATGCTTTCTAAATATTTCCATCCTCACACTCTTTCTAGGAGTAGCAGAAAACTAACATAAGCTCACAATTTACAGGGTATCTTTGAGTTGAACATACTGTTATTTGATTTCTGTTGTATATTTTGGCATTTGCATTTCCGCTCTTTAGCCTCTCTATTTTGTCCCATTCCGTATCGCTATTTGCCCTGCACTTAAGGACAAGTTTTTCGTCCTCTTTGTGTTTGTGCAGCCTTTCAAGACTGGGTACAAGGGAAGCCAAGGGGCAGGGCAGGGCAGCGCAGGGCAGGGCAAGGACAGGACAATGCATCGCTAACTGCAGTCAAAGGCTTTGTCTTTGTGCTGCAGGGAGAATCAGGACAAGAGTCGCGCTATCGCCAGCTAGAAGCTGGGCAAAAGCTCAGCGCTCCAGTGCCCATATCCTTAGAAATCCTTCGTCGCCCCACCCTGCATGCTGTCGACAGCCATACAAATTAAAACGCATTGAAATTTTCATTATTGCTGTAGCTCCATTATGCCCCCTGGGGAAATGTAGCGTTTTCGCCTGAAAAAACTGTATAAATGCGAACTGAAGCCCCCTACTTAATAAGTATGGAATGTCAAATAAATAGCTTGCTACACGATTGTCGATTAATAATGGCTGAATTAAGCCAACATAATTGCGGGCTGTATGCAGTGGGTGCCCGCTAAGCGTGCCTCGCATACACGAGTGCCAATAATTTTGATTATGTAATGGGGTGGGGGGGGAAGGTGCCCCAATCCTAATACTACTATATATACACACACACACACTCACAGTGCATAACCTCGATTGGTTCAAATGGCACTTTATATCGTATATTCAAATTCAACACACTTTATGCATAGGCAGCGACACTCACACACACACACACACACACTCATACACACTCACACACACACAGTTGAACAAGTAGCGTGACAGTGGCGCTTAAAAATCAAAAGTGTGCAGCATCCTTGTCAGTCCTAGATGCCACACATAGATAGGGTACGACACATAGGGGGAGGGGGGGGGGGGTCTCCTGGCACAGGTAGCTTGCATATTTTTGGGGCAGAGCGTTGAAGTTGAGGGTTTTTTTGGGGCTGTCGAGTGAGCGCACACCTGTATTAGCAATCCTTTTGATATATTGTAATATTTTATGCATGCCAACGCTTTCTGCCTCATTTTAGGCCACACATTCCCCCCACACCCACGCCACCCCCGCCACCCACCTACCCACTTACCACACACCCAAGTGAACATATTCTGCTGTTCTTGTTGTTCTTGTTGTGTGAAGGTGAACTTAACTATGTCAAATGTCATGTCATTCGCAGACTCACCGACTTTCATTTAGGGGCGTCAAGAAGAAAGAATATCTACACATATGCAACACCTGTCGTTACATTCATTCATTGTCGCATTGCGTTGGGCCCCTGATTGCTGAGTGCTTCTTATGGCCATTAAAGCAAATGTGGCCCAAATGCTACCGCTGCCAGTCCAGGTACACATACTTTATACGTATACGTTACGTATACGTAACGTACTCGCTGAATAAAATATGTGCCTGGTTTCAGGTTTCAGCAGTCACTTAAATGTACAAAGATATTTACTTTTACAATGTGATTTCAACTAAAGTACTATCACTTGTATACTTTCATATGCAGCTTAACTGTCATACGCAGTGTTAACCCACATAACAATAAAATGTACTCTTCTCTTAGAATTTCAATTGTTGCATAACCGTTCAAAAGATATGATCTCCAGTTAACTGGCATGCTTTTTCTAATCCGCTTCTAATACAGAAAATTCCAATTCTAAAGAAATTTGTTTTTAAATCGAAACAAGCTTCTTCTCTTTTCTTCATTTATTTGCTGTGTAAGCGCAAATGAAAGGAACAAATTGAATTTGTTTTTGTTTTTGTTTTTTTGTTGCGCAGCAGATCTCATCAATTGAGCTAAATCAACTAAAAAATCAAACAGAAAAGCATTTGTTTCGTTTCGATGGACACAATATATAGCGATTATCTTAACAAGAAGTTATCAAAACTTTCCTTTGCGCTTTCCACACGCATTTACATTTATTTGGAGCCAGCTGGTGGAGCTGAGGCATCTACAGACTGGCGCGCTCAATTTGCTGGGGTTTGCAGCTGAAGCATCGTTGATAACCGTTAGAGCGATGCCAACGATGCTGACTGACTGATGTAGAACGACAGACAGTCCGACAGACAGACACTCCGCCAGTTAGGTGGGTGGGTTCTCTATGGTCGAAAGGTGGGGCCAGATGCCAAATGATAAATAGCGCTGTTTGCTTTGAAGAAAAATGTACGAAAAATAAATGAAATGGGCGCATAGGTGGCTTTGGCCAATGAATGGGGCGTGGCCAGACTTATAAATAAAGTGACGCCCGCAAGCAACACACACACACACACACATACACACAGAACTGCATTGTCCTTGATATGACCTGCCCTGCGCTCCACTTGCCAGGCAGCCGCTCCAACTGTGACATTCTGTGGCAACATGGCAACAATGACGCCAGCGTCAAGTAAAATTGTGGACCTAGTGACGTCACATCGAATGTCGACACCGTCAGTGGCGCCCCTGCAACCGCAGCCCGCCCATGCAGCCCACCTCTTGCGTTTGCTGTCAACTGTCGCGCTTGCTTGCATACGAGTACATGCAGCCAAAAAATGTATTAAAATTGAAGACAACTTGATTGTCATCCAGTTAGTCAGGCAGTCAGTCAGTCTGTCAGTCTGTCAGTCTGTCAGTCTGTCAGTCTGTCAGTTTGTCAGTTTGTCAGTCAGTCAGTGGGGAGGGTGGCCTTAGCCATTCACCACACAGTGTATGCCTGTTACACATACCAAAATTTGAGCACTTAAAATATGCTGCATAAAATGCGAAAAATCATTTTGAAACTGTGTTTTAATGGAAAGTCAGCAGGTAACAAGAAAACCCTTTGTCCAACGCATTCCTTGCATAAATATTGAAAAATATTCAAAAGTGCTGTTAATTTGCAGTCAATAAATATAGCATGCAAATTCTTAACATTTATCAAACTATATTATATCACTTTTCACTATAAATTCATCGAATATTCTATTTAAAATCGTTGCAACTTCAATCGAACTCTTTTGCTCTCTGCCGATCTCTCGTCCTTGAACGCTTGGCCCAGCCCTGGCAGCCCTTGCCCACTAAGCAGGCTAAGTGCAAGCGAGAAATCGGCTTTATCTTTGCTTGTCTCTTGTTGTTGTTGCGCTAGCTTAAGCTTTCATTTAGTGGGGCTCAATTGCTAAAATGCTCTCAATCCCTCAGTCGCTGTCGCCGTCGCCGTCGCCCGCTTGTGGTTATGTCACTGCTGCCGCCACTGCCGCCACTGCTGCACTTGACATGTGTTTTAAGCCCAAGGATAGCTGCTACGTAATTTGCTGTGCATGGTCTAATCCTTGCGCTACTTACTGTCGAGCCAATGTTGAATAATGCACTCGAAAGACGCAAAATATTAACAGTCGCACTTAAGCATGTACACATGTACATATAAACCAACACACATACATACACACATACATACATACCTATGTACAAGTATCTAACACATGTACACATCCATAAGTCATTTCTCATGGAATATTATAAGCATTTTGTCTCTCTCTCGCTCTCTTTCTATCTCTCTCTCTCTCTCTCTCTCTCTGTGTGTGTCTGTATGTGGGTGAGAATTTCTTTGCTTTTATTTTAGCAAGCGGCTTAAGTGATTTACTTTAATAGTGAGCTGCATACATATTTCGAGCGTATGGGTCGGTGTTTGTGGGTAGCGGGGCAGGGGTTTCGGGGGGAGCGGGAAGGATTGCCAAGTCGTTGTAGCTTCATCACAAGACGTTACGAATGGCAGCTGAAAAGAAATTAAATTGCTCTCACCCAACACTGCACTGAAAAAGAAACGCACAGCAATGTGCTGCCAGCTGCTGACAGAGGCAGCGACAGAGGCAACGACAGCGACAGAGGCAGAGGCAGCAGCAGCAGAAAGCTGCTCAGTCGCTGCAGCTGCTGACGACAATTTGAAAGGCAGCACAAATGAAACTGTGTGGGCGTGTCTGTCTCTCTGTCTGCCTCCGTGTGTGTGTGTGTGTGTGTGTGTGTGTGTCTTTGTGCAAGGCAGTTAAAGTTTCTAATTGAAATTGAAAGAGAACGCTGTGGCGCTGATGGCTGCAGTTAAATTTGCACGCAGTGAGAGCGGGACAGACTGAGAGAGTGACCAAGCAAATGAAACGGTTATTTTTGCCACAATGAAAGCAAAGGCAAAAGAATGTCAACGTTATTTTTTTTTTTCTTCTTTTTCTTATGTTAAGGCTTGCGGAAAGTATGAACAAATACGCAATTTCGTACATTGTCTTAGAAGATTTTTTAATGTTTATATTTTTCTTAATATTGTTTTTTAATTTGAGTATACAAATTGTAAATATTAGTGTGAGAAAAAAAAACATTCTTGAAGCATAAAATACTCATAAACTGTGATATGTTTTAAAAACGTTGTCCCGTATTAAAGTGCAGCATTTTTCAAATTGAAAAGAAAATGATCTTTATATTATGTTAGGTTATGCCCGTTTTTATGCAAGTGAAAAGTGTGACCAGGCAATCAATATGTGCTGCTATTTTGTATATGCAAATTGGCCAATTTGAATAATATGATTTCAAATCTTTGGAACTGTTCGTCGAACCACTTGGCCAACAAGCAAGCAAGCGCACACTTCTTTAATCTAAAGCTCAATTAAGCTGGTGACTGAAAAGTTTGCAGTGCCACAAAATGGGAGCAGGTGCATGTGTTTAATATGGAAGTATCGTCATTTCATTTACTGTGTGTGGCCAGCCACACGACTTGGCTTTTGACAAACTTTGAATATGCCACGCCCCTCCGCCCCCCCTCCCCCTTAGCAGCAGCGGCTGACCCTAACCCAGAGCCTGTACATCAATTGAGGCAGGCTACAAGTTGAACGGTGGCACGGTGGCATGGTGGCATGGTGTGGACAGCCTGCGGATTCGATTTCTAATTAAAAGCGCAAAAGTTTTGGCCGTTGATCGAAATCGAAATCGAAATCATCGCACATGACGTGGGTATTTGTCTGCGGCTGAAGTTGCTGCGATGGAGGCCAAAGTTTGGTGGCTGGGGTTATGGGTTCGGATTGGGATTGGGATTGGAATTGCGATTGGGATGGGGGCTTTTTGGGGAGGCGGTGGCGGCTCTAAGTGTTGAATGAAGCTGTGCGGGTCGCAGCTGCAAATTCTGTGCAGTAAATTTAAGACTGCTTGATTTTCGGATATCCTGCAAAGGATATGCATATCTGAGATATGTATTCGAATAGTTGTACTTATAAGTACAGTTATGGGTATTCACTTGCCAAATATTTCAAACGTTTGATAAGCATATGTTTGAGTTGAGTATTTGCAAAAGTCTGGCATACCCCTTTTTAGTGTCTAGGGTATTAAAACGTCAATGAAACGAAGCGTGCCAAAAGAAAAGTTGTTAAACTTGTGTCACATTTAATTAACATGAATCAGTGGGTTTTTTGTTGCTGCCGGAGCACGATTGGGACAGAGGGGTGGAGGGGGTGGTAGGGGGTTTCCATAAGGATAAGGATAAGTCTTGGCATTCAGCGCGCATTTGTAATTTGTTGGCTCAGCGTTTTTTGGCAATAAACTTTAAAATTTCATGACCACGAATCATTAAACTTCAACGAGCACTAAATTAACAATTAATGCACATGTGTGTGTGTGTGTGTGTGTGTGTGTGTGCGTGTGCGTGTGTGTGTGGGTGTTTGTTTTATGACTTCGCATACACAAATTACTTAATGCCATGCTTTATTGTTCAATTATTAAGCAGCAGCGCCCGGGTAGCATAAAAAGTTTAACACACATTAGAGCCCAATTGCTGGCCAGTTGCCAGTTGGCAGTTGGCTGTGAACTTAGCTTAAGTCCGGCAACGACAACGGCAAAAAGAACAACAACAACTAACTACTGACTGCCTCGATTAATGGGCCAACATTAGTTATCAATGATGCCCAAGTGAACGATAATGTTTCAACGCCAGGCAACACATACCCCCACGCCCCCCGCCACCCCGTCCCCCATCAGCAACCATCGAGTCCAGCTGCAACCCTTGGCAACCAGATAGCAAACAGCAGGCAGCTGGCCACCATCGTCTTGTCATCATTATTATTATAATTTTCATTATCATTATCATTTTCATTATCATTTTCACTATCATAATCATTATCAACGTCGAGCATTTGCCTCGTCACGGCTAAGGGCAAACGTTGCCACATTATTGCAGCGCCTAGGCCTCATTATCATCGGCCGCATTCACTCCAGCCCCCGACCTTTGACCCTCTCAAATGTCCGCAAATTAATTTGCTTGTGACTTCAATGCTCTGGCCGCATCAGCAGCTGCCATTTTCATCATATTCCCTTTGTTGTGGCTGCCTTCTCTAATTAGGATAGGCAGCCGATTCGATATACAACATTCTGTACAGCAACATGAACATCGAATAATGGTGAAACCAAAATTATCCGTAGCATAGATGCTGCAAATCCACAAAGCAATTTCTCGCTCACAAACTCAATACAAATGATTTTCCTTAATAGAAGGTTCAGGTGAAAATTTAATTCCAAATTGTATTTTGACTCTCAATCAAGCATTTTCTTAATTAATTTTGGCTATTGTTTAATATTAATTACATTTATTGTATTTTGTTTAAGCCTAAATTTAACTTGCGGCAGCTGTCTTTCAACTAACATGTAAAGTGAATGCATTCTGGGTTAAACTTGCAGAGCAATGTAATTGCAAAATATTTGTAGCATACTTTTTTGGGCAGCATATAAAACGTGTTCTTTTCGTATTGTCCTGTGCAAAGGATAATCACTGGAATATAATAACGTAAACCAACTATTTTATTTCATTTGTTGTCCAATAGGGATTTATTTGATAACAAGTTTCCAAAATCACTCATTAAAACATGAAAATCTTTACGTTTGATGAAAACTATTGAAAAGTGGCAGCACAATCGATCATTGAGAGTTGCTGCTGCAGTTGCCTCTTATAATTTGCTGCTAAATTGAAGTGAAACGCTTTGTTTGTGCATAACGAGGCATGCAACGAGTTAAACAAAGGCTGCGGACCAAAAGGCGCCAGCATTTGCGAGCGCAGCCAAAGTGAGCCGCGAGAAAAAGGGTGCCTGTGAGCGTAAAGGATAAAGGGTAAAAGGGTGGTGGGTGGTGGGTGGGGATAAATGCTGTCGCGTTAGCTTTGTGTTAGCTTTGTTGCAAGGAAGCAACTGCAACAGCGAGTTCAGCCCGCATACGCAGCGCGCTAAGAGACTGCCGAATCCGGGTCAAAGGAGACAAGGACGAGGCGCAATTGAGTTGATTACCGCCTGTCAGGACAAAGACAAGACAAGACAAAGCTGATGTTGCACCCAGCAAATGGCGCCTCAAGTGGCAAATGCAATTGCGTCATGCTGCCCTCACATCTTCAACTCGATTACACTTTGCCACCCACCCCCAACCGCGCCCCCTCTTCAATCCAATCGCTTGCCTTCATCCCACAATAGATCGCGGCTTAGCCAAGGACATATTAAACGATAGATTATCGCTTCATATATCATCTACTTTGCACAAATTGTCTACTGCACATTTCAATCACATGAAGCCGATAGTGAAATTGAAAACATTTCGAATTATGGCAATTTTTACTTAAGTGCAATCGTTTAAAATTGAATTGCTAGTTAAGTGGCAGATTTACTGATTCAAGTTGAGTTGAATTATAAATATAATTAAATATGATGTGCCATCTTTAATATTTATTTTTTAATAATATTTATTATTTTTTAATATTTATTAATACTTATAATGATTTATTAATATTAATCCCTTGCAGAGGGTATTATAATTTTGGCCAGAAGTTTGCAACGCATAGAAGGAATCATATCCGACCCCATATTCTTGATCAGGATCGTCTAGTCTCTCAATTTGATGAAACTTGGCTCAGACTACTATAGCATATAGCTGCCATATGAACGATCGGTCGAAAATGTTTGTTTTTTAAGACAACTCTACAAAACTCGTTAAATTTAAGTTTTAGCAAAATTTAATTTAATTTATGAACAACTTTTTTGTTTCTCAAGCTATCTTAACCAAACTCAGTAAGTGCACGCTTTATTAGATTTTATATAGTTTGCTTGAATTTGGTCAAAATCGGACACCTGTATCTCATAGCTGTCATAGGAACAATAGGTCTGAAATATTGATTTAAATAGGAAAATTAAATTTTAATATATTATATATATATTAAGACTGCAAGGATATACTACCTTCAGAGTGCCGAATGTATCCTTTCTGCATCGTTTTTAACTTGAATCGGATTCAAAAAATGACATAAAGTTAAATTACAGTATAAATTGATTGATTAAGTGCGATACGCGAAACGTTTTCAAAGTGGATAAGTGTGGCAGGCACTGTAAGTGGCTGGAGTCTCTGATTATGCTGTAGCTGGGGGCCAACTATTTACTATTTTACTATACAGATGACGAAGGTAACTATGAAGGTAATTTGCATGGCACGCAACCTGATGATGGCCTCAATCAAGAACTGGTCTTGGTTTTTTTTTTTTTGTATTTCTGTGTGTCGGTATGTGTGGCGTATTGCCTGCCACATGCAGCACATGCTAGGTGATTTCCGTTTCCGCTTCCGCTTTTCTTCTTCTTCCCTTTTTTGTATATTTCTGCGCACTGTTTTGGAGCTGGGCGCCAAGTAATTGGCTGCGAAAATGCTGCCATAAATCACAGCGATAATTATGTGGGCGACTGCGTAACACCGGAAGGTAAATGGGGCAGGGGCAGGGGCTGGTTGCGGCAGCTGTGAGTGGTGAGAGGGGGGGAGGCACAATTTGATTGCTCGATGCTGCCATAAATTATGATTTGATGTGCCGAATAGTTGCAGCTGGCTCAAGGTCAGGGACAGTGTGCCAACTTTTACCCAAAATTTTCATTTTTCTTTCTCTGTCTCTCTCTCTCTCTCTCTTTTTGTCCCCCTCTCTGTCTATCTATGTGCGCTGGCCTTCGCCGCGTCCTTGTTTGGGGGGAGAAAAAAATGCTGTATATGTATAGAAAAATGAATGTGGGGCAGCAGTTTTGGCATTGACTGTGGCTATGATTAATTGCGTGTTGTTGCGGCAGCCACATCGTAAATTGCTGACAGCACGGTGGATGCCACAACTGTGTATGGTAGCGGGACGGGCTGGGGCAAGAGTGGCCCAATGCCTGCCAATGGGGCAGCTTCAAATTGCTCTGCTCGCTGTCGCTGCTAATGTTGCATTATTAATGCAGCTGCAGCCAGCATGCCGCACACCGCACGCCGCATGCCGCATGCCGCATGCCCCAAAAGGCCAGGCAACATTTTGTCGCAGAAAGTCTTGAGCCAAAGCTAAAAGCAAGCAACGAACCAAAAACCCAAAATGACCAGCAAAACAAAATGGAGACAGTGGCAGCCACAGCACCACAGGACCACAGGACCACAGGACTACAGCACCACAGCAGACACTCTAAGTGCGTAATGCTCTCCAATGGCAGCTCCTGCGGCGACGACGACGGCTCTGGATCTGGCTACGGCTACGGCTCTGGATCTGGATGTGGATCTGGCTACGGGTAAAAGCAATCACGATAATAAGCATAAATAAAAAGCCCAACAAAAAATTACACGACCATAAAAAAAGGGCAAATGGCAATGGCGAACGCTGCGGGGGCGGCAGCGGCAGCGGCAGCGGGGCCAAGGGAGCAAAGGGGCAAGGCTGCTAGGGGGTGACTACATACAAAATGGCACCGCAAGGCAACCCTCCAAATGCTTGAGACCAACAACGAAAAACAATGCGCTTAGCGCGCTTGCTCGACTGCCAGCTACCCTGTAAACAGCAGTAAAACTAGACTATAGCTATAGGGTATATGCTAGGTGCATACAATAATACACAGAAGCTACAAGCTGAGGTAGTGCTACTGCTACCCGCTCATCAGCACTACCGAGAGACTATAGAATAACTTAACTAACAGCCAATTTTTATGAAATTATCAGAAATTTCAGCGCGGATTTAAATAAGTTCAAATTATACTTAAATCAAAATTGCTTGGCTTTAGTTTTTCGCTGAAATCGGGTCGTCAGTCGTTAATCTATAAATTGGGAATACCCTAGTTTTGGGCATTTGTTGTGTGCTGGGTATAAGCAACCGGAGAATGAGAACACAAATAAGTTTTGTAGTGGCTTGCACAACCGCTGAACAACGTCGTAAAAACTTATTTAATTTGTGATTTATATGAATAAAATTTTCTAGTAAATTCACTGAAATTATTCATTTCGTAGCGCGCTTACGGGCGGGTGGACAACGGCAGCAACAACAACAACAACAACAGCAAAACAAACGAAAGAAAAATGGCACTGGTAGCCCATGGAAGGGGCGGCTGAAGAGAGGGGAATGGGTGCGGGGTACGAGGTTAGCAGACCAGTCGAAAGGATAAGCCCCGCAACAAAAACAAGTCGCCAGTGGGGCGGAGAGGAGCGAGTCTTCGAGCTCCAGGCAGACGACAGCAATGGCGACGATGACGTCGCCTGCCGCAACCCGCACCCACCTCGTCCCCCCCACGACCCACCTAAAAACAAAAAAAAAAACAACTTTTGACTTGGCTAGCCAAGAGTTCACGTTTTTGATTTACTCCCCAAAAAAAAAAAAAAAAAAAACACTCACACAAACCTACAGAGTTGGAACTTTGCGCATATAAATTGGGCAATTCGAATTTCAAAGTCCTGCCAGAATCAGAATCAGAGCGTTGCGCCGCCTCGCGTCCGTGTCGCCCGCTCCTGTCTATGCCCCAAAAGGAGACGCCTGCCCCTGCCAGGGGCAACAACTCTCGTAAGTATCGCCTGAATCGGTCCATTTACTGGGCCAGATAGATTGATAAACGGTTGTCAGATTGCCCAAGAATTTCTATAAATTATAGTACCTGAAATGGGCCAACTGTTTTCTACAATAATTTGTGGGAAACAAAGTTCCTTTGTTGAGCAGTCTGGCATAGAATATGTACATATATATTATGTAATTATTATTATTTTTATTTAGCACTGAATACTACGGAATCGAAACAAAACTTGCTTAGATTAAATGCTCAAAAAATGAAAACAAGTTGGATTGTGTAGTATATACCAATATATCAACTTAGGACCCTTTTAAAATGTTGTCTAATCAATCAATCATGTGTCAAAAGCCAAATGTTTTACGTAATCAGGACTTTCAAGGGTATCTCAAACAGTTCCAAGTTATGGCAATGATATATATGTTTAGCACTTATCACTCAAGAATACTGGTGAAAAAAAGGATGCAGAAACTTATTTAATTTTAAAAAAATGTAACTTAATAAAAGGAGCTGACAATTTGTAAAATATGATACTGCATAATTACAAAATACATTTCTTAATCAACGAAATATGGAAATCAATTACCGTTCTTCGAAACATAATGACCTTCGGCACTTACACCTCCAAAATGTTACACAACAATCACTTTAATGTTTTTCTTATTTCAAATCACTTTTAAAGTTTTCGATATACAAAATATTATTATTATAGTTAAAAGTTGAGAATCTGAAATCGGTAAATTTAAAATATATTCAAAATATACTTATTCGCTTGCATATTTTTCGGAAAAATACTAGAAACTTGACTCTAAAATGTTGTGTGTGCCACGAAAGACATATCTGTGGCAAGCAAAGTGACTTGAACGCATCTATAGAATTCATGCTCTTACTTAAACGCGCTTACGCTCTTGCGAGAGCACTTAATTTATCAATTCCGTTTTGTGCGACATCCTCAAACGTTTTAGCTGGCAGCGCCGCTTTGTCTGTAACAAAGTAATCGCGATTCGCAGTTGTTGGCTGCGTTTTAGAATTTCGGTTAGCGAATCCAGCGCACAATGTGGCTAACTGCCAAGTGGAGGCAGCCTGAATGGCGCCGTGTGGAATGTGTGGCATGTAAGCAGCACTGAGGCACTGAATAGCTCGGTGGTGCCTGTCAAAGGCCAGCGGGCAGGGGACATGGGCAGGGGCAACTGGCAACTGGCTACTGGCTACTTACCGCACGCGCATCGCAGCGCAGAGCAAAGCTGGCGAGGCACAAGCCCACAAGCGGTAGCATCCACAGTCGGTTGAAGTAGACGCCGTTGCGTCTTTTTTGCTGCTCACGCGCCATTTTCAGTTTATCTTTTCTTTTTTTTTACTTTCTATTTGGGTTATTTTTTTAGCTGTGTGGCTTTTTCGGCGGATCCCTTTCAGAGTTTTTGAGATTTTGTGGTTGGCGTGTTATATTTGAATTGCACTGCAAAAAACAAACAGAAACAAAAACAGTTTTGATAAACGGTCGTATAGCGCAAATTGTGCGAATTTCAATGAATGAATGAGTTTCGGTATCGTTGCCGCTGCTGCTTTGTCGGTTATTATACTTTGTATTATTTGCTTCTTTTTCTTTTTAGACAGTGTTGGTAAGCTTCACATTTGGCTGGCTTTTATGGGCCGGCGCCCGTGCGGCTTGTTGTTTACTTTCACTAGAGCAGACACACAGACAGGCAGACAGGCAGACAGGCGGACAGGCGGACAGACAGGAAAATCAACAGCAAAACTGGCGCCAGAAAAAGCGCCAGCGAGCGACGAAGAAGCGAACAACACTTGAATAACAGTAACAGCAGCAGCAGCAGCAGCAGCAGCAACGGTTAACAACAGCAGGAGCCACTGTTAAGACGAACGAACCGAACGCGCACGCGGCACGAATTGTTCTGAAGTCTCGGCAGCGTTGTGCGCTGCTTTTGAACATCAGCAGCAGCAGCAGCAGCAACGGCAGCAACAACGGCAGCAGCCACGGCGGCGGCGACGGCCAAATGGGATATGCGGCGAAAACGCAAGCTTTGCGGCGAATTGCCAGCCAGCATACTGTTGACGAGCGCAAGCAAGACAGCTGCAGGCATTAGACAGCAAGTCAGAGCGAGCAAGCGTGTTGCGAGATATGGACAAAGAGCCTGACGTGCCATGAAGTTTATAAAATGTACGTGACTGTGGCTCGCTTCGCGCTTGAAGTGTGTGTTAAGCTTTGCTGCCGCTGCTGCCGCTGCTGCTGCTGCTGCTGCTGTGACTACTTGCCCTTCCGCTTGCTCCAACGATGCCTATGCATTTGGCACAAAATGTTCAAGGACACACACACACACACACAGCACAACACTCCATGTTAATGCTTTTATTGTGCAGCATTTCTTTATTTTTAGTTGATTTGTTTGAATAATTTCGGTTAGTTTTGATACGCTTTTTAAGGGTATTTGTACATTTGTAATGCATTGAAGGGGTCCCCATAAAGTATGCATATGTACAGTTGTATATTTACGATCAGTACCGATAAGTGTATTTAGATGTCAGCACGTGTATTGCGTTCTAGAAGATTACCATTATTTCTTTCAGTCCTTTTCTATTGTTGTCTCTTGTTAATGAGCTAACGGTTTCCAGCAGCGCTCAGTTGGAGATTAAACAGCACAGGTTCACTTACGTTTTTAGTGTTGGTTAATAGCTCGACTGCGGCCATTTAAGTCTTTTTCTGGATAGATCTGCCCTCTTTTCATTTCAGTTAGAAAACAGCACCTATTCGGAAAGATATCCATTATAACAATGAAATGTTCAAATCATTCCTATCAATTCACCCAGAATTCAATGCGAAAGTGCGTCCTGTTTTCCATCCTTTCAGTATATTGTTGTTCCTTGTTAATATTCGATCTGTCCGGTTTTAGTAATCGATAGCACCGACTAGTAGAACAATGTAGGCGAGTTCGAGTTGGTTCACACTGTCAAGTGCCTATCGAATGAGTTCCATATTCATAAATCACATGAACTAGCTACTAACTTGACAGCCTGCTCGTCAAAGTATACAGAGCTTTACTTCGTAAGTAAGTCAAGCATCCGATTTTATCAACTAAATAAATAAAAATGGAGGATGATAAAAAAGCACAAGATCAGCAGGGCAAGAAACGTTCCGATGTGGTGAAGGTATGCAAAAATGCAATTGTGCTATAAAAAGTGTATAACATAATTAATAAGTTTTCAACATTATTTTTTCTCTTTTTTTACACACACATACGCATACACATATGTATTATACGTATGTACAACCGTTAAGCAGTATAATCCGTTTTCGCCAAATAGTAAGTATATAAATATTTAATTTTTTGTTATTTATTTTAAATAATACATACAAAATGTGTAGAAATTGTGGTGGAAATCTGCACTATTTGCCGCAGCCATATCATGAATCCGTGCATCGAGTGCCAGTCTAGGATGTCCGGGGCAGAGAAACTTAATGAAGCCGACGCTTGCAGGATTGCTTGGGGCACCTGTAAGCATGCTTTCCATTTACATTGAATCACAATTTGGCTGCATTCACGTCCGACTTGCCCCTTGGACAATCGCAGAAGGACGACAAGAAATAGATCTGAACTGGCAAACTATTCATTTGCAAAAATTAATCAAATAAAATAATATGAATATTCGTTTTAATTGCTAGATAGACTTTTTATAATCCGTTTCCATATTTTGTATAAATTAATGATAAAAAAAATGAGCTCATTTACATTAAAATGTACATTTAGACCAGCTGGTATTAATTATATTCCATTATTATTTCATCAATTGATTTATTATTACTTTAAATCATTCTGTAATTTGATTTCAAATTGACTTTGCCTCATTGTATTAATATTATATGTGTATATTATTGTATTAATTGAACAAAAAGTGAAATATATAGTTAAAAGTTAATATATATATATATATATATATATATATATATATATGTAATATAGATATGGATTGCGTTTTACAAGGGTATGCAATCTGCGGCGTGCCAAAGAAAGCCGTTCTTTCTTGTTGTTGTATTGCTTTTATTTTTGGCATCGCCTGACCTTGGGCTGCCGTATTCAATTCGTGGCCGCAACCCACTGCTGAAAATTTGCTCCAATTACAGCACAAATTTCAATGGACAAAGGTCGCCACTTAAACTTCACGCGCTCCATTTCACTTCTTCCAGCCACTGTGGCATAATCCGCCGCCCAATTCTGCGAGTATTCCCCATTTTCCCATTTCCCATTTTCCCATTTGCCACTTCCTTTTGCTTATGGCGGTTTGCCTTTCGGATTACATTTATTATTGCCCTCTGCTATCACTATATATTGAATCTTTGATTAAATACATAAAGTAACATAATCTGTATAGAAGTCACAGTTCTGAAGATGTTATGGGATACTCAATTCAATCAAACAGCTGATTACAATTTGTAATGAATTCTATATAAAAAGCAATTATCATAACTAATAACATTATGAATTGCGTTGCTGATTTTAATTACTCTTTTCTCATTTTCTTATACCGCTTCTATTATATTTTCTGACATCTTCAATTTCCAAGAGAATTAATTACATTTATATAAGGTAGGTAGTTTTGCCAGAAGATGTAACGCAAATGTATAAATAAAACACAATTGTCAATATTGTGGTGATTTAAATGAATAAAAGTCATATACATACATAGATCATTTATGTAATAAATAATAGAAATTTTTACATCAATTGAAATACCTAAAATGCCAGAGTAAAAGCATATTCGCTTTATTATACATATGTAGATATGTACATATGTACATGAGTGTGTAATAAGATAACAATTTGTAATATTATATATATATATATATGTATGAACATGATAAGTTTAGGTCTTTGATGACAAATGGTTCAATAGCCACGCTGTAGTTGACTTCAGATAAGGGCTCTCTATCTGAAACTAAATACATATATGTATGTATGTATTTCTAAGCTAACTACAAACGTAGCGCATATGTCTCCAAGATCTCATGTGGCGCAGGTGGTCGAATCAGCTGCACTCCCGTTGCATCCACGTAGTCCGTGTAGCGTATGGAGTTGACCAGTTCATAGCCCAAACGTTTCAAGAGCCGTCCGGAATAGACGCTGGTGCAGTCAGCGGTAAGCAGCGGATAGCCCAGCTCTCTTCCGCGAGCAGCCAACGCACTCATGATCCGCTCACCGAGAGCGCGTCCACGCAGCTGAGAGTCGACGCCCATGGCATGCAGATGGAGCGCTCTCTCGATGCTGAAGCGGCTGAAGACGTTCGCATCGCGCTCTGCGATCGCCAGAATGCCCAAAATGCGACCCCATTTGCTGCCGGCAAGATGGGCGGCCTCCTCGAAGAGATGCGCCGCCTCATCGGCAGTTTTGGGACCGGCCACAGCGGCAGCCACAATGCGTTCCCCCTGCAATGCCAGCAGGCAGGTGCCATGCGGCAGATTGGAGAGCAGAAATTTCTGATCGGCCTCATCCGGCTCCGGTGGCTCACAGCCGGCGGTTAGCGGCTCCTCGCGGTAGTAATGTATATGCAGAAACTGCATCAGTCTGTCGCCATCCTCTGCGGTCGCCACACAGATCTTGATATCATCAATATTCCCCAGAGCACTCATTGAGCACGTTCTGCAGCTGCTTCTGATCGACGTCGGTCTGACCGGTTTTGTGTTATAAACAAAAATATGTTAGTATGTTTATTTTTGACAATCAGCTGTTCGTTGAGGTTGCCACCTTTTTACAGAAATATACTATTCAGCCCTGGTATTTGGTCTATGAGAAATGAGATTAGTTTCAGACTAATTTTTATTTCTCTAAAATATATTTATTGATTAATTTTTATATAAACATACATAATATCTATATACATATTTAATCGTTCGATCAAAAGCATTATATCGTTATTCGCCCTGGTATTATTTAAGTGTGGAATACAAATGTTTGGCGATCACATTTTAAATAATAACTACATATGTTCATGATAATTAAAAATGTATTTAATATTATTTTCAATAATTTTTATGATTTCGCTTTTTTAATTGCTTCCCCAACATTTGTAAATTCGTATAAACATTTTAAAAGTCAAAAGATTATATTCGCTGCTAGTATAAATACTTTTATATATACATACATATGTATATATATACATATATTTATATCAAAGGTGAGAATATTATAAAATAAATTCAATTGGTATTTACCTGTGCGATAGTCAGCTTAAATATTGATGCCAATTAAGTCAATTAAGAAATATTCATAAATGCGAGGAAATATAATCCGTAATAATTATGAAGCTATCTAGTGGGACTTGGGGCCATCCCTGAGTAGGAGTGTGTGTGTGTGTGTGTATATTCAATCGTTGCCTGGATACGTAAGAGAATTGCATTTCTTTTGCTTCGTTTCGTCTCGAGGTATGCAACAGGAATTCCACAATAATTAGTGAACCGTATCTAATGCCCCACTCAATTAGGCGCACACATGTGCCCGGAGGCGGTGCAGCTGCAGGCTGGGGGTGTGGAGACTGGGGGTTGGGGTTTGGGGATGTTGGCTCATGTGCTTGTTACTAAGGCAACACAGCATACGCATTGAATTTACCTTCAAACTGAAGCATCACACTCGCATTACCTTCTGCCACAACACCTGCCCTCCCACTCCCAATGCCAACATGGCGTATCATTTGATATACTCGCCTCAATGCAATTACCATCGGAAATGCAGGTTGTGTGTAGGCAATTTTTGCACAGAATTCCGAATAACTGGCCCTTGCATTTACTCGGTTTATCTACCACAATTAAATTGAGCAATTTAATACCAAAAACCATATACCATAGGCCAAAGGTCACATTTCGTTACACATGCCACATGCCACATGCAAATACAAAAGATCGAATAAAGTTTTAAATTAAACAAAATAAAGTGCTGGTTTTTAAAGTATTTTTTAATCAAATTTTCTCTTGTGCAAATTATGAAATGCGAGTATTTTATTTCAATTAAAAAGTGCAGGCGCCGAAAAAAGAAAACTTTCCTTATGCTAGTATTGTTTTTCATGCAACCTTTGACCCCCCTTGTGGATCGAGTTTACCAAAACAACTAAAAGGAAGCTTCTGTGCATAGCTTTAATCACCAGTCAGTCAGTCAGTCAGTTTGATTTCTATATTGATTTAAGGATACCCTAAAATGTAACTAGTATATTTGATATCGTTTGAATGTATGCTAGCTCATTAGAGTGGCACCACACCACATGCAGCCATAGCTGAGCACCGCACATCACACCCACCGGCATTGATTAAGTGAGCACCGCAATGCGAGAGACCCGCAACATCAGCTGCCAACTGACCGCAGACGATTTGGAATCATGCAGATGCGCATTGCTGTGTGGTTGGTTGGTCCATGGTGGCATGATGTGCTGGCTGTGTGGTTGCGTAACTGAGTCGCGCCTTTGCTGCAGTTCCTGTGCTCTGCTCTGCTCTGCTCTGCGCGGTGTGATGTGGTGTGGTGCTCGGCGTGGTGCGTCCAGGTAACCGGCAATTATTCATTGCGTATACGCCGCGTGTGCCTGCCGCTAATTAGGCGGCAGTGTTGTCGATAATGAAGTGGCGCTGTTGTTGTTTTTCACTGTTAAATCATGATGTGTTCGAGTCCTGCGAGCACAGCCAGCACAGGCCGTGAGCTGCTGCCGAACAACAAAGGGCCGTCTGCTGTTCAAGCTGTGAAGCACGTCGCTGGACGTGGTTCGCATTACACGACGCACGTCCTGTGCGATTGCTCATTCTACTTGTGCTGCTCCTGCTCCTGCTGCTGCTGTTGCGCGTGCTCCATTGTCCTAGTTGTCCTGCCAACTTTTTGTTCGCCAAAGACAAACAAGCGGCTCGGGCAAAGTAACAAAATGAGCCAACCCCAACCGCATCCTGGCTGAACGTGGCAGCCAACTAAGCAAAAACTTGCTCAAATTTCAACTAGTTGGTACCCACTAAGCCAGGACGCTCACCACAATGCTCCTCTCCGTTTTCAGGCAGTTGCAATAAATGGTTACCCAATCGTTGTTAGCTGATTTGCAGGAAAACTTGCCGAGCATGCGCGACAATTTTTTCATAACTAAAGCATATACGCAGGGAGTACGAGCAATATTTTATATTTTACTAATAATTGCCAGTAAAACATTTAAGAATACGAGAGAAAGAAGAAACGAAGTAACATTTGAAAATCGAAGGAAACTCTGCGGTTACGCAACCTAGAAACTAGTTAAATTTAATTGCAAATATTTGTTAGGTAATTTTTTGTAAATCTACGCAGGGAGTACGAGCAATATTTTATTTACTAATAATTGCCAGTAAAACATTTAAGAATACGAGAGAAAGAAGAAACGTAGTAACATTTAAAAATCGGAGGAAACTCAGCGGTTACGCAACCTAGAAACTAGTTAAATTTAATTGCAAATATTATTTAGGTAATTTTTTTTTAATCTACATCTTATCCTTAAACAAAAAAAAATGAAAAAAAAAAACAAATTATAATAGCTACTTTATGGCCAGAAACTGACTACATCCACATTGAGAAATGTTTTAAGCATATCTCGTATTTATGTGGGTCCGAGCTCATCTCTACTTATGCGCCCATGCTGACGTTCATCCTGACGTTTGTCCGTTGGCATGTCCGTATGCCAGATCACGTGCCCAGCCTCTCTGTCCCAGGTCCACGACAAACATGAGCCTCATCCGCATCATCCACACGACTGAGGCAAATGGCGTGCACAAAATTTTAATGCGTAGCACAGTGGGGCAACTAACGTTATTCAAATAAATATCAGATTTCAATTATTATTGTAGCTATTGATTTCGATCATTTTGACAGTTTATAACTAAGGCATTACGTTTTTTTAAATCATATGCAAAAGTGGTATTTCGAGTAAAGTTTTATTTATTGACAGACACACTGTACTTTGCGGCGAGGAACTCTTTCCAACTGAACCCGGACTGACCAATCTAAGTATTCTCGCTAGTTCCAACATGCATTGCAATACTTTGTGGCGCATATTCTTTAGCCCTAAACCAAACTGAAATGAGCTGAAAAAGGCAAACTTATCAGGGTTGTCAAGTTCCGCAGTTTGTGTGCATGGTTACATAATAAAGATGAGCGCATCTCTCACGAAGTATGACCAAATTAAGTTTTTTAAATTATAGTATTTTATTGCATATTTTTGTACTAAATCCAAATTGTCAACTTTCGCATTTAAAGTGTAAATCGGGCGTCTCAAAATAGTTGAAGCTAAATATTTTGACAAATTATAGTCCAAACATAAATTTGTATATTTGCATAGAATAAAATGTATAGATTTGCTATATTCAGTGTAGATTTCGCATGAATATGAAGTATAATACAATAATTTTCCATTTTTATTTAGATTAAGAAGAAAAATACTCTTTTAGCCACAAAATACGCTATTTTAGATCAATATCTCTTGGGTTTTAGAACAAGCCCAAGTATTTCTTTATAGTATTGAGTCGTAGAAAGTAGCTTCGTATCATATCGTGTCAATTTTCTATAATCCCATAATCTTGAGTCCTGCTCATGCGTGTCACGAGCTAAAAGAGGACACGCACCCATCTCTAATGTGGTTACAAATAATCATATACATAGGTATGTACGCATTTATGTACATATACATATGTACATATAAATAAGCAATGTTGCCGGGTGTCCTTTTGTCTGAAGCTGGTGTCGCTGTTGTCGCCTTTTGTCGTTTTTATTGCCGGCCTGTCAATATCCGGCGGCGTATTTCCTCGACTTGAGCGACAAATTTGGTCGGATTCGCTGTTTGTTTGTTGGCTTGCCTTTTTCACAGTTCGCCCTTTGATTCCATTTCCCGTGCGGCACATAAGTAATGCAGCTAGCTGTACAGCAGGAGCTGTGGACGAAACTGAGGATGTTGCTGGCCATTGCGTTGTTTGCATGCGACAACTTTAAGGATATGTGCCCATAAACAACTGGATGTAAAACGTCAGCTCCAAGTGCCTCAGCGAGCACCCCTCTACCACAGCTCCACTACCCCTTTTTTGTCCTTAACCAAACTGGCTGTTAGTCAAATGTGTGTGCCCACACCCACTGGCCCCTGCCGGTGCGAGGGTGTGGACATGGACAAGGATGTGACTGTGGATGTGGATGTGGATGCGGATGTGAATGTGGATGGAGAGGATGTTGAATGTCGTCGCCAACGTAACCGTAACCGTTGCCCTTGGCTACGCACGATTTGAATTAAATTGCACTCGACGCATTTTGCCTGCAGCAGGAGCAGTGGCACAGGCAGAAGCAGTGGCAGTGGCAGTGGCAGTGGCACAGGCAGAAACGGGGCGCAGTGCCAGTGCCAGTGGCAGTGGCAGGGCATAAAGAACATCCGTAACAGTAAACCCCTGCATATACATACACTTAACCAGCATACTACGATTCAATTAATTCGAGGGCACTCGAGCCACCTGCTCCCATTTGTACACAAATAATCAACTTGAGCACAAATTTAGTTAGCTACGTTAAGGGCTCATATTTATTATGTTGCCAAATTGGCTTTTACATGACAGCAAATGGCTGCAAAAAAATGTATTCACATACATATGTACATACGGTAAATGTACAGTGGTCGCACACAAATTTCAATTTCTACATTGCCATTTTTGTATCTTTACTTGGAAATCATTTCTTTTAGCATTTTCGTTACAGATAAATATCATTTTGATTAATACAAATTATTTGCAATTAAGTGGCATCCGTTGCAATGTTCGAGAGACTACTGTAGCAGTCTGTATGTATAGTAGTGGCTATTGTGGGCTGAGTTTGTTCTGCAAATTCTATCGGACTTGCACAAAGATTTGTTTTAGCTTTGTCCCACAGATCATCTCTGCTGAATGAGTGAATGAGCACGGCAGACAAACAGATAGAGATAGAGATAGAGATAGAGATAGAGCTAGCTAGACAACAGGACGACAGGAGGACAGTAGGACAGTAGTACAGGATGACAGGATGTGCAGCACAGAGAAATTTAATTTAAAATTACAAACTGCGCACCACTTTGTTTATCATGTCCTGGCGAGAGAGCCCGTCGCTCAAAGCTCAGGTATTTTCCTTGCATACCTAAAACAGGTGAGGACACAATTAAATTAAAAGCAAATAGCGCACAATCAATTGATGGTCGCTATGTTACTACCAAACAGCTAATCCACGGCAAATGGAAGTGGACAAAAACAAAAAATTGTTTACATCTTTTGCAAAGAAAATAGCTGGCTTAGGTTGGGAACTGTAAAAGATGTTGGCTGTTTTGTGCTTATCATTTTCTTGAATTTTGCATATATATATATATATGCACAGACATTAAATGACGCAGGTAAACAGCAGCATGTCAAAGAATTTCCACAAATGAAAATATGTTTATTAAAATGAATAAAAACAAATATATTAATAGCAGCAATGGCATGAAAAAATAGAGTTCCTTGAAAATGTGGATTTACTTTCTTATGTCACATAATTAAATCGAATTTTGATTAGCAACCCATTCCCAAATTGACATTTTAACTCTCTGACTATTGAACATTATTAAAGAAGAAGAGTGCTACAATATTTTATCATAGCAATTTTCTTTTTATATTCAGACTTTGAAACAATAATAAAAGTCTTTGAGTGATTTTTATAATTATTTTCACCATATAAAAGTCTTTAAATGACTTTTAAATAAAAAAAACTTTAATAACCGTTATTTAAAAACTTAAAATAATACAAATCAAATATAACAGTTATTTTTGAGGAAAAATATATATAGTGAAAATAATAGTTATTTTTAATTTTGATTATAATAATAAAAATAACTGTTAAAACAAAACAATTTTTTTAAATTTGCTTCATAATTAATTATTTTCGGTCCCTGATAAAAATTAAGTCTGACGATAAACCAAATTTCGCAGTTACACACCAATATTTTTAAGATTTATTTGCGATAATGAAGTTTGATAGATACTTATGCCTAACACTGGAACAGATCAGATCCGATCTATGGATATATGGATACAGTGGCTCATTAATTATCTGGCGACTGCTCATCTGCGTCCGACGGTGGCAACTCCAACTGAGACTCGGAACGGGTCAGAGATGCTGCCTGGGACATGGCGTGGGAGGGGCGATAGGTGTGCTCCTCGACGATGTCAATGTCCTGGACGGAGATGCTCTTCACCAGCGTCGTATTGGGCAGAAAGGCGTACTTGCCAAGCCGCTCGCCCCGCTCACTGGCAACGGTCTCGGTGCGCAGATGCTCGGCTCCGTTGCGTGTAATGACGCAGAGATCAATGTTGGAGCCGGAGCCGAGATCGTTGAGTACGCCCGCGGTGATGGCCTCGCGCACCAGCTGTTTGCCCTGCTCCAGATCGAGTGTGGGCCGCCAGTTCTGCTCCAGCACAGCAATGGCGGCCAGGGTGCCGGAACCCATGGCCGCATACGGTAGCTTATCAATGGAGCCGCACGGATAGATGCAATTGATGTGCGACCCATACTTGTCCACGCCGCCCATCACCAAAGCGGCGCTAATGTTACCCTGGTAGCGAAAGAGAGTGCGTCGCAGCAGCATGCTGGCACAGATCAGCGGCACCTGGCGATTCGTGCTCAGCTCATGCAGATCCAGCTCCGCGGAGATCATCAGCGTCATGTGCTCCGTGTCCGCAGCGGTGCCGGCGCCACAGCAGCTGTCAAAGTGCCTGCGATTAGAAACCGAATCCGAATCAGCTCCAACTACTTACTAGATGTGCTCCTGCAGACGATGTATCTTGGAGCAGTTCTTGTCGGAGACAATGGGTCCCTCGGTGGCGCGCGTATCGGCGCCTAGTATGACGCCATCCTCGAACACAATGCCCACAATGGAGGTGCCAGTGCGCACTGCCAAAGGTGGCCTAAAGCCTTTGGCCAACAGCTCAGCATTGCTAAGGACGCATTTGACAGTTAAACAAAGTAAACAAAAGCATTCTAAAAAGAAAATTGCAAAGACTTTTCCCTTTGATTTTCATAAAGAATTTGACGATTTTGAATGAAAATTCTTAGCCCTCAAATAATATATAGAATCTTTAATCAAAATCGTATGAATTCCTTAAGCCAAGCCTTGTCCAAAAGATATATTATATGGTATATAGAATCTGAAAATCTTACCGCTTGGTATTGACAAAATTGAAGATGCCTCGCGGTCCCCTGTTCTCCAAGATCCACATTTCAGTTTCGCCCAGCATTTTGGGAACACAACAAATTTTGAATGAAAAATTGAAATTTCCAGTATGATTTTTTTGTATTTTTCAATGTTGTTGTTTTATTCAAAATGTAATGTGATTCGAAAATTAGGTTTCAGGAACAAAGCCAAAGGATGCAACGCCTGCCACAACTAATTGGTATGGGACTACGAGTTGGCTGCTGGCAGGAAATGCAAACACAAAGATGCATAAAAGACAGCAACAGAGTGTGTGAGAGGGAGAGTGGGAGAGAGTGAGAGAGCTAGGTATAGAGAAAGGCATAGCGTTGGCGTTGGCTATCGAAATAGCCTTGGCCCCAAAGCGGACAGTGTTCCACATTCTGAACAGCCCAACAATTTGACAGAGCCTAATTGGTAAGTGTGTGCATCACTCACTCACTCACTCACTCTCTCTCTCTCTCTCTCACTATCTCTCACTCTCTCTCTCTATATCTGTCTCTATGTATTTATCTATCTAACTTCCTCACTCATGCCATGTTTGGCACTAAAAGTTTGCCTCTTTGACACATGACACATTCTGATACCTTTGCATTTGGCTCTTTGGGTATTACAATTTTGCAATGTTATATGTAACGCATTGATATTATATGTATAAAGTACATATGTGACGATGATCATACTATATACAACTATAATCTGCCTTCTGCAAGTTGCAAGTTGTGTTATTTTATGTTTAAACCTGTTTTGGTCTAAATACAATTGGATCATTTCGAGTTCATTATTCTTTTTAAAATTATGAAATTAAAAGATTTTATTATTACTATCTTATTACTATCTCCCTCAAGTACCTGTAAGGTACATTTACTATCGACCACTCAAATAAACATCCTGTGGACGACTCAGATACTTATACATGCATGTGTCAAATGAACATATAGACATATATCGATTGAATCGGCGGTTGATGCTCAATTGTAAATTATGTAACATACAAATTTCATGAAAATTGAATTTAACAACTGAGCGGTTTCACCATACAACAAAAAAAAAACGTGTCCGTGGATGAATGACAGATGTGCTGAAAGGTAAATGCAAAAGTTAAGCGAAGAATCATGTAGTGTAATTGTAAGCAGCTATAGCTTTAATTGAGCTAACTAATTTGATGGTAGCTTTCCAAAGTTGTAAGACTTGTAATTTCAATTGAAATGTATAAGCTGATAAGTGTCGCTGACGGAAATCAATATTACAACTGGTCACATGACGAACGAATCTATTGGGATTAATTAGAGCCTGGTTATATTTTAATCAGCACAAGGATAAACGCCGGACAGTTCCACCTCCAGCCATCAGCCCGCAACCCGCCCCAAATGACACAGACTTTGATTGGCGGCTGGGTGGCAAATAGGGAAAATGGGCAAATCGGAAAGGGGGAAAAGGGGCAAATGGTTGTGGGGTGGAAAATGCAAATGCAAATGGCCAGTCGTTTTGACTGCTAGTTGCAACTTGCAAATCATGCAGCCAACTTTTGTGCAACTTAATTACGAGGGGGGGAACTGGGGCAGAGACTTGAGATACCGGACAACGACTCGAACCAAAGCCAGTCACCGCTTTCTCCTTTCTCCTGTCTCCTTTCTCGTTGCTGGTTGTTGGTTGTTGGTTGCCAGCTGCCGGCGGACTTGCAAGTTGCAAGTTTACTTAAACAATTTTGCGCTGCATTTGGCCAAAAACTTTGCAGCAGTGACAACAACAACAGCAATCACAACAACACTGTCAAATCCAAATCCAAATACGAATGCAACTTGCCTTCAACAATTCTGAAATTTGCTTTTAACATTTGGACAGCTGCGCCTAATAGCACTTGCCCAGAGGAGCGAAGGTTTCAAGGGGAGAACGAGGACGACAGGAGGACGACAGGAGGTCAGTCGTCTTAGCACAACTTAATACATATTTCGCATCAGCTCATATCTATATCTCAAATCCAATTAGCATACTCCAATATACAGGGTATATAGCAGTTTAGCCTAAAGGCTAAAACCAATATTGAAGTTTTCTTGATGCTATTCTTCGCATTAACACTCAAATCTGAAGAAAATACAATTTTGGCCATAATTAGTTTTTCTTGGAAGTATAAAGCAATATAATATTGGCAGCGTGCATTAATTTTAAGACTTATCTTTTAAAAAATGGCTATAAATTTAGTTTAAATTGCTAAAATATACAAATTTTCCACCTCGGAAGGACGACTCGTCCTTAACATTTCAAATTGGGGCTGTTTCCCTTTTTCCTTTCAGCTCATCAAGTACCATAAAAACAATTCTGTAAGTACTTAATACATAAAAAATTGTAGAAGTTAGTTTCAGCAACAAGATTTGCTACAGTTAATGGAAAATTAATGCTGAGAAGCTAAAATTAATTGTAATTTGGCTGAATAGATTTTCGACTGCAATAGTCCTCGATATACGAATATTGTTCAATGTGCCTTACAGCTTGTGTCCATGGACGTAATCTTGGATGCAATCTTAATGGCATTTGACAAGATTGCCCCTGTTGGGGGGCACACAACAGCTTCATCAACGGGATCGGCTAACTGTTAATAAATCATTTGGACGCCAACGCGTCATTAATGCCGCTTAAGCTGCTGTCGGAAATTTGGAAGTTTATTAGCTTGCCAGGCAGTCTAGACGCGGCATGTCCTGCCCGAGTCTTGCCTGAGTTCTGCCTAAGTCCTGCCATTGTTCGCCTCCACCATCTCTGCCCACTGGTTCTCCTTTAATGTTCGCAACGCGCTCAGTTTATTCATTCAGTTGGGGGCTGGGATCTGGGGGCTCAACGCGAGTTGTTGCCAGCCGACAAATTCCAGTCAATGGCTTGGAATCGCGATTTTCATGCCACACTCCTCCCATCCCCAGCTCCTGCCACGCCCAGCCCCCGTTCCCCCCTTATTTCATCAAATGATTTATGCAGCCAAAACAACAACAATAACTGACACTGCAATTTGACCACATAATCAAATTAGTTACTGCTGAGCTCTTGTTTTACATACCCTGTAATTAAAGCGCAGCTGGTGTATGCTCAGTTACTGCATCCGTTTGCGAAACTTGTAGACAACCAAATTTTGACTTGCCTGAAACTTTTTGTATGTATTATACATATGTATTTTGGGTACACTCAGTTAAATATTTGTTGGCTGTTGTGTACGCTTTTTCTTGATCTCAGATTTGGTATTAATCTTGTTATTTTTTGACAAAAAAATCCTATATTTTATTTTTCAAAAACTCATAAGTTTGAGATGTAGAATTAAATTTGATAGCAAATATTAATCAAAATAACCTTGGGATTGACTTTAATTTAATTTTTTAAAAAATTTCAAACTTGAGATGTAGAATTAACTAGTATGAACCCATTAAAAATGGGAAAAAGGGTATAATATTTGCCTATAGAATACAAAAGTAAAAAACATTTTATTTTTTTTAAGATACCTCCCCCCAATCTCCCAGAAATACGGATTATACATATTCTAACAATTTCTTTATGTCCTACAAATTTCATTACGATCGGGCAATAAACAACGAAGTTATTTACAATTCAATGCAACATAGTTTGGGGCCAAAGGAAGAAGAAGAAGGAAGGCAATTGCATCTATGTATGAATGCAGATAAAGAATTATGAATGTTAGAACTGGGTTCAGGGTATCTCCTAGTCGAGCACTCTCGACTAGAGCACTCTTTCTTGTTTTTGTGAGTATCTATAGATTTTATTTTGTAGAAAGCATACAAAAGGATATCCTAATTTCTATCATTGAAGCTGTGCAAGTTGAAAGCAGTTCGCCAAGGTAACCGAACAAAGTTCAACAGCTTTAAAACTTTTACCATTCCAAACTACAAAATAAATGAATTCTCCCTCCGAAATATTCAAAGTAATCTGGTTTATGTAAATGTTTTTTGTATTATTTTTTGTTGGCTTCAAAAGCTTTTTAATTGTACGCTAATTTGAGTCAATATCAAATTGCGCACAAAATAGTTACTGTATATGGCTGCATAACAAGAAGTTGCATATACATATATATTAAATATGGTCATAAAAGTGTGTGTATTTGCGGGTGTATGTGTGTGTTTGTTTGTGTGCTTTTGTGTGTGTGCAACATGTGAAACAATTAAAGCAGAAATTCAGTTTCGGTTAGACAATGCACATAAAATGGCTCCAGAGTCACGGATGCGTGGCAAAGGCGGTTTCGTCGCTGCGGTCAGGGTCGTGCCACACAGCCGCTACCGCTGCCACAGCCACAGTCAGCACAGCAGAGCAGAGCAGAGCAGAGCAGAGCACAGCACGCACCACATAATGGCAACCAAGAAAAATACTCCGTAAATGCATAACGAGTAAGAACAATAAGCAAATCGTTAAGATTCGCAAAGTTTCTGCTCAACAATTGCAGCAGATTCCACACACATATGCATGCATATGCATGTGTGTGCATGTGTGTGTGTGTGTGTACACTCTGCTTTGGGAACAGAGTTGCTGGGGCCATAAGTTCAGTGTTCATTGTTAACACCATATATGTTTAAGCATGCATACATATAAATACATGCATACATATGTGTGCATATGCATGTATGTATGTACATACATATGTATGTATATTCACTGTGTAGTAGTATGTGTGCTGCATCCTGACTCGTTGCTATGTGTTTTCTTTTACCATAGTTGTGTGTGTCGCTGTGGCGGCTGCTGCTGTTGCTGCTGTTGCCGCTGTTGCTGCTGTTGCTGCTGTTGCCGCTGTTGTTGCTGTTGCTGCTGGCCCTTTGCCCCTTTTTTGGCGCAGGTGTGAAATGCACCTCAAGCACAGTGGAACAATCTCGACTGCATATCAAATGAGAAAATAAGAATGTTGGTCAAATTCCAACTCACCACAGTCAAGTCATAATATAAATAAGAAATTATTGTAAAATGTTGCAAAACAATATTTAAAATTTATATAAAACAATTACTAAACATCATCACTTTGCCACATAAAACAGTATGACAGTATCAGCCTAAACTGTTATAATAATTGGTATACCTCAAATTAGTAGCAGCTCAGATATTTAGAATGACTTAGCCATAAATATAAATTATAAAATAATCCTTTAAAAAATTTATTCTTATAAATATATTTACTTAAAAATAAACTCTTGGTTCAAATACTTAATAGTGTTTATTTTTGTTGAAAATATTGCTAAAAGTGAAAAAGTGTAAACTCTGGTTACCCTACAATGTTTAAAAAGCAACAAAGATATGTGATAGTAACCTATTTATATATATATATATATATGCAAATTATAATAAATTTTAAATGAATAATACAATTAAAAACATAATATAATAATAATTTTTTTATAACAATAATACAATTAAACAAGTCAGAAAAAAAAACAAAAAATTTTGAATTTTTTTTGGCGAAAAAAGCATAAGTGGGGACCCTTACCAATTTTGATTTTTCAAAATATAGAATCTTGAAATTTTACGTTTAATTGATTGTGGGTGTAGGACATAAAGATGGCATATAAATGTGAGACTATGTAAAATCCGAAGGGCATACCTCTAAAACTACGTATTTTTCGATTTCTGTGAGATCGGGGGAAGGTATCTAAAAAGTGAACCTCTGTATACAATAGGAGCATATACATACCAAATTTGGTGCCTCTACCTCTTATCACTTTTAAGCTATACCTTAAAAGCACTGTTCTGAGATCTTTATTTATCGATAACTTTTGAACGGGTTGAGATATCGAAAATGATGAGTTTGTATTGACCCGGCACAACGAGACTTATATTTCAAATATGAAGTCTCTAACTTTTTAAGTTTCTGAGAAGCGCGCGTTCATACAGACGGACAGACAGCCAGACGGACATGGCTAGATCGACTCGATTATTGATAGCGATCAATAATATATATTCTTTATGGGGTCGGAGATGCTTCCCATTTTTAATGGGATCAGGGTATTAAAATGTGAATAATCTAGTAGAAATAAGCAAGTGAATAATAGAATTTTATACAAAAATATTTAAATCTAATCTTCGATTATTAAATAACATATGAGATTTGATGTAAGCCCTTGTGACTAATGCCATAAATATAAGTTCAACTTGTAGCATTAGTTATTCTAAATAATTATATATTGATCGAAAGAAACATATTCCCCAATATATCAACTTTGACCACTGTATCGTCCGTTTGAGCGCAACTCCTGGATCCAGTGGCCGCCTAGTTGTTCCGTTCATATGAGTGCGTTTGTGTAATGTATGCACACAGATGAGTGTGAATGTGTGTGAGTGCGAGTGCGAGTGTATGAGTATGGGTGAGTACAAGTATGTGTTGCCGTAGCTGGCTGAAGCTTATGACTTAATAAATACTACCCAGTGTGCGCAATGTGGCTGGCAATTTAATAACGAAAGCAAACGGCATGGAAAAACAGAAGAGCAGTGCCTTCGAGGAGAGCATCAGCAGCGAGAACCAGAAAAAGAAGTAAAATAAAACAGAGCAGAGCAAAACAGAGTAGAGCAAAAGAAAGACAACACTTTTGATTTACTCATATGCATGCCACATAGCACATTCCACGTGCCTTCGGTGGCAATTGCTGGTTCTGATTATTTCAATCTACTTCACTACTTTCGTACTTACATACTTGGTATTTTAAGGACTTCGAGAAGTATTGTTATAAGCCTGTTAGTACCAGATGGTTTTTATATACAAATATGCTCGCCTTTGTTGCTTTCTTATTGTCCTCTTGATTGTCCCTTTTATGTAACTGCCTTTTTCAGTGGCAACATTAACTCGAACTCTTACTTGTTTGAATTGTTTAATTGAAATTTATATAGAAGTTGTGTAGAAAATGATCAAGTAACTACCAATTAAATTGCTATATTCAAATTGTTTTATACAAGTACAAATATCAAGTATACGTTTCAATTACATGCTTTATTTAGCATATTATCTTAGTACTTGCTCACAAATTAGATGCAAAAATATACCCAATATCTGAAGATTTTGTGTATCGTATATTGGATGTAAACGGAAGAAGGAGAGAACATCAAAAAAGAGAGAAAGAAATTGCCAATTGAATATATATTAATAAAAAGGACTTCGCTCAAAGCTAAAAATATAAATATATTTGCCTTAATTATGACATAGCAAAACATTGATTATAATAATGCGCCATGTTCTTGAAGGTAGCCCCAATTGTTGTTGCTGTTGTTGTTGTTGTGGGTGGAAGGATTGTTGGTTCGGGGATCCCTGCGAGGGTGCTCTCTCCTAAGTGTGCTGGGTGTAAATGGCACGCGATGCTGCTAAATATTTGTTCTATCAAATTCAATTAAAGTTGACATGGGTTCACAGCTGGCCAGCAACAGAAGTAGCACCCAAACACGGTCCCAGATCCAGACGCAGACACAGACTCGGAACCAGAACCAGACATGGATCCCATAGTGCTGCTAGGCACAAGCTCAGACGCTGCCTAAGCTGGCGCTGACGACCCACTAGGGTGGTTCAAAAGTCAGAGTCGACTCCGCAAGACACTGCAATCCCAATTAGTGATGGATGCGTGTCGGTTTTTTTCTCTTCTTTTTATTATTTGCTCAGCAAAGCAAACATTTTATTATAATTTAAATATTTATGTGTGTGCTCATTTATTTATTTATTTGGTATGCAGTATATTTTATTGATTATTTCACGTTTCTTTTTGGAGACAGTCAACATAGTTTCTGAGAGTGTTAAATATTTTATTAAAATAGAGCAAACAACTATATTTTTACGCAAAACGTTTGACTATATTATAAATTTTAATATCAGTATATCAGTATATAAACATATATATTATTTTAATATTTTTTTCTGATTTTTTCATTGCATTTAATTAGTTTTTCGAGCGGCTCAACCCAAAAAGGACACGCACGATCTTCAATTGAATGCTGTTCGTGTCACGCGCCCATCTCTAACGGACAGTGGCCGCTCGACATGGCTGAAACCAATTTTTGATTCAATTTGAAAACGACAAACACACACGGTTCCGCCCAGGACTGCTGGCATAAGGAACCGGCAAAGACAAGCGGACAAAACACGGTCGAGGCGAAGCGCAATTCAAGGAAAATGCTGTCAAAAGATGCTCTACAGCCGCCCACGGAGGCGCGATGCTGATGGGCAGGGGGGCGTGCCATCGTTTTATTGGGGGGCGTGGCAGTGTGAGGCAAACTGTTTGCAGTGATACGCACACACAGCAGGCCGTGCTGTAAAGTTGGCAACGCCCTCGATCCGCGACCCGAGACCCCTCGACCCTGCGGCACCCCACTGCCCCCCACCACACCCACTCCACCCTTCATCCCTGTTGAAGCTGAAACAGGAGCAGCAGACACAGAGTCGTAATAAGACACCCGGAGTCGTGGCAATGCTCCAACGTCCACGGGTTTTTTGGGGGCAATTGCTGTGCTGTGTTGCCTAAATTAAAACAGGCACACCAACACTAACACACACACACACATGTACTCACGTATACAGAGAGTAACTGCCACTGCCTCGGGGCCCGGAAGCACAAACACAAAATTTACAACTGGCTGGCGCTGCTGAAGTCCCATTTTGATCTGGGCAAACTGTTTGTGGAGGCAGCATGAAGAGCAGCCAACCGGACCGTACCGTACCAGACCAAGCCATATCTGGTATGGTACCATACCATACCATACCATACCATACCATACCATACCATACCGGACCGTAGCCTAGTGAACCGGTGGACGCCGCTGCTTGCGCCTTCTGCAAGTCGCCTTTTCAAAGTGAATTCCGTTCGTGGCCGCTGCTCGAGTGTAAATTTGCTCGTTAAATTTGTTGGCACTCTCGACTAATTTGCACTTGTAACGCAATGGGTTAAGGGGCAACGGGCAACTGGCAACTGGCATGGGCGCACAGCGGGGCACGTGGCAAGAGGCACAGCGGGCAGTTTCACTTGTAGTTGTGTGGGGGGGGGGGGGGGATTGGCTTGTAGCTGTGAATCGCTGGTTAAAGTTTTCCTCCCTTTTTTTTTGCATTGGCCGCCGCTGTTCTGCAGTCAGCTGGTAATTGAAAAGACAACTGGCCAAGAAAATGGCCAACAAACGAATTGCTGGGCACAGCGGGAGATGCCAACTTGTTAACATCGTTTCCGGCAAGTTGTGTACAGATAAAAAGTACACATAGATAATTATCTACGCTGGTAATTAGATATTTATGTTTAACATGAACAAACTGACTTTGTGCTTAAAACTACAAAGTTAGAAGACTTTGAAGTCCAAGGGACACATGACTTTTGACAGAAAAGTTAACGACCCCAAATGCGTCACCCACAACCAATAAAAGCAAAACTTTCAAGATTGTACATTTTTATAATTTTGTTTAAATATCTTTTAATTTTTGATGTGTTGTTTAACTACAGGCCAAATAATGACCAAAATGACCTCGGGTTTGCAAATCGGTTCAGTTTTGACAAAGATATGGAAGTTTGAAGTCTGGGAAGGTCATATATAAGGAACCTTACAAGCTAATTTTTTTGTCACTTTTGGCGTGATTTTTGACAGAAAAATGAAACACCACAAAATCATTTTTCGTATGGATTTTTATACTAACTAAGACACCCACAACCAATTAATCGTAAAATTTCAAGGTTCTATATTTTGAAAAATCAAAATTTGTAAGGGTCCCGCCTTATGCTTTTTTCGCCAAAAAAATACAAAATATTATTTTTTCAAAAATTCATAAACTTGAGATGTAGAATTAAAGTTGATGCCAAATATCGATCAAAATGGCCTTGGGATTGACAATCGGTTCAGATTTGACAAAGTTGTGGCAGTTTGAAATCTGGGAAGGATATCTATAAGGAACTTTTCGTTGTTTGGGCACTTTACAAGTCAATTTTTTTGTCACTTTTGGCGTGATTTTTGACAGAAAAATGAAACACCACAAAATCACTTTTCGTATAGTTTTTTATACTAACTAAGACATCCACAACCAATTAAACGTAAAATTTCAAGATTCTATATTTTCAAAAATCAAAATTGGTAAGGGTCCCCCCTTATGCTTTTTTCGCCAAAAAAATCCAAAATATTATTTTTTCAAAAATTCGTAAACTTGAGATGTAGAATTAAAGTTGATGCCAAATATCGATCAAAATAGCCTCGGGATTGACAATCGGTTCGTATTTAACAAAGTTGTGTCAGTTTGAAGTCTGGGAAGGGCCATTTATAGAGAACTGGGAACTTTACAAGAACCGAAATCGGCTTATGAGCACACCAATGGTGCATTCAATAATATAACGAGCAGAAGTATGCTTCTTGTTGATCCGACCTCTGCAGATCTGTATGGCGTCGATACAGAACTTTCCAGAGCATAGCCAGAATCTGCAACAACAAAGTTTCCATTCAGAGTCCTTTGTAAGTATTGTCCAGCGTTGCTATGATCTCCATGTTCTAGTTGCAAATCTAAATAGCAAATAGTTAATTAATACTGAAGCATTACATAACGGCACTACTTACCACCATTCCGTTCAGGTTAAGGAATCCTTTTCTGCCCTCTCATGATAGGAATTAAATTGTATAGGTCCTTTGCCAGGAAGCGAACATTTTTATGGTAAAACCCGTTAAATTCAATAACTTTAAATAAAGATTAAGTTACCGAAACAAAAAACAAAGTGAAATAAAATATTTGTTGAAATATTCTTTAAAAACTAAAATTCAACTTTATGCTGTCTTCCTATTTTTTGACTACAATCCGGCGCCAAACCCAAATAAATCGTGGGTGGCTGGCAATGTATCTGATGGATAACAAGATGGGGCTAGATGGATACGCAACCATCTGGGCGTGCCACAAGCACCCGGACAGCCGCATAATCAAACTCATCGGCGGCTGGCTGCCTTGGTGAGGGGAAGGGGGAAGGGGGGCGGGTGTCGAATTCGGATTGGGATATTAGCAATCTCATTCGCATGCAGGAGAGCCATCAATGGCTTTGGCCCCAGAGTCTAGGAACTTTTGTTGCCGATGAAATGAATAATTGTGCCACATTATGTTGCATTGTTATTCGTCAACGGCAAATCAGTGGCTAAATTAATCGCATTGAATTCATTGGCGGGCCACGAAGCCATCCATCCGGTGGCTCCATTTGCGCAGCCTGCCTGATTGATGGCCCCAGCATATATATATATATATATATACACATATCGATAAATGCGAAATGAAGCATTGTTCCATAGGCAACAACTTTGTGAAATTGAGATTTTTGGGGGAGCGGGTGAGTGGGGGAGTGGGGAGCGGTGGAGCGGGCTGTCGCTGGGGAAGCTCAGTGATTACAACGACCGTTGGCGCCTATTTGCGGACTAAGTCTGCGATCCGCCAAGCCGCTGTCTCATTATTATGCAGCTCATGAGTCTCGTTAGTGGCAAAGTTATATGAGCATACATCAGCAAGCCGCACAATTTTGCAACATGCGGCAGCAGGAGTTGGAGCAGCAGCAGCAGCAGCAGGAGCAGCTAGGGACTGGGGACAGACGCTGCTGGGATGCGGCTCCGGCTGCGGATGCGACTTGCAAGCGGAAAGTGTTAAGCACGGCGTTGTAAATGCTACCAACTTCGACTTGCCAACTTCCCAACTTCCCAACTTGCCGACATCCCCAACAGGCGCCAACTTCAGGCGACGAACGTCGTCAACTGAACTAAAGGCGCGTGCAAGTGGCGGAAGTGGCCCCGACTTGACTTGACTTAGGCCAACCAGCCAACTACCCCCTTCGCCACCCCGCACCATCAGCTAATCCCCCCCCCCCCCACAACCACCTTCCCGAGAGCTACGCACCACCCAATCATTGTGAAGCTTTTTCGAATTCGCCGCAAAATTGTTTCGTGGCGAAGTTGTTGCTCACGCACCGCCAACACCGCTCGGGTTTTGTTGTCGGTTTTCGTTGTTGGGGTTCGGGTTCGGGTTGGGGTTCGGTTTGGGGTTGGGGTTCGGTTTTTGCTGCTGACTGCTTGCTGCTGTTTGTGTATGTAGAAGAGGGGCAGGGAAGGTTTTGTTTTCAACAAATCGACTATGTTTGCACAGTCCAAGCAACTGACGCCCCCACCACCCCCCCTTCCATCCATGACCCACCCCTGATGTCTGCTTGTTAGCTGAACCTTCGAGAACGTTGAGTGAAAGCGCAACTACGCTGCGAGAAAAATGTCAAGGCAATATAAAATGATCTATGAGCAAAATATATTCTAGATATCACCTTCAAAATCGCATGAATATTCTAAAAATTACATACAAATAAACAGCTATATATTTAAGTATATATTTGTAGTACAACCGACACTTGAAATTATTTCTGTAAAAATAATCAGATACTTAAAAAAGGAACTGCAGAAAATATCATTGATATACGAGAAACTGTTTCAGTTGCATGTGCTTGAAGCGAGACCTATTTTTCTTGCAGTGTAGAGCACTTACAGCAGAACTCAACTCGACAACACGATTAGCTTTAATTAGCTGCAAGTGGACAACGAGAGGCAACTCGAAGTGGACAAGGACAATGAACACATTGGGCCGAGGAATTCAAGTGAATGCCTAGCAACAACAACAACAACAACAAGAACAACAACGAGCAGCAGCAACAGCTAAAGAGAGCCCCAAAAAGTATGCAATGCTTTCATCGTACAAATTCAATTATACAAGTTGCTTGTTGACCCACACCAAATAGCACCACCCCCCCCTACCCCGCCCCCCTTTCCACTCCACCACTGCCACACAGCTGATGGGTATAAGTTATGCGGCAGCTAATGGCGCTGAAATGAAGTCCGATTGCGAATGGACAACGAAATGAGTGATTTGTGGCAATGTTGCAAGATGATTTGATGTGCGCTGCTCGATGCTGTGGCAGCAGCGGCAAATTGCCAATATTTATGGCCAAAGCGAGCAGGTGAAGAAAAACTCGTTAAGTGTAGCACCGCTGACAGCCAGCCACGCCCCGCTGCGTCGCGAATCGTTGCGTCGAGTTAACTGTTTAACAAAGCAGCAGCTGCAACAGCGGCAACAGCAGCAACAGCAGGCAACAAAATGCATCCCTCGGGTGCAGTTGTTGCCGTTGCATCTGTTAAATTGCACTGCAATCGTTTCGGATAACTGGGAGAAACGGGAGTTTTACAGTCTGGGATGGGAGTCTGGGAGATTGGGAGATTGGGAGTCTGGGAGATTGGGTCCATTGTGTGCACTCAGCTGGCCGAAAGCGGAGCGCAGCAATAATTAGCAACAACTGGTGTGGCTGGTGGAAGGGGGTGTTTTGTGGGGGGTGTGGATGGGTGTTACTCGGTGAGATATAGCCAGCGATTGCAGGCGGTGATGGGTGGCTGGTGTTGGCTGGTGTTGGCTGGTGGTGGCTGGTGTTGGTGGTGCTACGTGACGGGGCCATTTTGTGCGCCGAACTTAATTGAAACGAGCGCCAGCTGCAATTATTTTTCAGTCTAATTCGAGCTGCTCCTTGGAGGCCAGTTTCAGGCAGACGGCAGGCAGCAGCTCCACAAAACCAAGCCATTCCATTTTAGCTTTTAGCTGCAGCTGCACCACCGTAACCGTATCCGTATCACCATTCGCATTCCCCATCCCGCATCCTGCATCCCTCATCCGCTAACCACGTCCACATCCACATCCACGTCCAAAGTTCGCGTGCGCTTCTAATTCGTAGCCTCGTTCAGGTTTCGGGCTGTCTGCTATATTCAATTTTGTATCAGTGGCAGCTCCAATTGAATTTCAATTCGCATTCGAATATAACAGGAAAGAACCGTTAGATACGCTTTGACGCACATTAAATACACTACACAACAAAATGCTCGCTCGTATGAGCAATTTTAGGAAAATTTCTTTGCTTAGCTAGAAATATGTTAAATGTAGTGGTATTTAGTTTGTGAAGAACTTACATACCAAAAAACACATTTGGCGATGTCTTCAAATTTTTTAAAAAATTTATATTAATATTGAATGTAGTTAGCAGTCATAAATTGTTGTACAAATCTAAGGTTTATCTTATATAATATTTATTTATTTATTTATTATTATAATTTATTTATTTGTTCAATCAAATCAAATCTTAAGTTTTATGTAATTTTTAATTCTAATATTTTCTCTACATATATTCTACGTATATGAATGAACAAATGGAAATGTTTCCACCCATTTTTCTAGTCAATGCTATTTTTATCGATAATTGCTGATTCCCTAGCGCCCTTAGTTCGTCAAGTTTCGGGTTGCTTTAGGCAAATTGATAATATGCCTTTGCAAAGGGTAGCAAAAAAGCGTTAGGGTAGTAATTTGTGTCTATTTGGGTCTTGCCCACTGGCCACTGGCCACTGGCCACTGGCCACTGCTGACCAGCTGACCAGCTGACCAGCTGCTGTCTCTCAGTTGTCCATTGATTTGGCAGCTTTTGGTAACAATTTCAGTTGGCGCTTTGTAGCTTTTATGCAATTTGGCGCGTTTAATTAGCTGCAACGTCATGCGGCAGCATCAGCAATTTGGCCATATGCCAAATTCGTGTCTATATCCGTTGCAATATGCAATTTGTGCCACCATGTCGCAGTCTATCAACACCTTTTTACTTTTGACACCCTACCCCCACCCCCTTCATTACCTACTACCTACTCTTTCACTCTAGCAATGCCTGTCCGCTACGCCTGGCCACAAAAATTCAATTTGCCACACGCTCTGCTCCACAATGGATGCAAATGTTAGCTGCGGGGGCCTGCTGGGGCCTGGGGGGCTGTGAATGCGAATTCCGATACAGTTGCCAATGCGAAATGCGACTGCGACTGCGAAATTGTGCCAAGGGGCAGCTCGCACGCAGTGGCCAACTGGAACTTTACCCACCCCACGCCCTGCTGCCGCCCTACCGCAAACCCTAGAGGGGGCAATGTTCACCCTTGCAGCACTGCAACAATGTAAATTTCTAATTGAATTTTTAAACCACCCCCCGCACCACCACCAAACCGCCCCACCGCCTACCACCCATCGCCCAGTCGAGGCCGAAAACATTTGGCACAAAAAGTCGCGACAAGTGCAACTGGGGCAATAATAACGGCATAACGGTAATAACGGTACAACGGTGCAACGGTAAACTGTAACGGCGGCAGCCATCTTTGTTAATGCACTGCGCGAAACATCAATTTGGCCAGCGAGCTGCGCTCAAAGTGCCACTTAAATATAACAGCTACATTGTTATGCGGAAAACTTTGGGTATTTTGTAATTATGTTCGGATTTTATATATATGTATGTATGTATGTATGTATATTGCTAGCTAAAATCAACAGTTAGTAGCAAGTTCTTTGAGTGAGTTTGATGTCAAGACTTTTAAAAGCAATTTGACAGCTTACAAAGTTTACTTTGGCAGCTTTTAATTGACCTTAATTAGCAAATTAATGAAAGCTTTTATGTACTTTCATCCGCTACTTTTGCAGTCAGTTAAACGAAGAGTTTTCATCACTTTGGCTTGCAGCTTTTAGGTAATTTAACATTTAAAATTTCAAGTTCTTTTCTTCTCAAAGCTTTAATGTGCTTCCAATGCACATTATTTCGCAGCTTTTAACTTTAAATGCAATTTACTGACTCACGCTTGTATAAAGCTTTTACAAATAACAAAATTGATTTATAATTTGTTTTACTAGTAAAAAGCTGAACTTCTTATGCCACCGTCGACCCAATAGCTTGTTGTACAAACTTGTAAGCTTTAAATAACGACGTCTTGATTGCTGGCTAAAGAAAACACCGCTGAATTCTTGTGTATCTATGAAGAGTCATGCTTTACTTGTGGCAAGTATGTAGGTAATGCTACCAGATAAAATTGCTAAACTACAATATGTTCGCCGTCCTTTGCTGCCCCCGGGCCGCCACACTAGTTGCCCCACTGCCACCCAGTCCGGCAAAGTGCGCTACTCGTTACTCTTGTTTCCTTGCTCCTTGCTCTTTGCTGCATGCTGCATGCTGCCTGCTTGCCTGCTGCCTGCCGCGCTGACCGCTTGGGGCAGCAATTTGGCCATGGCCAGTGTGAGCGGAATGCGCTGCTTTGTGGCATCAGCAAGGACATACCACTCGAGGGTGACTCCAAGATCCTTCTGCTGCTATTTCTTCGTCTTCGTCTTCTTCGGTTTGCTTTTACTTTTTTATCCTTTTCTGCCAAATTGACTTTGATTTGCCGCTGCTCTTCGCCCGCAACTGACCGGACCGGAGCGGATGCGGAGCGTAGCGGACAGAACCCAAGGCATTTGCCGTGTCCTGAATGCAGCCATTTTTTATGCTTCGTTGCGCAACAGCTCACACACACACACACACACACACACTGAGGCACTTGAATTGGGCATTTGTTAGCAAAAGCAAAGCACACACAACTTTTGCTGCACCACCTTCAAGCCCGCAACCCGTCACCCGCCATCCGCCATCCGCCATCCTCGATCCTCCATCCGCAGACCCAAAGCCAAAACCAAAGCAAAGCGATTGTAAGAGCGCAATCTATAAATATCTAAAAATCCCATAAAACTCGAGGACGTGGCATGTGGCAGGTGCAACGAGCTGGGCGCGCCAGTAAATGTCATCTTTGCGATTGTGTGCAACAACAGCAACAGCGGCAGCAGCAGCAAACTCAGGTGAGGGCCAACAGCTGGGCGCCAGCAATTTTAAATCAGTTGGCTAAGGTGGCAGGCAGGCAGGCAGGCAGGCAGTTGGGGGTGTGTGGTGGTTGGCTGTCAGTTGGGGGCAGCATGCCTTGCGCCTACCAATTGACATGCGGTTGCAATTGCTGTTGCGGTTGCTTTCCAATTGATCAATTCAACAACGAGCCGTGGATTATCAAAACTTCATAGCACAGCAACAACATGACTGCCTGTATGTGTGTGTGTGCGTGTGTGTGTATATTAGAGATGAGCATGTGTCGCATATTAAGTTGAAAACACGCACAGCTAAAAACAATTACCCACCTATGCTTTATACTCTTTTCTATATACATTAGAAATTTGCCAATTTATAATCTGTTTTTAATTATTTTATTATTGAATTAAAAAAGTAGGTAGAAGTCTTAGCATACAAACTTTTTGTTGTAGCGCTAATGGAAAAATCCTAAATTGCTTACTTACTATAAAATTATAAAAACATTTCCATAATTTTCAAATTTTCCATTGAGCTTCTTATTTTAAAGTTCTTATCTAGAGAAGTAGCTACAAAAATAAAAGCCATGTGGCTATTGTTGAATATTTAAGTAATGTATAATATTTTAATTATTTAAAATTAGTTTTGTGTGATGTATTTATTTTAATTTAATTTATTGGCTTGATTTGCATGAATAATTAATATTTGTATATACATTTATTCGATCTGATTTTAAAGCTTGAACAATTCGTGTCACGACACGTTCGCAGCTTTATTGCTAATGCATGTGTGGGAATGTGTGTGTGTGTGTGTGCGAGTGTGTGTGTGTGCGACTGTGCTTAGACAATATTTGTGGATGATTGCATGCTTGTGCAAACGGCTTTCATGTACGTGAACAGCAAATTTATTTGCACGAGTGCAATGGATGCTGGTGCCATGTTTGGTAGCCGAGACCAGAGTGAACCAAGCCCCATCCCCCCATCCCCAACACCAATGACTCTTCGCCTCCATGGCTATAGCTGTAGCTGAAGCTGAAGCTGTAGTTGTAGCTGTGGCTGTGGCTCGATTCTATTTAGAAATTTGCCTGTCAAAGTTTGCCATTGCCAAATGCCTCTCGCCCTCTCGTCTTCTGATGTGCGCCATAAAAGTCTGTTGCATAAACCAATTTCGCATTTGCTCGCACAAATGCATCTGAGGGGGCGTGGCTGCTTGGGCTTGCAGGGGGAGGGGGGGCGGCTGTGTGTGGGTCTGGGTCTGATTGGTTGGGTGGGGATTATGCAGACGTTTGGCGCTGTCAACGCAACTTGTTCGCATTGGAAATTCGATGAACGCCAAAACCCCTGCAAGTCAAAGCCCCCCTTGCAGCCCGCCCCCTACAAAATGTTGCGAAAAAAATCGTCGCTGATAACGTAAACCGCTTTGATTTTTATTTAACTGCACATTTCGCTTAGGGCGCCGCATCTTCAATTTCATCCAACTGTGCCCAACTCTATCAACTCCTACTATCTGTACCCCCCCCCCCCCTTGTCCTCCGTTAATACCGCCCTGCGACAAGCTACCGATTTCTGGGCCCTATTTCGCATTCAGCTCTATTGACGTTTAATGGCAACTTGTGGTGAAATTTTTGCTGGCTCTGCTCGATTTTCTGCGGTTTTCCAACCGAATTTTCACGAATTTTACCCAATATCGCCAGTTGGCAATTTCGCAAACATTTTTTCTCTTCACTTTTTTTTTTGCTGCGTATTCGCATTTCCCATTTCCCATTTCCATTTTCCACGTATTTCTTTTATTTATGTATTTATTTATTTGCTGGCTGCTCAGTTGCCGTTGAAATTGATAATTTAGGAAATTGCTAGCAAATATCAGAGCAAATGTCGCGCCATCTCCACCCCCCCCCCCCCCCCTCCAACAAAACTACCCCTGCAACGCCCATGCCGCAATCATCGATGTGGGCGCAAAAGCTGTTTTATTTGACAATCAATTCGCAATGCTTTTTACGGTTAGGTGCCTGCTTTCACCCATATAGAAAGTCTGGCAAATGCATTGTCAACCGAAAATATTGCATCATATCTTTCAGATAATAGAGATGCTATCAAATTGTTATGCCAGTCACAGGCTATTATTATGTGAAAAGTTTTGAAAATGTTGGCCAAACTACTTTTGATTTATCCTTGACATGTATAATTGCATATTAATCTGAAATAATACTCCAATGGAAGTTCTCTCTGTGCAATACACTTTTCAAGTCTGGTAGCTCAGTAATCTGGCATTCTGGCAGTCTGGTAGTTTCGCAGTCAGGTAGTCCTGCTCTGATTGAGTGAGACTCGAGTTTGCAAGCTATCCAACACATCTGGCTGTTGCATTTACTTAACTCGGTAAGCACTGCAATACCTAAACTCTCTCTCACTCTCTCTCACTTACTCCCCCCTCTCCCCCCTCTCCCCCCTCTCTCTCTCTCTCTCTCTCTCATGAACACTTTTTCTGGTTGCTCTACTGATGCATGGCACTCGCTGCTTTTCACGGAGCCGCCTGCTTTCAGTTTACGTATTTATTTGGCGCTTCGCTGCTTTTATTATGCCATTCAGAGGATATTCGGATTTTGTGAGCAGGTATGTAACATTTTGAAATAAGGCATTTCCAATCTGCTTATCAGCTAGATGAGTTCTTCTGCATTTAAAACTGGGCAAATTAGCTACAGCTGCTCCTTTATGCAGCAAGTTAATAAATATTACGTATACGCAGCAGCAGTTTCAGTTTTTGCGTTAATGAACACTGTTTAATAGTTTGATAAGACCAGTATATATCAAGTTATATATCCAACAAGAGCATTACGTATTCGATAACATACCCAAAAAAAAACCTGTACTTTCTTGTTTTTATTGAAATTTATGATTTCTGACACAAAATTTATGTTGTTTTACATTTTGTGCGAGGCGGCGTATGTGTGTGTGTGTGTGTGTGTGTGTGTGTTTGTTGTGTTGTGTTGTGTGTGGTTAAAGCATAAAATAAACCTCAAATGCTCGTAAAATGCCATACGTACACAACCCCAAACGACCCCCACGGAACGCGAGCCCTGTAAATGCCATAGCCTTTATTCAGTAACACTTCTTGAGCCCTTCCGGTAGTCTAGCCACACATCTCTCTTGCTCTCTCTCTCACACACACACACACACTCTTAATCTCGCTCTCTCCCTCTCACCCTGTGGCGCGGTTTTCATTTGCCCAGCTACACGCTTGAATTATTTAATTCGAATAAATATTGAAAACTCAATTTTTTATGATGTTTTCCTGTTGGTTTATTGCGCTTTTGTGGCATTTTAATATCGAATAACCTTGCTCTGAGTGTCGTCATTTGTCTGTCTGTGTACGTGTGTGTGTGTGTGTGTGCGTGTGCGTGTGTGTTTGCCTTGGACATATAACCACCATAATCAACACACACAAACACACACACAGCTGAAAGTTTGCGGGCCACAAGCTCATAAATCAGGAATTTTCAACTTACCCTACATAATAGTTAAGATACACATGAATGTTTATTGGTAGTACTATGCACAGTCCGTTACATATTGTTTATAGCTGCAAATGACAATTAAGTAACAAGTATGCAGTGAAACGAGCAAAATCCAGCTAATTATGTGTAACAACCGAAGCGTTCATAACAAATGGCGCCCAACGTGGTGCACAATCTTCAAATATATTTCAATTTTATTGCCTCGATAAGCGTTTAAACGGCTCTGGGGATTTTGATTTATTTTGCCATGCGTACATAATTATCTAAGCTGGTTTTAAAATCGATTCAGCTCCAAAAACACACATAATAAATGAAATATCCGGATAATGTTTGACAAAGGAGTGAAAAGAAGATTTCAAATCGTTGATGGTATGAGCTTAAGATCTTTGACTTTTGCTGCATGGGTTAGCCTCTAATATGTATAAGTGGGCAGGAATATATATATATATTTTAGGCCAAACCTGTAAGAATTTGCTGCTGCAAACAGAAACAAGCAGCCAGCTGTAATCTATTTGTCTGTCTGTCTGTCTGTGTGTGTGTGTGTGTGTGCATAGCCATAAGTTGATTGCACACACATTTACCATGCGAAATAATCCCCAATAGAAGAAAATTGTGTAAAATTTGTGTTGGTTTCACTGATTAAGGATGGCTTACTGGCTGGGCTGGCTGCTGGGGGCCGTTGCAATCGGGCAGACCGTCAGGCAGCCTTGGGTATATCCTTTGAAAAACGAAAGATGTATAGACCAGTCCGGCATCTAATATGTGCGAAATTTATCAACAACGATACTACTGTCTGGCATACAAAAGGCGCACAAGGATGAAGGCCAACCGACATGGAAAATCGCAATAATAATTTTCCAGTGCAACCCTGTGTGTGTGTGTGTGCTGGGGGGTGGGGGTGTGGGTGGCCACTTGCTCTTGAGTGGGTAATACGAGGCACTCGCATGCATTGGTTGCTGCTGGCCAGGCATGTGCTCAAGTATGCCAAGTGGACAATTGCAGCGCCTTGTGCCAAGCAAGCACATCGGGGACTGTACAATGGGCTCTGGTCCTGGCCCTGGCGCTCCAATTATATGTGATTTTGGGGCAGCAACCGCAGATGCCAAAATCAGGATATGGAATTGAAACAGAGTCCTCGTTTTGCATATGCTCAACTATGTATAGCTTATATTTGCTTGTAGTTTCGTGTAGTTTACAGTAACAATAACAGTGGGATTAAATTGTACAATGCATTTGCAGACGCATCTCAGATCCACTCTCAGCGTTAAACTCGTTGCTCTCTATGTTGTACGATATGGGACGTATAGTCCGTATAGTGGGATGTGCGGCTTATTAGGTACTTATGCGTTTCAGGTTATCAGGTTATCAGGTTACTCGTAAAGCCTTGTCTTAGTATCTTAACAGTCGATTGGATGCAGAAAGCTCTGGATATGGTTGCCTAGCTTATTCCTATAAATAGCAATATAAATATATCAAACATATATGTGATATGGAATTAACTTACCCAAGAGCGAGTCCTTTGCGGCTGCTGTTCAACTTGGAGTACAGTAGTAGCAGAAGCAGCGCCTGGCCAGTGAACAACAGTCCCTGTTTGATATAGTTATTGCTTAGCCAACTACTGGACTTTTGCTGGGCGGTTTGCATTTTGTTTCCCAGACCCTCTTCTATGTAAATCAGCGACAAATCTTGTTCCTGTTTTCGTTGGACATTCAACCTTACGGCTTCCCGCTCCTGTCTTCGTGGTACATCTCGATCCGCCCGTCGGAGTTCATTACGTTGCTCGCTTCGGAGATCGTCTCGTTCTTCTTGTCGACCATCATTGCGTTCCCCACGTCTGGAGAGATTGTCTCGTTGCACGTCTACTCGGTTCAAATTGCGAGTATCTGATCGCTCACGATTTTCTGGTTCCTGTCGCCGTGTCAATTGGTTTTCTGCTCGATTTACTCGCATTTCAAGTCGCTCTGCGTCCACACGATGGCGGTCTTCACGTTCCTGTCTTCGAGATACGTCACGGCCCTCTTCTCGTTCCTCGCGTCGTTGAGAGAGATCGTCTCGTTGTAACTCCATCCGATTAACATTACGGGTCTCTAAACGAACTCGATCTTCTCGTTCTTGTCTTCGTGTCTGATCATTGTCTTCCCTTCGCTCCATATCCACACGATGTCGGTCTTCCTGCCTTCCAGATACAACTCGTCGCTCTCTTAGGAAATCATCTCGTCGAGCTTCCATTCGGTTAACTTCTCTATTATTACGTGCATTGAATCGAACACGCTCTTCTCGTTCTCGCTCTTGTCTCCGTGTCAGGTCTCTTTCCTCTTGTTGCAATTCCTCTCGATTCTCTCGCCTTTCCAATCGCTCCGCTTCAATACGGTGGCTTTTTTCGCGTTCCTGTCTCCGAGCTATATCTCGTTCCTCCCGTCGAAGAGAAGCACGTTCCTCACGACGAAGATTATCTCGCTGCTCTTGACGAAGATCTTCACGCTGCTCTCGGCGCAGATTATCGTGATCCTCCCGTCTGATATCAGTTTGATCTTCTCGTTGGAGATCAGCTGGATCAACTTGTCTGTGATTACGATCAGCTAACAACTCACGATCTTCTCGTTCCTGTCTTCTTGTCTGGTCTCTTTCCTCTCGGCGGAGCTCCCCTCTTAGTACTCGACTTTCCATTTGCTCGGCATCCAAACGGTGGCGTTGAAGACCGTCTTGTTCCTCTCGTCTAAGCTCGTCTTGCTCCTCCCGTTGGCTGTTATCGCGTTTCTCGCCCCGAGAGAAATCGTCAAGTCGTACGTTCATTCGATTAACATTAGGCATTCGCTCTTCTCGTTCCTGTCTCCGTGTTAGCTGATTCTTAACCCGTCGCATGTCCTTTCGACTCTCTCGCATTTCAGCTCGCTCTGCATCTACATGTTGATGGTCTCCGCGTGCTTGCCTTCGAGATATATCGCGAACCTCACGACGCATATCATCGCGTTCCACTTGGTCTTCCCGTCGGTGATCATCTCGTTCCTCGCGTCGCAGATCATCACGTTCCTCTCGACGCAGCTCATCGCGGTGCTCACGTTGGAGATAATCACGTTCATCTCGTCGGAGCTCCTCTCGGCTTTCCCTTCGGCGATCATCACGTTCCTCTCGTCGGGAAAGGTCATCTCGTCGTACGTCCCTGCGCTCAACAACACGACTGGAGGAGCGCTCAACTTGCTGCATATCTTCTCGGTTTAGTTGCCTGTTTTGACGACTTTCCATTCGCTTTACAGTCACACGTTCTCGGTCTTCACGCTCTTGCCTTCGAGATACATCTCGGTCCTCTCGACGCATATCATCTTGTTCCTCACGACGTAGATCTTGGCGTTCCTGTCTTCGGAGTTGCTGTCGGTCTTGCCGTCGGATCTCCTCTCGGTCTTCCCGTCGGCGATCATCTCGTTCGTCGCGGCGTAGATCATCACGATCTTCGCGATGTAGATCATTTCGTTCTTCTCGTCTAAGTTCCTCTCGGTCTTCCCGACGGAGTTCATCTCGGTCTTCCCGTCGGAGTTCCTCTCGGTCTTCCCGTTGGAGTTCCACTCGGTCTTCTCGTAGGAGATCATTACGTTCCTCACGTCTAAGTTCCTCTCGGTCTTCCCGACGGAGTTCCTCTCGGTCTTCCCGTCGGAGTTCCTCTCGGTCTTCCCGTCGGAGTTCCTCTCGGATTTCCACTCGGTGTTCATCGCGTTCCTCACGTCGTAGATCAACGCGTCCTTCCCGGTGAGAACGATCGTCACGTCGAGCTTCCATACGATTCACTTGCCTGTCTTCTCGCTCCAGTTGTCGTGAAATGTCATTCTCCTCTCGCCGAGAAGAACGTTCAGTTTGTCGGTTGTCTTCTCGATTCAAGCGCCTGTTGTGATCCTCGAGCTTGTCACTCCGCTCAATCACTTGTCTGTACACAAGATGTTCGTCGTATTCTTCCAGCTCGCCACGTCGATCTTCTAACATTCGATCCTGCTGCAGACGACTGCTGCAAGTCTGGCTATCAGCGTGCGCGAAGTCCAACCTGCCCAGCTGGAGAAGCAGTACTAGAATATTAAGCCTCAGCCATTGCGGATTAGGGGCCATCCTGGCGTTGTAGATACTCCCAAGCGAAGGCGTTTTCCTGCTACAGTTGTTAGCACCGGGGTCAGAATTGGATTCGTCTCTGTATTAGCCGTTACTTCAGCAAGCTGCGGAACTTGAATGATTTTCTCAGTTGCGATGCTCCACTTTTATACCAAATTGCCGCAAAAGGAGCCAGTTGGACTGACGACGCCCCCGCAGCATTTGAGACGCAATTTGGCAGCATGAACCTCAATTTGCTTTTGATTGATTCAATTTCGCTTATCGCACATGTGCACCAATGCACTTCACCGAGGACAAAGGAATCCAGCTGGTACAACTCCGCTCAAGTGGGTCTAATACGTATAGACGGTTTTCAATCCAACAGTTTTATGAATGAAATTCAACAATACCAATTTGTATTGTGACGTCATTAATGACGGAACCTTATCGTATAGCTTACATGTAGCTGCCCATAATACATATTTAAAACATTGTGTAAAAAGGAGCAACAGTATGTGCACATAATGTTGTGCTGATGAACTTATGTAATATGCACAAGTAGAGATATCTCTGACGATATATGGTGCATACATTCCTCACCTATTTATCTATAAAAAAGCATCGATATTATCTTCTCGCTGAATAATACTTGTTTTTTTTAATATCTTCAGATAAATTTGTAAAAATGGACAACATCAATTATTAGATAATAAATATACAAGGTATCCAAGAAATCAGCAGAGATAAGTGTATTTAATCAGAATCTGTAAGTCTATCTGTTAGTACCTATTAGGTGCCTTAGACCCAACTACGGGGTATCTCCAAATCGAGCACTCCTATTTTTAGCATGCATTCCAGAACATATCTGTGTACATGAATAGTACATACATATACATAATATATATTGCTTGCTGAAACGAAATAGAATCCTTGAGCGTGACGTCAAGGATATGTACTAAGCAGGCGAGACTGTCGAGCCGGGTCCTGTGACTAGGCCCGTCTGCACAATTGCGATAAGAGTGTTGCCAATCAAAATCGAATTAAAGTGCAGTGAACAATATGTTCGCTCAGTGTTGGACAGGCGCTAAATAAATGAATAAGGTTAGATGCGCATCTGGGCGTTAAATTGTCTACACGCCACGCAAATGGGACCCCAGCAAAGGAATGCTATAAAAGCCGCCACTTGTCGCCCACACAACCGGCAGTTGTCTTTCAACCAGGGTCGTGAATGCCCTCTCAGCGGGAGTCGCCGCGCGGTGCGGCGGCAAATTGGAGCAGAGTCAAGTAAAAGTAAGCGTTTTTGCGTTTTTTTTTCTGTGCTTTCCGCAATCCTTGCAACAAATGTTTGAAATAATTTGCATTTTAAATAACCACAGAAATTTTACGTTTACATTTCCATTTCACATTAAAAATGAAATTAAAACAATTTTTTTTTGCAGTGCATAATTGTAGTACTTGGCCTCCGACTCCGACAGAGCTCTGGAGCAAGAGGTACAAAAGCCACGCTATTTTAGACTACCCTACTAGCAAGGAAGATGTGAATCGTCATTATGGAAAACCCCGCATAACTATGTATATCTGTGTGTGACTTAAAGGAAATTTGGTACAGTTACAGTTGACCGACCCATATTATAATCTACTATATAACTATATTTAAACATTAACTATTTAACAAAACGTAGTTAAATGTTGCTGTTGTTTGGGATTGGAATAGTCAACAGAATGGCAAATGTCTTCTTCTACCCAAAATATATAAACCTACAATATATAATGATATACTTATGTACTTTGTAAACTTATCAAACGTTACTGTTATACACATGTATGTCATGCCTATAAAAAGACAACATACAAGAAGAACATATGAAAATCTATATACAATACTTACATTATATAACCGTGTCCCCAAGTTCGGCACTTACATAATACATACATATGTAACCTATACTCGTAAAGCGCAAAATAAACTAAACTTATCCATGTGTTGAGCAAACGAAGATTAATGTTGTATTTTATTATATACATATTATGCATATGGAATATCGAAAGGCTTCTTCACAAAATTGAGTTTGAAAATCGGCTAAGTTTTAGCAAACTTATGGCTGGGTATTGCACGATGTTCGCATACCTCAGAGTCAGACCAAACTCCAAATACATATACATACATCACTAATTTACTGATAGTAAAATACAGCTGTCAAAATTGACATCGAAAAAATACAGACAAGAAAAAAATATACATACATATGTTTCGCATTGAAATGCTTTTATTGTTTATATGTATGTATGTGTGTTGCAAAAGTAGCCGGTACAGGAGCAGATGCAATTAACTGGATCAAGTCCTCAAGCCGCAGCTACTTGCAGTCCAAACTCATTTGCTCCAGCTCACTTGTTCCTGCAGGGACAGAAAGTCGTCGGAGCATGAGCTACTATCGCTATCGGAGTCCGAATCTGTGTCGGAATCCGTGTCTGATATGTATGGCTCGGTGTCCATGAGCAATGCGTGTCCAAATATTGCCGATTTTTTTTTCTGTCCCATCTTTTTGATAATTTCAGCTTGGGTGCCGTCCGTCGGCAGTACATCGGGCATCTTGAACGTTCCTAAACACAGGTTTTCGTCATATCTAAAATATTATAGTATACAATCTAATATTCACCTTTTCCACAAATTTTCAGAAGTCTCTTAATTTATTTTATTGTTTGCTTGTTGTTACTCGACTGATGTGAGTGTGGCTTCTAAAGTTCCGGAACTAAGCAAGGCCAACTTGATTTAAAGTCGAAAAGTGTTGCAAAACGAACAAATATGTAAAAAAGTCTTGCCCCAGTCTAAGAGCTTGAGTAATACGAATAGGTTCTGTTGTTTATGGTATGTACTATATACTGCGATTCAAAAGAAATTAAGATTGAAAAAAGCACGAGAGCAAATACTATTACCGGGAGTACCATTTATGCCCATATATTAATATAATCTGCTATACTAAGTATTTTGTTACCCAACACTACAGGACACGCAATTAAAATTGGATTTTTAGTTTAATTTTTATTTCAAATCATTATTATTTTGTTTTACTCTTAACAATTATTGCAATTTCATTGTTTGTTACATTTTCAATGTGTTTTGCGTTGCTTTTGAATTGTCTTTTAATTTGTTTTATTTATAATTATGTAATATTCGTGTGTCCTCTTTGGTTAAAACTGAGCAAATTAACAAAGTTGAATAATTGTTTGCTAAATTTTATATAAATAGTTTAATGCCATTTAAAATGTGGTTGCGGTTCTGGATGTTGTTGTTGCTGTTGCTACTATTGTTGCTGCTGTTGTTGTTGTTGTAATTATTGTGATTCGGATCGAAAGAGTACAAATTGGAGCACATTTGCAAATTTCAAGAACAATTTGTTATAACTTTTGAATATGATCTTTTGTATATTTAATTTAAATGTGCGACTTATTAATTTCATTTAGTTTTAGTTTGGGTTTCTCTTTAAATCGTTTTGATAATAATTGATTTGTATTTTGTACATTTCTGTTACTTTAATTCAATTCAACAATGTTTTTAACAATAAACTTAATAGTTTCATAAACTTCGTTACCAATTTAAAACGTCTTACAAATAAATAAACAAATTTTAAAAAACACATTTAAAATTTCACTTGTCCAAAGTGTGTATTGATTAGAGAGAGATAGTGATAGTGATAGAGAGAAAGTCTGAGTTAGAGAGAGATAGTGATTAAGTTAAGAGTGTTTGGTTTTATCTCAACAAATTTGTATAATTTTCTATCTGTATTATTATAATTATTATTTTCTTTCGTTTTACTGTCATACAATTGGGTTTTATGCCTTTAGCGGCTGAGCTTTAACAACAGTCGTCGATTTTGTGTAATGGGATTTGTTTCTCATAGATTATATAAACAAATTTAACATTAGTTTCGCCATCCAATTCGATTTGATTAAATACCATTTCTCATATTATTGATTGCAATTAACATTTCTTTTTGCTTTATGTACTTGCGATAAATATAATTTGTTTGTAGTGAGCTGATAATTTGTTTGTTATTTTCAAAAAGTTGTTAATTTTTACTTATATATCATTTATATATTTTTGTTGCTAAACAAATCAATTGCATGCCATTTTTAACTATAAATTTGGATGTAAAAATTGTGTCTTGTTCATTCTATAAATTTGATTGTTAATCTCTAAAAAATACACCGTATATATGTATGTGCATATATATATGTATGTATGTATGTATGTATGTATGTATGTATACTATACACTAAAATAGTTAATTAAAAACTGAAAATGCCTGCATTTCATAATCATAATCATATTGTTATCATAATCATCCAAACAGCATTGTGGTAATGTTAGCTTTGGCTTTTCTCACATACTTAAATATAAATGTTCATGTATACATATATAATAATCATGATATACTATAGCATATATAACTAGTGCGTATAGCTCTATAATCGTTGCAGACATGCACAACATATTCAACTATATTCTAGTTGGCTGTCTCATAAGATATACTACGAAATGTCATGAAACTGAACCATTTTCTGGTGACGATCAAAACGAAACTAAGGTTTAAACTATATGTAGAATTATGTGTGTATATGTTTGTAAATAAATGTGTGTGTTCAGCTTGAAATGCAGTTGATTTGTTAAGGCTATGCGAAAGTTGTATAATGCTAATGCCTGCCTGATGCGCTCTGTTTTGGAAACTTTACAATTTAAAATTGAATATTTTGTTGGCTCACTTTGGTAGCCTCACTAGCAACGCTTTACATTTGGGTTTTTGTATTTGTTTTTTTTTTTTCATTCTTATTCATTGTTTGGTTTTAAGGAGTGCTATCTTAATGTTTGGGCTGGGCTTATGCCTTAAACAACTGGGGAAATTCGTTAGCTATCTCGCGCACCAGCTGCTGATCGGATGCACTGCATTCGGTTTCCTCGCAAAAGATGCGCGTAAAGATTTTCATGAGATCATGCTTGCGATGCTGATGCTCCTGATAGTTCGTATTGCGCAAGATGCGACGACACAATTCCAAATAGCAGGGCCGTGTCTACCATGAAACGAGACAGTTTAATAACGATGTCATATTCTGTGGCATATGTACTTACCGGACTGCCGGCATCCAAATCGGACAGCTGACGCACCACAATGTCAATTAGCACCTTGATATCATTCGTATAAAACATGCCGGCCGTATCCGGGTGGCTGAATATGTCAATAAACATGCGCAGCACCGTATTCATATGCTCATTATGATGCTTGAGCAGGCGCGTTGGATCATCTGTCAAAATCAAAATATTTCATTTAAAATTTAGCAAATATATATGCAACGAGTAGCGAGTTTCTTACCCTCGCGATTGAGCAGCAGCAATAGCTTCTCGGTGAACACTTTGCCCGTGGGCAGATTTTGCATGGCCTCAATGATGACATTGACCGTATGCTCGCCGAACTGTTGATTAAAGGCAAGTATCAGGGCTATTACCATATCCACCAGCACCTCCGGATTGTTGCCCTCAACAATTTCCAGCAGAAAACTGGCAAAGTGCACGCCCAAATAATCTGCAAATAAAATATGCGTTCAATAATTAATATTAATCACTTGTCACAAACTCTGAATTATTGTAGCGTTTCCCACATGCTAAGAGCTTATAATTATAACCAGTCTCCTATTAAATAGCTACCAAGTACTTAGACTTTATGCAACAAGCAAGAAAAAAATATAGCATAGAAGTGACATGCATATTCTCGCATTGAAATGATTTTATTGTTTATAATTATATATGTTAAAAATGTAGCCGGTACAGGAGCAGGTTCTGTTAAATGAAACGTGTCCTCAAACCGCAGCTACTTTCGTTTCATATTCACTCTTCTAGGTCCCAGTCTTCTTCCTCTGAGACAGAGTCATCAAAAATTTCGCCTGTGTCGCTTTCATCGTCGTTAAGGTCCGAACCAGAGTCTATTATAACTGCTCCGCTTGGCTTGGTCTCGTTTTTCTCCTCGTCCTTTTGACATTCCACGTTCATTTTAGCGAGCTCAGCTTCAGCTTTCAATTTCTTAACAGGCATCATATTGAATATTCCTACACTCAGGTTTTTGTCATTTAAAAGAAAAATTAAATGCAAATTCAAAATTCACCTTTTCTTCAACTTGCGACTCAAATTTTTGTTTTTAATTTATTTAATTTTTTGTCAACTTAGCGGACCTTTTTCCTTTTAAATATGTTATGCGTTTTTCAAGAGTTTGTTATTCGTTTCAGGTTGAACTACAACTGAATTTGGTTTCTACAATGCCGTACACAAGCCTAATCGAGAGCAATGCTAACTTGATGCGAAGCAAAATGTGATTCAAACCAAACAATGATATTATGCATGAACAGTAGGCTATGCTGTACTCTTGTATGTGTATATGCTGAGATTATGTACATATAAACTGGGGTACTACGGTCGATTTTAAAGGGAAGAGTATATATATATATTAGTGCATACGGCCTAAAGCCGTTTGTTTATAGTGTAAAAGATAGTTTAGCTAAAAGAGTAACACACCCTGATGATTGACTGGCATTTGTTGTCCCAGCGAGAAGATGACTGTCAACATTTTGACCAGCTGCTTGAAGCGATCCAAATTGGCAAAGTGCGTCTTCATATCCTCCACCTGACAAGAAAATGCAATAAATTCGAATTACGTTTGCAGTCGCTGATTCGCATGTAGACTTACAATTTCCAGGGGCAGCACAGAGGTTAGGAGTATGTCCACAATTATGTGATCCAAGTGACAGGCAGCAGTGAAAGTCTTAAGCAAGAGTTGTTTGATGGACCAACGGGTTTCCATCTGATAGTATTGCACCAGATTAATGAACATCTGATACTGATCGCACGACATCTCATAGCAGCTGATGTTCTCATCCGCATTGTTCTGTAAAGGGAAGGAGGAGGCGTGTTAGTTATTATTAAATATTAAATATCACTGAGACCGATTGATATAGTGTATAGAGTAGCAGAGTAAAATCTGACAGTTTCCCTGTGACCAGAATAGATATAGTTCTCACCAGTATCTCGACCAGCTCATCGAGAAACTGTAAAATGTCGTCCTCATCCTCGTAGAGCATCCAGGTGCGCTGCTCCGTATCATTCTTGCAGTCGGCCAGCTGTGCAAACAAATATTGCAGCCGCTTGGAGTCGTGTGTGATGCCCAGTAGCTCTTTGGGCGTGGCCACTTTGCCGGTCACATGGACAGCGACTGCCTCCAAATATGGATTAATGGCACCATTATATAGCTGCTCCAGGCTGGTTAATACGACGCGCAGCGCTTCGCAGGACAAATCAAAGCTTAGATTCGTATTGCGACGCAGTGCATCCACAATTTGATACACATCCGATGACTCGACCTTCAGCTGGCCACGGGCACTGCCACCGCCATCGTCCATGTCCGCAGCGAGCGCAGCGCCCAAGCGATGCGACAGCGATGGACTCTCAATGCTGTCATCCAACGCCTGGCTATTGTCCACACTATTGTTGGCCGCATTGATGCAGCCATTGCAGCCATCGTCGCTTGCTTCCGACTTGTCGGCCGCATTGTCCGCACCCTGACTGAGACTCAAACTAAGCTGCTCGTCGTGGCTGGTGGTGGCGCCATTGTGCGGCTGATGCTCTGCAGCTGAGGATTCTGCTTCTGCTCCTGCCGCTGCTGCGCCTGTTGTTGTTGCTGTTGTTGCGGCAGCGGCGGCATTGGCAGCAGTTGCTGTGGCACCATTGCTGGTGCTGAGCTGACTGGTCTCCTTGTAGGTTGTTACCACATCCTCGCTGGTGGTCGTTGTTGTTGTTGTCGTCTCTGACGGCTCTGAGGTGATGCTGTTATCCTGCGCCACATCCGAAACGGATGCGGACACTTTTTGTGCTTGCACAGCTGCTGCAATGGCTGCAGCGGATGTGCTGGCCACCAGTGGAGGCGCTGGCAGCGGCTGCTGCTGCTGTTGTTGCTGCTGTTGTTGCTGCTGTTGCTGTTGTTGTTGCTGCTGCTGCTGTGGCGTCTGTATGGTGCAGCTGCTGCTTTGCAGCTGCATGCTGCCCATGCTGGGCGATTCGGGCATCGAGTGAGTGACACTAACGCCCACTGCCGGACTGGACATGCTCTTCTTGCTCATGTCCAGACGTTGTGTTGGAGGCGGACTGTTTTGTTGCGATTTCAGATGCTGATGCGTCTGGTGCGGATGTGTGTGCGAGTGCGAGTGCCGGTGCGTGTGATTGTGGCTGCCACTCAACTGCTGCTTGTCGCTGTAGCTGTGCGAATAGGACAACGATGAGTCACCATCCCGCTCCGAGCTCTCCTACAAGAAAAAGCATTAACAATTCAAGCACAATCGATTGCATTTGAAAGTGGTCGCTGGGAAATTGACACTTTGCCGACATTGGAATTTCATTGAATATTAATGCATTGAAAATTCTTAAAATAATTTGTCAATAGCTATTATTCAATTGAGAACACATATAGTTGTTTTACAATTGCATTTAAAATTCCAATATTAATTTCCAATTGCCGAGCGTGGACTGTAGGGGCAATCTTACCGCATAGAGGCGCTCCATGGTGTTCCTCTTCTCACGCAGCCTGTCGAGCAGCTCGTCCTTGGACATGATGCCATTGATCTCTGGCTCAGTACACTTCTCCAGCGACTCAATCGATGAGTTGAGAAAACTGATGAGAAAATCATGTTCTACCTGCAAAAAAGAAAACGAAACAAATTTGTTTGACTAAGAAACGATTTTGCCGCAATTTGAACTCACCTTAATCTTCATTACGTAATTGGATGGCACAAAGCCAATGTTGCCCTTCATGCTGACCACCTGCCACCAGTTACGTTGGCGTGCGGATGTCTGATATAGTATAAAGTATTCGCCCTCATCGAAGCTGATCGTCTTGGGATATACCGCCTGGAAGTCGTAGAGTGCTTTCAGCATCTCGATGCCGTTTCCAGTATCGATGCCGCCACCAACTTCAGCTGCTGCAGTTGTTGTTGTTGCTGCTGCTGCTGCTGATGTTGCTGCTGTTGTTGTGGGCGATTGTGGCGCTGCTGCTGCTGCAAATACAACAACCAAATTAACAGTTTAAAAGTGTCCTTTTGTTTAATATGGTTACGTTTATAATACAGTGAACACTCTTAAATAAAAGCACTTCCGTTGCAGTGGTAATTTTAAATGACAAATAATTATCATAACATAAAAATGAATTTGAACTATAAATAAGATATAGTAAATTTAAAATTAGTGATTTAAGAATCCAACTCGAAAAAACAATACAAATTTATTCAAAATGGAACAAACAATTAAGCAAAATTTAATAATACAAAGGTTTAGCTTAAAAACAAAAAGTTCTTTAAAAAAAATATATAATTATTGTAAATTTTGTGATTTTCTGCAGAAATTTGAAGAATTTTTTAAGAAAATGTTATATTCATAAGGAAAAATCTATTATAATTTATTAATAATAACTTATAAATACGAATTTCAGATTTAAGGCGAGAAGAATTTATTTCAAACTTGCTGGTAATTTGTGGAGGTTCCACTGTAGCAGCAAAGGGGCGTGAACAGCACACACTCACACTCACACTCAAACAAACTCACACAGAGACCGGAAAACGCAGCGAAGTGAATTTCGATGCAGCCGTTCTTTTTTTGGCCTTTTGCTTTAAGCCTTTGGTTGTGCTACTAGCGGCCCTTCCTGGCAGCCAGGCGCTAAAAAGTTCACTGCCGAGGGCTCAAACTGCTTGCGAACGCTTTGGCTGTGGACAAACACACACACACGCGCGCACACACACAAAGAGCGAGGCACGAGCGCATAAAACGAACGGCGACAGGCAACAACAATGACAACAACAACAACAAGGACAACAAAAGCGCACAAAGGCATAGAAAAAATACAAGAATTAAGGCAGCGCACAGGAAAAATGCAATTTTCCTTTCGAGCCTCTGCTTAGCTTACATTGTTTTCTAAAAGAAAAAACCGTTTCAAAACAGGACATAGCATTTGCCCGCTCTCACGCTCACGCTCTTTCTCTCTTGCTCTCTGCGTTATGTACATATGTATGTAACCAATTCAACTGTCAATACGCTGCGGCGGCCATTGTCACCATACTCTCAGTTACACACAAACACATGCATGCACATAACTCCAATACACATACATTTGCAAATTTGTCAAATGTTGACAACAACAAGAACAACAACAACAACCTACTTACCCATATTTTTCTCCAGCACACCTTTTTTCGCTGTCTTCTCTCTTATTGTGCTTTTTATGCCTGTGCCAGTTTTGACGTTTGTCGTTTGCCGTTTACCGTTACCAAGGACGTTACGTTTTATTCGACTTATTGTTACACTTTGCGCCACTTGGCAACACTGTCTGCCTGCCTGCCTATTGTTGTTGCTGTTAATGGTGACAGCAGTCGTTTTTTGTATGCAACACTTTATGGCTATCGCTTTGGGCGTGTTACGTTATTTGTCATAAATATGTACACAGATACATGAGCATGTACATATGCTTGTGTGCATGTATCTGTGTCTGTTCTTATTTACAAAATGCAATTTTTCCTTTTTTTATCACTTGTTGTTTGGACGCTGTTCAGGCTCTTAACAGCATATATCATGTCCACCCCCCCGCAGCACTCCACCCGTTTGCCCACTGTCCGTTGTACTAGATTGCAATTTTCTTTTGTTAATTTTCGCGTTTTTAATTTTTAGGCATATTTTGCCCGATATTGTCGTCTGCCCAGATTATCACTTTTGCGTTCTCACTTTTGCGCTTCAAAGAGCGACACACACACAAACACACACGCCATTTCATTGGCGAGACGTCAATGCGGAAGCAGAGCAAAAAGGATTCAACAGAGCATCGCATGTAAATACATGGTACATATTAGAGTTGGGCGCGAATCGTGTTTTCTATCGTGATACGAACTAACATCGAAGTATAGGTAACTCAACGCAAAACAATTGGATCAAATTAAGTGATATTAATATTTGAATTAAAGATAATTATAGAAAATTAAGCATACATTAACTTTAAATGAACTATCAGAAATCTCTAATAAACATTTTTTTACTTGTAAATATATATTGTTATTATTAAATATATATTATTATACTATTTCTTAATCACTTAACTTTTCATTTATGTGATATTTAATTCAAATACATATCATCAAAAAATTAGCAAACGCTTGGTCATTATTAATTTTTAAGCGAATACCAAACAATAGTAAGTAAAATTATATTAAAAATTGCTTAATGTTGGTAAGTTTCATCACGCGCTCATCTCTAGCACATATATACATGTGCATGTATGCATACACACTTATACTCCACCCAAAATAAAAAGCACACACACACATTCACTCTGACGGCGGCGCACTTACAATGTAACGGTATTTTTCATGTTTGTTTTGCTCGGAATGCGGAATGTGAATCACAAAACAAATTGCATAGTTGCAATGACGCAAATACAGCACTTCCGATAACTTTCAATATACATACATAAATCGATCACAAAACAAACGCTAGCTGATTCAGAGCTAATTCATTTCATTATTTAGTCAATTGTATTGACTGATTAAGCTGCATTCAAGCAAACGGACATGCACATTTCACTCACACTTACATATGTACATTGAACATTGTAACGTAACATTTAAACACACACGCTGTCTTCCAAAAATAAAAGAATATGTATATTGGAAATTGTATGTTAATGTGGGGTGTTGATATGTAAACAAAACGAATAAAACAACGTAACGAGCCCCCACGTAAGGCTAACATAGCATTAACAGACGAATGTTAGCGCCAACATAAACGCAAAACGGAGCAACATAATCCACAACGCAAACGCGGAAATCCGTAACGCCTTTCAGCAAAATGATTCAAACTATTTTGCACATTTTTAATGAAAAACTACTTGTAAATCAACGTGTTTTTATTTGCATTTAGTGATTGGTATACATATGTGGATAATATATGCCCTTGTTATTATCAAAATACTGCTTTTAGCTTATGGCAGGGCTGGTAAATCAACACAAGAAACGAATTGCTTTCAAGCGTTAAATTCATTTAAATTGGCTTAAAAAAATATTATTTGTTTTTTATATAAGTACAATGTGAATTGTTTCAAGATTTATTAAGTCAGTTTTATAGATGTGTATGTTTAGTTGTAAAGTAAAGTAGCACGTTCGGATCATGCATATCTCTTTGATTTTACTATTTACGCTAATCTAGTTAAAAAGTTAATTGTTTCCCTAACTTTGCTCAATGTTATCTTTCTCTCTCTGTCTTGCTCTATTTATGTATATACTAAGTCTAAGTACATTTTGTGAATTTGAAATATGTATGTATGTTATATATATATACTCTATCTATGTATATATATATCTCATTCAGAAGGCATTTTATCAAAAGTTTGTCGCTATATCGTTCGATCGAACAGATCATGCATATGCATGTGTGTGTGTGTGTGTGTACTTATTATATGAATGTATGTGCATGTGTGTACGTACAAAACAGTTATAAATATATGTATGTATATAAATTTGATTTTTCTCTTTCTTTTCTAATTATTTATTATTTTGTTTTTTTTTCGGAGAACAACGATCTTTTGTTTATTTTTTAATAGTGCACAACAAATTAACGTTTAATTAAGTGTCAACAATAGTTTTGAATTTGTTTTGTTTTATTTGCTTGGGTTGCGGTCACAACAACTGCAGTAATAATAATTTTCATAATTATAATAGTTGTAATAATAGCAATAATAATAATAATAATAGTGATTGTGATACAATTACATACATACATAATAAATTATAATAGCACAATGTTTTTCTCTTCTTTCGCTTTTGTTTGTTTTTTTCTTTTATCATATACGTATAAAAATTTAATAACAGCAGGCCACGGTTTGTAAAAAAATTAGAAAAAAGAACCAAACAATTTTAATATTTTATATATATATATATATATATGTATATAAAAAACAACTGGTGTTTACTTTGAACTTCATATTTCGTTATGGTTTAGGTAATTTTTTTTCTTTTATTGCGTCATTTGGATCGGCACTTGGTTGAGATTTAGATAACTGCGCTTGGGGATTCTCTCTTTTTTGAATGGTAACCCCAAAACGCAGTTCACAATTTTAAAAGCATAATTTGCCTAAATTTCGGCTAACGTAAGCATAGTAGTAATAATAATACAAAACATACATATACATATATATATATATAGATATATAGATATATAATGAAAAGAATAACTTCTCCAAAAAAAAAAAAAAGAAAGAGATGGGTAAATTATAATAATTATAATAGTAAATATAAAAGTAGCCAGTTGGTTGTAATAATTAGTTGTTGTATTATGTAATAGTTTTGCAACTAGCGGAACTATAAAATTCTCCTACTCCTCTGCTCCACTGCTCCTTGCCAGCACTCCTTCAGCCCGTTAAGTCCGCTAGTCCGTACAGCCATTCATTCGTTACATTGTTACATCCGGACATGTGCTGATGACGCCAACGCCTTCGGCTTTGTCCCGTGCGTTTTACACAATATTAAATTTTTTGTTTTCCTTTTTTTTTTTGTTGGTGCTTTCATTAATTTGTCAGATTTAGCACATTTGCTCCATTTGCGTCGCTAATTGTTAACTTGTTTAGAATTATGCTACAAAAATAGTAATATTGATAAATGTTGATTCCCGCCTCTTGACCTCTCCATCCTACCATCGTGTGGGGGGGGGGGGTGTGGGTGTTCCCAATGCCAATGTGCGCAATGCCAATACGAAGCACGCGCTCCTCCTCCTCATCCTTGCTCTCATCCTCATCCTCATCCTCATTGTCATCCTGGTCCTCGTCCTTAGCTGGCTGGTCAGCTCGATTCGCTCCAGCTTCAGCTTCAGTTTCAGCTGCTGCCAGCGCTTGCCACACACGATATATATATAAATATATATATGTATATATATGTAGATATATGTATGTATATGTTTATGTATGTTATTTTGGATTTTTGATGTTGGCGAATGCATTCAGCGCGATCATTTATCCTCGCAGCAGCCAGTCTTGGCCAGCTGCTTCTGCAGCGCGGGCGGAATGAAATCTTTCGTCTTGGAATGATTACCCTGACCAAGCAGCGCCGGCTCAATATGTGTGCCCTCCTGTATGCGCTGGATGCACTTGAGCAGATCATAGTTAATCCGCTCGCTAACCACCGAATCTTTCCTGCAATGCACACACAAAATATACATTATTATAGATAATACTTTATGGCATTTGCATTGATTACACCACTCACTTGTAGTCCGGATGGTTGAGCACCTGTTCGCGTATCCAGGTGGCCGTTGTAATCAGCTCACCGGCGGCGCGCTTCTGTATGAAGCGCAGATACTGTTCAATGGTGCAGTGAGTGTCCGTGTCCACCTCCATGGACTGCAGATAGCTGCGAATGAGTGGCACCAGGCCAGGGAATACGTCAGGCTGCAATAAGCAAATAATAAATTGTTAACGTTGAGTTTAACATATCTGATCTGAGATTAGTTGACTATAAAGTTGCTTGGAGTGGGGGAACAAGAGCTACAAGTTGAACTCACCTTGCCATTGAAGATCTCATTGATGGTAAGCAGCTGGAACAGCTCGTTCTCCTCATCATCCGTATCGGTGTGATCGCTATCGGCGCCATTATGCATATCGCTGCCATTGCCATTACCATTGCCGTTGCTGTTGCCATTGCCATTGAGTCCATTGCTATGTCCGTTCAGTTGGGCGGTGCCATTGAAAAGTGTCTCATTGGTGGCAGCATTGCTGGTGCCGTTTGTGGCGGCCGTGGTGCCATTGAGTTGGACGCAGGCAGCGCGCTGTTCCGTTGATTTCGATGACTTGCGGAACCAGAACTTCTCCTTGCGGCAGGCGTCGCGCTTCTGGGCCGTCTGCATGTTCTCGTCGACCTTGCTGATGGGCGTGAGAAAATTTAACTGATACGATAGAATGACACGGGTGAGCAGCACCACAAAGCACACAATGGCGGCATTCTCAAAATCCGAGATTTGCGCCTCGCACGGACGAAACTCGACGCGCCAGCCGATGGAGCTGTTTGGTGGCGGCGGCTTGAAGCGCATCGTTTGCCAATTGGTCGATTGAATGTTCTCAAAGTGATCCGTGTCCTCGTTATCATTCTGATGCACCTTCTCGCTGAACAGCGACACCGTGTCCCTAATGAACAAATGGGCCACGTGCTGGGCGAGCAGATGATCGATGCCGCCCTCGATGAGACGCTGATAGACATCCTCATCGTACGTCAGCTTCACATCATTGTATTTGGCGCCCTCGGGCGACAGATACGAATCGATCGAATCGTAACGCGATTTGGCAATGTGCAATTTATTCTCACTCAGCGGCGCCAGGCCGCGCTCCTCGGGCGTGCGGCAATCCACCGACGAGCTTATCACATTCCAGCGGCAGTCCGACTCAGTTAGATAGCCGCGATAAGCCGGCGAGGCGGCCGTCAATGCCAGCATGATGGGACACAGCGGCGCCAGTTGATCGTACAGACGACGTGCCTCCGTAATGTTGCATGCCTGGAAGGTCAACTGCAGGCAGCAGCAGCCCATGCCGAAGCCCATGGCGTCCAGCAGGACGACATCCGGCTCACCAGGCGGTGCCCCCTCAACAGGCAGCTTTGTGTTCACATCCTTGAAAACTGCAATGTGCAAGATGAAAATTCAGTTAGTTATTTAGTCTTGAGAATTATAAAACTTCAATTTTACTTTTATCAGTCTATTCATTTTTCACACATTTTCCGAACAAAGAGGTGCATTTTTCGAATTTCTCGAACATTTTTGGATATTTATGATTTAAATAAAAACAAAAAATGTTCAATATAACAATTTTACGAGAAGAATAGCAACAACTTTAATATTAATAAAATAAAATTTAAAAAAATTAATGCAACAGTTTTTCAGTTTTTCCCCGTCAATGGACGTGCTGCAAAAGCCGGAATCAGTTTTCAATGCATTTTACGCCGAAAAATAACAAAAAGTTTTTTTAAAAACAAAAAAAAAAGGTTTCCACCTAATTTTTGGACAATGGAGTTGAATAGTTTTATATAGTTTAGATATGCTTACCCTTGAGTTTAATGGAAACCTTCTCGCCGCGTCGCTTGCGAATGTTGCGCGTGAGCGTCTTGAAGCGTGGATGACCCGGAAAGATGGCCTCGTCCGGAAAGTAAAGGGAACGCGCCGAACTGAGTGGATCATCCGGACGGGGCTGGTGCAGCGGATACGTAAAATTGGGCGCACCAAGACGTGGAAAGTTTGTAATGGACATCACACACTCATCGCTGGCCAGCAGCTCGGTGACCTCCTCGCGACGATAGCGCATATTCGCCTCGACCAGATTGAAGTGGGCCATGAGGCCGCCAAAGGGTTTGCCCGGTGTGCCCTCGATCATGTAGGCACCATATTCGGGACGCCACAGCGACTTGACGCCATTGGGATCGGCCAGCTCCTTCTCGTTGAGCTTGGCCAGCAGATCCTGGGCACGGAGCGCAACGCGCGCCACCTGCTGATTATCATCGAACTTGACGATTATGTACTCCACCTCATCGCCCCATTTAAGGATGTCGCCCTGGCGATCCTTGAGTCTGTGATACAGATTTATAAATTGATTGATGCCATGCTCGCGCACATGATTCGCCAGCTTCTTGGTCTCCTCCCAGGAGAGTGGATTGCCCTCGCTCAATAGGCCCATTGCTAAAGAGAGTGAGAGAGAGAAAGAGAGAAAGCGAGAGATGTAGTAGAGACAGGTGAATATTAGAGATTTTGTCACATTCAAGTTATCGTTGAGAATTTGGAATTTGGAATTTTGAATTTTAATTGAAATCTTAACACTCGACTGACTTTCAATTGATTAGCTACTTAACAATCCAAACTTATCAATAAATATTTATCTACTATAATAATAATATTGCTTAAGAGTGTGTCTCAACCTAATCACTCCAGCAACAACAATTCATATTTTCAGATTCAAATCAAAATCAAAATCGAAAACAAAAACAACGATCTCAAGAGCGCCAGCAAGTCGCACAGTCAAATAGCTAATCGGTCAGATAACTGCCAGATAGCCCATTTCCATGTCCGATCAAAACAAACACCTGACACGGCAACAGCAGCAAACGAGCTACCGTTATTTTTTTTTTTTAAAACACATGATTTAGTCTCACAGTTTAGCTACAGATAATAAATAGCATTCAAGTTGCAGCTGAATGGATCGTGTGCGTATATCACCAGATTTTGAATACAGCTATTGTTCTTGAAACTTGGTCTAGATTTTTGTTTAAATAAACCGATAAAATTATATAATATTAGTTTAAATTTAATATTTCCTAGCTTATACTATATTATTTTACTGATTTTCTTTCTCACGTAACATATAAAATATTAGTTAAAATTTGGTATTTCCTTATATAATATTTCATATATTTTCTTTCTCACATAAAATATATAATATTAGATCAAATTTCAAATTTTTCTAGCTTATACTATAATATTTTACTGATTTTCTTTCTCACGTAAAATATAAAATATTATATAAAATTTAAAATTTCCTAGCTTATACCATATTTCATATATTTTCTTTCTCACATTAAATATATAATTTTTTTCCTAGCTTATACTATAATATTTCATTGATTTGCTTTCTCTCTTTTCCTAGTCACCTCAGATTTAATATTAAGTATAAGATTGTTTTAATGTGAAGGTTCTGACATCGATTAGAAGTTAACATCTAGTTGCTAGGCATTTTGTAGTGCACGCCAATACAACATTTGGTTCAATTAACTAATGAACAAAAGGAACAGCCAAAAAGAAATGGGAAATCGATAATGCGACCACACTTTAATAATAGAAAACACAATAAACTAACGAAAAATAGAAGAGAAGAAAATCTTTGTAATAAAAAAAGCAAATATATCATTTAATTGATAAGACAAATTAAATCAGCCTAGGGTATTTATATATGTATATACACCACATGTTTATATAATTCTATGTACATATATATGAGGGCATAATATACATATAATATTTAATATATGAGTGTATATTATTTATTTATGGCCACAATTGTATGCCTGTATCTGTATCTGTATCTGTACTATATTTGGGTACTCAAAGTATTGCTGTTGTTATTGTTGCTGTTGCCGTTGCCGTTACCATTGCTGTTGCTGTTGCTGCTGTGCGACACTCGACTTTAGACTGATTGAATCATCATGTACTCATATGGGTATTAGCCCATGGGGGGATTTATGGCCAATTCAAATGCCAATAGCAACAAGAGGGAGAGAGAGAGAGAGAGAGAGGAAAACACGCTATCTTTGAAGTGCCACAGATCGGAAAACCCTTGAATTGAATTGCTTTTATGTTAAATGCTAACAGATATTCAATTTAATGTACTGCGTTTTTTTAAACAACTAAATTTGCAATTTGAACTTTTTGGATATTATTATTATTATTATATATATCAACTTAACTCGGAAAAAGCACTAGCAACTAAAATTTGGGATATAGCAAATCATTTACGGTTTTGTATAAAATTCAACTAAGAAACTACAACTTATATTTGTTGATTTTAATAAATATATAAGTGAAAACATTAAAGGATTTTTATGCAAATAAATTTGCTATAGACTTCAAGTATTTGCTATATTTTTATTAAATATAGTTCAAATATATATAACAAAATAGAGATTTAGACTGTTAAGTTTGTATGCGTTACATTTTAAATGAAAAACAATTGGCATACCCTCGGAAAGAGTATGGAAAACAACAAAAGGAAGCCGGCAGCTGCATGCAACTACAAAAACTACAACAAAACGCAACTAAATAAAAGTGTTATTTGTAATTGAAACTGAAACCGAAACCGAAACCCAAATACCGAATTGAAAAAGCCAAAAGCGTAGTTTGTTGTCACATGATTACAGCTATTAGTTACCGAATCCGTCAGCTGTGAGCTGATATCGCAGGTGAAACAAAAAAGCCACAAATAACATTTAATTGCGGAACAGCAAAACTAGTTTTCAAAAAAGTTCTATAGATGTTGCAAGAGTTGCAGCTGAAGTTTGAAGCGTGACACAACTCGTGACAGATCTCAGCTGGCAAAAACCAAAAGCCAAACACAGCAAACAACAAAAAAAAAACACACAATTTCACAATAGATTTGAAGTAAATTTAAACGATTTGACCGAGTTGGAAACATGAACAAAACTTGCAACACTTTCAAATTGACCAAAATGTAATATTGAAGTTAATTCATTATTACATTATTCACGCGAATATTCCATTTAAGATTAAAGTTTATAAATGATAATCATTAAGTTTTATGAATAAAACAACTACTCAAGTTTTAAGCTCAAATTGACTTAATTGAAGTTCAAGTAAACAATCACAGAAAAAAAACCTCAAAGAATTTTAAATTATACCATTATTCCCGCTAATTAAGATTTAAGTTTATAAATGACAATCATAAAGTTTTATGAATAAAACAACTACTCAAGTTTTAAGCTTAAATTGACTAAGTTGAAGTCAATACGAGTTTAATTCAAGTAAACATTCACAGTAAAAAAGAAATCAAAGAATTTGAAATTATTGAGTTTTTACATTATTTATGGGAATATAAAAAAAATATAAAGTTTTGAATTGAATTGAAGTCAACACGAGTATATTTCAAGTAAACAAACACAGAAAAAAAACCTCAAAAAATTATAACATTATTCACGCGAATATTAGAATTAAGATAAAAGTTTATAAATGATAATCATCAAGTTTTATGACTAAAACAACTACACAAGTTTTAAGCTTAAATTGACTAAATTAAAGTCAAAACGAGTTTATTTCAATTGAAACATTCACAGAAAAAAAAGGTCAAAGAATTTGAAATAAAAACTATACCTGATGAAGATCGTTAGTTAAATATTAGCAAGGATATGCTTTAGCTAACGGTTTACTTTCGCTTGTAGCACGGGGCCAAAACTAGAACTGGGTTGCTACACAGCCGAACGACGACTAAATATACCCGCGGCCAGACTCCAGCTTATTATGCAGCGGATGTGGACGCCGATCGGCCGACATCAGCTGTTGCCCCCCCTCCGTACACCCCTTTCGACCAGCTCTGAGCAGCGTTCGTATCACTGAGCGAAGGGGGCGATTCATCGATCGCTGATGACGACAACAAATCGGCAAGCATCGGCTAGGGAAGCGCTACCAATTGGTTTGCCATATCTGCGAAGGAGCGGATGTCGCCGCGAAGGGGTGAAAACCGCTGAAAGCCACTTGAAACTCTTGATTGCCATTATAATTATTTGGACTATGTAATTTATTATGCATATTTAAAACCAGGCAACCAAATAAAAATAAAAAAATACTCAACTTTATTCTCGAGTGCATTAGTTTTATTATTATTTTGTTTTCGATAGATTTGAAGGGTTCGATTTGGTCGCAATTTTGATTTAGCACACTATAAAGATTATAATTAGACGGTGTCGTAATTTGATAGACCATAACTAATGCTACAAATAAATACGTAGAACACGAGGGTGGATCAACTCATATATATTAAACTTAATGGGGTCATATATATTCAAGTATTCGAAATGGGGATTAGAGAAGTAGTGGAATTTTTTGGAATTTTCTTTCATCAAAAAAGCAAAAGCAACCAAAATTTGTATAAATATTAAAAGCAGAAGAATTTATTTCTCTGCATTTTCTAATTTCAATTGATCATTTTAAAGTCCTAGATAAATATATAAAATTGAATTTTAGACTTTGACAGGGTGTATCTTAAAGTAACTCATCGATTAACCCTCGTACTTATAGCAAGTACAACATACTTGTTGTCACATTGTAAATCAGCTTCAAATCAACTGCAGGTAAATCATTTAAAGCGGAATGAAAATAAAAACAAGAATTCAGTACTTGGATGCAGAAGTTTTAGCCGAATTACAGTTGGATCAGCAGTTGATCAAATTCTTGCTAAGGCATACAAGCAACCACAAATGTGTTATGTTCGTAAGTCAGCATGGAGTGCATTGGGAGTTGGGAGGCACTGTTGCCTGGTGACATTGGGAACTGTAACTTTGTTTGTTTAGTCATCGGAGATCGATTGGATTGCTATACGTGGAACTGCAAGAAACCGTTGAACAGTTGATCACATTTCACATTTCAGATTGCGTTCACAATTGCGTACATTCATGCATCGGCTGAAGTTTTTCATCCGATCGAAATTGAATAATTCTGTGGCTCTGGCTAAACCGCAGCTGTTACTAATTATAATATATTCCCGATATTCACAAACAGTGGTCGTTAGTGGAAACTTGTCACGGACTGGGAATGTAATCCAAAATTGGCTATATAATCAATAATTAAAGTTATCATAATATATAAACGACATGGATTGTGAGGGTAGTGAATTAAATGTAATAAAATATTTAATTATATTTAAAATTAAAAAACAAGTAGAATAAAAAAGAGAAGGTTTCACAGGCATCCAAAAGCTATCATAATCTGACCAGGCTGAACTTCTACAAATATTTGCAGTGCAACTTTATTTCAAGAATAAATGTATATAACTTCTACAATCATTATAACAACATTGTCATCATGAAACAATATAATTTTTAATACATAAAACAGAGTAGAATACAAAAGAGATGACATCGACAGCAATAAATGGAGAAACTCTTAAGAGAATTAATTTTAATCTCAATTCAAGTTTTTTGTACTTTAGATTTCTGCGATTTCGTTACATTTCCCTCTGGCCATGTATATAATTAGGTATAATAGGTAGAAATCTATAAATATGTGTAGAAATGGCTTGACATCAAAGTGGAATCAATGAAATAATAATAAAAGTTAAACAAAAAAATAAACACTTGAAAATCATAGTTATCAATTCAAGTGCTTGAAATTCAGAACCTGTCAATCAAGAATTTCATTCTATTTCCTTCTGATTAGCCCAACGTATATTAGTTATTTAGAAAAAAATATATACATATATATAATTTTTAAGAATTTTTTTTCCCTTCACACTAATAACACACAAATGAATCAGCCAGTGGAACTAAAAGTTTCTCTTATATAATTTCTGGGAAATTGTCATTGAAATATATTTTTAAAGTGAACAAAAACAGTTAAATTAAATTGAGTGGCTCAAAAGTCCTTGGCATTCATTTGGTCTATACTATTTACATGTTTATTGTCGCTGCGCTTATCACATGAGCCCCCCACCCCCCACCACCCAGCTACGTAACGGCACTTGGAGGCACATTGTGGAGAAGCCAAAAAATATAAATTAGATAGCAGGTGGAGTACTTTGGAGCACACTTGTGCGCTTGTAAGTCGCACGCTTAGATAACAGTCATTGTAAGTGGCCCACCGGCCCACCGTCCATCCGTTAATAGTTTTACATACATAGAGTCCGATGTCGACTCGTCGAGTCAATTAGTTATTCAATCAAATAAGACGTAGTATTTTTGTTCGTTATATACCCATTTATCTGTATTATGCACAGCTACTGACCAACTCAATTCGCATTGCCGGCAATTTAAAAAAAAAAAAAAAAAAAAAAATAAAACAAAACTAAACGATTTAATTTTGCAAAGTCATTTTAGACAGTTGCCAAGTGTGTGTGTGTGTGTGTGTCTGGTGTGTGTTTCTGTGTGTAAACATATAAATATATTTATAGCTTGAGCCAAATGTGTGTGTGTGTGTGTGTGTGTGCGAATATGAGTCACCTGTGCGCACGGCTTGAGTATCGCTAATTGTTGTTACATATGTATATTTATATTATTTATATATTTTTTTCGCACTCTATAGTTATTAATTGGATACCAAGTTTGTTTGTTTGTTACTCGCTGCTAGAAGACCGGTATAAAACAAAACAGTAAGCAGCCAAATCAAGCTTAGAAACTTTTTGCATCTTTTGAATTTCTAGTATGCCTCAGCAAATATACAAAAGCGGCTGATGAAATTTTGTACACATACATTTAAGCATGCTAGCTAGCTATTCTGAAAGTTTCATAATAATCGGTCAACAAACCGTTGAGTTACTACAGAACATATGTATATGAAAAGTTAGGTAAACAGTCTAGAACATGCTTAGGAAATATTTATTTATTTGTGCCACCAACAACTTTTTACAGGGTATATAAAAGTCGAGAGTCTGCTAAAGCCACAATGCATGTTTTATTGTCCATTTTTTCGGTAATTTGTCGAATAAAATTATGATGTGATAAAGTTGAAATGCCAGCGGAGAAGGCAATTGATAAGAGCATGTTGTAAAACCAGAAGGGTTGGTGGGGCGGTAGGGGGCCGGTGATGATAAGCAGCGGTGATAAACGTTTATAGAGATGATGATAAGAATTACAGCGCAGCTTGTTGTCTATTTGCGTATACGTAATGTGCAAAAGTTGCGAATCAAATGCGGAAAGAAGCAATACAAAATAAACATGCAACAGCAACAGCAACAACAACAGCAACTATAACAATAACAATATCACTGGCAATAGCCATTTTCAGGGCCGTAAAACGTAGGCAAATGAAATAGAAAACATAGAAATTCTATTGATAGATACTCATAGCTAATAGATACAAAGATACAAATGTATCTACACACAAAGTGTTCAAATATATGTACATATGTATGTATATGCATTTACGAAGGTTTATCTGCAACGGAATGTAAACAAAACGGCAAACAGTTTGCCGTTTTCATAAGGCAATAGGAAATTGCAGTCGTTGCACTTGAAATAATTGCACGCCGCACAAGATTACGACAGATTACGTATACGACTCATAAAACAGGCAAAAATACAAATACAAATACAAATATAAGGAAAACAAACTGAAGAAGACAAAGACGCAGTGGGGCAGCAAGAGGAGCCGAATAAAATAAAGTGTCGGCCGACACAAAAAAATTGCGACGTAATAGAATTGTAAGAGTCGCGTCGAGAGCAGAGGGTATTATGGCATCAATAAGTAGTTGTATGTGGGGCCCCACTAGACGTATACTAGACATGCGAGTACAATATATACATAAATGTATATATGTATATATCTTTATGTACATTTGCATGTTGCTTGCTTGAATATGGGCCTCTGAATTTGGCAGCTGTCAATTCGACGAATTCTTCATTTGCATTTCTTTATGCACCCAAATAATTGACGCGAAACTTTATGTAGGGAAAACATTTTAGACTAATCTAGATGCGATTTAAGCTAAACGCCCAGCAAATCATTTTAAATTTTCATTTAATTCAGTTCTTTTATTAATTAGTCATACGATAATGCAACCTTAACTTTTGGGGGCAAAGAAATCTGAAGACTTTCAGTTTTCAACTATCGTTAATGTATCCTTCTGGCGATAGTATTTCCCATCTTTCGGACGAAATGTTTTCCAATCCTCTCGATAGATATCTTTCCATCGAAAATTATACCTTTTTCCAAAATGCTGTCTTATTCAGAAGAAAACTGTTAGGGCATAAAAGGTAAGACGGATAGGAAGAATCTGAGCTGAAAGTTGGGAGGAAATCTTCCAGAATACCCATTGATCTACTGACAGAGATTGCAAGTGTGCTAAAATTAATTAAATAAAATATATTTAAGTCGTATTTCGCAATAGGCAGTCAAGTGTCTGATTAATGGTCTGGTCAAAGATGGCAACCTGATTGCATTTACTTCAAATACAATCCGATTTATTATCGGTTATAACATTTGCTTATCTGGCCATTTAATATAAGGTCTATATTGTGCTATCTAGAATTTAATTTAGTATTGTAGTCCTTTGTTTCTGACTGAATTCTATATGCTTTAATTATATTTGTAGATATTGCAAACAGACGCACAAACAAAATCCCAATAAATGACAGCCACACGTGTTTTTTTTTTTTGTTGTCATTTTTCTTTCATTTTGCTCGTCGTTGATTTTGCGCTGTGCTGTGGTATTTTTAATAACGACAAGAATCGAACCTGATATGGAATTGTTTTTAAGCACTTGTGCAAATTCAAATGACGATAAAACTTCAATTTGTATTTTTTGTCTTTTTTTTTGTTGAAAATTTGTTTAAACAGGTTTTCATTAGTAATACGTAGGCAGCACAGGGGTCGGATTGCTGTGACTAATTAGATACCCATTGAAAACATTATCGAATAATATTTAAACATAGGGAAATTGTGTCGTAGCAATTGCTCTGTAATTATTCGATCGTTATGAAATTTTTAAGATATGTAGATAATATTCAAAAATGTATATATGCAAAAAAACTCAAATTATATCTTTAAATGCAGGTCTGGAAATTTAAAATTATGAAATTTGGGTAGGAAAGTTATCAAAATATAAATAAAAATTTCACTTATTTGGTATAGAAGAACCCACATACTAAATTTGTTAGCTCCAACTCTTCTGATCCCTGAGTTCAGATAGACAGGCAGAGTAAAGTTATTTTGTAGGCTCGAAAATGTTTTTATCTATATTATAGCAATCGCTTAAATCACAATCACCGAAAATGTATACCCTTTCAATTTATTTAGAATGACCACAGGGTATAAAGAGGGTTTAATGCAATTGTTGTTGTTGTTGTTATTAATGTTGTTCCAGTCATTTATCTTGTCGATTGCGTAAAGTAAGCAAATAATTCAAGCACTCCAAATTTACCAGCAGCCCTAACAATGAAGCACTGCTAAATAAATCCAGAACAATTGAAACGTAATCATGATAATGATAATGACAATGATGACAATGATGATGACGCACTAAAACTGATATTTAGTTTAGATTTGTAGAGCATTCATTGTATTGCCAATTACACAACTGAGCTAAATTGATGCACATATAACATATATATGCCATATGTTGAATAGAAGATCATAAAATTATTATTTTAAAGAAGAAACTGAGATGGTATGTATTTAAGATCATAGTAGAGTCTGACTATATATGCCATACAAACATACATACATATGTACATATATAAAAGTGTTATACAGATTTAAAGTACGACTTCTGGTTTCAAAGTTTATAATTATATAAAATTAATTGCTGCATTGAGAACAGTTAAGTATAGTACAGCAGCAAATAATTATATGTATGTATGTCAAAAGCCATACAGTTGGCAATCGGAACTATACAATTGTAACTTATGGATCCATAGATCATTCCGTTGTCAACACTTTGCTATATTTATCGGTTTGTACTAATAGCATAATATCCGGTCTGGGGGCCTTTTCTATGGGCTCATTAGGTACAGTACTTAGCTCATATCTGCAACTCAATAAAAACCAAGAAAAATTGCACACAGCAAACAACAATAGAAAAGATGCAAATGACAATGACAACAACAAGAAATTGCAACTTATCGCATCAGTTGAAAATTCATTTCCTGGCGACGAAGCCTAATTGGCAAAGGGCATACAAGTTGGGGTGGGGGGTATAAGACTGCAGTTAGCGTAATGGGGGCGTATATTCAGGCAGCTTTAATAGTTTCAAAGTTGAAATTATGAGTACCCCTAATGAGCTTGAAAGCTGCTTACATAATGGGCGACTTATCTAAGGGCACAACAATTAGAAACAAAGTCCAAATATTTACAACGAAACTTAAATACGCTTAGATTAGGCACAGACAATTTGAACTTTTATGATTTTATAGTGGAGAATTTGTACTATGATATACAAATAGACTAGAAGTTTCGTATAATTGCGCTATTTCAACATAATGTATAATTCTAGACATATGTACATATATATTTTTATTGATCTATCAAATTAATTACAAAAATTTCACAATTTGTGTATATAACAATAGCTGATAATTTCACATATTATATAATGATACCTTGCATCGATTCCACATTTGAGGCTAATTCACAAATAACTACAGTGACTGACAAAAGTATTTGCACTAATATTGTTCTCTACTAAAAATGCATAATTTTTTAACAGCCAACTTAATATATAACAGTATTAAAACATACTGTTTCTGGCCTACATTAGTGTTTTTAAGTAATATTTTTACTTTTACGTACTTTTGTATAAGTTAAAGGTAAACATTTTGGCACTAAATTTCGCTTGAATTGATGCTAATTTTAGCACAGTTTGTGAATTGCAGTAAAAAACTGTAAAAAAACTACATTTATTTGCTTTGCAGAGCATTTGATTGTTCGAGCAACTTCTTAGATAAAATATCTATTTTTGTTTGTCTTCCTTTTTTTTTGCGTCGTCATTTGACATTATGATTAGTTCAAGGAGTGCGACGTTTAGCGCCATGGGCCATTGGGCATTGGGGCTGATTTTAATGAGTTAATAAATAAGTAAGGCCAAATAAGTCAAACACACACACACACACACACACACACAATAGATACAAGCATACAATAGTTATCTATACATACATATGTATGTATGTATATATATGTATGCTTAGCGGCTAATGCGATAAAAACACACGGCACACGAAGCATGTTTCCGATAACAATCGATCGTGTGTATTAATGACAACTGTCATGTGACGAAGGCCAAATGCAACAAGACCGTATCGTATTGTCTCGTCTCGTCTCGTCTCGTATCGTATCGTATCGTGTAGTTTAGTGTAGTGTAGTGTCGTGCTCTATATCGTGAGTCACGCTATTGTTGCTGAGTCATGGTGATGTTCCAACAGCATGATATGCTAATTCTTAAAAATAATTTACTACTGCTGACAGCTGTTGTTGTTGTGCTGTTATCTTTCAGTTTCAGCTTCAGTGTTGTTGTTGTGTCTTGTGGTGAAATTGCAGCTCACACACACATACAAATGTACATCTCTGCAAAACAGATATCAATATTGCGTTTGTATGCGTGTCTCTCGATCTTTCTCTCGCTCTCTCTCTCTCTCTCTCTCTGTGCCGGTTTTTTTTGTTGGAGTGCCTTGAACTTCACTTCCACTTGCCCAAAACTGCTTTACTCCCCACACCCATACCCCCTTACTCAGCCTGCAGCCACCACCCGCTGACAAGTTGATGCTCAAACTTGTTTTAAATTTGTTGTTGTATGCTTCCTTTATTTTTGTTTATCACACGCGACTTGTGCATGAGTAATGCGGCAGTGACGTCACAGCAGCAGCACATTTTGATTATAATTATATTATGTATTCATCATTCTTTTTTTAAGCATTTTTATCAATTAATTGCAGTGATCAGAAAGCAGCATGTGAATGACTCCGCAGAAATGTGACAGGCAATTAATCGACTACGATATATATAGTATATACAATGTCAGTATGTACATACATAGTTCATTTGAGATTAGTTTGAAATTGATTAAAAAAGCCAAAAATCAAATTAGAAGCTTCCAGGCCAACTGCTCAAGGCCACCGAGTGTGCCAGTCCAATTGGACAATGGGACAATGTTTAAGCCGGCTGCACGCTCTCTCACACACATACGCACGCACATTCCAATTGCCATGCACATAAATTTGTATGGAAAACGAATGTCAAGGTTATACACGGCCTGGCCACACGTATATATGTATATATATGTATATGTATGCTTGAAAAAAAAATCTAATTGTCATGTAATTACGAACAAAAGCTAAAATCAATAAAAAAGAAGGAAACAAAACCCAAACAAATGAAATTACGCACTTAAATAATTTTCGGCGGGGTTTGAGAGCAGAAAAAAACACCAAAAAACTGACCACTTAATGTATAATATATACTTATATATAAATACTTTCGAAATACATACATACATACGTTTGTATGTATGTGTCTATAAGCAGGTTATGGGAATTACAACAACACTTACCGGCAAATGCAGATGAAGAATAATCAACAACAAAAAAGCAACAAACGCGTGCGCTCCAATAAGACTTTGGCTTATTGTTGTTGTTGTTGTTGTTGTTGGAAGCTGCTCAGCTGTTGCTCTCTCTGTTGAAAAGCTAACGTCGGCGTCGTCGTCGACCTGTTTGTTGTTGGTGCTGCTGCCGTCGCTCTCACTGTGTGCGCTGCTCTCGCTATCTCTTTTGCTTGACGTTCTGTACGTGTGTGTGTGCGTCTGTGTATCTGTGTGACCGCGTGCTGCTGTTTTTTTCACACACGTTTTGATTCAGATTTGGAATGCGCCGATTCAGAACTTCTGTTGTTGCTTTTGCTATTGTTGTTGGTTGTGTAATCCAACTGACCAATGTCAATTTACCGATATTTTCTTCGATTTGTGTCGCTGTTGTTGTAATTTGCACTTCTGTTTGTATTCATGTGGTTTTGTATTTTCTGTTTTTAGCTTTTTGATTGCTTTGCCACGATTTCACAATTTGCTTAATAAACAAAAGAAATTCATATTACAGTGGTTGCTTATTAATACAAATGCGGTAATATCAGCGATGATTGTGATTTGTGAATAAGTTTACTTTTTAAGAACCTTTTAGTAAGCAAATATTTTCAATAAAAATTATTTCCGAATTAAATAAATTTACTTTTTTTTAACTTAGAAATATTTTTCAATATAAATTACAAAACATTTTTTAAACTTTCTGTATTCTAAAACCAAGAAAATATTTTTTTTAATTAGAATTTAAGTTTTAATTGCATTAAGATATTTAAAAATATTATTCTATTATTTCATATTTTCATTAAAAAAACTTTTGAAATTCACTTTTTTTTGAGCTAAGAAATTAGAGATTAGAAATTAGAATTTTCTAGCCATAATTTTTCGGAACATTTTGGTAAGCGAGCAACCACTGTGCAAACATTTACATTTAGTATCATCTGCTATCTACAAATGCACGTGTGTGTATGTGAGTGTGTATTGATGTTTGTGCATGTTTGGGAAAACAACAAAAAGTGCAGGCCGCGTGTTTTTTTTTTATCTTTTCTTTTACACTATGTAATTTCCGTTACAGCTGCGGCGTCAGCTGCAACGTTCGCAGCCGATTTTCTAATATTTATTAATAATTAAAAAAATAATATATAAAACAAAATCGTTAACAACATAAATGTGCGACTTTATATTTTGTATATCGCATGTGTAATGTATATATGTACTATATACATGCATATGCATATGTATGATGTGTGTGTGACCAAGTTCTAATTAGAAGACGCGCTGCGGGTTGCCTGTTTATGTGTGTGTTTGAATGAGTGTAGGTGTGCTGGCGATCCAATTGCTTACTGTTTATTTGCTTTCCGCACCAACAATTTCACAATTCCACAAAATATGCACAATAAATAATTACTAGAAATTTCACACGGCGTTAAATTACTTTTTGTTGTTGATGTTGTGTTGGCGTATTGAATTTCCAGCGTAATAACAACGCCAACGATATTTAACACAAAAATTCCAAAAAAAATAACTATAAAACCTGCCACTGCGCGCGGCTATTTATGTAAAAAAAAGTTGTACGCATTTCGTGACAAGTGCTGCCAGACTATGCAAATGCCGCGCCGACACCATGTGGCGTGAATGGCAGCGCAAACAGCTGTTCAGTGTTGAAAAAGGCGCGCAAATTCAAAAATTATACACACATTTGAAGCGTAATGGTCAATACATTTTTTTTGAATGTAGTATATTTTAAGCACAAAAAGTTTTCGAAATTACAATCAACTACAGTTGTATAAAGAGCAGAGCATGTTCGGTGAGAACAGTAATCACATTTGTTGCTGTCGCCATGCCCAGCACAGCGCCCACATCATAGTCCAGTGTGACCAAGCTCTGTTTTCCAATCACCACCTGGGGCCCATTGCGGTTGCGCAGCCCCTCGGCGGATTCGTGGCGCGGCCTATATATATACAAATGACGATAGTCCTCCGTTATGACAGCGTAGTCCAGCTCCGGGCAGCAATCGATGAACTTGCGCTCCCGCTTCGATGCCTGCACATAGCCAAATGCATGCAGATGCCCCTCATGCCGCACACTCCACTCATCCGGCCTGGCCGGCTGATATGATTGCAGCCAGATCGCCGCATCGACGCCCTGACGTGTTGCAAATGCCGCCGGATAGCCGGCACGCAGTGTGGTTGCAAACAACGGCGGAGTTGCGCCCAGAAAGATTGTGTGAGTTATGGAGCAAGTGGATAAATTGAAGCGAACTGCGAATGAAAAGCAGAAACTATTAAGTTGTATATCTCTCAGACTCTAATCATAGGGTATACAATTTAAATAGGCCTATAAATTGGCTTTATTTTGACGTATTTCTCATTATCCTTGTCAAATACGATATTGTCGTCCGATTTTGAACAAATTCAATCAATCTATTTAAAATATAATAAAACTTGATGAAATATTTGTAAGCGAGTTTAAATAATGGTAAGTTTAGTCGCATATTTCAAAAAACAAAAATTTCAACCGATCGTTTCTATGGCAGATATATGCTATAGTAGTCCGATCCGACATATTATCTGTGTGCACCACAAATAAGCATCTGTAGAAACAGACGGACAGACGGACAAAGGTATATCGACTCGTCTTGTCTTCGTGATCAAGAATATATATACTTTATGGGGTCGCAAATGTTTCCTTCTATGCGTTGCAAACTTCTGGCCAAAATTATAATACCCTCTGCAAGGGTATAATTATAAACAAAACATTTGTAGCTGCCTAAAGCAACAAGTAAATAAACAAACAAAAAGTTTATTCTGCATATCGTGTGGCAAATAAAACAAGGGTTAGGAACATAAATAATTATACGACAAGACTGTGTTAATATTATTTTTTAACACTACAAAAATTGAGACTAAATATTATAAAAAAAGAAAATTTTTTTTTGTCGAGTTTGTACTTTTTGAAAATTTCAAAGTGATTGTTTTAAAAATAAAATACCAATTAAAACTATTTAAGATATGCTGAAAAAATCATCTATCTATCATCTCTAATTTCAGGTATTTTTTTAATATTTATTTTTGCTCACCCATTTTGATATCAGCATTGCTGTCGCCCAGCGGAAAGTCGCAATCCTCGATGGGATCCTCCAGGTTTGGTATGGGCGGCTTTGTTGGCTCCTCCTCATCGGACTCCGATTCTGAGCCATGTCTGTCCGGTGCCGGCGGCTGCTGGTTCTGCGCTGGCGCCGCCTGCTCCTCGCTCAGCAGTTCCAGCCACAGCTCAACCTGCTGCTTGATCAGCGTCAACTGCAGCTGCTCCCCCTCCAGCGTCCAGGTGGTTAGGTCTTCATCCACACGATCAAAGAGCACACCATCCAGCAGCCGCTGATCCCGGCACTTGACCAGCGCATGATCCGAGGTGCAGTTTATATGAATGTCATTGCGATCGGCGCCGGTGGGCAATGGGAAAAGGACAACAACCTCCTCGACAGTTTGTGACCAGGTGTATTCAGCTTCCGGTGGCGGCTGTAGACGAGCCGCTGCCTCCGCTGCCGCCTCCTCGGCCGCCTTGTGCTGCGCCAGCGTTTGTATATCATGATTGGAGCAGATGACCAGAGATTCGGCACGCGGCTCAAAGGCGCAATAGTAAATGGAGCCCTTGGTCTGCAGCTGCTCGCAGATGTGATACTGCCAGTCGGACGACGGTTCCGGCGACGTCTCCAGTGTCCAGCGGGACCAGATCAATATCATCACGTGACCACCCGTCTCCAGGCGCTGCACATGACCGGCAGCAATGGAGATCTGTTTGCGCTCCTGCACCATATCCAGGCGGGCATCGTACAGCACAAATCCTCGCTGCACTGCACCATTACTGATGGGCGTACGGCAAATAAGCTTCCAGCCGGTGGCACGCATACGATCCCCCGTCTCGAAGAGATGCAGCGTCAGCATCCCGTCGCAGAGCACACAATATTTCTCCGAGATAAAGCGCAGCGAATAGTTGTAATCCCCGACCTGATGCGCCAAGCCATCCCCATGATCTTCCCGCTGAATACTGTGAACCACCCGCTGTTCCCGCGGCTGCCCGGTTTGCTCATTGTACGAGCAGAGGATGATCTGATGATTGGAATTTATGTAGTAGCTATTGGTGCGTGCCCAGGGATCGGAATGGAGCAGGTTGTGGCGGGCGAAGAGTTCGACGTGCAGCAAGGAATATTGATTTAGATGCGGGTCCAATTTGAGGGGATCCCGATCGAAATCCTGACGGAGTACGGGTATCACATCGAAGGAGAGCTTGTAGCCATCGAAATTGGGGCAGAGTAGGTTGCGGTCAACGGTTAGATCCACCACTGGCATTTTATAAACCAAAATATTTTGAAATAATGTACGAAAGAACTGTGTTTAATTTTAATTTAGCAGTTTAGTGTTGAACAAAAGCGCAACGCATTCTGTCATTTGTACATTATTTTAACGTGCTATGTTAGCCACTTAACAGTTCGCAGTTAACATAGAAAATTGATTTTGTGACGTCACACTAGACAATAAAGCAGTCAGTTTTGTATGTGATGTGATATGTGTTTTATACAAACTTGCAGTTACTAGCATAGTTTACATTGATTAATTACCATTACACATCAGCTAATTTTGTGATGTCAAACTAGACAATAAAATAGTCAGTTTTGTATGAGACATATATGTATATATGAATGAAAATAATTTTAAACGAATCTGCAATTAATACTGCAACTGTTTCATAAAAACGTGCACTTATAAGTATAGTTTACATTAATTCCCATTCTATTAGCAATACATCAATAATGGACTTTTAAAATAACGGGCAGCTTGTGTTTACTTTGACGTAGCTGCGGAACAGAGTGGTTATGTTAACTCGCCAAATGCGCAATCTGTATGATAACATGCCTGTCATCTGTTAGCCTAGGCACATACGTGTTCTTTGCAACTCTGCTGTGCGCACAGTGCTGCACAACGCATGCCAAAAAGAGTGTTGACACGTTGACAGCAGAACATTTCAGCCAGTGTTTTACGACAATTACATATACATATATATATATATAAATAATTTAATATTGCTTCTAGACAGCAAAAAAAAAAAACAACGGTTACGAAGAGGTGAGCAGTGACGTTTACATCTGTCAATCTGCAGTTCCTTATACTAATTACAACTGTGTGTGTATGCATATGTGTGTGTGTGTTTTTTTTTTGCAGTTTGAGCTGACAGCAATTAAAAGTTGACAGAAAATTAATCGACGACTAACGGGAATTCGAGGACAGTCAGCTGCTGCGTGGCAGCCAATAATAAATTAAGCCAAATACCAAATACAAAACACAACAATAAACAATGCGCAACCACCAAAGCAACAACGACTGCAACCGCAACAACAACAATAAATGTCAAACAAAAATGTTGGTGTTTTCAGTGTTGTTGGGAGCGGCACTGCTGCAGTGCAGCGAAGCCGTTGAATTTACGTTCGATTTGGCGGATAATGCCGAGGATTGTTTCTACGAGGAGATCAATAAAAATACGAGCGCCTATTTCGAGTTTCAAGTATCGGCCGGCGGTCAACTGGATGTGGACGTGGTGCTCAAGGATCCCAACAATCAGGTCATCTATTCGCTGGAGCGTGCCACCTTTGATAGTCATCAGTTTACGGCGGAAACGAAGGGCGTGTATACCGCCTGCTTTAGCAATAAATTCTCAGCGTTTTCGCACAAAATCGTCTACGTGGACTTTCAGGTGGGCGAGGAGCCCGCCTTGCCCGGCGTCGATGAGCATGCCACGGTGCTGACCCAAATGGAGACGTCGTCACAGGCGATACACAAGGCCCTCAATATCATTCTGGACGACCAGACGCATCATCGTTTGCGGGAGGCGCAGGGACGCAAACGTGCCGAGGAGCTCAATCAGCGTGTGATGATTTGGTCCACGCTGGAGACGGTGGCCGTAGTCCTCATTGGCCTGCTGCAGATCTTTGTGCTGCGCAATTTCTTTACGGATCGCAAGCCCAGCCAGACGCACTTTAGACGCCTGTAGGCCTCTCAAGGATAAGGAGAAGGATGAGAAGGAGGAGGAATCGAGCAATAACGCAGCAGGACGCAACCATCTCTACCATAAACGCATACTATATATAAATACAACTATTTTTTTTATTATTTTTAATGCAATTGTTTCTCAAAAAAACTAATACTGTCCTCAAAATGTATACCATTCCCTGGTCATTTATCAAATGTTTCAAATTGTATTGATTTGTTATTTGTTTCACACCACACCCCCCTGTATCCAGAAACCAGAAACCAGAGAAGAATGTGTGTTTTTTTTCTTGAAATACAAAACAAACGAAAAAAAAAACGTAAAAATTATATAAAAAAAAAAAAAAAAACGGTTGCGTATGATTTGTTATTTGTTGTTAACCACCCAACACCTCCAGGAGAGAATCTGTTTATTGATTTTTTCTTAAAAATACAAAAGCAATAAAAAAACATTATTTATAAAATTTGTTGGGTTCGTTCACCATCCAAAACCAAAGAATGTTTTTTTTTGTTTATAACTAAAATATAAAACAAGCGCAAAACAAAACATAAAAAGTGATCAAAAAAAAAAAACAAAACAAATGTTGCGTATGTTTTTTTCCCATAACAAATTTCGTCTTGTTTCTTTTGTTGTATTTGCGCGGAGAATGGCCGCCATAAATGGTTGCCATAAATTAAGTACGCTCGTTATGGCACAGACAGGATGACACGCTGTTGTTGTCGTCGTCGCTGCTAATGCAGCTGCTGTTGTTGTTGTTGTTGTTGTCTCGTCTTGCAGGAAGCAACAGAATTACGAAACAGGCGGAAACTGCTTTACAGTGCCCATATGCCAGACAAAGATAGCAGCTCTTACAGTCGCTGTTATTGCTGTAACCGTGGCATTTTACACCCCAAATCATCATATTTCGATCAAATTACTTCTTTTTTTTGCCACAGGGCCAAAATTCGAAGTAAAACAACAACGCGACAACAACTGTATCAATAAGAGAGCGACAGAGGGAGAGAGCGTGTGCATAAACACACACACTCACATACACAGATGTTTAGCGCGACGGCGACGGCGAATTCGATGCGGCAATTTGGTCGGGCTCAGAGTTCAGCCCGCAGGCAGCGCAATTTGTGCAAACAAACAACAACAGCAGCAGCAACAACAACAACAATAGCGGCGCAACTGCGATGACGGTGTTCATTTAAACGAGCAGCAATTTGTGCGGCGAACAACAACTTGAGTTGCTGCAGCGGCCTGACCTGCTGCTCCACTACACTACAGAGCAGCAGCACCAGAGCCGCTCACTTGCACCAATACAAACAACAAACACACACACACAAATGTAATGTGTCTGCAAAGATGCATGTGTGCATATGCATGTATGTGTGTACATAGGTCGAGGTTGTCGCGATTTTCGTTGCTGCTTCCTCGTTTCCAGCTCACGCCATAAACCATAAAAAATGAAAAAAAAACCCGCTATGCCGCAGACTGAATACCCTAACAAAGCCGTAACTTGGTCAAAACTGAACCGATTTGCAAATGCAATACCTTTTTGTTAATGGTTTGGCAGCTAGATGAAAACTACATTTAAATATGGTACACTAATCTTTTTCTCGAATTTCATGTTAAAAATTCCAAAAATTGCATTTAGGGTCGGCTCGAAATTTTCCACACCCATAACTTTCTCAAAACTGTGCAATTCCGTATTACCATAGCATATGATTTAATTTGTACATTTAAACCGTTAATGCGTACTATAATAATAAACGGAAATACACTGCAAATAAATATGATAGAGCTGTCATGTTTGGCATGCGTGTATTTAGTCATATTATCCACTTGTGTATCCAAATACAAAGTTGATTCCTTGGCGGCGAGCGCACTAATGAGAGAAACCCGACGCCTATACCGTTAACCATTGTCCACCATGGGCTGCCATTGACTGTTGCCATGTGAGTTGCCGAGGCAACCGACTTAACGGCATTTTTATGCCTTTGTTGAGCTGCTTTTTTTATTTTTATTTTTTTTTACTTTATATTTGTTGTTTGTAGTTGTTGCTATTATGCATTTGTTTAGGTTTACTTTCGTTCAATTACTTGCAGCTGACATTACGACTTGGGGGATGACTTTCAACGTTGTCTTCTTCTCATTTTCTTAGTTTCTTATTTTTATACCCTGATCCCATTAAAAATGGGAAAAAGGGGTATTATGGTTTTGTGCAAAAGTATGTAACAGGCATAAGGAATCATCTCCGACCCCATAAAGTATATACGATACGTATTGACGATTTTCTCCGACATATCTCCGCTCTATTATCTATGACGTTTAACAAACGCCAAATCTCCGCAAATACTGGGCGAATATTTGACAATTTTTTGACGACATATCTCCGCTATATTATCTATGACGTTTAACAAACGCCAAATCTCCGCAAATACTGGGCGAAAATTTGACAATTTTTTGACGACATATCTCCGCTATATTATCTATGACGTTTAACAAACGCCATATCTCCGCAAATACTGGGCGAATATTTGACGATTTTTTGAAGACATATCTCCGCTCCGACATATCTCCGCTCCGACATATCTCCGATTTTTGACGACATATCTCCGCTATATTATCTATGACGTTTAACAAACGCCAAATCTCCGCAAATACTGGGCGAAAATTTGACAATTTTTTGACGACATATCTCCGCTATATTATCTATGACGTTTAACAAACGCCATATCTCCGCAAATACTGGGCGAATATTTGACGATTTTTTGAAGACATATCTCCGCTCCGACATATCTCCGCTCCGACATATCTCCGATCTATTAAAGTAATAAAGTGAAAGAATATATAATATTTGACGATTTTTTGACGACATATCTCCGCTATAGTATATATGACGTTTAACAAACGCCAAATCTCCGCCAATACTTTAATCGGAGATATGTCGTCAAAAAATTGTCAAATATTCGCCCAGTATTTGCGTAGTATTTATTCTTTATCACTTTATTACTTGCAAAATGTAGTTGGTAGATGTTTTGTAATATTGGCGGAGATTTGGCGTTTGTTAAACGTCATAGATACTATAGCGGAGATATGTCGTCAAAAAATCGTCAAATATTATATATTCTTTATCACTTTATTACGCGAAATTGCAAAACTGAAATGTAGTTGGTAGATGTTTTGTAATATTGGCGGAGATTTGGCGTTTGTTAAACGTCATAGATAACAGAGCGGAGATATGTCGTCAAAAATCGTCAAATCTCCGCCAATACTTTAATCGGAGATATGTCGTCAAAAAATTGTCAAATATTCGCCCAGTATTTGCGTAGTATTTATTCTTTATCACTTTATTACTTGCAAAATGTAGTTGGTAGATGTTTTGTAATATTGGCGGAGATTTGGCGTTTGTTAAACGTCATAGATACTATAGCGGAGATATGTCGTCAAAAAATCGTCAAATATTATATATTCTTTATCACTTTATTACGCGAAATTGCAAAACTGAAATGTAGTTGGTAGATGTTTTGTAATATTGGCGGAGATTTGGCGTTTGTTAAACGTCATAGATAACAGAGCGGAGATATGTCGTCAAAAATCGTCAAATATTCGCCCAGTATTTGTCGACGAAATTCCCCCATTTAGAACATATTTTATTTTTCCAAAAAATATTCAACAAAGCAATTTGTTTGCAAATTGTATTTTGCTTAAATTATTATACCCTGATCCCATTAAAAATGGGAAAAAGGGGTATTATGGTTTTGTGCAAAAGTATGTAACAGGCATAAGGAATCATCTCCGACCCCATAAAGTATATATATTCTTTATCACTATCAATAGCCGAGTCGATTTAGCCCTGTCCGTCTGTTCGTCTGTCCGTCTGACCGTCTGTCCGTCTGTATGAACGCACGTTTCTCAGAGACTAGAAAAGCTAGAGACTTCATATTTGAAATATAAGTTCTCGTAGTGCCGGGACAAGACCAGTTTATAATTTTTTTTCGATATCTCGTCCCGTTCAAAAGTTATCGATAAATTTCGATTCCAGCCAAGTGTTTTTCGGGTATAACTTGAAAGTCATAGAAGCTAGAAACTTTATATTTGAGTTTAAGTTACTGTATTGCCGGCTCTAAACAAACTCATCATTTTTTTTCAATTTCTCAATCCTTTCAAAAGTTATCGATTAATTAAGTTTCCAAAACAGTGTTTTTAAGGTATAGCTTAAAAGTTATAAGACGAAGAGTCACCAAATTTGGTACATATACTCTCCAATAGCATACAGAGGTTAAATGCATTTCACTTTTTGGATACCCTCCCCGATCTCCAAGAAATCGAAAAATACGTATTTTACATAGTCTCACATTTATATGCCATCTTTGTGTCCTACAAATTTCATTACGATCGGACAATAAACAAAGAAGTTATTAACGATTCAATGTAACATAGTTTGGGGCCAAAGGAAGAAGAAGAAGCAAAGCAAATGTATGACGCGCGTAGCCAGCTCCTTTTGTTTGTATATGTGTGTGTGTGTCTATGTATGAATGCAGATAAATAACTTCAATGAATGTAAGACCTTGGATCAGGGTATATCCTAGTCGGGCACTCTCGACTAGAGCACTCTTACTTGTTTTTTTTATTTTATTGATTATTACAGTCGCCATCTTTACGTGTATTGTGTAAGGTTTCGCTGATTGCAGTTATACGACAATATTTTTACGCACGTAATTATTCAAAATTTGCATATAATTTGCAAATATGAAATATTGACGCATGAACGGAAGGCACAAATGTTAATTAGTTATATAAACTATTTGTAAATGCAATTTGTATGGAAATTGAAAAATTAAAGATTGTATTTACTATGCTGAATACATTTTGTTCATTCATTAAGAGCAAATAATATTTTGTGTTCACTTCAATTTTTCGCATACAGTTTTCTTTGCATTTTCATTGCCTTGTAAGTTTCGTTTAACGGTTATCTTATCTGCAATTGTTGGCCTTATCATAATTCATAATTGTAGTGATTGCAGCAAATGTGGCAATTACTTAAATTACGTACTACTTCAAAATAATCGCCTGCAAGTGCCACATAATTAAATTGTTTATACCTTAATTAACATTAATTTTTTGTATTTTTCCATTTTTTTTGCTAAGTTTTTCGTTTTGAAAGGTATGTTTTAAAATGATATTTTGGCTAAGTAATTAAAAGATTTTATGAGTGGTGTGAACTAAAGTTGCGCTTATGTAATCAGTTATTTTGTGCAAGCAACTCAGCGCTTAAGCCAGTTGGGAATTATAAGCGCAAACTAAATCTAAAATTTCTGCTTTAATTTATAACTGTATTTGGGAATGGTGTAAATCTTTAAATTAGTCTTATTTTTGCATAGTTTTTTGCAACTTAAATTATTTGTGTGACTAAATTTACTCTTCCCAGCTAAGCTGTGAAAGTTGTTTAGTTATTCGCGACACTTTGGACTCAAGTGGCAATCTGTTCCGAAAAGTCGTTGCTGGAAATCTATTGCCACTTAATTTCAAAGTGTCGTGGTTAATGAAAAAAAACAAAAAACAAGTTGCTTAAGCTTTGTCGCTGAGCTTTGCTTTAAAGTTAGTAGTTGAAAATAAACATATGTGTATATACATATATAAAATACTGTTGATTCATTACTTGTTACTCAGCTAACATATTCTTTTCAGATATTACCGACATAATATATAAATACTACAAGTTTTTAATTTTCTTTTATTATTATTATTTTAAGAAATTATGACATTGCTTGAATATAGCTTAGCTTCTTTTTTTTTAATATGTTTTAGTACTTAACGTTTTAATGAAGTATTTAATTCGCTGGCAACAAGCTCACTTAATAATGCAGCTGCCACAAAATGCCGCAATTTGATTCATGGCCAAGTTGAAGAGTTTTGCGGTTCTGCAAAACGCTTAGCTGAAGGCTATTTCGCTGATGACCCACACAACTAGCCTCGTCGAGTGCTTAATAATGAGGCACCATCAATTGTTGGCAACAACGCTGCGTATGTGTGTTGCACAAATTGCGCATACGCCGCGTGTGGCCGGCTAAAATGCTAAATAGAACCCAAAAGTGTGCAGCAAATTTGCTGAGCGCTGAGGTTATGCTCAAATAGAGGCTGGCAGCAGGCAGCAGGCAGATGTAAATCAAGTAGTGGCAAGCGACGACAACCACAAGTAAAAGGGGCAACAAGTTGCAAGTTAGGCAGCAGCAGCAGCAGCCGTTGCTTATGTAATGGGAAAGGTGCAGTTATTGCTGTGGCTGTGGCTGAGGTTGCTGTTGTTGTTGTTGCTGCTGTTGTTGCTGTTGCGGATGCAATGCAAACAAGTCGCCACCAACGCTGGCAGAAGCGGCTGCTGTTGCTGCAAATGTTGCAGATGCGACAATACACAGTCAAAAATGTAGCTGTACCAATTTTAGATTCGTTGTAAACTAAAATGAATGCTTAGTAATAAAATACTGTAAATATATAAAACAATTATAAACCTATCAAAATACATTTTTTTTTCATTATTTTTTAAGCTAAAAGAGAGGTAGAAAAATATAAATTTATAAAACAATAAAAAACTAAATAATTTATTTTTTCTTTGCATTTGTTTTTGTAAATTCAAGTTAAAAGAGAGATGAATAAAATATAAATATATAAAAAATATAAATATCAAAAAGCAAATTAGAAGTTAATTTTTCTTGGTGTAAATTCAAACAAAAAGAAAAAGAAAGAATTGAAGTTCACTGAAATTTAATTAACTATCAAAAATAATTAAAATCATTGCTGACAGTTGTATTTGTTTGTAATTATTTGTTTAGTTAAAAGAGAGGAACAAAAATATAAATATATAAAACAATAAAAAACTTTACGAAATAATTTTTTTTTTTTGCATTGCATTGGTTTGTGTAAATTCTAGTTAAAAGAGAGGTTAAAAAAATATAAATATATAAAAACAATTAAACGACTTTCAAAAATAAAATTAGAAGTTAATTTGTCTTGGTGTAAATTCAAATTAAAAGAAAAAGAAAGAATTGAAGTTTACTTAAATTTAATTAATTATCAAAAATATTTGTTTGTAAATTGTTGTAGTGTAAAAAATTAAAAAATTAGTTTTTGTATAATATTAAATGGAATTGAAATGAAATTGATTCTTCGTGGATGCAAATGCCAACAATTTGGGTATCAAATTACATTTAAAGGTTAAAATCGAAACCGAAATTCGTTTAGTGTGCTGCAACAGTTTGTGGCCCGTTATGAGTTATGAGTTATGTTACTTGCCACCGATCACTGATTGTCTAGGGTCTGTGAGTCTCGACTGCCGTCGCGTCGTCTGGCTGTGGTCTCACTTTCGCCTAATGGCAATGATGCGGCAGCATTTGCCCCATATTGGCAGAGAGCTGCACACACACACACATACACACACACACACACACACAGAGAGAGAGACAATGTGGCAGACGGTTGGCAATAATCATGACAACGGCGGGAAAAAAATCGTAGATGCACAAGCTTGGCATGGCAAAGCATGGCGAATGCAGAGGCCGCGAGGCAGGCGAATGGGTTTTTGGTAAAACGTTTTTCCGGTTAATGTGCCACAGTTGCAGCGCCGCGCTTGCCACTTTGGCTTGCCCACTTTTGGGTATAAAAGCTCGGCGCTGCCAGCTGTGGTCATGTCAGTGTTGATTCGTGCTGCAGTCGAAGCAGGCAAACCAGGATATACTTCCCAGCAGACCAAAATCACTAGTTCAGCGTGCAGCTATGAAAGTACGTACGCGCCAACGGCTCGTATACGTGATATAATATCGAACGCTTATTGCGCATACGCCGCGTGCAACATCAATTATATATTTTTTTTTTTATTTATTTATTTTTTTTTTTTTGTGTTTTTTGCTGTTGCTGCAGTGTTTCATTGTTGTTGTTGTCCCTTCTTCCTTTTTGCAGGCCTTCGTGTGTCTTTTGCTCATTGGCGTGGCCAGCGTTACGGCCAAACCTAAGCCAGGAGGCGGCGGCTGGTCCTCGAGCGGCGGCGGCGGTGGCGGCTGGTCTTCATCCGGCGGCGGCGGCGGTGGACATGGCGGCGGCGGTGGAGGCGGCGGTGGTGGTGATGTGCAGGTCATCAAAGTCATCACTGAAAGTGCTGGTGGTGGTGGTGGCGGCGGCGCTGGCTGGTCATCAGGCGGCGGTGGCGGCAGTGGCGGAGGCGGCTGGTCTTCTGGTGGTGGCGGCGGCGGCGGTGGCGGCTGGTCTTCAGGCGGCGGTGGAGGTGGCGGACATGGTGGTGGCGGCGGCGGCGGTGGTGATATCAAGGTCATCAAGATCATCAGCTTGGGCAGCGCGGGCGGCGGTGGTGGCGGACATGGCGGTGGCGGTGGAGGCGGCGGCGGTGGCTGGTCTTCAGGCGGCGGCGGTGGTGGCGGCTGGTCATCAGGCGGCGGCGGCGGTGGCGGACATGGCGGCGGCGGCGGCAGCGGTGGTGGTGCCACCAAGATCATCAAAATCATTAAACTGGGCGGCGGCGGCGGCGGTGGTGGTGGCGGACACAGCAGCGGCGGCGGCGGCGGTGGCGGCTGGTCCTCCGGTGGCGGCGGTGGTGGTGGCTGGCAGCCAGCTGGCGGCTGGGCCTAAACGCATGAAACCACCAAGCCAGGCACCTGTAAATACTGTATATAATTGATGCATTTTATATGTTTTTTTTTTGAATTGTTGTTTTTTTTTTTTTTGTGTTAACCCTTTTTTCTATTCCAATAATGTCCTATGTAAAGCAAACCAAAATTGTATGATTTTGTAATAAATTGCAAAGATTTTGTAAAATACGTTATTGCACATTTTGTGGCCTAAAGACTACCCGAACATTTCAAGACAATCAATAAATATTATCAACTCTTATTTTAAGCTGGCATCGGTCTTTTAACCATCCAGATCTATAAATCCATAGGTTGGCACACATCTGTGTCAAAGGTTCATTGTATTGGATATTGTAATTTCCGCCCGAAAAGCGTTTTGTTTTATGGCATTAAAGCAAAGCGTCGAGAGAGCTTTTGTTTTGACCATGTTGTCAACATGATTTATCAAAGGGTCGCCAAATCGCAAGAGTGCCGCTGACTGATACCCTGTAGTCAGTTTTAATGACTCTGTAATCGTTTTGTGAGAAATAACTAAATTGGCTTTTATTGGTTTCGATCTTTTAAGGGTGAATTACGGAAACTTTACTTACTATTAAAACATTTTTACAATTTTCAGATAACATTTTTTACATAAATAGCATATTATAATTTGTATTTTACAATTTTCAGATAACATTTTTTCATAAATATAGTATTATATATTTTTGGACATTTTAAAAACCAAAATTAAAAGAAATATCAGACATTTTTTAATACTTTAATAATCAAAATTCAAAAATAAATATCAAAAGTTTTCGATATTTAAAAAATCATAGATTTTTATTTTTAAAACATTTTTCTCATAAATATAATATTATAAATTGGTTGATATTTAAAAAACCAAAATTAAAAGAAATATCATTACTTTTTTATATTTAAATATTCAAAATTCAAAAATAAATTTCATAAGTTTTTGATATTTTAAAAATCATAAATTTTTATTTTAAAATATTAAAATATGTCAAAAATTTGTATTTTAGGTGTTAAATATATTTAATTTCATTTTGTTTTTAATTTTCCTAAAAAGTAAACTAAATTTAAATTTGTTATGCGCTGGAACAAATAAGTTAGTGACGTAAGTGTACAAAAAAATCAAGGAGCTTAAAATATAAATATTTTTTCTAGTTAATATAGTTAACATTTTCTGCTACATCAGACAGGGTATATCTTTGTCGATCATTCTCGCTCTGGTAGCATTCTATGCTGGATATATGGCCCTGGGTTGGCATATGGACAAGGCGACGCTATTGTTGTAAATTGCTCAATTTGTTAATAATATATAAATAGTTAATAAATGGCAATTAGTAAATGGCAAAAAAAAAAACTAAAAAAAAAAAACAGCTGCAGCAAAAACGCAGAAAAAACGCGCGCGTGCTTTTTGGTGCGTTTTTGGCCGCTGGCGTTTTGCTGTTTGGGCCACACACGTCAATAAATATTTTCCAGCGACAAAACTTAAGAAACTGAAAGCTGAAACTGAAAACCGAAACTGAAAACTGACCACTGAAACTGATATTTGATGAGCGGTCGCAGGTGAAAGGCCGCTGATGATGTGAAGGACATGTGTAAATGGATTTGGGGCCTGAAATTGGTGCGATTGAAAGATCGGAGTCATTTGATTGATGTAATTGGGGTTAATCAAACTGGCAGCACAATTTCCATGCTAATTATGAATGGCAACACCAAGCAATGGCCAGCGGGAAGTGCGCGGCCCACGGGGGGTGTTCACTGGGCCAGAAAGCTGCTGCCAAGACGTTTTGCCACATTAAAAGCCCATTAAAAGCCCCAGCTGACCCCCCACTTTGTAGTTAACCCCCCCATTGAAACATGTGCATAAATTATATATACATATATATATGTATAGTTTGGTGTGTGTGACTTGTTTCCACATCCATTCAGATTTGCATCCACAGCATGCATAATAGATGATGCCAATCAATGAATCTCAGGTTCCAGCCTCAACCAAAAATTCAAAAAAATAATAAAAATAAATACAAAAATAAACCGAAACACGCCCCAAAACGCAGCATCTGAAGATTTGTCAAAACGTTGCCGCCGCTTTGGCTGCTGTTGCTCTGGCTGTTGCTCTTGCAGATCCCCTGGCCAAATGCTCGGATGCTTTATGTATCAATTAGCTGCTTTGGTAACTCAGCTGGTTAGAGGCAGCGATATGGGCAGAGGGAGTGCGAGTGGGGAAGGGTTAGCGGCAGAGCGGAAGAGGTAGGCAAACCAATAGACCAAAAAAGCCATCTGACAGCTTGGACGCCCAGCGAGAGTCGCTCGACAAGTTTTTATATCTCTGACTAAAATTCAGCTGCATATTTTTTGTTTACAACAGATTAGAGTTTTTTTTTATTTTTTATTTTATTAATATTGTAACTACTACTTGAAGACATTTTCAAATTTTAATTTCTTATGCAGAGCTTTGATAATCATTTTAAAAACGATCTGCTGACAACTTTAAGATATATCAACCATACAAACTGAAGCCTCATTTAACCCAAATACCTGAGTTACAAGCTAAAAATATTTCATATTGAATATGCCATATTTGATCGATCTAGCTTATTTATTACAATATTTTTGTTCACCTACTCTTCTTGTGTTTTATGAACAGAAATGAAAAATGGAAATAAAAAATTATCTTTGAGATTTTAGGTGAAATTTTCGAATTTATCGATGAGGTATTCGATAATACTTGATAAACATAAATACACTATTTTAATATTGTATTACAATAGAGACTTTTACCAACGTAATTCTGTATACCGTTTTTATATTGAATAAGCCATATTTGATCGATCTAGCTATATTTTATAGTATTTTTTCCAACTACTCGTGTTTATTTGATAACAAAGGAAAATACTAACCAAAAAAGTTATGTTTGACATTCGGTAAATTTTTTGAATTCATCGCTGAGTTATTTGATAATACTTGATAAATGTCTATTTTAAATTAATATAATATAACTTTAGCTTGTTTTAATATTTTTTTATTTTACATTTTTAAGATAATCTAATCGAGTGCCCCTCGCTGATCAATTTAAATTTCAATGTTTGGTTTCCCCCTTTCTTTGCATAGTGTCATATAGGTTTTATTTTTTTTAAAGGTTTTTTTAGCTGTTTGCTGTTTATTGGTTTTGTTTTGTTGGTTTTGTTTTCTATCACCATGGGCTTTGGCAAAATTGTTGTTGAAACAACTTTGGCATTGTTTTACGCGTGTTGACGTTGTTGTTGTTGTTGTTAGCTGCTACCTTATTGTTGGACTGTGTCTGTAGCTGTAGCTGTAGCTGTAACCCGGGATTGGGTTGTAATACCCGCCGTCTCCAGTATCTCGGTATTTCGGATGACATTATCACGCCACACACTTAAAATTTGATAAATGATTTTACAATACAATTCATGTATATGCAAATGGGTAAACAACAAATAAGAAATCATTAAAATTGTTATATTGGGGATTGGCATTTTAAATATCCATAATTGTGAAAAGCTTTTAAATGAATTTATTGGCTTGCATATGCATGGGATCTAAGACTCTATTTTCAACAGAATACTATCAATGGCATACCCATAGAAACTTGGGCAATATAATGGTAATAAAAAGTTTGAAAATCTCAGCTCTTATAATAAGCGATAGTCATCAACAAATCCGAATAAACAAATAATTTGTTTAACAGATTTCATTTTCAGTTTGCATCTGTTTGTTGCTATTATTGTTGTTGCTGTTGTATCTTAGGGGTGGTCAGGTCTGGCCCATTATGTTGACCAACTTGTTAGCGTTTTTGTCACAAACAGTTACCACAGCTTCAGCGTACTAGCGCCGCTCGTGGGCCAAGGTTACCAGACAGGAAAGTGACACAAAAAACAGAGAGAAAAATGATTGGAAATATATTTTAATGCCTGTCAATTATTTGACATTGAATTCGTTTTGAGCGATTCGGAAATAAAGATGAAAAACCAAAAAGTGAAAGTATTCAAAGTGAGTAGCTTAATGAGTGTGTGAACATCTTTCCATGCACATATATATATATATATATGTTTCTAATATATATTTTCAATATTCCCACAGCATTCGTTTGCCATACGAAACGCATCCCAAAGGTCAACCGATAAAAACCGATTAAAATAATGTGAATGAAATGTGATCTGGTTTCAGCGCGAACCATTTGAAATGCGTTAGTCAAGCTTCGTGTCTTTGGAAATTATTAAAACAAATGTTTTATCTGCGCATATATGCAACAATATACAGGGACACATCTCTGATCCTATAAAAAATGTGTATACATACATTTATATCATTTATATTTCATCTACAAAAGTCACAATATACTCATACGCCATGTACGCCACAATAATGCTAAAAATATTGTACAATTTTTTTTTTAAAACTTTTTTGTTTTCCATAAATACATTTTTTTTTTTTAATATTTTATATTTATTGAATACCTTTTAGGCATCTTTTTAATATATGCATATTATAATTATTACTATTTATTTTTAAGGCAATTTATTTTACTTACTTATATACAAAAATATTGCTATATTTGGAGTAAAAAGTCAAACTTTCAATTCTCTAGAAATAAAAATCTCAAAAACTTAAAACTAGAATTTCTTCAGCTTGTTTTTATTTCAAACTTAATCTCTACACATTTTGTCAGCTAATAATAAAATGAAGAAAGTTTCGCATACAATAAAAAAATACTCATGAAAATGATAAATAGGGTTCGCCTATGAAATATGATTAGTTGAGATGTTCAATAAATGAATATTAATTAAATTCAATTAAATTAAATTATGGCTGCTGCTTGTCTATGATCTATTAGATAATGCCCCCGCTTGTGCCATATGAAACTCCTTCATTAATATTTATATGGCATACAACATGCTGCTTAGTGTCGCTGGCCCAGAGGCGCAGGCACACCCATTGCCGATCCGAGCAACCCCGAACACCTTGCAATCGATATGGATAACCATGCAACGGATACAACGATAGGCGATGGACTCGCATAGGTATCATCGATATCACTTCCCTAATGAGCCGACACGTTTATTAGCACATAATTAATGGGCTGGCATTAAAGCCTGGGGAGATACACCCAACCCCCCCCCCCCCTCCCCTTCTCCCACCCGTTTTCAGTTCAACCCCTTTGCTGCTAATGATATAATAATATTTATTTTCTTTCTTTTTTTTTTTGGGCATTATGAGGCAATGACAGAAAACTTTAGCAAATATTTTCGTAAGACGCAATCAGAGTAGATGAGCCACATGCAAATGGATGTAGGTGCAAAGCCCAATTAAATAGCACAACTAGAGATACCCTGTAACAGCAAATGTATGCTCTAGCTAGTTATCAACAGATAAAGCATCATATATCTATATATATATATATATATATATATAAACCGATTTATAGCTGATTGACATTTATAGCTTTTATATGATTAGCACAACAATATGATATACCATTTAGTGTAATTTCACAGAGCATAAAAATGCAAAAATTGATCAGAAATTGAAATTTGATAAATGCAAACAAGTTTCATGAATTTGTGAATTATGCAAGTGGCCAGCAGAGAGAGAGAGAGAGAGAGAGAGAGAGAACAGCTGACAAATTGTTGTTAATAATAATATTTTTATTGTTGCCAGGCATAATAATAATAACATCCGTAGAGCGCATAGATCCGCGGAATTGGCATAGTGTCGAATTTCGAAGCATTGCGAATGAATGAATGTTGGTAATAACTCAATAAACAATTTGCATACCAAGCGAGCAGAGAGAAAGAGAGAGGCAGAGAGAGAGAGAAGGCGACAGCAGCTGATAAAGATAAAAGTTGAAATAAATAAAAAAAAAAAAAAAATGTTGCGCAGGCGCCGATGAATTAATGAAAGGCCAGCGCACTGTTTGGGCCATGGCTTATTGGGAAGACGCTGAGACAGATGCACACACACACACACGCACACACGCACACACACACACGCCAGAGCACAGACTGAAGCAAATGCTAAACTAATGGGAGCCCTTGTATAAAATGCGTGGCCGGGTCAAGCTGGGCCATCATTGAACGGTTGGACATCGAGGGCTCAAGCACGACCGACGTGAACATGAATGTAAGTGCAGCAGCAACATAGAAACATAAACACAGCAACAACAACAACAACAACAACAAGTGCCAGTGACAATATCCAACAGAAAATAATCACAAAAAAAGGACTACAGTGTTTTCAAATATTTATTATACAACATTTATTACCACATTTTTTTTTGCATGTGAAACTCATTTTGTTCTTTGGTTTTTTTTTGTTTGTGCCTTAAAGTTAATTGGCGCTCTTTTGGCGCTCGCCGCCGCCGGCTCGCTATGTGGATTAAGCGCTGCGGATATATCGCTGAAGCATCCATCGAATCGCTTCGAGGAGAGCAGCTATGGCAATTCGCGCTATCAGATCTTCGAGGTGCACAATCACTACGAGGGCAAAAATCATGCCTACTTGCCGCCGGCTGCCGCACAAGCCAGCCACGAGGAGATACACATACATCAGCAGCAGCAGCCGCTTGCACAGCAGCAACATGTGGCAACAGCAACGGCAACGGCAACAGCCAACGCTATCGACGATGACAATTTGGATGTATCTTTCCTCAGCTTTGCCGATGGCGAACATTTGCAGCCGCAGCAACAGCAACTGCTGCCACAGCAGGTAGCAACTGTTGCTGTGCCAGCGCCGCTTGCTGCACCAGTTGCTGTGCCTGTGCCCTTCCCCTCCAGCTATCAGCATGATTTCCAGCGCAAGCAGCCGCCGCCAGCTGTCGCTTATAGAGCGCCGGCCTATCTGCCGCCCACAGCTGCCACGCCCAGCCACGCCCAGCAGATCTATCAGTCTACGGTCAGCTCCGGCCTGAGCTCCACTTTGAGCTCCACGGCACCACAGGTATTCTCCCAGCAACCACCTAGCTATCAGGCGCCTGACTACTTGCCACCTACCGTGCAACAGCAACAGCAACAGCAGCAGCAACAGCAACAGTTGCAGCTTCAGCAGCAACAACAGCAACAGTTGCAGCAGCAACAACAGCAACAGTTGCAGCAGCAGCAGCAGCAACTCATCTCCAAGCCTGTTTATAGAGCCGATGATTATCTGCCGCCAACGACAACAGCAACAGCTGCCAGCTATTCACAGCAGCAACAACTACCGCAACAACAACAACTGCCACAGCAACAACTGCCACAGCAACAAATGCCACAGCAACAACTGCCACAGCAACAACTGCCACAGCAACAACTGCAACAGCAACAGGTCTATCGCGCACCGCCTTATTTGCCACCCAGCAGCAGCAGCAACATCGCCAGCAGCAACAACATTGCAAACAACAACATTGCCAGCAACAGCTTTAGCAGCAACAGCATTGCAAACAGCAACAGCGTTATTGGCAACAACATTGCCAGCAGCAACAACATAGCCAGCAGCAACAGCATTGCCAGCAGCAGCAGCAGCACTGCCAGCAGCAATTCGATTCAATCGAATTATAATGCGCCTGGTTACCTGCCACCTGGCTATGAGTTTGCCAATCCCGAAATTGTGCAGCAGTCGCAGCCACAGCAACAGCAGCCACAGCAACTGCAGCCACAGCAACTGCAGCCCGTGTTGCCCGTAACATTGCCGCAGGAAGTCGCGCCAACAACAGCTGATTATAGCGCACCTGGCTATTTGCCACCTGGCTACGACTTTAACAATCCCGATCAGTTGCCAATCGATCAAATTATTGAGCAGCCCGTGCAGCCAACACAGTCAATTGCTGCCGTGCAGCCAGCAAATGTTGCTGATTATCGCGCACCCGACTATTTGCCGCCCAGCTACGAAACAGTCAAGTCGCAGCCGCAGCAGCAGCAGCAGACGAACATTGTCTATCAGGCGCCACAGCAACAGCAACAGCAGCAGCAGCAGTTGCAGGTACAACAGCAACCTCAGCAGCCACAGCAACTTGGCCATCCTGGTGCGCTGCCCGAGGGTTATGAGTTTACCAAGCCCGAGAACTTTGAGGCTGCCATTGCCGAGCTGCACAGCCTGCAAACGCAAACGAAATTGCTCAAACAGCAGCACCAACAGCAGCAATTGCAGCTGCAGCAGCAACAATTGCAGCTACAGCAACAGCAGCAGCAGCAGCGACAAGCTGTCTTGCCCAGCTCGAATATTATTTATGGCGTGCCCAAGCAGCAACAGCAACAGCAGCAGCAGCAACAGCTAACGACAACAGCAACTGGCAGCGCAACAGCAACAGCTGCTTATGCAGCACCGCTGGCCGCACCACCAACAACACACATGCACGCGCTGAGCAGCTATATGAACACAGTGCAGCCCTACGCACGCTATGGCCAGCCCCAGCAGCAACAAGTGCAGCCACCGCAGCAGCAACATGTGCAACAGCAACAGCAATTTGTTCAAGTATCGCCCATGTACAGCGAGCAATCGAAGCGTCCGCGTTTCTATGCGCCCGCCATGTCCTATGCACGCAATGCGCCACCTACGCAGCACCACCAACACCACCACATACATCACGTGCAACATCAGCAGCAGCAGCAGCAGCAACAGCAGCAGCAACTACAGCAGCAGCAGCAGCAACTGTCTCGCGGCTCGCTCAGCTTGCAGGCGCAACAGTCGCTGCAAAAGTTCATGCCACGCGAAATGCAATTGGCGGTCAAAGTGGCCGTTGCTGCCACCGCGCCCGTTGCACGCGGCAGCTCCAAGGTGCGCACCGTGCAAATTGTCAAGTCGAATGCTGTGCGCACTTTCAAAGTGCTCGAAACTCTCGATGCTGCCGGCGTGAAAACGATCAAAATTCTGGGCACCAGCAATGAGCAGCCACGGGGACAGCATCACATTGTCAAGGTCGTCACACAGGACGCCCACAATGTCGAGAGTCATGTGCAGACTGTGAAAATTTTCGATGAGCCGCAGGAATATACGCCACGCGGCAGCTACCTGCCACCAACTGTGGCACGTCCACGTGCACGCATTGCGAGGCAAGCGACGACGCCGTTGCGCCTGTTGCCTGTGCCCCGGCACTGAGCTAACCCCTCAGCAACCATTAACCCCCCCCCCCCACCCTCTCGCCCCTCGTAGCACTGATTAGTTGTTTAATATCATCATAACGAATCGAATTTCTGAGAAAAAACGCTAGCGTTTTTTATCGCGCGCTGTTTCAAACTCGCGCTTCATTTTGAATTTATGTATTTTCTTTTTTTTTTCTGTTTCTGCTTAACCGATTTCTTAACTAATAAACTTACTTATATATGTACATAATTTGTGTTTTCGTTGTTTGGCAAAACTAAGAAAACAAATACGCTTTGCTGACCTTCACCGCATTTCAGTATTCGATGGGGTTTTTAATTGAATGTTTAACTAAGAGAAAGTCGCACATTCGGATTTTAGCTGTGACATCAATGTTGGCTATGAAAATTCAATGAAAAGCCCACGAACAAGACGCAACAAAAGAAAACTCGAACAAATGCCAATCAAATCATCATCAAAACTCAATCAAAGCTCAATCGTATCCCTCTCTCTTTCTCCCTCTCTCTCTCTCTCTCTCTCTCTCTCTCTTTCGCTTGAAAATTGCTTAACGCTTATCAGCAGCTGCTGTGACATAACTGACTGACACACAATCCGGGTTACACCCAGCTACCTAAATGACTAGCCAATCATTTGCCAATGATACCCCAATGTCAACATGGTGACGGGTTTATTTGTTTATTTGTCAACTATTCATGTATCTTTTGTGTTTGTTATCGTCTCAATCCATACATTTGTTTATCTCGTATATCTCATTGATCTCAGGAACTGTTGGAGCTAAGCACACTAAATTTGGTATGTGGGCTCTTGTTGGGATTACATGACTGTCACCTCTAAATTTGTTGCTTTCCTATGCCCTGTAAATATTTAATAACCAAAACAGGGTATTATCAACTAGGCCCAAGAAACAATTGTACTCTTTTCAGCTATGTCTTTACACATAAGTGAGTACTGTAATATATAAAGGTACTACGGACTCTTCTACTAAGTTTCTCCTATCGGTTATGTCGTACTCATTGATCTAAGGAACTGTTAGAGCTAAGCACACTAAATTTGGTATGTGGGCTCTTGTTGGGGTTTCCTGACTGTCACCTCTAAATTTTTGGCCATCCTATGCCCTGTAAATAAATAATAACCAAAAAAAGCTATTATCAACTAGGCCGAAGAAACAATTGTACTCTGTTCAGGTGTGTCTTTACTCATAAGTGAGCACAGTATAATATTAAGGTACTACGGACTCTTCTACTGGGTTTCTCCTATCGGCTATGTCGTACTCATTGATCTCAGGAACTGTTGGAGCTAATCACACTAAATTTGCTATGTGGGCTCTTGTTGGGGTTACATGACTGCCACCTCTAAATTTGTTGCTTTCCTATGCCCTGTAAATATGTAATAACCAAAACAGGGTATTATCAACTAGGCCGAAGAAACATTTGTACTCTGTTCAGGTGTGTCTTTACTCATAAGTGAGCACAGCATAATATTAAGGTACTACGGACTCTTCTATAGGGTTTCTCCTACTGAACCCCACACAGCTTTACAATTTTCCTGGCTTACTTGCTGCCCGAGCGCGCCACAAAATCCAGCCAAATGCCGCCCTTGTGGACACCCACAAAGATGAGCGGATCCAGTTCGATGCCATCGATGGTGCGTCCATTTACGTGCACCTCGTAGCGCTTCACAATGGCCGCCAGTGCGGCCTTGGTTTGGGTCAGGCCCAGGCGTATGCCCACACATTGGCGGGGCCCATTGCCAAAGCCGAGGAAGACGCCCAGCTGCTGGAAGCGCTTGAGGCCGCCGTTGAGAAAGCGTTCGGGTCGAAAGTCGTGCGGCTCCGGATAGTAGCTGGGATCGTGATGCAGTCCATAGATGGGTATCATCACATTATCGCCCGGCTGCATCTCCAGCGGACGGCTGTGATGGCTGCCATGGAAGGTGTACGGTTCGGTGCAGGTCTTGGAAGCCCATCCGCCAGCCGGATAGATACGCAGGCTCTCTGCGAGTTGTAAGAGTTGTAATAAGAGAACGTGGAATATTTTAAATGTTAGTCACGAAATTAGACAATAAATCGGAACATTTTAAGTGCATCAACTGTAAAAACAGGATTAATCTAGAGTCCAAATAATGACCAAAATGACCTCAGGGTGGAAACTCCGTTCAGTTTTGACAAAGTTATAAGAGTTTGTCCTAGAAGGTCATTTATTAGGCCATTTATAGAGATCTGGGCATTTTTGACATAAGAATGAACCTCGTCAGAATCACTTTTCGTATAGTTTTTTATACTTATTCTGACACCCACAATAAATTCAAAATAAAATTCTAAGATTCTAATTCTAAAAAAACAAAATTTAACAGAGGAATTTTTTCATGATTTTTTACCAAAAAAAAAATGAAAAAAAAAAAAAATATTTTGGAATCTGCATAAACCTTAAATTGGAATTAAAGTAAAAGTCAAAAAATTACCAAAATGGCTTTTGCAAATAAGAAATGCAAAACTGATTACTAGGCCAAGGGGATATATTAATATCGTGATGTAACCCACCATTTAAACAGGCACTCAAATAGGGCAGTTCATTCAGCACCTCAAAATCGGGCAGCAGCTGATCCTTGGGGCAGGCACTGTCCAGTTCCTGCCACAAACGATGCTGGCATTCCGGATAGCGACCGAGCTGCACGTAAGCCAGACAAGGATTAATCAGAGACTTGATACAATCGGTTAGGCCACTCACCAATAGGAGACAGTGGGCAATGGTCGAGGATGTGGTGTCCAGGCCATCAAACATGAAGGTCATCGCATGGGATGTGAGCTGCACCTCGCTGAGTTGATGCTCCTGCTGTATGTCCAGCAGGTGATTGATGAAGTCGTTGCGCTCCTGTCGCTGGCAGCGCCTCAGGCGGAATGCCTCGCGCACCAGATCCCCAAAGAAGCGATCGTATGTGGGCGGTATGACCTTGGGGCGCAGCCAGCGTGGCAGGCGCGGAAAGAGGCCGTTTAGGGCGCCAGCGAGGGCCAATCGGCGATTATCCTCGGACATCTCCTTGTTGTGCTTGGCCACAGGCAGCGGCGAATCGCTAAAGCTGCGCGCTTCGATGCCCAGCACGCAATCGAAGAGATTCTCGCTGGTGAAGCGGAGTCCCAGCTGAAAACATGAAATATATAATAAATGTATGAAAATAAAAAAAAGTTTATGACTTAAAAAAAGCATAAATGCTTTAACTGTAAATCTAGCTTAAAGCTTTTTGGTGAGCTTTAAGTAAGCTTTAAGTGAGCTTTAAGTTAGATATAAGTGAGCTTTAAGTGAGGTTTAAGTAATGTTTAAGTGATATTTAAGTAACCTTTAAGTGAGCTTTAGGTTAGCTTAATTCCAATCAGCTAAACACCTTAAAATAAGCTCAAAGCTTTCAATAGATTTTACATAATTCTTTTTCTTTTTTGTTCAGCAATTCAGTCAAGCTTTAAGTTTTAAATATGCTTGCTTACATTTTTATAATCTATCAAATCTATATAAAAGCTTTCAGATGTAGCCAGTTAATTAAAACTTGCATGCCACTCACATCCATGACATTTTGTGGCTGCCCGCTGTCCGACATCCGCTCAATGTAATCGCAGAACTTGCCGCAAATGCGTTGCATGTTGCCGTACGCATTGCGTATACGCCCGCTGGTCAGCAGGGGCGAGAAGATGCCCCGCTGCACTCGCCACTCGTTGCCATCGAGCACGAAGGGATTACACGAGATCAGCGGATCCTTCTCCGTGTCAATCATGCGCGATGCATCGTTGTTCTCAAAATGGCGAAACGCACTCACGAACACCTCGTTGATCAGCTTCGGCTCCAGCAGCAGCAACTTGGGAGCTCTCAGCAGATAGGTTCCCACATAGCTGTCCGTCTCACGATACTGCCTGCAATTAATCAAATATACATATACTTTTTTTTGTATATCATTATTCTTTTAATATTAGCTATATAATCATTAAATTCAAGTTTTTTAATTAAAATATATTTTATATATTTAAGATTAATTTCACAGAATTTTAAATTTTCTTGACTGTTTCTAGTCGACATTAAATAAATAATACAAATATAATTAATAAATTCAAAGGTAAACAAATTTGACTTTTTAATAATTGTATATATTGTTCAAGTTTTCATCACACTTTATATTAAATCCACTTTCTAATCGTTTAGCTCATTTAATATTATTAAAACTCCATATGTAATACTTTTTGGTATATGCTCCACTTTGATTCGGTATCAAACATTTTATTTTATTCAGTTGTGCAAATAAAACTTGTTTCCTAGTTTTTTGCCAGACAAATTTTGTAACTAGACTGCTTAAATTCATTATAACATTTTAATTTTTAACATATGTTTATTGATTGCTTGAAAACATATATTTTCAATTTAATATTGTACAATTTGTTTGTTTTTTTATTTAAGTTATAAAACTTGACATTTAAGATCTTGCTTTATTTGACGAAAGTTTGCCTTGGAATTTAACTGCCCAGAATTGAAACTTTCAATAACTTTCTCAAAACAAAATCAATTTCCTGGTGTAATTAATTATAAATTTCCTTAAAAAATTGGTATGTCTGAAAATTTGACTAGTTTTGAACTAGGTATTACTCACTCACATGTAGAGATCACGCATATCGTTGGAGAAATGTCGTCGCGGCCACACGATGTTGGGAAAGGAGCCGAGGAGCGGCAGAGGACGCGGCTCCTTGATGCCCCGTCGCCGCCAATGGCCAAAGTTCCATACCAGAAAGCCGTAGAGCAGCGAGATCAGTGCAATGAGGATCAGCAGCAGCACCAGATACATGCCGGGCAACAATCGCAAGCGTTGAGCAGCAACTGAGACTCGCAGCTGCATCAATTGGCTTCAATTGGAATCCCGCCGCAAGTGGCGTAATCAACGGACTCCCATCATGAGTTGTCGTTTGTCACCCACAACTGAAGTCTGTCATTCGTAATGTCGTAATGGGACAAAGGCACGACAATTTTCATGTCTGAGTGACGTTTGGCGAAATTGGGAGAGTTGTCATTATCGAATTACCCGCTAAGTGGGTTTGCTTGAAGTGTGTCAAATGCGGCATTTGTTATCGCATCCGCATCGAGAACTTGTTAAGGTAAGCATATTACGAGTGTACGCAATATTGTATTTATCGATAACACTATTTATCGATTTACTATCGAAATATATATATATATGTATGTCCCATGCACGCTTCATTTTATTAACCAATAACATGTGTTTATCGATTAACGATTAATATAACTATTCGATACATGTATCGATAATAATATATAACTTATGTATATTTCTTATCAACAGCTATATCAGTCTATCTTGGATGACTATTTTCATTTATCGATAAGTGATAATTGTTACATATCGATTATGCTCATAATATTTACTGACAGATTCGTTGAACTTTATCGATTGCCACAATAAATAAATAAACGATTTACTGTTATTTTATAACAATTTCATTTCAATGATTATTTAAATTTTTTTTCTATCTATTTTAATCTATTAGGTGTATTTGCAATTTTCTCTAGACTCTAGACTTTTGTTCGATCACATGGCATAACGAAACTGAAACTTTAAACTTTAAAAATTGTTTTCTTGCCGCTTGAAGTTTCAATCAGCTTAGCGTGAACCGATTTCGTTTCGCTTTTTAGCTTCAATTAATCATTTTAAATCATTTAAGCGGCCGCAAAATTATATTTGTTTTGACTCCACAGATTGTTAAACAGTTTATTTAAGGCGGGAGCTGACTACATTAATCACAGCTCGGGCATTGATGCAACTTATTGGCATTTGCCAGAGAAGGTCAGCTATGAAGAATCCCATTTCCAATTTGCACTGGATGACATTGACATTGTTTCACGGAACGTGACCAATTGACCGTTAATTTAGATCCGCTATTAAAGTCTCACTTTTATTTAGGCATCGCATATATGTACATATGTCATATGCATCGTTATCTGACTGTAGGATTCGGGTATTTTGACAGCAACACGCGATAGTTGAGTAAGTACTAAGTGAATAATACCTGACAGATTATATACATTTTGTTAAAAGAGTACTTTTCAAATGGGAAGTTGCATTTAAGTATATATACAAGTGCACAGCTTTTAAAGTTGACAGTGTATAATCAAGATAGCATTGGCTAACGTAAATATATACTACAAATTAACCATAGACAAGGCTCGCAAAATTATAATAAATATAAAAATAAAGTAAAAAATATGCTTGCAAGCAAACAAATTGTTTCTAATAAGTAAAAATATGATTAATTTATCAAACTATAGTTATATTGATAAGCAAGCCAAATAGTTGTAAACAATAAGTGCTATTCATACATATGTATATCTATATCTTTCTTTCACCTTTCAGCAATTCAAATAAGCCTTAACTTTAAATTTGCCACTCAAATTAAGACGCCATCTATTGCAAATGCTGTTAAACTTTTGCCAAACGATATATTGTTACTTGTGAAAAGATATCGAAACTGTTTCGTGCTTCACCCAGCCTTGCATCGCCTAATATATCGCCAATAAGTGCAATGCATTTGCATGCCAATCGATGTGCGATATATTTAAAAATAGTATCAACAATCACAAAGGGTATATCGCCATTTTTAGGCACAGAGCTTGATTGACATTTGCACAAATTGAAATGGTAAGCAAACGTGATAAACAAAGCAAATCGAATTATATACGCTACATACAACAAATCAATTACAGCTGCAAATCAATTACCTGCTGGCCGTGGTGGCATTGATTGCCCTGGTAAATGGCTACGACAAAGAGATGACAGTTTATGTGGATGCCGGCAAAAAGGAGTGTCTCTATCATACTGTCAAATCTGGCGAAATAATCGACTTTGAATATCAGGTTATCGATGGCGGTCATGGTGATCTGGACATCAGCTTTGCCCTGCTCGATCCCATTGGTCTGGTGATTGTCAGCGACTATAAGAAACCGGAGAATATGCATCAGCATGAGGTGCAAAAGGAGGGCGATTATCGCTTCTGTTTCGATAACACTTTTAGCATGTTCAATCGCAAGACCGTCTTCTTTGAGCTGATCGTGGAACGGGAGGGCGACCAGAACCATGGTGACGCCCAGTGGCAGGAGATCAACGAACTGACCGGCTTATCTCCGGACGAGTATTACGAGATGAAGGTGCAGGATATTATGGACTTTATTGGACGCATTCGGATGCAATTGACCAAGGCCCGCCAGCTGCAGGATGTGCTGCGCTCCCACGAGGCACGTGATCGCAACTTGGCCGAATCCAACTTTCAGAAGGTTAACAATTGGTCGATGCTCCAGATTACGGCCATGATTGGCGTGGGATTCATTCAGGTCTTTATGCTGCGGAGCATCTTTGAGACGCGCGGACGCATGCATCATTTCTGGCGCAAACTGGGCATTTGATGAGGCTGCTTCAGTCTCCGTCTCCGACTCCGCCTCATTCTTCTTCTGTTTACCAAAGATGTTGTTTGCATTGAATCAATCACCTATGCATATAGTAATATTTTTAAATATTAGTCACAAACTCCTTATCAGTGTCAACAACATAGTTACTAGCTCTAATTAGGTGTGTGTGTGTGTGTGTGTGCGAGCGTGTGTGTGTGCGTGTGTGTGTGTCTGTGTGCATTTATTATACAAAAGCAATTGTAAATGTAAGATTTATAATCAGGTAACTCCAATGATCTTTATTGAATAAAGCGTTGAAATAACGTTAAATGAAAATCATTTTCAAATCTATATACAAATCTATATACATTATATTATAAATTAAATTAAATATGTCCTGACTTACTGGCAAATTCGACCCTCAAACGGGGAAAAATGGTGAACAACTTTTACTCTTTTTTGGCTTTTGAAGCTATTCTCTTCAAACTCGTGTATAAGGATCGATGAGAAAATTGTTGGAGACGTTTCATCTTTCTCAGAAAGTTCATCCCATTTTGTTGAAAAACAGGGATCCAAAGTTCCATAAACGCAAAGCTCAAGCGCAAGAAATGAATTTGTCAAAATTTTACGAGTTTTACACATCTAAAAAGATTCTTACCCCTTTAAGAAAATTGGTAGAAAAGTGAAAATGTAAAAAAAAAACATTTTTAAGTATAGAATATAGCAGGGACCGTTAGGTATTCCTGTTAGTTGTTAGATTTGCCGAATTGCCACTTAAAATTTGAATTTTTTGAAACAGTTTATTTTTTTGCAATAAATTTACTAAAAAAAAAAATAATAAACAGATGCATATTATTACTAGGCATGGTATTTATTGAATTTTCCGCTTGCGACGGGCAGTGTGTGTGGAGTTTTTAAATGTGTTGTTTTTTTGTTGACTGCTGCTCCCGCTGGAAAAGCTGCATACCGTTACAACTCCCCTGAACTGAATTAACGCTTAAGCTTAGGCCGCCTGCTTGCCGCCGAGACGCTTCTGGCGCTCGAGGAGGCGTCGCTCGCGTTCGAATTCCTTCATGCGGAGCACATAATCCTCGTATTCGCAGGTGAGATAGTCGTGCTTCTCGTGTCCGCATTGGTAGACGAAGGGGAACTTGTCGGCGCGACAGGATTGATAGGTGAGCAGCTTGTGGGCGCAGTAGTCGCGATCCTCGAGCGGCAACTTTGCCGATTCCATCTGCTCCTGGGTGGCAATCATTACGCGTTCCTTGCGCGATTCAAAGCCCAACATGGGATCGAAGCTGGGCACCACATCCGGGCCGGGCATCACATCCGGTTTCATGTAGTGGGTGAGAGCGTTACCCATGCTATTTGTGTAGTTAAATTTACATTAAATGGGTGCAAATCGCAATCAAAATAACTATTTGTAAATTACGTAAAATGTTTTTCCTCGATTGCTGCTGTCAGCTTCAGCTGTTGTTGTTGTAGGCCGTTTGACAGCTGTTGTCAAGCAGGGCTGCATTCAACACAATTCACTCGCACAAATATCGATAAAAAACGCTTTGAATTTATATTTAACAAAGCGCCTATGTATTTCAAATAATATAATAATATACAGTTTTTAGTTAATGCAAAATAGATTTCCACTCACAAATCTCTAATTTGCCAGCAGTCATTGGTACAATGTATAATATCGATAGGTATCGTCTGTGACAAGCACGAATGATGTCCTGTTGCCTTTTTATCGATAGAGCTGTTCGGCTCGTAAAAGACAGTGGTGCAATCATACAACAAGAAATATGCATTAAGTTCGCAAGTAGAATACTTAGTTAATTCTTAGTTATTTTGTAAATTTGTGTGCAATAATATTTAGCCAAAATAGCAGCTGACAAGTGTGCAGTTATTAAATTCTAATTAATCGTCGGTACGCGCGCTTCCGACAAAGCAAAAAAAAACCAAAAAAAAAAAAAAAAAAGTGTCGTAGGTGTTAACGGTAGCTCAATAACGGCATACAGATGTACATACATGTACATATATATATGTATGTGTAAGCGCATACATTAAATCGATTTTTGTTTGCAACATTCTTAGTTGCTGCAACAAAAGCCATGGTTGGTCTTTTGAATCCAATAAAATATGGCGACCATTTCTACGAATTGTATACGAGCAATACACGCAGGTAATGTAAATAAGCAACAAAGGACTATTTCGGCGGGGTGGTTGCATTTGTTGGGGGGTGTGTGTGTGTGTGTGTGTTTGGAAAAATCGATAAAATTGCCGTTCGAATGTATGTAGGTCTTCAACCCCTAGCTACGGCAACGGCGGCTCGTTTCTATCGGGGGTTGAAAATTTGGCGCCTGCCTTTGCAACGACAAGTTGGCAGCACCTCAGCAAACAGCTGTTCCGATAACAGCTGCGCTGAGTAAAGTGCCAATTTACTGCCAATCGGCTGGGCAACCCGACCTGCATTAATTTGTTTGCTGTTAAATCGATAAAGCTGCAAGTATATGTTGAATTTGAATATGAATGAAACATGATCAGCCTTGCCAACCATGAGCAATAATTTCTAAAAATAAACTCTAACTAAATTATTCCAACCTAAAAACAAAAAATCTACTAACAGCTCAAATAAATTATTTACATCTATTTATTTTATATGAAGCAAATTATTATAATTTAATTTATTTAAATTCAAGTTTTAAGTTACTTAAATTTCCTTACAATTTTCTAGTATATAAATCAATTTTCGATGTTGACTGTTTCTGTCGATATTAAATAAATTAATAAGTAAAATATCTATAATATTTACTTATTAACAATAAATTCTTAAGCTAGTATAGTACACATAAATAACCAAATTATTGTATTAGGCAACTGCAAAAAAAATTGTTTTCGCATTTCTGACTTGAATGCAGTTAAATAAACGACTATGATACCAAGTATCGATTCCTTACACTCTCACTCACTCTCACTCACACTCTTTCTCTCCCTCTCCCTCTCTCAGAAAGTTGCAAAATGAGCGAAAGGCGCTCACAAAACGCAAGAGCCGCAAGGAGAAATCGGCAGCAGCATTGGCAGCGGCCGCCGCAGCCGCTGTGCTGGAGGGGAATGGTGGCGGGGCCGGTGCTGGTATAGTGAATCCGTTGGATCCGCCATTGGTCAAGGATCAGCTGCTGCTGATGCCGGCATTTCCTGTGGCGCACATTGAACTGGATCCCAATGCCTCGAAATTTGCCGTGTTCTCAGCGATACGCTCCACGGTGCTGGAGGCAGAGACGCGCTTTGCGCTCTTTCACGACGGGAATGGTCACAGCGTCTTGTCGGCTGCATCGACGATCAAGAAGTGGAGCGGCAACATGGGCTCATCGTGCTGTCTTGTCTGCGCCGGCAGCTGCATGGCCAGCAATCTGGTCGATTGCGCCTGCCATGCCCCGCTTGTAATGGGCGGCGGTGGTGGTGGCGCGGCCGGAGCAGCTGGTGCCGCTGGCATTGCAGCCGCTGTGGCCGGTGTCGCCGGGCCGGCAGACAAACGGACGACAAACAGCGCTAATAGCGATGCCGATTCGGATACGGATGAGCCGGAGGAGCGGGAACCGATCTATTGCACCGTGCCACTCATTGTCGGTGCCGGATTGCGCAGCCTGTTCGAGCTGATTGCGGATGCACGGCACATTCAGCCGCTGCTGTGCACCAAGGCGCTGAAGGCGCTGCTCGATGTCATCCAGGGTCAGCAGCCGGAATCGTTTAAGCTCGAGCCGGAGGATCTTATCAATCCGCTGTACGATCTGCTGCTGGATCTGGCCACCATGCCGGCGGCGATTTGCTCCAGCACCGGCGCCGAGGCCAACTGGTCGGCGATGGCCTGTGCCGCTCTCCTTGGACTCTGCATTGCACGCGGCGATACGGGCAAAATGCTCAAGGCCATTGCCGCCATGCTCATGTCGCCCCGACAGCTATCCGCCCAGATCGTACAGCTGCCCGCCGTGCTGGCGGCACTGCAGCATACGGTCGTCAGTGCGGCCCTCAATAAGCCAACGCGTCCCGATTTCCATAGTCACGGCGTACCCCATAATTCACTGATTGACGAGGTGAGTACAATGTATATAGGGCTTACTAGCAATTCCGATTCGATTTCCGGCTCCGGCTTTTTGTTACCAGCGAAAGAAATTCTAAAATGCATATTTTACATTTTTATTTCAATTTATTTAAAATTAATTATTGAGTTTATAAATGGGAAAATACTTTTAAAAGCTATAAAAAATTAATATTAATTATTGTGAGCAAAAGCTAAAATAGTTTTATTTTATTTTTAATTTATGTTCATTCGGGGATTTCAAGCTTTGAGAAAACTAGGAAAACTAAGGATTTCTATATCATAAAATGGATAAACATATATAAATAAAACTTATCATTATTAACAAAAATTAGATCTCTTAAGTATGGATAAGTAAAGAATATTTGGGATCAGCAAATAAAAATGAAACAATTATCTAAAAGCTGTTAACTGTCAGCATACAATTTGCAACTGAATAGAACTTTATTTAAATGTTGAAAAAAAATTGGCACTCTCTAATCTTGCTCCACTTTTTGCAGTTCGCTTTGAAGTTGCCCTCGTGGACGACTCCGCAGCAGCAAACGGCACCAGCGATGGCCTGCGATGGCGTCTTTGTCTACTTGCTGTATTGCGGAGCGCTGCTGAAGATTGGCACTGGCTTTGGCGGCTCCTACAAAGGACACATCTATGCACAGAACGAGGAATTCAGTCGGGAGCGCAGCGCCTGGCTGGGCTACAGCGGCGGACAAGTGTATTTCCGGCGCAATTGCAAACGGAGCGCCGATCAGCTGCAGCTGGTGGGCATGGACACGCTGGCGGTCAAGTCAATGAATCCCCTCAATATGCTGTCCATGCGCGAGGGCCTCAACTATGTGCTATTCACGGACGATGATTCACTACATGCCATATGCAGCAATCGGGATGTAAGTTAATGTCTATTAAATTGAGATTCGTGGTAGGATTTCAAGGGTACTAAATATGTATGATAGATAAAGTTTTCATTGTATTAGTTACGAAGATTACCATCGCATTAGAACATATTTTTATAAATATACAGAAAGGTCTAAAGCCATAAGATATTATATTTGTGATATATCAGATAAAAAGTAGACCTATGATTTAAATAACAGAAGTCATTTAAGTTGTGAGACAATAGAGTTCAGAATATTCAATAGTTTCTCAAAATATTCATCAGTTTGAGGCAATATAAATAACCGATTTTAAAACCCATTTTGTGTACAAAGTTAATAATTTTCAAATTAATTTGAAACTGTAGAAACATAGTGAAAAGTGACTGTGAAATACGATGAATAGATATCAGGGAATATCACCTAGGATTAATCTAAGAAAATACTTAGAATTGAGAAAATTATCTTAATGCAATTTTCTCTCTCCTTTGCAGGACACTCTGGTTGTCAAGAAGCTGAATCTATGCCACAACAGCTACAGCAGCGAACCGCCGCCGTTTGAGCTGCCGCTGCAGCTGGCACGCAAAAAGTTTCGCACACTGGGCTATGCGGCGTTTGAGGATGAGCTGCTGAATCAGCAGCAGGTGCAGCGCATTCAGTCGGCGCACAATAGCTTTGAGCCGAAGCTGCCGGCGCCGTGTCGCGATGCCGATGTGATGGGCTTGGCCTGCGGCAAGGACTTTGGACTGGTGCGCGCCAGCAATGGACGTGTCTACTACTATGGCAAATCGGCGGCGTTGGGACTCAAATGTGTGGGGCGGACGCCCACGCTGAAACTGACCGAGCTGATTGTCTCGAAGGCGGCGCATATTGTGCATGTGGCCGTGGGACACGATGGCATCCATGGGCTGCTCGTCAACGACGATGGCACCGTTTATTTTGCGGGCACTGCACGCCGTGGCGAGGATGGCGACAGCTCCAAGAACCGACGACAGCCGAAGGCGGTGAAACCGAAGAAGATGAGCAAAATCGATGGGCATGTTGTGGTGCATGCCGCTTGCAACAATGGCACCTCCGCTTTCGTAACCAAAACGGGCAAACTGATTATGTACGGCAAGGATACGGCTCATTGCGATTCGATGGGCTTTGTCAGCGAACTCCTCGATCAGCATGTGACCAAAGTGGCGCTGGGCAAGGCGCATTGCGTCGCTCTGAGTGCCAAGGGGCAAGTCTTCACATTCGGCCTGAACAACAAAGGTCAATGCGGACGTGTCTTCAACAAAATGATGCCCGTCCGCGATGTGCCCAGCTCGTCGTCGGCCTATGCGCTGCTCAGCCTGCACGCGGACAAGCTGCGCCACAAGGTCGACTTCTCGACGCTCTGCGACTACGATGATCACAATCTGGTGCAGGGCCAGTGTCGCGTCTGTGTCATGTGCCGCGAATGCACCGGCTACAATGTCAGCTGCGTGTCCTCTCTCAATGTGCCGCTCGATCAGCGTGTGCCGGGCAGCATTTGCCCCTGCGGACACGGCGATGCCGGCTGTGCCAAGTGCGGACTCTGCTCCGCCTGCGTCGGCCTGCAGGAGAGCGAAATAAGTAAGTTGCCATCGACTTTGCTACAAAAAAGGATATCATTTAATTGTTTTGGTTTTGTAGTTGCAGCCGATGCGAAAGCGGAGCTGAAGCCGCTGCCCGGTGAATTGGCGCGCCAGCATCGCTCCAAGACGCTGATCATGCGGCGCAAGGAGAAGAAACCATCAGAGCTGGAAACTGGCGCCGCTGGCTGCACCGGCGGTGGCGGCACACCCACCGACCTGGAGAAGGATCCACCGCGTGTGGCACCGTTGGCGCCACAGACGCTCCAACTGCCCAGCAGTTCACCGGTGGTGCAAGTGGCCTGCGGTCTGCATCACACCGTGGTGCTAACGCTCGCCGGCGAGGTCTTTACCTTTGGCAGCAATCAGTATGGCCAGCTCGGCAGTGGAGATCTGCAGGCGGTCACCGGGCCGATACGCGTCCAGGTGCAGGGCGCCATTAGCCAGGTGGCTGCCGGCAGCAATCATACAGTGCTGCTCACCCACAAGGGTGTCGTCTATACGTTTGGCAACTATCAGAAGGGTCAGCTGGGTCGCTTGCCCAGCGACTTTGGCCAGAAGCCGACGCCCGCAAATCTCGCTGCCCAACAGCAGCAGCAACATCTGCAACAGCAACAGGAGGATGAAAATGTTCCACAGGAGGCCGTGTGCATTCTGCCCGGTGGCTCCAAGGAGTGCATCCTTATACCGCCCAATACAGCTGCGCTCATCGCACAGCGTCAGAAGTTTCTATGGAACTGTGCACCCAGTGCCGTCTTGTAAGTTTCCTTTGAATCACCCCCACGAATGGATCTTTTTACATATGTATTGATTATTTTACAGCGGCCTGGGTCCCAGCTATGGCAAAAAGGTCACCTGGATCGGTGCCAATGGTGACCAGACCTTCATCAAGATTGACGAGTCACTTATTACCGCCCAAATGCTGCCCAAGATGCATGTGGTGGCCAACAAAAAGACCATATGTAAGTATAAACCTAAACTGGGTCTCTTGTATATATAGGAATCGAGTTAGTTTGCAACCGTTTTGTAATGGTTATGAAATTACTTGATTGATATCAATTTTGTAGTTGACTGCAAACAGATTTTGTAACTGATTTCTATAATTGAGAATTGAGAGTTAAATAAAATAACGTTTGCATTCTTATTTGTAGTACTTATACCCAGCATACCGCTGTCATTTCATACGCTGTCCATCAACCGAAGCGACGGCAGCTGCACTCCGCATTATCGCGGTCAAACGAAGTTTGCGCACATGACGCTGCTGCAGCTGCCCAATGGCCAGCCGGAGATCAATCGTAACGTGGACGTGGCAACGCCGGTGACGGAGCTGCCGCTGGCCAGCGGCACAACGGCCGGTGTGCCCATCAATGAGCAAATGTCGCGCAGCATGCACGAGGCACGCAACCACATCTTCGAAGATCAGCAGAATCTGGAGACGGTGCAGCCGTCCTCGTTGACAGCGTCGCCGCGATTGCCGCGACGCGGACGACCGCGCCAGGAGGCGGTCGCTGCGCGCCCAGCATCGCCGGAGCAGCTGCAACCGCAGCTGCCGCCGCCGCCGCAAATCGCCTTTGCCATGGATCCCAGCTACAATGTGCTGTGGGTCTTCGACGGCGCCTCCCGCAAGCTGCGCTGTTACAATGTCGTCGCCAGCGAAATAGCCGAAGGCGATGTGGTATGTTATATAACATATATAATTATATAATAATTTTGATTGCATATTACAAATTAACGGATTTCCAACACTTACAGAACGCTGGCAACTATCGGGCACTGCTGTCGCCGGAGCTGTCGCTGCCCAGCAAGACGGAGGCGCGCGTATCGCGATCGCAGGCATCGCTGAATCTGCTGGCCTGTTTGGATATACTGACGTCGGCACAGGATAATATACCCGGCTGTTTTGAGCAGACGCTGCTGCAGCAGCCGCATCAGGCGGCCGAAGCGCAGAGCGGCGAGTATCAGGTGGTGAATCGCTTCGATAACTTTGGCGGCGGCTGGGGCTATTCCGGTCACAGTGTGGAGGCGGTGCGCTTCTCGGCGGACACGGACATTGTGATCTGTGGCTTTGGCATGTTCGGCGGACGTGGCGAGTACAGCTGCAAGCTGAAGCTGTACGATCTGGGCACCGATGGCGGCGGCTACGAGAAGGAGGGCGTCCTCATCAGCGAGACCAAGGAGGTGCCCTACGAGTGTGCCGCACGCAGCAAGCATCACATTCAGCTGACCAAGCCGGTTAGCGCGGCCGCCGGACGCTGGTATCTGATTTGGGCTCGCATTGCTGGTCCCTCGTCCGACTGCGGTTCGTGTGGCCAGGCATCGGTGACCACCGAGGATCAAGTGGTCTTCTCATTCAAGTCCAGCAAGAAGGCGAACAACGGCACCGATGTCAACTCGGGCCAAATACCGGCTATACTCTATCGCTTGGTCAGCCAGGACTGCAAGCAATCGCCGATGCCGCTGGACGCTGATCCCGTGCAGCGCATCTCGCGCGCCTTTGCCAACAGCGTGAGCCGCGAGTGCTTCGAGAGCCTGGTGGTGTTGCTCAGCTGGTCGTGGGACTGCTTCAAGACGCAGCTGCGCGAGCAACGCGATCGCGGACGACCGCTGCAGCTGCAGCAGACACTCCAGTATCTGGGCTATGTGAACAAATCCTGTCTGCGCCTGCTGCGCAAATATACCAACGAGATCTATCCGCAGCGAGCGACCCAATCGGCAGCGCCTGCTTCAAGCAACTCAGCTGCCGGTGCCGTTGCCGCCGCTCTAGCCAAGCTCCAACCGAAGCCAAACAACAAGGGTAATGCCACTCTGCCACTCATTCGTCTGTTCCATCGCAATCGCTAATCCCTTTCCACACTTTTACAGACAAGACGCCAAATCGCATGCGCAGCAATGCCGGCTCTGCGCTGTCCAGCTCACTGTTCGCCGTGGGCTCCGGCACGCCGATGGCTCGCAAAACCAACATGGAGAACATTCAGCTGGCCGAGTGCATTGGCAATGTGCGCGCCCTGCTCATTGGCATCTTTTGCGATGACATCTTCAAGGACATTGCCACCGATGAAGGTGAGCTGAGGCATACGCTGATAAATGGCTCTCCTGGCCGTAGATCCCCCTTGCTAATCTTCTTGTGCTTTTAGGCTACACCTTGGTGCTGGAAATTCTAGACGAATGCCATTTGAGTTTTGTGGCCTGCTTCGATGCATTCTATCCCACATCCTCGCTGAAATGGAACTGCCTGTGTGATCTACTAGCCCAGATGGATCGTGGTGCGCTGCATTCCCGCCTGCTCAGCGCAATTCTTGCCGGTCTCTGCTCACCCACGGTCAAGTTGCGTGCGACATTCTCGCTGCTAAATGCTGCTGGGACTGAGCGCCAGTCGATCATCAGTCCGAGCGATAATTCGGGTCTGCCCATGTTATCCTCAACGGAGGCGCATCAGTATCCCATATTGGTGGAGCAAATGATCTATCGCACGCAGCAGGAGAAGAGCGACTTTCTGAGCAACTCGTGGACATTTAAGGATGTGCTGGTGCGACTGCTGGATATCATAGCCAGTCCGATTCGGGCGCGCATCGAGTCCATCTACAGTCGCTGCATGGGCGGCAGCTATGCGGTCAAGGAGTGCATCAATCAAGGACTCATCGACAACTGTTGCCATCTGCTGGCCCGAGTGCTGGCCGAGATTGTCTACCAGACGGCGCTGGGCGAATACGATAAACTCTTCTTACCGCCACGCACGCTGCACTCGACAAGCGCCCGTTTCGCACGTTGCGACTTGAGTCGCACCTGGAATACGGGCAACTTTGGGCCGGATGCGATTGCCTTCTCGGTGGACAGGCCGGGCATTGCTATCGCTGGCGCCATGGTCTATTCCGGTTCGGGCAGCTATGACTATCAGCTGGAGCTGCTCTATGACAACACTGTCGATCTGCAGCCGCAGCACAAATGGGAAACACTGGAGTCCATTTCGGGCACCTACGATCAGGAGGCGGTGCACAATGATCTGGCCGAGATTAAGTTCGAGCAACCGGTGCAAATCAAGGAGCATGCCCGCTATGCCTTGCGCCTGTGCTCCCAGGGAGCACGCACCTGCTCCGGCGATGGCGGCATGCCCACGGTGCGTGGTCCTTGCGGCGCCAGCTTTCATTTCTATGCCTGCGATCTGAGCTTCAATGGCACAACGCCCGCACGTGGCCAAATACCCAGCGTGCTATACTACAGCACGCCCATCAAACAGCAGCAGCAGCAACAGCAGCAGCAGCATCAACACCAGCAACAGTTGCAGCAGGAGGCGGCTGCTTCGAGTGCCGCCTGCTCCGTGGATGCTGCACTTGCGCTGGCCAGCGGCAGCGGCAGCAGCGAGATCTCCACACGCGACACGGCGCTGCAGATCGCCGCGGATATAACCAAGAAATGCACAGAGCTGCTCATCCTGGCGCGCAATGCAATGGCCGCCTCCTGCTCGCCCACAGACAATTCGTCGTCGAATCACACACAGACCATCGACTCGGAGCACAATATAACGCCCATTGAGGAGCACATGGACATCAATTGGGCTAATAATTCACGCACCGCTGCCCTGCCCGGCGATCCGCAGCTCTCGACAACGGCTCGGGATTTGGGCAAACGCATCGAGTCCTTCTCCAAGGGCATTATGGAGACGCTTAAGTTCGATAAGCGCTCAACGAATCCCTTCGAAATGGAAATCGAAATTGGTGCCACCGAAATCGGCGTCGAGGAGACCGCCGAACTGAACTTCTCCAATGTGCAACTGGCCGCCAAACTAAATGGCAATGAGCGTGCCGAATATGAGCTGGCATCGGAGCAGCCGCTCGTCTCACAGCAGCAGCAACAGCTGCCGGCACAACAGCAACAACAGACGCCACATCAGCAGCTGCCGCCGCAGCAACAGTTGCCCGCCCAGCAGCAATTGATGCATTCCGAATCGGAGGAGGTTCAGGTTGTTGTCGGTGGCGGTGGCGGTGGCGGCGGCGTTGCTGCCCTGCAGCTGCTGGAGGTCTTCAATTTAGCCGCCTCGAATATGTTTCATACGCTGCTGCCGCTCGTCTATGCGCACATTGCCAACTTGGCCTGCAGCGATCCCAAGAGTTCCGTGCAAATCCTCGGCCTCATCAAGGAGATTCTGCCGCACATTGCTGCGCTCAATCAGTTGCATGTCTCCAAGGAGCAGCGCACGGAGCAGCTGCGTCCGGAGCCGGTCTCTGTGCCGCAAACACCAGCCAGCAGCACCACCAGCAATCACTACTGCGTCGTCGAGAGCGATCATCCGTATCGCAGCGCCAGCATCAGTTGCTATCGCGTCGAGTTTCCGTCCTGCGTCCAGTGGCTCACCATTGAGTTCGATGCACAGTGCGGCACCGCTCAGCTCGAGGATTATCTGCTGCTCTCGATACCACTGCGTACGGCGGCCGCGCCACAGCCCTGCCAGTCGGCCACATCACCGACGGCAGCCGCTGGCGAGGACTACTTTGATATGCTGGACAACAATATAAGCGGACGACGTGCCCACAATGCCCAACTGTTTGTGACCAGCTGCAATCGGCCGCCGGGCACCGCGCCCACGGCACCGGTGCGCATGCAGGAGCCAGTGGATCACGACTGGATTGTGGTCAAGAAGTTTAATACGTAAGTGACTGTAAATCATGCCGGGTTACTTCATCCCCAAGCTAACATTTATCTCCTCTTTCAATTTGATTCTTATCGCATTTCCTCTTTGCCGGCAGCGCCTCCAACTGGCTGCAGAATGTTCTCATTCTGCCGGGCAACTGCGTCGAGTTCTCACTGGAAACCGCCTCGCTGTATGCTCAGGATCCGCACAACAATCGCTATGGCTTCAAGTGCCTGGTGGTTGGCTATGACAATCCCACAGCGGTAAGAGCTACTCACATTCATGCGCCATTCTCTGTCTTTATCTAACCTATTGTTGTCTCGCTCAGATCAATGGCAGCAATTCGTGTCTCATACGACTGGAACAGGAGCTGGCCTATCTGGGCGGCATGTGCAGCGCCAATCTCATGAAAAAGGATCTCAATCTGCCAGGTGAGTCAAGCTTAATAGTTTGCTGACAATCATCTAATACTTCAAATCTAACTGCTGCCGCCAGATGACAAGGACATGGACGACTTGAGCGGCATTGAGGAGACAATCAGTGCACATCATGCACTGCTTTCCAAGGGTTTTGCACTATCCGAACCACAGTTGACGGTGCATCAGGCATTGGAATCCTATCTGCCCATTGGGTAAGTCTGGGATATATATATATAAATGTAGTTATATAATGGCAAGTCAGGTGCTTACGAGATGAGATGAATCAGCTAAATAAATGCACGATTCATTATGTCTTATTTACAGCTTATATAATTGGTAGGATAAACATAGCATACAATGTTATAGATAAGATGATAGATATATAACGTTAGACGATACAAACTAAAACGTAAGCTAACAATTTGGTACAACAAAAGGTCACTCTTGGTGGTTCTTGGTGGTGCGTCATTCAGCTGTGTCTGTGTGTGTGTGTGTGTGTGTGTGTGTGTGTATGTGTGTTTGTGTGTGTATGTGGCTTGTAGCTTTACAAATCAGTCTTGAGCAGGCCAGCGTTCTCGATTTGGTATACAATCTGCGTCTCCTTGTAGGTGCGCGGCTCCGGCTGCACCACATCCAGTTTGCGACGACGCCGCCGCTGCGCGATGCGCCACCACAGCAACAGCAGCAGCAGTAGCAGCAGCAGCGCCAACAGCACGCTGCCCAACACAATATATGCCACATAGCTGCTGCGCTGACACTGCTCCCCAATCAGCTGTCGGAGCGGCACAAACGCAGCACCGCCATCGCCATCTGCTGCGCCGGCGGCTGTGCGGAAGAGCAGCTGCTCGCTGTGCTGGCGAAAGAAGTCGACGCGCGGCTGCGGCGGCTCTGTGCGCATGTCCAGCTGCTCACAGCTCCACGCATTCTCGTAGCGCAGCTGGCGTATGCTCAGCGCGAAGCGCTCATCAAATCGCAACGGTTGCGGTGGCGCCGCCAGCGGCACGCTGTTCGCGTTGCTGGGCAGCAGACTGTGCACCGTGTTGTTGTGGAAGCGCAGCTCGAGACGCTCGCTCAGCTGATAGTCGCGATGGACGGTGAGGCTGCGAAAGGCAATGTCGCTGGTGGCACCAAACTGATTGCCACGCAATGTGACCGCGTCCCGAATGTGCGCCTCCAGCCACTCACCGTCGACGGCAGCGAAGCGATTCTCGCTCAGGCTCAGCTTGGAGATGACTGCAATAATAAATAATAATAATCAATATCCAATCAATAACTGAACCATCAAAGCACTTTAAGGCACAACTGAAGGATTTGAGACGTAACTGAAATACTATACTGATATACTGTTATATAAAGCAGCTCAAATCAAGGAATATATCTAGAACCATCAGTTAAAAAAGCAACTGTTGAACTACTTTAGTAAATTTAACTAAAAAAAAATAACTCAACTTGAATCTGTGCTAGAAAACTGGCAAAATTTGTTGACTATGCACAAAAAAACCGCAACGATATTTATCGATTTTTAGTTAACGAGAAGAGCTATCGATCATTTGAAAATCCCGCCCAGAGCTCAGAGTAACAGACGCATTCGGCTAGCTGCTCATATTTGGAACTTACGCTTGAAGGAGAAGGCGTGCGAGTGCAGCTCCTGGAACTGATTGTTGTGCAACGCCAGCTCGTTGGTCACCTCCAGCTCGTAGAAGGCGCGCGTCGGCAGATTGCCAATGAAATTGCAATTGACAATTGTCATCTTCTCCACGGCGAACTTTTTAAAGGCCTGCAAAAATGTTGCACAATTCGATATAGGTAACATGTGAGTCATAATGGTGTTTGCAATCGGTGGACTCACCTGACTTTCGATATGCTGTATGGTAACACCGTCCAGCTTGAGCAATATGGCACTATCCTTGATGGTGGTGATGCCAAATGGCTGCATCTGTGCGATGCGTCCACCCGTAAATGAGATCTCCTCAATGTTGCCGCTTATCGCATGCGAATCGATCAGCTGCAAGTTAACCTGCTCGAACTCAACAATCAGCGCCTTATTGCTGGTGTACCGGGAGACGCTCAAGGCGTTCTGCTGCAGCACCAGTTTGTTGAGGTTCTTGAAACGGATTTTGCGCAGACCTTCGGTATTGTCCAGAGCATTTGGCTGCACGGTTAAATCGTGACAATTGCGTATTTCCACTTGGAAAACGGCGCCATGCAGCTGCGGCAACAACAGGGGCTGCACATAAGGGAGAGGGGGTGTTAACAATAATGGTTTTCAATTGATCTCTTTATTCACTCACCTGCTGATCGTTGTTGCAATCACAGGTGATCGTTGTGTCATGATCGTTGCAGCTGACCTTTGGCAATGTTGCTGCTGCTGCTGCTGTTGCTGTTGCTGTGGGGCAGAGCCAGAGCAACCACAGCAGCACCACATAGGTGGGATCTTTGAGATTTCTGATTATATACCGCATTTTGTGTGCTCTTCGTTGTTTCGTTGTTTTTATTTGTTTTTTGCATATATAATAATTTTTTTGTGATACTTTATGGCAAATTATTCATAGTAGCAAAAATACGTTTGGGTGTTAGCTGGTGCCTTTTGGTTGTGTCTCTGCACCTGTTGTTGTTTTCTAGTGTTCTATTTCGCTTCACGCTTCAATTCTATACTCGAAGCATGCTCGCTCCCTTTCACTCTCTCTTTCTCGCTCGCTCGCTGTTTCAGTTTCTGCTGTTCCGTCTGATACTTTTCATAGGTGCTGATAAGAAAAACGAATGATTATGGTTTTCTGTGCTTATCAATTGCTTTTGTTGTGCTTGTGTGTGCGTGTGTGTGTGTGTGCGTGTGTGTGTGTGTGAGAGTTTTAGTAATTTGAGCGCTGAATCACTCAGAAAGCCTAGTAAAATAACCGAGTTTTGAGTTACGTTTAATTATTTAACTGTCTTAAATTACTGTTAAATGTTGATTGTAATGCGGCTTACACTTGAATGACACTTGATGTTGCCAGTCAAATGAGTTTCTTGGCACATGCAAAATTGAGTATCACTAGCTTTTGTTGTTTATTTCCGTTATTTATGCAATTAAATTGTTGTTTCTCATATAATATTTTATTTAAAATAGCTTAAGTTACTATAATTGATAAGGATTTACGCATTTACTGAATAAAAAAAGTAGTTTTTTCTTATTAAGAAGTTGAAAAATTCGATTTTTTTCTCAATGTATTTTTTTCTCAACTCATTCTATCACTATCACTAAGTGTTGAATTTTACTACTATCCTGAAGCTTATCGGAGCACAAGCATTAGCTAAATGTTGATAAGAGGCGGGAATTTTTGTGTTACTTGAGTCACAATTTGTACGAAAAATAGTCACAAAAACATGTTACTTAAATGCGGAGTGCCGCCAAATGCTTTAAACTTGATAACTTTTCAACCGTTCGCGAATCTATGTGTTTTCATTATGATCGAAGTTACAACTAAAAGAACTCAATTGATATCTTGGAAAGCTTTAGCTACAACGTTTTCACGTACGTTTTAAGTTTATTTATTAAGCTATCCACTTGTTATGCCCCTGAACCCCCCTGAACATGCACAACACTAAATCACAGACATGCGCACGCACACATTCATAGATCTTGAGATATCATATGCCTGCCTTCGGATCGTGTTTGGAATGCAGTTACTTTTCAGTCGATTTGAAACAGGGACTGCCAAATGGAAACGAAACAAAAATGTGATTGTGTGAGTGAGCGGCGTGGTGTAGCTTCCATGAAAACCGTCATATGACTGATTCTATTTTTTGTCACACCGTTTCACAGGACGAAAACACGAGTGCGTTCGGCCCCCGGGGGCTATGGCTGGCCGGCTCTGATTTGAACCCTAACTTTAGTTCTTGACGGAGTGCTGTCATATGTATAGTTGGCTGAATAGCTCGGGGGGAAAGCACACGCCTTGCAAAACAGAAGAGGGTACCGGGCTCAAGTCCCCGGCACGGTCAAGTCGGTTAAGTTTTTACAAATTAATTAAAGATGTAAATTGATTTGAAGTAAATACATTTTCTTAATATAGTGAAATTGTAAGCTGAGGGTGTTTAACAGCAAAACTATAGCATTAAAAGTATAGAAATAATATATATGCTCGAGTTTATGCCCCCCTCCGCCCACCACACTACCAGTAGTTGAATTACTACATACAACATAATCGTAAAATGCCTTTTCTTTTATTTACAACCACAAATTGCATTACTTCGTACTGCCAGAGGTAGTACAAAGTAGTCGAAGTGGAACCAGTTCTGCACCAGTGAAAGGTAGTGCAAAGAGAACTAGTTGCTGTACTTAGGACATGCCAATGTTAAGGTAGTTAAATTTTTGCATTGTCGGTAATGGGTTGAGAACTAGTTTCTGACTCTGGGTAGTTAGTTCGGAACTGTTACTAGAGGGCTGTGTTGTATGCTTAGCCTGTGCTTGTATGTGTGTGTTTCCTCGTGTGTAACGGCTGGGTTCAGGGTATCTCCTAGTCCACTCTTGTTTATATTTTAAAATCGTTCAAACGATTGCAAATTCAAGTGTTTTTATGATGATCGATTGCACATTTCCACACAACTCGGTATTTAGGCGTTACAGCAAGTGTCCATCATCATCATCATCATCATCATCAAAATCTAACGATCATATTGTTGGGTGTTCTAATTGAATCAGTTACTAACGCAGCACTTCAAGCAATGCTCTTGATTGTAGTCTGTACTCATGTATATAAGTGTACATATGTATATGTATATGTATATGTATATGTATATATATGTATATATGGATAGTTGGTGGCTCCAATCAGCGCTAAATGCTGTTAATTGAATTTGGAGGTCGCCCCACAGAGACGTTTTAAATAGACTTCAGATTCGTCGCCATAGTGCAAACATGAGCAATTATGCTTTGTTATTTGTTTATGGCCATTTCATTTGTTTATAGAACTTTATTTATACGGGAAAAAATGTAGTCACCCGGCAACTATGCCGCGATGCTCGCAGCTGTGTGTGCCGTCCCCACCTCCATTCCCCATCCCCCCTTCGAAGTGGAAGAGTTGGTCAAATATTTGCACACAACTCGTGAGTGTCTTCGTATTTTGGAATACACCAATGTACAGTCGAACTTTCCTAACTCAAATTATCCCAAGTTGAAGTTTTCTGTAACTCAAGCCAAATGCAATGTCACTTAAAACCAAAACTTTACTTTTCCTATAATAAATTTGTAGTAATTATTGTTGGTTTTTCTGAAAATTGTGGCTTCTTATTGGCTGATCTTTATTTCATGATATAGAAAATAAAAATTAGAATCGTTGAAGAAGTTTAACGGTTTTTTTCAACTGTAGTCTAAAGTTAAACTTGCCTCGCATTGCAATGCTTTTGTTAATAATCGATCACAGATCGATAGTTATCGCAGTGTGCGAAAGATAGATCTATTTAACGGAACACTTTCTACTTGGGCAAACAGAGCTTTTAAAAGCTGAGCAACGGATGTGCCACAGACGTGCACTTAAAAGCTGCTTTGAAGAACCCGTCAACTGTTTTTAAATGGGCTTTATTGAATCGTACTCACGCATAGGAAATTAAATAAAAGCAAAATTGCATTTCCTGTGCGACACCTCCCTCCTCCTCCTCCACGACTTTCCTCTCTCTCTCTCTCTCTTTCTCTCTATCTCTATCTATCTGTTTCTTTTTTGTGGCATGTGCGGCTGCAGCTGCAATCAAGTGGAGCTCAATTAGACGACAATTATGAGCACATTTCATGGATTATGTCAAAAATGCAAACGAGCCTCGACTCGTTGCAAATTTGTAAACACGCCCATTAAGATTACCCTAAAGTATTATTGCTATGCGCAATTGGCTGACGATCAAGCCGTAACTCCCAGTTCATATTGTTTCTTATCGGAGTTGGATGTAATCTTATCTTTAGTAAAAACATCGACTAGATATGCAATGAGTCAGTTAAGAGTATGAAAAAATCTTACAACATTTCCTGCTGAATCACACGTAAATCTGAATGCATTTTCAAGGCGTTATGAAGATTCGTCTTTAATCAAACATATAGGTAAGAAAAAGCTAAATGGAATCTGGCATATGAAACCTAATAGGTTGAAACAGCTTGGCAAAAGCTAAAACACATAACCAACGGTAATGGTAAATTTGATAATAGTATATATAGTAAACAGGGAATATGAAATATGGAACAGTTGAACATGAGAAAGTGTATATTAGATAAGGAACAGTGGAATGTAGAACAATAGAGGTTGCTAAAGAGACATTTTAAATATGGAACAATCAAATGAAGAACAGAGTTAGCAAATATTAGGTGTTGATAGCGAAATATAAAATATGGAACAGCTGAATATGAAACCGAGGGTATGTTGCAGTGGGATGTCGGTCTATCGATAGGGACTGTCCAAATGGGTTACAGGGTGGCAACGCTATGAACAGTTAACAGACCAAGAGAGAGAGAGAGAGGGCGTTCACGAGGAGTTTGAGTGAGCGCGCGCAAATGTACACGCACACATGCAAACGTTCAAATTTCGTTTCTGCTTTAGCTAACGGAATTGACGAACTGCAAAATTTCGATTTGGCATAGCAACAGCGGCAAGGAAAGTGCAATTTGATTTGAACAGAGTACCGTCGTCATTGCAAAGCCAAAGGCAGCTATACAATCTTAAAGTGACTCTCTTAATAAAAGTGAGTGTCCGCAAAGGGGATGTGCAACGCCCAGATAAAGAAAATGTGTGGTTTTATAAAACCATTCAGGCCGATCCAGCAGTTTGTGGCTCTGCAAGGAATGGTTATTTATACGTGGCAGCAAAGGGACCACTCATAGCCATCACCAAGTGCATTGATCGATCGGGGTGCGGCGGGATACCCTAGAAGCTGCAGCGACTCCCCGAATAACCATTTGGCCGTCGAAAGATCCAAACAGTGGGGTGCAGAGTGAGTCCGTTCCAAAAGGGAGCAGTGCGACGAGAGTCCTTTAGCAGTTTATTCACGAATGTTGAAATTTCAATATGTTAGCGGCCCAAGCAAAAAAATAAATTCTGTATAAAAAAAAAGAAGTATAAAGAAACAAGGTGGATGCATTTACTGGTGCCGCAGATAATACCATGGCTTTAATTAGCCAGTTGCCTGGAGACACTCTCATGCCAAAAATGTTGTAAATCGTAATGCAGGGAAAATAAAGCTAAATGTTACCGTGTAAGATACATAAGAATTAAATGTTCAATTGCAAATACGAAATGTGCGCTTAAGGCCCTTTAATGGAGGAGAGGGGAACATATAGACCGTTAGGATAAGTGCTATTTAAAATCTAAAAAAAAAGGGGTGTTGACTAAAATAAATGTTTAGCAACACTGGTTGGGTGGGCACGCTAGGGCAGAACATCGACGCCCCGTTTCAGTGTTGAAAGAGTTGTAGATTTTGTTTGGTTTGTGTTATTGCCGATTGAATGGTATCGTAGATCAGCTGTTTTTTTGTTGTTTAGAGATGTGCAGACTTGGTCGTTTTGGTGTGATTGTTCGTGACGGCGGGCACGGGTGAACCCACCCCTATAAGAGAGTACTGGCTGGCCGGCGCTGCCACATGAGATAAACCGACTCGTAACAGGTATATTAGATAAGTAACAGTCGAATGTACGACAGTAGAGATTGCTAAAGAGAAATTTGAAGTATGGAACAGTTGAATGTAGAACAGAGTCAGCAAATATTAAGACTTGATGACGAGATATACAAATATTAAGACTTGATAAGATATGGAACAGTTGAATATGAAACAGAGGGACACTCAAATGTGTCAAATAATGGAACCATTACTCAAACCCGTAAAAGCTTTATTCATTTTGTTAATGGCTCTCATGCAAGCAACTTTGGCAATTGTGGAAACATTTTTGCGTTTCTTTTGTGAGACGCACGTGTTGGGCTCATCCAACATTTAGCCACATATCAACAAACATATGTACATACATATATACAAAGCAACAACAACAACAACAACAACAATGTGCCAAGCACTTGACAGCAGCTAAAATGTTTTTCTTTCATTTTGGTTCTCGCATTTTGTTTTCTGCTTTGCTTTGTTGTGACTTATTTATTGTTGTTGGCTTTTTGCATGTTGCTACAAAAAATTTCGCTGAACTTTTCATAACTTTGACTTTGACTGCTGGCCAATTTTCGTGTTTTTCAACGTTTTGTGTTCACTTTGTGTGTTTTCTTCTTTTTTTTTTTGCTTTGCTGTAAGCAAATTTCAGTTTTTTTTTTAGCATTTTTACTGCCCGCCAACAACAACAACAGCAGCAAACTAAAAACAGACTTTGTTCGTCATACTTATAACCTTGAAATATCGAAATAATTTGCTTTGGATATGGCAATATGGCAATAAGTATGGAAAGGTGCCATTTGCGATGTTTTGTTTGACAACTTCCAAGTTGTCTGTCTCTGTGTGTGTGTGTGTGGGGGAGGAAGTACCTGAGTGTGTGTGTGCGGATTAGCGTAGAAATGTCATTTGTTTGCCATGTATGTGCCTTTCTTTGCGCTTCTCACAAATGGCCCCCTCCCGCTCTCTCACTCACTCACTCATTCACACATTCACACATGCAAAATTCATTAGCATTTGCTCTTGTTTGTTTTGTTTTGTTTAGCTGCTCGTGCGTGGGTGGCTGGCTGGCTGATCTCAGTTCAGTGTTCTCACCGACTTACGCAACACACACAAGGAGAGAGCGTGATAGAGAGAGAGAGGAAGAGAGATCAAGTCAAAGCTCAGTCAGCATGCGCAAAATATAATGTGATAGACACAGAGAAAGAGATAGCGGCGCGTTAGCAGGAGTGAGAGCACACAATCCTGCCAAAAATCAAATGCGCTTTGCAATGCAATTTTTGCTGCTGCTGCTGCTGCTGCTGCTGCGCTGTCAGCGTCAGCGTCGCTGCCTGTCGTAAGTTTTATTTTGCGCTCTCTCGATTGCTTGCGCTCTCGCTTCATTTCTGTGTGCGTCGGCATGCAAAAATGGGAGAACCAACAAAAAAAACAACACATTTCTGCCCGTTTGCAGTTTTTATTGCTTTGAACTTTTTGTGGCCGCTGACCGTTGGGCGCATTGTGGTTTTTGGGTAGCGACACACACAGACATATAAAATAAACACACACACACACATACACTTGCTATTCAATGTGTAAACAATAATAAATATAAAACCAAATACATACATATATCAGAGAATATGACAGCAAATATTTGCATTAGCTATGAAATCAGCGCACCAAATTAAAACACGCCGATCAAGAACACAACAACAACAATTACATTGATAGCGACAACAACAACTAGAAAAGCTAACCAGCGTGCCGGGTCTGAGCTTTCGGTTGGCGCGACCGGCGTAAGCGCGTGCAAATGTCAAACTGAGCGCCAAAACGGACAACGAAACATTTACAGCCGCAGCAGCAGCATCGGACGGTCGCGGCAGCGTCGACAGCAGCGGCAGCGCTAATTTGCGCTCTCTCCATCTCGCTCTCGCAAAGCGCTGAATATGAACGGCAGCGTCAGCGCCAGTGCGGCTGCTGCGGCTGCGCAGTTTTGTGAGCTTTAAGAATGCTTGCGTTTTGTTTGCCTTTTGCCTTTGGCCTTTTTTGTTTGTTTTCTGATATACCCTGTACTGTTTAAAATCAGTAAAAAGGGTATGTACGTATGCAATAGGCAGGAGAAAGCATCTGCGATCCCAAAAAGTATATATGTATATATTTTCTTAAACAGCATCAATAGCCGAGTCGAGTTTATTTAATTTTATCGATAACTCGTACCATTCAAAAATATCGATAAATTTCGTTTTCGGCATAACTTGAAAGTTTTAAGAGCTAGAGGCACCAAATTTGGAATGCATATGCATATGTTAATATTTTTTAATATTTATATACCTCGGAATCGGGTGTACTCTAAATGTATCTAGAAAAATCGCATGACAATCGGACAATACACATCATCATAAACAGTGATTTAAGATTCAATTTTCAAAAGAAGTAAAACGATGAATAAAGTATGAGCGCGGTACAGGGTAACTCCAAGTCGAGCACTCTCGAATTGAGCGCTCTTCTTCGTGTTTGTGTTTGGTTTGCCTCAATCCCGCACGGTGGTCTCATTGCCTGCTGCTTTGATTGCTCGCGCCGCGCTTAATTGAATGCCCGAGCGGACGACGGGACTGACACGCATCGCTTGACACTTGCTGCCGTTGCTGCTGTTGTTGTTGTTGTTGTTGTTGCTGTTGTAAGTGTGTAACGTGCCCCCGCAAAAGACAAGTAGATATGGGCCTTGGGGCCCAGCGGCCACTTAGAGCGCTTGTTAAGATCCATCATTTGCGGCCTGTGGTCAAATAAGACGCTGTCAAAGACTAAGTAAATACCGTTTGGGTTAACATAACATACACATGTGTGCATATGTTATCTGCACTCAAAGCTGTTAAATGATAATTGTAAGTAACAGCACGTGAACTAAACGAGATAACGCATTGAACACTTCTGCTAGCAGGCTGTAAACGTTATCTACACATGCTAACAGCTGTTAAGTGTAAGTAAAATCTTGACACAGCAGCACAGATACTGCGTAGCAAACAAATGTTAACTTAACTCAACATTAAACATAGACACACAGGTCATGTTAATCCTACAAATGTTAACTGATGCTGAAAAAGCTGCACAGCTGTTAACTGAGTCTAACATGCAATGTTACTAGCAGAACTGCTAAAATAAGCAACAAGTGCCTTGAATAGAAGATACTATATAGACACTAAAGCTATAGAAAAAGATCTAATCGCCGCTGCTTGTAATTACCATATTCTCACTGACCGACCGACCGACCGACCGACCGACCGACCGACCGATCACATAAATAAATATTCAAATTCAAAAGCGAAACCAAAACCAAAACCGATACTAAAACAACAATTTGCTGACTGCGCTTGGAAATCAAGTTATTCAACATTTCCAAATGCAGCACATATGCATTACATATAGAAGTAATCAAATTAACGAGCTACCCAACACCCCATCCTCCCACCCCCCACCACCACCTCCGACAACTTTTGAAAACCTTATATGTTCAGTGGACTTTAACTTGTGGCGAGTGAAAAAAAAAAAAAAAAAAAAAAAAATAAAATCTCATTAATAAGCATGCCACACGCAAAGCGGCTGTTGTTTATGCAACTAAAGCATTTTCCATTCGATATGGAATAAGTTCAATGAGAATTCTTATGACTCAGATCGGTAGGTCTGCTGCAGAACTTCTGTTCCTATCATATACCCTGTACCCAGTCTGCTGAAAAGCTGCTGTTCCTTTCATATACCCTGTACCCAGCAATTGGGCAAAACAGCAGCTTAAAGTTATCTTTTTAATTTTTTTTCTTTTTTATAAATATAAATATATTTAATTTTAAATAATTATTGGTATTTACATTAAATAAAAACTGCCATAAATTCTCGCTCTTTTTGTTGTTGCGAATAATGCCTTCAATACTATATCATCTGCCTTTTTAGGTACTCCCATATTACTTGCGGCCAATATGATTAGGATTGTTTGAAAAAAAAATGGTGTCTAATAACTTACAGGATATCTGCCAGTCGTCCATTAACAATTGAAAGATTTTTTATATTTTTGGTGTATTTTTGTTTTTGTTTGTTTTTTTTTTTTTTTTTGTTGATTACTTAAATATAGTTTGAATTATGTTACTAATGTGTGTGTGTGTTTGTGTGTATGTTTGAGTGTGTGTTTGAGTGTGTGTGTGTATACATACATACATATATGTATGTCCGATTGTATGTCCAAGTTCGCATTTAAACGGTGATGTTTCCCTTTGAAGTTTCCCGCAAGACGTTTCCGCTTGTTGGTGGCAAGCGGTGTCGAGGGACGAGGGACGAGGGGCGAGACGCCCATGCCCGTCAGTGGGAAACATCACCGTGTAGATGCGAACTGAATATCACATTGTTGTTATACTTAGTTGCAAGCCACTGGCCCACTTTTAGGCATCGGCATAGTCAATGTCATCAATTTTGACAGTCTCATCGCTGCCGCCGGAATGATCCGAGCCCGTGTCCGGCTGCAAGGCGGCCGCACCCCGCAAATCCATGAGCTCCATGGCCGTAAATGTGGCATCACCATCCATGTAGATGTTGCTGTTGTTGCTGTTGTTGTTGTTGTGGTTGCTCGGCTGGCGACGGGACTGTTGCTGATTTGGCTGGCGCATCGAGCTCAGCGGATTGGGATGAAATTGTGGCAATTGTGGCACTTGTGGCGCATGTGGCACATGCCGCTGCGTCGGCAGTGGGGGTGCTCTGGCCGCTAAATTAATGGGCGTGGCACTAGGCGTTTGACGCCAAACGGGCGTCGCATATGTGGCATTGGACATATCCTGATACTGGGGGGCACTGCCAGTGGATGACAGCTGGCGATCCGGCTCGGCATACTGTGGCATATCCTCATACGGCGGTGGACTATCGTTCTCATCTGCAAAGTCAACAGGATTAGCATAAAATCAATTAATAAACATACATATGCTATACGCAGGAAAGTAGAGAGCTGGTGAAAGTGTGAGATTGAGAAAGAGATTGAGACAGAGATTGAGACAGAGACATCGACATCGACATCGACAGAGACAGCATTACCAATGATACAAAGCGACACAGCACCAAAGTTTACAGCAAATCCAAAAGCACTTATCTATTTGTATACCTTTCTGATTGGCTGCGTTCCATAAATGTGGCTTGCTTTTAGTAACTGTGTATTATTTGCCTGTGTGCAGCTAACGGTGTTGATACATGATACATACTTTTTATATGCATATTCATATGTGTTTAACTACATATGTCTTCAGTTTTTTTCCTACACTAATTGGTTACATAAGCGACAAAGAAATACCCTTGCAATTGCCTAATATCGATGTTTTCAATAAAATGATAATGATACCTTAACAAATTGATATTCTTATTTAAATCAATATTTCAGACCGATTGTTCATTTGCCAGCTATAAGATATAGTCGCCCTATTCAGACCAAATTCAATCAATCTATATAAATATAATAAAACTAGCAATTACTGAGTTTGGTTAAGATAGCTTGAAAAAACTAAAAAACTTGTTCTTACAGCGACTCATTTGTCAACCGATTGTTATAGGAACAAGCAGCTATAAGATATATTAGTTCCATTTTGATGAAACTTTCTTAACGTGCTAAGATAATGCAAAAACTCATAACTGCAAAGTTTCGTAGAGCTACCTTAAAAAACATAATTGTTCGACCGATCGTTCCTATGGTTCGATCTGGCTGATTCCGATATATTATCTGTACTAAGTTACATCAAGATAGCTTCAAAATTGAGAGACTAGTTTGCGTAGAAACAGACGGACAGACAGACGGACGGACGGATAGACAGACGGACGGAGGGATAGACAGACGGATGGACGGACAACGGTATATCGACTCGTCTTGTCGTCCTGATCAAGAATATATATACTTTATGGGTTCGGTTATGTGCACTTGTATGCGTTGCAAACCTCTGGCCAAAATTATAATACCCTCTGCAAGGGTATAAAAAGAAAGTGGGATAAACTCTGGTAAATAGCTCATGTTGAGTTAAGGATCCAAGCAATTATAAGTTCAAGCAAAGGAATCGTTTGTTTCGCTCTCTGATAAACTTGAATAGAGCAGTGATACTTTGTTATCTAAAGATGGATTTGCAGAGAGTCCTTACTAGTACTAGGAAAGTAGTTGTTAGAGAGAAATGTTTAGATTGCCGAAATATAAGCAAAGGAAAAAAAAAAAAAAAAACATCTATAATTTCTAAATGCTATAAAGAGGCTAGAGCGGTCGGTGGTGTTGAGAAGTGGAACATGGGATTTTTACTTGCTGGAAACGTCGGCTCCGCATACACGGCCTCTTGATCCTGTGTATCCAGGGGCGCGACATATGTTGATTGCAGCAACGAATAGGTATCATTGGAGTTATCCGAATTATCCGAATTGTCCGAATGATCGGAATTATTTTTGGTCAATGGCTTGTGCGACTGCTTCATATGATCGGTCATCACTGTTTTGGAGCTTATCGGCAGGGCAATACACTTGGCCAGCTCAGCAATGATCTCGACGCATTGCTCCTTCGTGAGGCTGCCACTGGTCAGCTTCTTGACCAGCTTCCTTTCGCGATTGCCCATTCCTTTCACATCTCTACGCAGTGTGGTGCAGTCCGTCGGCAACAGGCGACAGCACGACTCATTTGGGGCACGTGCACGACTCTCACTGTAGCACAGCATTGCTATAATGATGAAAAGCACGAAAATGCCCACAGTCAATCCAAAGAAAATCCATATCCATGGTGTGGTGCCCTTCTGCTGCTCCTCGCGCTCCTTTTTCGTATAGAAGTCATTCTTGTACCACTCCAAGGTGCTGCCGTCCGCACAGTTCAATGTGGTGCGATTGATGCCGCATGCCTCATTCGCATAGCGACGCAGGTGCACCTGGCTGGCATTGAAGCATCTGGCCATCCGCTCACCCGGCTGACAATACAGCTCCGAGCTGTGATCATGATCGGTGATCGTCGGCAGCCACTGTTTGCTATCGCCACAGCCGCACACCCGATCCACAACAATGCCGTGCACCTCACAGTTGCTAAAATTGAGGCTACTCGGCTGCGGATTGCCCAGCCAGTTGTTGGCAAATATGCAGCTCGGTTGCTTCGACTGATCCTGATTCAGCTGTATGGGCGCAAAGTTGTCAAAACGATTGTCCTCGATCGCAATCACATCGCAATAGACATGCAGCCAGTTCTTGCCCTGATGCCTGATCCGATTTCTCTCGATATACACATAGACGCTGTACACAAGTATTGCATCCTCCTTGATTATTTCAATCCTAGTGTACAAAATGAGAGTTTTAGTTAAGTTCACATTAATACGGTTTGTTAATCCCTAACAGTTATAGTTCTTACTATCGTTAAAGTTACCACCCGTCAACACTTATTCGAAGCTGCCAACTTATTCCATCCTACACTTTAACCCCATGAAAAATAAACGAGTAAGAGTGCTCTAGTCGAGAGTGCCCGACTAGGAGATACCCTGAACCCAGTTCTTACATTCATAATTCTTTATCTGCATTCATCCATGGATGCAATTGCTTTCCTTCTTCTTCTTCCCTTGGCCCCAAACTATGGTACATTGCATCGTTAATAACTTCTTGGTTTATTGTCTGATCAAAATTAAAATTTTAGGACATTAAGATAGCATATAAATGTGCAACTATGTAAAATCCGAAGGTCATACCTCTAAAATAAAATACGTATCTTTCGATTTCTGTGAGATCGGAGGGAGGTATCCAAAAAGTGAAATATATTTAACCTCTGTATGCTATAGGAAAATATATGTACCAAATTTGGTGATTCTTCCTCTAATAACTTTTAAGCTATACCGGAAAAGCACTGTTCTGGAATCTTAATTTATCGATAATTTTTAAAAGGGTTAAGATATCGAAAAAACATGATAAACTTGTATCGTCCCGCCACTACGAGAACTTATATTTCAAATATGAAGTCTCTAGCTTTTGTAGTCTCTGAGAAACACACGTTCATACAGACGGACAGACAGACGGACTATATCGACTCGGCTATTGATACTGATCAAGAATATATATACTTTATGGGGTCGGAGATGCTTCCATATGTCTGTTACATACTTTTGCACAAAACCATTATTATACCATTTTTCCCCATTTTTAATGGGATCAGGGTATAAAAAGATATGCCTGCTTATAGTGGCTATGCCCCTTATTTCTATCCACTTTTTCCACATCGCAATCTTAACTTTCGCCATTAGAACCAAACTTACGTATTATCCCTGAGGGTGAGCTTGGATATGCCGCTTTCCATGATGGCCTTGCTATCGATGGTGCCAATATGGCTGCCAGTTATCGAGACATGCTCGCTGATTAGCTTATTGGTTAGCGCCTCTGCCTCCACCCTGTCGATGCGGCAATTCTCGAAGCACAGCTGATCGATCTTGGTCACATCGAAGGCGTGACTCTTGATGCTGCCAATGGTGCAATTGACGAACATGATTTTGTTCATCGACACATCAAATCGATTGATTTGACCGATGTGCGAATGTTCGATATGTAGCTGTTGAAAACGAGAAACACTTTTAGCATACCATGCGTATACGTAATTTCGTCGAGAAATACTCACGTTTACATAGGCCTTGACGCTACGATCTGTGCTTGGATTGAAGGCCGTCTCATTGATCTGCAGACTGCGTATGTTTATAAAGCTGCACGACATATTCATGTTGATGAAGGCGCTGGAGAACAAGACCAACACATCGCTCCGCTCTACACGCAGTTTAATTTCACCACCTTCAAAACGCAAATAGCGGAGAAAGAAAAAAAAACGTGAGAAAGATAAGATACCATTTAGTACACTGACTTTTTTCATATGCTTTATATGCTTCAAGTGTGATAAATTGTGTTTAGCTGATACAATTGAAGTCTTCTTGAAGCTTTATTGCATTTACTAAACACAATTATGTATGCTGAAAGCGGTTAGTTTTTGATTAAGGCTTTGTCGCTTTTGTCACTCTTAATAATCATAATTAAGTTCGCTTGCGCTTATATGTGCTTTCAAAGCTTTTGTGTTAGTCTCTTGCTTACAGCTTTCAGTGTGATTAATAAGTGCTTGATTAATGTGCTTGCAAAGCTTTTATAATTTTGCTCAGTTTTAAGCTTAATTGCATTTACTAAACACAATTATGTATGCTTAAAGCGTTTAGTTTTTGATTAAGATTTTGTCGCTTTTGTCACTCCTGATAATCATAATTAAGTTCGCTTGCGCTTATATGTGCTTTCAAAACTTTTGTGGTTGTCTCTTGCTTTAATTGTGATTAATAAGTGCTTGATGAATGTGCTTGCAAAGCTTTTATGTTTTTGCTCAGTTTTAAGCTGTAAACATGATTCAAAATGTGAATGTTTTAAAAGCTTTCAAAGCTTTTATTCCATAAGTATCTAGCTTGCAGCCTTAGGTAATAACCAAGCCAAGCTCACTCGAAGCTTTTCAGCCTTTTAAATGCGTTGATTGAATATGCTTGAGTTTGCAAACATTTTTAGAGCTTTGATTTAGCGTGAGAGTAATGTTTAGGTTTGTTAAAGCTTAAATATGAATCGAACTCACCTGAGAGGGCATTGCTACGCACAAACACAGAGCTCACGCCGAGTATCTGGATATCCGGATAGCCGGCCAGATTGCCGCGAAAGGCTTTGTCGACCAATTCCACCTGATCATTGCCATCGGGCGTGTTGGTTCCCTTCACTACAAACCGATTGACACGATTCTGGCGAAAGAGGCCGCCGTGCAGCTGAAATTGTATATCGTCCGTCAGCTGCAGTTCCATGCCGGTTATATTTGCCGGCACCGAGTACGTGCTGTTCCATATGGGTGACAGCTGTGCGAGAAGAGAGAGAGAGCGCATAGATTCGAGTCAGTTTTTCAAAATAGCTGGCAAACAAGCGCTAAATACTTAAATGACGGGAGCGGGGGCAGGGGCAGGGACAGGGTGCAAGGGAGACAAGGGAGACAAGGCGTGGCAGCCCAGACACCATCATCATCATCAGTTTTTGCATTGCTGATATGTGTGATACCCTGTCCAAAAGAGGTCTTATCATTTTGTCAGGCCATTTTGTCAAATACATGAAAAGCTTACAAATACATTCAAATGTAGTATATAATATATGCAATTTAAATATTTGTAGTATATATCACATTTTTGTGAATCAACCAAATGATATTCGATTGAAAAAGTGCCACAAGTTTATTTGCTTTAAATCACAAATGATTGATTTCTGTCTCTTTGTATAGGTTAAAGGTTAGATCTATATAATTGTTAGAGCTAAAAATATTAAATTAAAGTATACTATACTATACTAGTTTACCTTCTAGACATCGAAATATATTTAGCACATTTTTAATAAATTAAATAGCAAATAATTTCAGTTTTCCCATTTTCAAATGTATTGTAAGTGGAGGATTATACTGTAAGGGTATTTCTTGGTTGCTGTATCGTTTTTATACCCTGATCCCATTAAAAATGGGAAAAAGGGGTATTATAGTTTTGTGCAAAAGTATGTAACAGGCATAAGGAATCATCTCCGACCCCATAAAGTATATATGTTCTTGATCACTATCAATAGCCGAGTTGATTTAGCCCTGTCCGTCTGTCCGTCCGTCTGTCCGTCTGACCGTCTGTCCGTCTGTATGAACGCACGTTTCTCAGAGACTACAAAAGCTAGAGACTTCATATTTGAAAAAAAAGTTCTCGTAGTGCCGGGACAAGACCAGTTTATCATTTTTTTTCAATATCTCGTCCCGTTCAAAAGTTATCGATAAATTTCGATTCCAGCCAAGTGTTTTTCGGGTATAACTTGAAAGTTATAAAAGCTAGCGACTTAATATTTCAGTTTAAGTTACTGTACTGCCGGCTCAATACAAACTTATCATTTTTTTTTTTGATATCTCAATCCTTTCAAAAGTTATCGATAAATTAAGATTCCAGAACAGTGTTTTTAAGGTATAGCTTAAAAGAAATAGGGTGTAGAGTCTCCAAATTTGGTACATATATTCATCTATAGCATACAAAGGTAAAATACATTTCACTTTTTGGATACCCCTCTCCAATCTCACAGAAATCAAAAAAATACGTAATACGTAAAGGTATGACCTTCGGACTTTACATAGTTGCACATTTATATGCCAGCTTTGTGTCCTACAAATTTCATTACGATCGGACAATAAACAAAGAAGTTATTAACGATTCAATGTACCATAGTTTAAAGCCAAAGGAAGAAGAAGAATCAAAGCAAATGTATGACGCCCGTAGCAAGCAGCTTTTGTTTGTATATGTGTGTGTTTGTTTCTATGTATGAATGCAGATAAAAAACTTCAATGAATGTAAAACCTTGGATCAGGGTATCTCCTAGTCGGGCACTCTCGACTAGAGCACTCTTACTTGTTTTTTTTTTTTTTTTTTTTATTTGCATTTAGTTACTTGTCTGTTGTTGCTGTAACGCTTGACTTACATTTCTTGTGCCCGGCACTTGGTATTATTTTTAAATGTCTGTCGTCGCGACAACAACAACTGCAACAATAGCAACAACAAATGCATCAATGCTGCAGACAAACGGCAAGTTGACCGCAACGTTCATTGCTCCAGCCCCAAACTCCCCACACCACCCGCCTTCCTCCCCCCCGCAGTCGGTGTCTCTGCGTGTGTCTTGACGAGCAATTTTCTCATTAAATTAAAAGAAAATAGTTTGACTCCCAAGTGCTGGGGTGACGACAACAACAGCAACAACAACAATGGCGACAACAACAACGATTGTGTTGATTGTGGCGATTGTTGGACCCAGTCTGACAAAGCAAGTGCGACTCTTCATATATGTACATATGTACATACATATATAGTATATACATACATACATACATACCTATTCTTGATCAGCACTGACAAATGTAACTGTAAACTGTAAACCGTGAAAACAGTGGTTATTTTACAGCATCGCATATTTCATGCTAAAGCGATACTGTTAATGCTAACTGTCGCTGTAATTTAGAGTATAAATGTTAACAAGCCCTACTTTGCTTTTACTCTGATACGCTCGTACTTGGCCGGCCCGTTCCTTCAGTGTCAAAGTCAGGGCTAGGCTCTCAGCCCGTCATCCCTACATCCCATAACTCTTCTTCAAGTCCTCTACTGCTGATTATATCTGCGTTATTTACAGTAGCAGTTGGCAAATCAATTGTGATTCATTTGCCTTACCAAATGCAACTTAGATAGCTGATTAAAAGAAAAAAACGAGAAATAACAATCTAATCTATTAGTTTTATTGAAAACATCTGTTTGTATGAGCAACATTTGTTCATTGCTCAGCGCGACAATTATAATTATACTGATCCTGATCCCATTTAAAATGGGAAAAAGGGGTATTAAGGTTTTGTGCAAAAGTATGTAACAGCCATAAGGAAGTATCTCCGACCCCATAAAGTATATATATTCTTGATCAGTATCAATACTCATTTTTAGATTAACAGCTTGCTAACAATAAATGCTTTGTATACATAATAAAAATGTACATTATGCTTGTAAAACTCTGCAACATACATACATACGTATTTCATGTTAAAGTGACGCTGTTAATGTTATCAGTGACTTTCAGCATAATTTGATTAATTCATTTATTTCGTGATCAGATGCGATCAATTTTGGTGGCACACAAGTTTCACTTTGCAGCGCTTTCAAGTGCAGTTGTTGCACATTATATAAGCTACATCACACACACACACACACACACACACATATGTATGTGCTGCAGCATGTGTGTGTGCGCATTTTTATAAAGTTATCGTTGTGAAATACTCGGAGGAGCAGGTCTACGTGCTGGGCCGAGTGTCTGCTTGGCTTCCGCATAATTGTCGTGAATTCAACAAGAACAACAACAACAGCAACAACAGTGAGTTGCTCCGCCATATTTGGTTCACAATATGAAGGGGGAGGGGGCGGGGCAGGCAACAGCCTATTATTGTGACAGAACTGGCAGCTGTCACCTGACCAATTGTCAGCCATTCCGACTTAGAGATAAGCACTTTTCGACTTTTATTGAACCGTTCTTAACTGAACTGCAAAACTTTTTACACACAATTTTCTATTTTAACCGTTACAATTTACATATTACGTTCAACGCATCAGATTGGATTAGATTTGTTTATAAACTTGAACAAAAACTTTGCTGACATAAGCCTAATTATTGAAGTTCAAATATACATATATATCTATCCATCTATCTATCAGATATCTATCTAGCTATAGCTTCGTTAGTTTTGAAGTCAATAATTTGTAATTAGCTGCTTGTCATTCACTTGATTTATAGTCTTCAGCTTGCTTTTCAGTCCGTAGCTTTTACCCCCGTTTGATGTTCATGTTTAAGTCGTGCCTTGTCGTGCTTCTCCCTCGTGTCACGCGCTCATCTCTAGCGTCTCGAGTTCAATGTTTGCTGTCTCTCGTCTGTCGTCTGTCGTCTGCGCCCAGCTGCGACAATTTCGACGCACTTGTTGTTATTGTTGTGCTTCCCCTCGTTCCCCTCGTTCCCCCCCGCACAACTCCCCACCATCATTGTGCACAGATTTTCAGACATTTGCTGTTTATTATTGTTATTATTCTTGTTGTGTGTGTCGCCTTCCCCTCTTTCGCTCTCCTCTCTACCCTCTCTACACTGCATTCTGTTTTGTTGTTGCTTGTGGTGCATCATTTGTCCGTCCATCAGCCTGCAATTGGCTTGGCTTTTGATAAGTAATATATCTGTATGTATGTATGTATGTCCATACGCACTCAGAGAAAAACACTCTTCCAAATTCGAATAAATATGGTTGGGAAATTGTACCGTTTTCTTTGCTGAATTTCAAGTATTCATACCGGCATGTTCTTAAATACGTTATAAATCCTTTCCTGATTTTGGCAACGAACATTCAATGAATGACTCAGCCACAAAATTGTAGTACTTAAGTTCCAGTCACTAATTTGTGAACTTTAAACTGATAAGAACTTATATATATAGTAAAAGAACTCACAAAACTAAATATGATACTGCAAGAAATAATTTACTTGATTTTAATGGAAACAATTGTACTTCATTTAGTACAAAAAAAGTAATATAAAAAATTAAAAAAAAAAAAAAATCATTCTTTTTATGTAAGAATGTAATTTTCTGGCCACGGATTTTCTTTAAGCGGATTCTGCCAATGTTTTTCTCCGAGTGCCTAAATATGCAAGTATTGGGCGCAATTTCTTTCAATTGCTCCAGTTTTGTTTTTTTACTTCGCTCTCCTCTCTCCGCGCATCTGATTTTTTCTTTCGCTGGCTAAAGCGGAAATCTCAATTACGTTTTGTTTGTTTTCTTAATTTACATCATCTCGGTGCCTGCCTGGCTGCCAGCCCCGCCCTCCAATATGACGCATCAGTTTATCAAATGCCAAAAACGAAAAGTAAGATTGTGACAACGAGAGAGTGAGCGAGCCAGAGAGAGAGTGGGAGGGCAAGACACAGCTGTCTTTATAAACTTTTAAACGGGAAAAAAGAACGGAAACGAATCGACATAATAAACTACACAGAAAAAAAAAACGAGATTCCGGGCTAAAATCAAGCCGAAACGGTGTCAGAAGTATGGTGATCTCGGATATTCTTAAACCAAGTACGAAATACTTGATTCAAGTACGTTTTTTTCAATCCCGGAATTCTTAAATTAAGCCTGTTTTTAGCCTGATTCGGGCTTGATTTAAATTGAAAACGGGTGATAAAAAAAAAAAAAATATTTCATCATTTAAATTTAAGTTGTTCTCGGTCGGAGCCGTTTTAATTGAAATTGAAACATTATGTTTAGTGAATGAATGAGTTAGTTTTTGCTGTTAAGCACAGTCATCTTCTTACAATTTCACTATAATTAGAAAACTTATCTACCTCATATTATTTATCAATTTGCAATTTTATAAATCTTACCGACCTCGCCGGGGCTAGAACCCGCGACCCTCCACTGTATGCGAGGCTAGTGTTTTCCCACTGAGCTATCCAACCTATTTAATGCTTAACAGCTAAACTCTAAGATAAGCCGACAGTATAATTTAATTTAATTGCGTAGCAGACCAAGTTGCTACTACTCGAAATATTGTACTTATTTCAGTATTATATACTAAATTTAATTTTGTAAATAAATAAAAATAAAAATTAAAAAAAAAAACGTAAAAAAGCTTAAGTCTTAACCAGGAGTTGAACCCGCACAACTCTCGTTCGCAAGGCACACACCTTACCCACTGAGCTACACCAAAACAAATGCCCTATACAAGAAAAGAATGCGAAGCAAATTGAGAGAGCGCGAGCAAAAGAGAGCCAATTTCATTTCTCTCTCGGCTATTATATTTTTAGACGGGATTGTTTTAAGAATTCCGTACTTAAATCAAGTACGTTCGGCTTATTTTGCCCTTTTTATGCTGAGTCATTGTCATTCAATCCTGATAAAGGCTTAATTTAAGAATTATATCCTGAATACATACTTAAAAATTTCAAGTACGTTTTCGGATAAATCAAGTATTTTAAACTTGATTTTTAGTACGGATTTTTTTTTCTGTGTATAGATATAAACATAGCTACAGCTTTAGCCATAACTCGAAGTAGGCCCACTTGTAATATACATATATAATCTATATTTAGAGCGCTTACATACCATATGTATATATATATATATATATGTATGTGCGTTTCTATGCGTGCTTTTTCTTTTTTTGGTTTTTTTTCTACGGACTGCACTTTTCTCCAGATTTTCCGGTGCATTTTTGTCGCCATCGAAAATGTATTTTTAGCGCTAAGAGAGCTGAACAATCGGAGATGATGGACTTAAGAGCATGCGTGTATAGGTGTATAGGGGTTGGGGGAGGCGGAAATAGAAGACAACGCTTGGCTGATATATGGCAATATATATGTATATATATGTACATACATATATATAAATAAGACAAACTGAAATCCAATTAAAAATAAATTATGATGTGCATTTGCGTTGATGATTTTGCGGCACATGGTGAGAATATTTCTCTCGTTTTTGTATTGTCTTTGAGGAACAACACACACGCGCACACACACACACACACACACACACACACACACATGTGAGCCGCATGGTGTGGCAGGATTTTCCAATTGCTGAGCAAAACAGCAAGCAGCCCAGAAACTTGCCTTTTCTCGGCTCACGTGCGATGTATCTTAAAGATACAATTGTATCTACAAGTCTACGTGACGGTCGCTTAGCACGTTGCATTCACACACACACACACACACATAGACAGACATGAGTGTGCACACGTTTGTGTGTGTTTGTGTAATACTTTTTGTATGCTCATTTTGATTTAAAACAAATTTATAAAGAATTCAGTGAGGCATTTTTATATTGCATATATCAAGTTTTGATCAAGATATATAGTCACGTCAGCCCATCTTTCCGCCTGTAGCCGATTCTCATTTCGGAGTAGTCTTGTTTCTAATTTATATACAAAAAAAGTTGTTGTTTATTTACTTGTTTAGTGCAAATTTATCAGCAGGGCATTACATAAACAAAGCATAACGAAAAAACAAAGAGCCGTTAAAGTTGGATCGAATCACTATATCATATACACATAACTGTCACATGATCTATCTGTCGCAAGATGAGTTCTTGTTTGAATAAATTTGTTTGTTTATTTTTAAAGTTGCCGGTAGTATGCGCCTAACTCTAAAAAAATTGTCCAAATTTTCCACTGCCATAAGTGTAATCTCTGCAAGCGATAAATTCATTCACTTATTGTTATCACAGTTATCATATATAAAATACAAAGCTATTTTTAAATGGTATTCAAGCAAAAATGGTTTTTTCTTTTGACTCATAAAGCCACCCTAAAAAAGAGCGGTTGTTGAATTGAAAATTGAGATAATGTTATGTGTCAAGTTATGTGGAATTTCTGTTTGGTTTTATTTACACATATCCACATATTTATGCACACAGGAAAAGGATTTTCAATGATTTGCTCAATTTATTATGTTCATATCCTTGAATCCAAAATAAACATCAATGAAATGTGTATTTCGATAAATTGGGAATATATACAAATTTATTTATTGTGCTGTAAATAATTGTTTATTTATTATTTCGGATGTGGAAAATGGTTTCAGAATATGCAAATATAAGTATATAAGTGTAAACATATAGACGAGATATATGTATGTATGTGTGTGTATAAGCACTTGATATCTATGCAAATGAAACATCTGGAGGCCCACTTAAAATGTTATGGCCTCTTACAATTTGTTGCACCTCCTGCCGTGTTGCATTGGGCGAGAGGCAAGACACAGAGAGAGAGAACAAGAGAGAAAGCGTGAGAGAGAGAGAGAGAGAGAGAGAGAGCGAGACTCGTTTGCCACTTGATGGATTTTAGTAGCTCTCATGCTCATTTCACATTGCCCATTTCCCCTTTCCATTCGCATTCGGTTTAAGTAGCTTTAGTAGCCATTTGAATGGCATTTAAACAGTCATTTCTAAAACAAACAAACAAACACACACACACACACACTCGCTCTCTCTCTTTCTCTCTGTAGTTCTATTCGTTTCCATCTCTCTCTTGATCTGTTAATCTCTTTTTGAGTGCGTTTTGATGTTTATATATCGCTATCAAAGACGAAGAAATTCATATAAATGCTCACAAGTTGCAACGGAAAATGTGAAAACTGTTTTTTTTTTTTTTTTTTTTGGTATTTTCCTAATTACGCATTCAGCACATGCTCACTTTTTGAAAAGCTCATTATGTGTACCTACAAAAATTCCAAAAATTCCCGCTGCAATTGCGTGCCGTTAGGTTTTTCAGATATATTTATAGATTATAAATAATATAATTGGAAAAAACTAACAAACTTAATAATATGCCATGTATATTTGAAGTTTAATGGGTTCAGTATATATGCAAATTTAAATGTTTCAAACTAAAATTAAAAAACGTATCTATAAATATAAAAAAGTTGTAGTTGTAGATAACGTAATAACGTCAGGTATTTTGTTCTACCGTATATAAGTTGTAAGCTATCTGAGATACGCCAACACACACACACGCACACACACACACACGCACACACACACACACAGACTCACACAGCTTTTAATTGTTGTTGGAGCGGCGGCAACAACAACTGCGAACAGCAACTGATCACTTGTCACGTCATCAGAGCGATAGCAACAGCAAATGACAACTGGCCGCTGCCACGCCCACATCCGGTGCGACGCCCTGTGTGTGCGTTTAGCTATAGTTATAGTTGAAGTTGAAGTTGCAGTTACAGTTATCAGCAACAACAAACTGCACCCGGAAACAGACAGCAGCAACTATGACAACAAAAACAGTAACAGCAACAACAACAACAACAACAACAACAACAACAACAACAACAACAACAAAAGCTTTACTGAAGCGCCATCCAACAGCAGCAACAGCAGTCGAACTTGCAGCGCACACAGCTAAAGATTGACAACACACACACACACACACACATATACACACACACACACACCGTACACCTGATTCATTAGCATAACCAGTTGAACTGGTTGGCTCATATGATCTGGCTCATTTCGCTGCTAATTGCCCGCCTGTTGCTTGGCGGCTTTTGATGACATTTTGTCTCAGTGACGAATGAATGTACTCATGAATACATTTATACGCAATGTGAATCCATGTTAATGTTAAGCACATTGCTTTCGGCCCAAGAACTGTGACAACGATAAGAACGAAAAAATAATATGCAAAGACTCGATAAAGTGAAATCAATCGCAATATGAATTATAATATAATATTATAAAAACTTAAAAACTGAATTTAATGCACATCAATTTTGATTATATTGCATTAACAAGAGATATGGAATTGGGAATGAAATAATATTATGCTGATAGCAATTTGTATATTAAAATTGTCAAATTATCCAATCTCTTATTTGACTCATTGAATACTTCCGCTGAAAAATATGCGCTAATGCATATATTATATCTAAAATTAGATAATCAACAAATAATAAAACATAAATTTTGGGCTGACAAAAATCTTCAATTGTTTGCCTTAGGCATTTAAATTTGCCCAAATTTGTATAGAAACTTGATCATTTCGGTTGTTACAGTTCTTCATAACTAGTTTACACTGTATTGACAGTTAACCATTCAATGTACTCGTCTGTAGCTTGTTTTGTTTGCCCCAACAAATTAACAACATTTCGCGTATGTGTCGATTGCTCAGTTTCTGTCTCTATCTCTCTGTCTCTCTCTATACATCTATCTCTTTGTCTAACTGTATCCCTGACTCTTTTCGGTCTCAGACTGTGTGGCGGTCAATTAATTTGTCAGTTCAGCAAGTGATCCGTAAACGAATATCTTATTAGCTGCATATAAATACATACATACATACATACATATATATGTACACCTATCGATGCATATAAATAGCAAAAACTTAATATGGCCTTAAAAATTGCACACAGGCGCACATTTCAAATAATTTTTGTGAGTTTTTATACTTGAGATTAAAACTATACACACTGGGTACTAAATAAAAAACAAAAATTATGTTTTAAAAAACAAACTGATGGCACAAAAAAAAAAATTATATACTTTTAAAAACGAAATAAATAACAAAATAAAACTAAGCACATAACTTTTCAAATTATTAGGATTACCATTTGCTACATTTTTAGCTTAAAATCAAAGCCATAAAAAAAATGAGTTTAATAACTTTTATTTACTGTTTTAAAGATACAAAAAAAAAAAAACAATCACACCAAATTCTACAATTAATTCGACTGTCATTTTGTTTCATTTTTCTTACAAAAAAAAAAATGATTCATGAAAACTGTCAACTTGGAATAAACTAAGTACATGTGTATCTTTTAAGCTTTGCCAGTTTGTATCTGTGGATGTATGTGTGGATTCACTTACCGTTTTATTGTGCGCAAAATCACAGAATACCGTCAGTCGATGGCAAAAGCAAGGGATGCAGATGCTCTGCGGCTCCACACCGGCATTGTCGCTGCTGGCCCAGGCGGCGAGCGAGGGGGCAGCAACTGTTGCAGCCACAAGTAGACAGACAAACGAACGCCACATGATCCCGCCTGAGCTGCTCAGCCCCTTGTTGTTGTTGTTGTTGTGGTTGCTGGTGGCGGGTTACGGGTTACGGCGTAGCACAATGTTTCTTCTTCGTCAACGATTTGTCTTTTATTTCGGTTTTGGTGTTTTTTTTTTTTTTTTTTTCTGTGCGGCTTGGGGTTCGGGGGACAAAAGCGTTTTCGTAGAGTTGAGAAAATTTGTAGTCGGCTTTTTTTTCTATTTCTATTTCTTTTTGTTATTTTTTTTGGTTTTTGATTTTTGCGTTTCCGTTTGCGATTGATTCAATTAAAGGCGAAAAACCGTTCGGATACATCCACAATGGATACATATACTACTATGCTACTTTGTATATGATCTCTTTCGGAATTTCATCAGAGAACAATTCTTCTTGTGCTTATCGCTTCGCTAGCCACACTCTATAATATCGCACTAATATACATATTAATGTTGTTGGGCGTCATCAACAGAAATATGAATTTGTTATACACAAGGCAAGAAACAACAATAAAAAAATAGTATCTTAAAGAAAAACTCGAAAATAAATGTACGGCAGCTAATACACTAACAATTACCGCTACAAACAACCGGACGTTAGCGCTGTTGAAACCTAACTGATTGGTGATTCAACAGAGTTGAAAATAAAACTGATCGAGGGCGTGGTGAAATTCTAGTTCCACCATACACCATGCTCTCGCGCATGGTGGAATTATAATATATTAATTCCACCATGCTCTCGCGCATAAGACGGATTCTCTCTCAAATTCTTAGAAAAATACAAACACACTGCTGATTGCGTTCATGGTGGAATTGAATGATAATTTGTGGAATGATTGCGTTCAGCGCACAGAGCATGGTGCAATTATAATAAGGTGGCGGATAAAACACGAGTGCCCTCTTTTTCGGTTCTTAATATTCAGTCTCGTGCTGAACGTCGTTGAAGACGGTTGGTATGCGGACGAATGTTTCTTGATGTGAGACTGTATGTGCGTCATATTTTCGCTTCTGCACACACAATGCACACTTGTGTGTACAGAAGTGAAAATATCATCATATGTATACAAACATATACAATATACATATACAACATTATAATTCCACCATGCTCTCGCGCACTTTGCGGCTTTTCTCACACACTCACACAAATCAGCTGAGAGCAGTCTTGTTATTCTTAATTTATGCAGACGAATATGAACAAGAACAAGAACAAGATCAACAAGTACAAGTATATACAGTGTGTCAAGAATGAGTTTACACATTGAGAAAAAATCTAATTTTTCAACTTCTTCATAACAAAAAACTACTTTTTTATTCAGTAAATGAATAAATTCTTATCAATTATAGTAACTTAAGCTATTTTAAATATAATATTATAAGAAAAAACAATTTAATTGCATAGAAAACGGAAAAAAACAACAAAAGCTAGTGATACTCAATTTTTCATGTGTCAAGAAACTCTTTACACAAATTATAAAAGTGTCTTTAAAACTAATTTTTAATATAAAGTTAATGATTAAAATTAATATTTAATATTTCGTGTGTCTGCCCTTAGCATTAATGACACATTGTAGACGGGTTTTGATCGACTGAATCAACTTTTGTATGTCATAATTGCTAGGTAGCTGCTGCCACTCTTCTAATATTGCAGTTTTAAGTGCTGCTCTTGTTTTCGGTTGCCTCATATATATACATACTACACACGCGCATGCACACTTACATGTGTGTTTGTTTTATGTATATGTATATGTATATGTATATGTATATGTATATGTATGTTTATTCTTGTTTTGCTCGTGATAAGTGCGTTTTGAATTGCATGCAGAGATCCATTTGACAATAGAGTTTTACCAATTAGCAAATAAATCAAATGATTCAATCTCATAAGTGGAAAAACCAATGTATGTATGTATGTATGTATGTATGTATTTATGTACATATGTATATGAATGTGTGTGAATGCAGTTGTAAATGTGTGCAAATTTTGAATGCAATTAACTTGGCGCTTAGCAGTTCAATGATTCATTCCAAGTACATTTTACATATTAATCGAACATCGAAGTACATTTTTATCTATGTATGTATGTGTATATATGTATGTATATACATATTGACATATGTATATTTATTTATATTTAAGTCGTTTCTCCTCTGTCAGCAAAACGAATACACTCAAACTTGCTCGAGTTCACATGAATCACATAGAATTTGTATAAGTCGTACCACCCACTCCATATATCCTAGATTTATCAATTCATACTGCTACAAAAATAGACATACAGTAGCTCACAGCTTATTTCGTGCAGATGTAATATCAAATTTAAAAAGCATACAGTTTTTAAACTATAATAGTTATCCAAAAAATGTGGAATTTTTTATTGTTGTATCTAGACTTAAGTACTTTAAACATAAAACAAATCTAACTTTTCGTTTTTCCACAATTTAAAAAACAAAATTTAAAAATAAGAGGTCACAGCTTATTTCGTGCAGTCATTTTGACTAAAATTTATTCGTGAACTGTGCATCGAAAATCTCCGTTTCTTCTTCTGTCCCTTCAGTCATTCCAATAGCTATGTTCTTCAACAGTATATGGGTTGGGTCACATTGCGGGACAAAAATTACGGTATATTACAAAAATGAGTCCCCGTACAAAGAAATGACCACATTTTCTATTGAAGCTTATGCGATTTTTATTGTATGCTTTAGCTATTTATTATTATTATTTTTGCCTATCAAAATGTAAATCCTTTTTTTTTTGTATTTAATTAATGTGACAGTCTTCAAATTATGAGCCTTTGTCTCTCTCTCTCTCTCTGTCTCTCTGTCACTCTATCAATTGCTATTACGCTCTATCTATATCTCTCTCTCTCACTCTCACTCTCACTCTCAACTTGAAAAGTGAAGCAAATTTGCTGGTCTCAGGACAATTTGCTGCAAGTTGAGGCGTGCTCACGATGCCATTGTTCCGTTAGATAAATGGATATTATTTTTAGTTTTTACGACGCATGCCATTTGAATGTATTTGAAACGTGTTTTATAAGGGGTGGCTGGTTGCTTGGATAAGCTGGCGGAGGGTATTTCAATTGGGTGACATGCCCGCCTGTAACTTAATTACCGCTATTAGAGACTGAAGAGACCCATTGGCATAAATATGTATGTATGTATGTATGTATGTATATCTACATACGTTTTGGTAAGTGTAGCGCGCCACTTGCAATCAATTTGCGTTCCTCCATTCCCATTCCCCTATCTTTCTCTCTCTCTCTCTCTCTCTTTCTCTTTCTCTCTTTGTCTCTTTCTCTTTGAGTTCCCCCCTCTTTCCGTCCAGCAACATACCAACTGTCAATGCGGGCTCTACAGACCACCTCCCCCACCCCCCCGCCCCAACCACCCCAAGCAACCATTCCTCTTTCTCTGCTGCTTATTTGATCATTGTATCGGTGATTTTCGGTTTCCAAGCGTTTCAATTGTTCTTAAGTTGATTGTGTGATAAATGCATTGATATCTCATATATGTATGTATGTACATATATACACACACACACACACACTCATTCACTTGACTTTGCTTATTTAGGGGGATGCATTCATACATACATGCATACATACATACATGCATACATACATACAAACATACATACATACATTCATACTAATCATACTAATCGCAAATAAAAGAAAATAGCAAAAAAATTAAAACGATTCCTCTGACATCATTTATTTTCTTATCAGAGATATCTGAAATGTGGATCGTTACATTGTTTATATGTACATACATATATGTACCGACTCTTTGCCTTTGGTTTTTGTTTTTTGGATCTGGGCCAACATGGGTCCAGGGGTTTTAGTTGACTGCAACTCCATTTGCGGCTGAGCTGAGCTTTGGTTGTGCGTCTGGTTGTGGGTCTGGGTCTAGCTCCACGCGCGATCAATAGAAATACACATACATATGTACATATGTATGTACATGTATGTGTATGTAAACGTGTTTCTCACAGGTAGCACACACACACACACACACACACATAGACACACTCGCCACAGTTGGTTGCTGTTGTTGAAGTGCAGGGTCGCATTTTGTTTACGTGTCTGCCGCTATGCGTTTTTGGAGCAAGGGGCTCTCACACACAAACACACACACACCCAAACACACACACACACACACCCAAACACACACACACACACACACAAACACACCTACATATATGCATACATTTGTGGCTTACCTTTTTGTATGTCCGCTGCGCATTTCACTGGAAATTTTGATACTTTCATCATACGCTTGTGGAGAGCATAATTATTTTGTCGTGCAGTTTGTAATGCATAATGTATCTATCTTTAGTACATATGTACATACATACATACATATGTGAACATACATACATATGAACAGGGTATATAATCTTCGGTGCGGCAAAGATAGCCGGTTTTTGGTATTATTTTATTTGTACTTGATGTAAATGGCCGCAGTTTGTTTGCTTGCTCCGTTTGCCCCACTGCCTGCGGTCCTCCTTTCCCCCCCCCCCCCCCCCACCCCCTTGTATGATGTACATAAGCATAAATACAATACATATGTAGATAGAAAAGTGTTTGCTCGAGTGGTTCGCTAAGGGCCGTCATTAGGGTCAGTACTCCCCCCCTCCACCCCTCTCCCCCTTGTGTCCCACCACACCATGCGATTTGACACACACTTCACCTGTGCCTCCACACACATACATATGTATATACATCAATTTTATTATCCACATAATTAGCTTAAATATGAGCTTAAAGAAAGAATTTTACTTTTCTTTACTTTACTTTTTTTAAATGATCTAAAATGAGAATTTAGATTTCTGATTTGTGATTTTTGAATTCAAAGATTTTATCATCTGTTTTGAAAGACATTTGTATAGATTCTAAAATGTGATACTTGGGCTTGCACTGGAACTCGTGTAACTTTATTGTTTATTGTATGTACATATGTTGTGAAGATATTGATAAGCGATCGATATATGTACATATATACAAGTTGACCATTTTGTGCGTTTACTTTGGGTAGATACCCTGAGGCTACAGTGTACCAAAAATGTCTTCGTACAGCAGCCTTGAGCAACTTTGGCCACAAAAAAAAGAAACATGCACCGTGTTAGCAGACAAAATTTAAACGCAGATATGTTTGTCTATAATTTATCTTTAATTTAAATCAAAAATATGTTCATTATATTTGCTTAAACTTATTTTATAACTAAAAAACAAAAAAAAATCATGTTTTTGGCTCCAATTAAGTCTTCGTACACTTATACCAATTTATTCTAGAACAGTTCTTAAAAGCTATGGAAATTAAAAAATTAATGTTTTTAGTATTTAGTAGGGTAGCCCTTGTTTTTTATGACCGCTTCAAGGCGATTAGGCATCGAAGCGACAAGTATATCACGCCATGCGACACGAGCATGCGCGTTCGCAGCGAACTTAATCTCACACACACACACACACACACACACACACACACACACACACACACACACACACACACACACACACACACACACACACACACACACACACACACACACACACACACACACACACACACACACACACACACACACACACACACACACACACACACACACAACACACACACACACACACACGCACACACGCACACACACACACACACACACACACACACACATCCACACATACAGACAGACAGACAGACAGTAGACAGTACAGTAGCCTGCTCACCTGCTGTGCGAGCCCGTCACTATCTTTCCGCCTGGCTATGCCGTTGCCTGAACCGCAGTCAGAACGCTCAGACGTGACTTTTACCCAGAGAGTAAGCGAGCAAGGGAGCAAGAGAGCAATAGTGCGGGTGAGAGCGAGAGAGGGCTAGAGAGAGTGCGAACGGGCGAGTCGGGCAGCCGTTGATAGTTGGACAATTGCCTGGTCTGAATAGAGTCTAATGGAAAGATTAACACAAGCTATAAATTTAAATTGATAACAGTTATTATTTAAACATTAAATTAAAAATGTCAAGAATTACTATAATGTTAATTATAAGTAGTAAAATATCACTTTATTTTGCATTTTTCACAGTAGTTTCCTCTTAGGACTTAAGTGACTTTGGAAAATTCTATACCAAAGCTCGGAAAATGAGGAAAAAGCGTTGTATGAAACTTATTTGATTTTCATCCAAACGGGCTAAAACTTATTTACAATGATCATTGCATTATGCATTATGCATTAAAAACATTAAAATCCAGCCCATCTGTGGAGGAAAATTGAATAGGTATCCAATTGGATTCAAATTGGGAAATTCACACTTTTTTGCTTTATCTCATCTGTTTCGCTTTTTTCAACAACTTCTCTTCTTCTTCTTCTTCTTGCAGCTCGCAGTCAAATGAACGACAATTTCTCAAGGATTTCATTAGCGGCGCACCGGGCTCCTCGGGCGCTCGCTTGGCCGCCTGGCTGCAGCCGGAATCGCGACTGGATCCCAATAAGTAAGCCAAATACTAATTCTGATATGATTCTGATTTTCTGTTAAGTTTCAAGACCTAATTAAGTCTGGACATGTAAGGTTCCCTAGTCCCTCCTCCAAGACTGCCAATTCCAGCAAATTTCTTATAACTGAGCCAATCGCCCAACCCAGATTCATTTTGGTCTTGGTTTGCTCTCTAGAATAATCCCAATCTTAAACTTTTCTGTTCAAGTTTTTACCATGATATATGCAGTTATTTATGAACTCTTCTTCTCTTTGTCTGCCCCGCAGATGTGAGCTGAACACAATAACGGAACCGTTGCGCTACGGCTGGCCCACACAGGTGACTGTCACCATACGGGATCAGTATGGCGATGCTGTGCTGGTGCCGGAGCTGAAGGTCGAGATCAAGGCGATACCCACCGGACCGGATCGCAGTGGTGGTGGCGGTAGTGGTGGCAATCTGAAGATGCGACGCACCTCCTACGCGGAGGAGGGTTCGCATGCGGGCGCCGGACTGGGCGCCCAGCTGGGCGGCATGGCGCCGCCGCCGCGACTCAACTATGAGGCGACGACCAAGGAGAAGATGTGCTTCAAGGCCATCACATTTATGAAGCCCTACACGAACTATTCGTTCGAGGAGCTGCGCTTCAGCAGTCCCGTCCAGACGCGCACCACGGAGGCGCTCAACGCGCTGGACATGGAGGATGGCACATTCAGTGTCCACTGGACGCCCAATTCGGTGGGCAGCTACTGTCTGGCCGTCACCATCGATGGCATACCCCTCGAGGAGGTCTATCGCGTGGACGTCAAGGAGGGCGTCCTGCCGCCGCCCGCCCAGCGCTCCAATGCATCCCGTCGGCCGCAGGCGCCGAGCAAGCTGCGCCGCTTTCAGGCACGCCACAGCGCCGGATTGCGTATACGCTCGCATCCCACGCTGCAGTCGGAGCAGGTGGGCGTGGTGCGGCTGGGCGGCATCATTTCGTTCATCGATGAGATCGAGAACGACGATGGCATCTGGCTGCGCCTGTCCACCGAGTCCATACGCCAGCACTGCACCATGGGCTGGTATCCCACGGAGGCCTGGTGCCTGCAATTCAATCAGCACCTGGCACGCACTCTCCTCCAGCCGGTTGCGGACATCAAGTCACGCGGCCAGGCGGTCACAGCCGCGGCTGCTGCTGCTGCCGCTGCCGGTGATTTGGCGGAGGCGCCACCAACCAGTCCCGGCGGCAGCGGCGCCGATAGCCCCACCAGTCCCAGTCCCAGCGCCAGCCGTCCCAGCAGTCCCAACAAGTACGCCAAATCGCCGACGGAGCGCAAAATCTTTGAGCTGCCCGCTGCAGCGGCTTTGGCCTCCGCCTCCGCCTCGACGAATCCGTTTCTGTTGCCCACCAAATGCACGGAGCTGCCCTCGGAGGCGGACAGCTCACTGGCCGCCACCGCTGAGCTGCTGCCCGGCAATTTGGGCTCGGCCATTGCGGGCGTGGTGGGCGGCGGTGCCATCAAATTGCAGGCGCTGCAAAAGTGGTTCAAGGGCGATGCTCCCGATGCCGCCCAAGCACCAGCACCAGCGCCGGCTCCAGCTCCAGCTGCGGCTACGACTGTAGTTGCATCACAGGCAGCCGTCTCGGTGCGGGATCTGGTGCGCGTGATGGGCGGCCCGGAGCAGTCGCTGCCGCGCGGCAATGGCAACAGTCGCGAGCAGGACACCAGCAATGCACCCGAATCTGACTTCGATATCGCCAGTCTGCGCCGCATCAATTATACGGCCAGTCAAACGGCGGCGCTGCTGTCGACGCCCAAGCATACGCCGCGCCGTGGCGCCAGTGTTGCCCAGGAGCCGCAGCTGGCCCAGCTGGAGGATGAGCTCAGTGTGCTGCAGATAACGACAACAACAACAACATCGGCAACTGGCGGCATCAGCGAAACGCAAAGCGAACTGCAAATTGGCATCAGTCTGGGCAACAATAGTCCAACTGGCGGCGCCGCCGGCGGCAGCAGCGGCAGCAGCAGCAGCTGTGCCGCCCCAGCAACGACGAAGCGCAGCAATCAGATGGGTCCCATAAAGCGTGCGATGCCGCCATCCTTTGCGGAGAGCATACGTGCGGTATTTGCGGCGCTGCTGTGGCACGAGGGTGTCGTCCACGATGCCATGGCCTGTGCCAGTTTCCTCAAGTTCCATCCGGGACTGCCCAAAGAGGGCGCCACTGTGGTGACGCGTCGCGATGCCAACGATGCCCGACTGCAGCTGTCGCGGGAGCAGAAGGCACAGCAGCGTCACTCGGTGGAGGTGGCCAATGCTGGTCATTATCTCAACATACGTCCATCGACGCTGGAAACGCTGGCCAAGAGCGGCAACTGTTCGCTGCACAATCGCAGCAAGCATCGCAATAAGCCAGCAGCCGCCGCCGCAGCTGGCGAGGAGCAGCAGCAGCAGCAACAGCAGCAGAAGCTAGAGGCGCTGCCGGAACTGGTTAGCGTGTTGCCGCCGGCGTTGCGCTGCTTGGTCTATCTGTGGGAGCAAATCTGTGCCGGCTGCGTGCACATTGTCCAATCGAACGCGCTGGAGCAGCGGGAGCAGCGACTGCTGTCGCCGGGCGCACGCGATGCCAACGGTGAGCTGGACAGCAAGGAGGGCAAGGGCGGTGGCGGTGGCGGCGGCGGCGGCGTTGGGGAGCTGGGCGCGGATAAGGATGCCAGCAAGAAGTGTAAGCGCAAGAAAAAGGACGATGGCAGCTGGTGTGAGATCTGTGAACTCTTTCTGCCCATGCCCGTCACATATCACATGCGGATCGCCCATCCCGGCTGCGGCAAGTCCGCCAAGGGCAAGGGCTACAACTCCGTCGGCATCTTCTGCGAGGGCTGGGCCGGCAACTGTGGCGAGGGCGGCAAAGGCGCCTCCAGCTGGTTCCTCATGTGCGACGCCTGCCGCGACAAGTATCTCGCCAGCAGTCGCAGTGTCAACAATATCAACAGCGTCGCTCAAAGTGCCGCCAATGCAGGTGAGCACTACGTAGTACCGTATTACCGTATTACCGTATAATCGTATAATCCCCTGTAATCCCATTAATCCCAACCAAATCCAACATAAATGAAGACTTCTATTATGTTATTCGGCAAATAATCGAAAATAATCGATATTCCAAAACTACATCAACTTTAAATGTACAATTCATTTAGAGGACACAAAATACCAAAATGGTCTCGAGCTTACAAATCAGCTCAGTTTTCACAAAGTTATGGAAGTTTGAAATCTGAGAAGGTGTTTTCTAGGGATTTAATCACTTTTGGCGTGATTTTTGACAGAAAAATGAAACACCACAAAATCACTTTTCGTATAGTTTTTTATACTACTTGAGACACCCACAACTAATTAAACGTAAAATTTCAAGATTCTATATTTTGAAAAATCTAAATTGGTAAGGGTCCCCCCTTATGCTTTTTTCGCCAAAAAATCCAAAATTTTTTTTTTTTAAATTCATAAACTTGAGATGTAGAATTAAAGTTGATGCCAAATATCGATCAAAATGGCCTTGGGATTGACAATCGGTTCAGATTTGACAAAGTTGTGGGAGCTTAAAGTCTTAGAAGTGATGATATAGTATTATATATATATGTATGTATATCGTGTATATATTGCAGCTAATTTACCAATGAAATTTGTATTTTTGCAGCAGCGGAACTGAATCTGTTTGGCGTGAAGACAACAACGCTGATAGCCAACTCGGAGGTGTACACCACCATGCGAGAGAATGCGACATTTTTGCTTGAGCTGTGCTCATCCTCCTCCTCGTCCAGCAGCCTGCAGCCGTCAGGCAGCGTTGGCAGCCAGAAGAGATCGCCGCAACAGCAGCAGCAGCAGCAGCAGGTATCGATTCCAATGCCGGTGGTTATCGAGCATCAGCATTTGGGCATGCCCGATCTCAATTTGAGCAGCAAGCCGAGCACCAGTCGGGCCGACTCCGCCCGCAGCAGTCGCATCGGGCGGCTGAGCGGCAAATTTACGCCGTTTCGCAAGAGCTTTGTGGGCGTGCCGCCGGCAACGCCGGACAACGTTTGGCTGGCGCCGGACAGCTTTGCGTGCCTGGAGTGCCTGGGCACCGCCGCCCACGAGGATCTGCCCTACGAGATGTTCGGCCTGGGCGCCAATGCCAATGAGAACGGCTACGATCGGGTGAGTAATAAACTATTTATAATGGTAAAAATGGTATAATGGTTTTGTGCAAAAGTATGTTACAGGCATAAGGAATCATCTCCGACCCCATTAAGTATATACATATATATTCTTGATCACTAGCAATAGTCGAGTCGATTTAGCCATGTCCGTCTGACCGTCTGTCCGTCTGTATAAAAGCGTGTTTCTTAGAGACTTCAGAAGCTACAGACTTCATATTTGAAATTTAAGTTCTCGTAGCACCGGGCCAATACAATTATTTGTTCGATATCTTGTTCCGTTCAAAAGTTATCGATAAATTTTGAATTCGATCAGTGTTTTTTTGTGAGCAACTTTAAGAGCTAGTGGCACAAAATTGGCTATGTATATTCTCGTATAGCATACAGAAGTATGAAATATTTGACTTTTTGGATACCTCTTCCCGATTGCCCAGGAATCGAAAAATACGTATTTTTAGATGTATGACCTTCGGCTTTGGCATACTCACACATTTATATGCCATCTTTATGTCTATCAAATTTTATTACGGTCGAATAATAAACAAAGAAGTTATTCAATGTATCATAGTATGGGGCACCAATGGAAGAAGAAGAAGCAATGCAAGTGTGTTTTTATGCATTGATTTATTTAATGTCGACTAGAAACAGTCAGACAAAGAAAATTTAAGTTTGAAATTTTGTAATATTACCATTTAATATATAAAATATATTTTAATTAAAAAATTTGAATTTAATGATTATATAATTAATATTAAAAATATAATGAAATATAAAAAAAGTAAAATCTGGGGGTGTTTAAAAAGCAAATTTGTCTAACATTTGTTGCAAGGATTGGCGAAAGCCCAGAAAACCGCAATCAGACCAACAACTAATTAGTGTTAGGGATTAATGATCTATTATATATAGATTCTATATGAATGCAGATAAAGAGTTATGAGTAAATGAAAGAGCTGGGTTCAGTCTCCCAGGCGGGCACACTTAACTAGAGCAATTTTAATTGATTTCACCAGTTTAATAATTTTGACGTCAAAAAAGCCGGTTACACTGCAAACTTTGCAGATAATATTAGATTCAGGTTATTTTTAGTTCATTAATCACCATTAAATATTATTGTCAAGTTAAGGCCTTTAACAAATCAAGTGGTCACTATATTATACTTTCCTTCTCCTTCTGATTTCTTTCGTGAATATTAGGTAGATATAAATATGTATAGATTTGACTGTAACAATAGATTTTTAGACTCCGATAACGGGGGTACAAGGGTTACAAAAGTACATAAAAGGAATAAGGAAATAAGTATATTACCTTGTTAAATTTGTACTGAATTATATAATTATATCTAAACATAAGTTTCTATACTATAGAATATAGCTATAAACTATCCAAAGTTACTTTAGCTCAGACAATTTCTGAGTATTAAAATGATATACATATATATAATTAAATGATACAATAAGTATTTGTTGCTAGATTAAAGAGTGTTATTGGAACTGGTCTCGTCTTAGCGAAGCTAGACTGTACTTGATTCCCAATGCCGAGAAATAATATTTAATATTTCTTTTATTTGTATTTGAACAGCCGCTGTCGGAGATCTCGTACGAGTCCTGTGAGCCCAACAACTATGAATTGATGTCCGGATCTGTGGCAAATCCGCCAACCACTGGCGGCACACTCTCCAAGTTCCATCGCAGCTACTCCATGGGCCAAGGCTGGGCAGCTGTGGCACAACAACAACAGCAACAGCAGCAGCAGCAACAGCAGCCGACTGTGGCAGCAACAACAGCAGCGGTTGTTGCATTACCCTTGGAAACACAGCCCAAGGTTGTCTATCGTCGACGCAACAATTCGACAAGCGAGGGCGATGGCTCACTGCTCATCTGCTATCCGTCGGAGCATCTGCGTCGCCTGGTGCCGCAGAAGCTGCTCGCCAGCGTTGCCGTGCTGCATGCCACCAATGCCAACGAGTCGCCGGCCAAGTTGGCAGCCGCTGTGGCTGCCACGGATGGCCAGGATCAGCAGCTGGCTGCGCCCGCTAGTCCCGTGCCGGAGCACAATAGCGCCCTGCTCGCCCGCCCCGCAATGGCGTTCATCACCCAGAAGCACGAACTGGATCGACTACGTGCCGCCATGCGGCGTAGTCTCCGGATTGCCGCCTGTCGCATCTATGCGCTGCAGGCGCTCAACTGGCTGCTGCGCAGCGTGACGCAGGGCGTCTGTCTGCACGATCTGATGTGGTGGTTTGTTAGCTCCCTGTCGCTGGGCAGCGTTGAGATGATCGATGGCAAGTATGAGGATGCCGAACCGGCACTGGAGCATCCAGTTGCCTACACGCAGATCAGTGGACGCTTTGCCCATCTCATCACACAGTCGCTGCACGTGCTGCTCCAGTCCGTGGCGGATCTGACGCTGCATTTGCCGCTGGGATCGCCGCTGCAGCGTGTGGCAATTCAGTGCTTTGGCATACGATTCCGGCAGGCGGATCATCAGTTTCTGCACAGCTCCCATGTATTTGGCAACATCTCGAAGATATTGTCCAAGTCGGATGAGCAGAATGACGCCATGGCCGTATCCACAATGCTGGCGGCCACCGGCGAAACGCATTGCGATGCCGAACACAATATCGCCACCGCCAGCAATCAGTCAACGGGTGGCAGTGTGCCCGGCGCCAAGGTCATCTGCTATACGGATCTGTCCGGCATGTTCGAGGTGACGGTATCGTCGCGACCGGCCATGGCCGAATCCCTAACAGACAACTCAACGGAGACATTCTGGGAGAGCGACGAGGAGGATCGCAACAAGTGCAAGATCATTGAGCTCTCCATGAGCAAGCTCACCTATGCCTGCAAGTTCGTGCTCGTCCACATCGACAACAGTCGCGACATTCAGGTGAGTCCCATACACAATACACCATAAACATGCATCCTAATCCTTTGCTAGCGTCATTGAGTCAAGGTCAATGTTCGGCCCCCATCTCGTCTAAACACTTATCTTATCGGCACTATGTCACACTACACTCGGATCTTCCTCAACTGCGATGGCCGGCTCTTATCACTTTGAAATACACGACCTGTTTTTGGCTAGTCACTATCAAATAATGTTTGCCAACTTTCCCATTTAGGTCAGTTCTCTTTATACCCTGAACCCATTCAAAATGTGAAAAAGGGTATAACGGTTTTGTGCAAAAGTATATAACAGGCATAAGGAAGCGTCTCCCACCCCATAAAGTATATATATTCTTGATCACTATCAGCAGTCGAGTCGATCAAGCCATAAATTTGACACCCACAATCGATTAAAAAAAGAATTTCAAGAATCTAGTTTTTTAAAAATCACCTTTAGTAAGGGTTTTTTCGCCAAAAAAATCCAAAATATTTTTTTTTCAAAAATTCATAAACTTGAGATGTAGAATTAAAGTTGATGCCAAATATCGATCAAAATGGCCTTAGGATTGACAATCGGTTCAGATTTGACAAAGTTGTGGCAGTTTGAAATCTGGGAAGGATATCTATAAGGAACTTTTCGTTGTTTGGGCACTTTACAAGTCAATTTTTTTGTCACTTTTGGCGTGATTTTTGACAGAAAAATGAAACACCACAAAATCACTTTTCGTATAGTTTTTTATACTAACTAAGACACCCACAACTAATTAAACGTAAAATTTCAAGATTCTATATTTTGAAAAATCGAAACTGGTAAGGGTCCCCCCTTATGCTTTTTTCGCCAAAAAAATCCAAAATATTATTTTTTCAAAAATTCATAAACTTGAGATGTAGAATGAAAGTTGATGCCAAATATCGATCAAAATGGCCTTGGGATTGACAATCGGTTCAGATTTGACAAAGTTGTGGCAGTTTGAAATCTGGAAAGGATATCTATAAGGAACTTTTCGTTGTTTGGACACTTTACAAGTCAATTTTTTTGTCACTTTTGGCGTGATTTTTGACAGAAAAATGAAACACCACAAAATCACTTTTCGTATAGTTTTTTATACTAACTAAGACACCCACAACCAATTAAACGTAAAATTTCAATATTCTAAATTTTGAAAAATCGAAATTGGTAAGGGTCCCCCCTTATGCTTTTTTCGCCAAAATATTTGAAAAAATGTAATTTTCAATAATGCATAAACTTGAAATGTAGAATTGACATGTAGGGCAAACCATCAACAAAATGGCCTCAAGCTAGACAATCGGTTCAGTTTTGACTAAGTTGTGGGTGTTTGAAGTCTAGGAAGGGCATTTCCATGAACTTAAGAAACCAATTAGGGCGTTACAAGCCAACTTTTTTGTCATTATTTTTGGCAGAAAAATTAAACACCAGAAAAACATTTCCAATAGTTTTTATACCCTTGTAGAGGGTGTTATAATTTTGGCCAGAAGTTTGCAACGCATAGAAGTAAACATATTCGACCCCATAAAGTATATATATATATATATTCTTGATCAGGACGACGAGACGAGTTGATATACCTTTGTCTGTCTGTCTTTCCATCTGTTTCTACGCAAACTAGTCCCTCAAATTAGAAGGTATCTTGATGAAACTTGGCACAGATGCTTATTTATAATATGTCGGATCGGACCACTATATCATATAGCTGCCATAGGAACAATCGGTCGAACATTTTGGTGTTTTAAGATAACTTGACTAAACATACAGCATTCTGATTCTCTTCTTCTTTATTTACTGTACCCCACAGAACAAAGTGCTGAATGTGGTATTCTATGCGGGACAATCGCTGGGCGACACGAATCTCATCAAATCCGTGGATGTGGACCAGAAGGCGTGCGTGTGGATAGCGGCCAAGATAAGCGACGAGAGCTGCACCCACTTTCGCCTGGAGCTGCACGGACCGGAGAATACGCTGCGTGTCCGTCAAATCAAGCTGCTCGGTCTGCCCAGCTGTCAGCAGGGTGGCGGTGGCGGTGGCGTTGGCGGTGGCAGTGGCAGTCACGAGGAGCCGCTGGCCGAGCACCGGTCGAATCTGCGTCTGGCGCACGCCGTACGCATTCAGCAGCAAATCTGTGAGGCGGAAACGTTGCGCGTATTCCGTTTGATAACCGGTCAGGTGTTTGGCAAGCTGATCAGCAATGTGAGCGATGCGGTGACGGCAACGGGGGCACCCGCACAGGATGCGGCCAACTCGATGCTGGCCGATTCGCTGGATCTGCGCGAGCATATGGTCGGCATACTGTTCTCGCGCAGCAAGTTGTCGCACCTGCAGAAGCAGGTGATTGTCCACATTGTGCATGCCATCAAGAAGGAGGCGCAGCGCGCCAAAGAGGACTGGGAGCTGGCCAATCTGACGCATGTGCTCAAACAGCAATCGCCGCCACCACCGCCACCGCCGGCACCAACAGCAACAGCAGCAGCGGCTGCTCTCGTTCCGAGCACATCCAACGCGGCCGCCTCGTCCAGTGAGAGCAGCTCGGAGCGGAGTCGTGCACCGGACACATATTGCTTTGAGATGCTCAGCATGGTGCTGGCGCTATCCGGCAGCGTTGTCGGTCGCTCCTATCTATCGCAGCAGCATGGCCTGCTGCGGGATCTGCTCGGACTGCTGCACACGGGCAGCGATCGCGTGCAGCGTCAGGTGACGGCGCTGCTGCGTCGCATTCTGCCCGAGATAACGCCCGAGAGCTTTGCCGATCTGCTGGGCGTGCAGCGACTGCCGCCCGCCGACTACAGCATTGCGCATCAGAGCGCCAGCGACTTTGACATGAGTCGCCTGGGACTGCTGGACATCTTTCTGGCCGTCATTGCCAAGTCGCTCCAGCTGCAGGTCAAGGTGAAGACGAATACGGCAAATGCGGCCGCTGGCGGCGTTGCCAGCAACAAATCGGGCCAGGTGGAGAAGACACCAGCCTTTGTGCGGCTCTGCAGCTCCTTGGATCTATCCGTGCAGCTGTTGCGTGCTCGGCGCAATACCGCGGATCTGGTGCCGGCCGCCGTGTCCAGTGATCCGTTTCGCTTCGATGCGGCACCGCCGAAAAAGGAATCCAAGCGCAATTTGAATCAACGCTGGTTCCTCAACGGAGTGATCTCCACCAAACAGGCGGAGAGCATCATTGGACTTATCCGGGACCTGGCAAGCGTAAGCAGTGGAACAACCCGCAAATCAAACCAAACCAGTCAATCTAATCGTGTCTCCTTTTTTCATGTGCAGGGCAAGCTGAGCGAGAAGTGGTCCCAGATCACCAAGGCGGCCATCGCGGAGTCTGTGCTGAATTTGACACGGCTGGAGGAGATCTATCGCACGCCGGAGCATTGCACAAAAACGGCGACACTCTGGCTGGCGCTGGCCAGTCTCTGTGTCCTGGAGCGTGATCACGTGGAGAAGCTCTCCTCCGGTCAATGGTCGAAGCTCTGCGATACGCGACCCATGTGCACCAACCATGACGATGGCGAAACGGCGGCCATCATTCAATGCGAGACCTGCGGATCGCTCTGTGGCGATTGCGATCGCTTTTTGCATCTTAATCGGAAGACGCGCACACACAAGCGCACGGTAAGTCAATCAATCAGTCAGTCAATCAATCAGTCAATCAATGTATATATAGTCTAGCGATGATTTAACTTGTTAATCAAAGTATCTATAGTCAAATAATCAGTCATTTAACTATCAATCAATCAAGTGAGCCATGTGTACATCAATCAATCAGTTAGTCAAAAAACCGATCAGTCAATCAGTTAATTTGATAATCAGTGTATCTGCAGTCTTGCGATGAGTTGACTAGTTAATCAATGCATTTATAGTCAAATAGTCAATCAATCAATCAGTTAGTCAATTAATCAATGTGTGTATTAATCAATCAGTCAATTATCCAAACTCAATTGAGTAATTACTCAAACAATCAGTCGATTAACCTAAAAAGCCACCAGTCAATCAGTATATCAATCAATCAGTCAATCAATCAATCAGTCAATTTGTGAACTAATGTACTATAGTCTAGCGATGCGTTAACTTGTTATTCAAAGTATCTATAGTCAAATAATCATCCAGTTGACTATCAATCAATCAAGTAAGCAATATGTAAATCAATCAATCAATCAGTCTATTATCCAAACTCAATCCATTACAAAAGCAAACAGAGGATCTGCCGTTAATATAACAAGCAACAAGTCAATCAGTTAATCAATCAATCAATCAATCAATCAATTAGTCAGCTTATCATATAAACAATTAGTCTAGTAAAATAATCTCTAAGAACATAAAACAGTCAACAATTCGTATACTGATTACTATCAGCTTACTCATCAGTCCATCAAGCAATCAATCATTCAATCAATTGCTCAATCATTAAACTAATCAATCGCATCATATTCGTTATTTTGATAGGTGTGCAAGGAGGAGGAGGAGGCCATACGCGTGGAGCTGCACGAGTCCTGCGGACGCACCAAACTCTTCTGGCTGCTGGCCTTGGCCGACTCGAAGACGCTGAAGGCCATGGTGGAGTTTCGCGATGGCAGCCACACGATCATCTCGGGGCCACAGGAGGCGGTGGGTCGCTGTCGGTTCTGCGGCCTCACCGGCAACTCGGGCCTGCTGGAGATTGGCAACGTGTGCGCCGATGCCCAGTGCCAGGAGTATGCCTCCAATTCCTGCCTCAAGACAAAGCCCTGCGGTCATGCCTGCGGCGGTGTTGCCGGCGAACGCAAATGCCTGCCCTGCCTGCAGCATGTCTGCCATGTGCGCGAGAACGAGCTGGCCGAGGAGCTGCACGATCCGAAGCTCACCCAGGATGCCGACGACATGTGCATGATCTGCTTTGTGGAGGCCGTCTCCTGTGCGCCCTCCATACACGTAAGTTTAGCCACTAATCTCATAGATTCAGCCAAACTATAATCTCTCTCCACCTCTCTCTCTCTCTCTCGCTCTGCTTAGCTGGAATGCGGTCATGTGTTTCACTTTCACTGCTGCAAGGCGGTGCTGGAGAAACGCTGGAGCGGACCGCGCATCACCTTCGGCTTCTCGCTCTGCCCCATCTGCAAGGCGGACATACAGCATCCGCTGCTAACGGAAATACTGGAGCCCATCAATGGACTCAAGCAGGATGTCAAGCGCAAGGCGCTCATGCGGTAGGTTCAACCATAAATTTATATATCAAATGTAGACTGTTCCAAATTTTAAGTATTTATTTATTATTTGCTAAAATTTGACCATGAGTAAGTTTGTGGACTTGGCTGAAATACAGTCTCAAGGTTTTATGGGGTAAAAATTGCATTGCATATGCAAAACGTACTTACAAAATTCAAAAAGGATTTGGTGACAAATGTGTGCCCATGGGTAAAAGTTTGTGCAAACTGCTTTGAACTCATACAATATAAAATTGAACGGACTGTTAAAATATTATGAGCTAGTTAACTTTTAGCTAATAATTTCCCTCTCTTTACATTTGTGCAGTATCAAGTACGAGGGCGTGGTCAAGGACACGGATAGCAAGGATGTCACACAGCTGGCCATGGATCGCTATGCGTATTACGTGTGCTTCAAGTGCCAGAAGGCATACTACGGCGGCGAGGCGCGCTGCGATGCGGAAGTTGGTGAAAAGTTTGATCACGAGGAGCTCGTGTGCGGCGGCTGCTCGGATGTGGCACGCGCCCAGATGTGCCCCAAGCATGGCACCGATTTCCTCGAGTACAAGTGCCGCTACTGCTGCTCGGTGGCGGTGTTCTTCTGCTTTGGCACCACCCACTTTTGCGACACGTGCCACGACGACTTTCAGCGGCTGACGAACATACCCAAGACCAAGCTGCCCCAGTGCCCCGCCGGGCCAAAGGCCAAACAGCTGCTGGGCGACGAGTGCCCGCTGCACGTAATACATCCGCCCACCGGCGAGGAGTTCGCCCTGGGCTGCGGCGTCTGCCGCAATGCGCAAACATTTTAGCAACCGCTGCACGTTGAAGTTCCGCTGGCGGATCAGTCGCCAACGGAGCTGCTGTCGCCGGACGATCTGTTGGATGCGGTGGCGCAACGCAGCTTCGGGGATCTCGCCGACTGGCAGTGGAACGACTTTTAGACACATTTGCATATATATATGTATATATATGTATATATGTGTGTAGGCAGCTTACAATTAGGCATAAAATAAATATATACATCTGTATGTATGTAAATTCACATATTTTTTTTTTTAAATAATATTATATGTAATTCAAAAGTTGCAATTTTAGCTATATATGTGTGTATTTAACTAATTTATTTGTTGATTGTAATTGTAATTGTAATTGTAATCTAATCAGCATTTGTTTATTTGATTTTAACTCAATTGTACACACATTGCATAGGTAACACATATACTCATAAATAATTATACACTCACACAAACACACACACACACACACACATACTCTTAAATACTCATACTCTTAAGTAGGATTGAAAATAAAGGTTACGGGAAATGCTCGCGTTCATTATTGGTGTGAAATGGTTGATATTAATAAAAGGAGACAATTATCTACATATATGCAATAATATTTGTAATACTTACTTTCGAACACATTAACTTATTATTTGCATTCATTGCGAATGAAAACTAAAAGCAAATATATGAAAACTATGGCAACTAAATTATATTTATTATAAATGTGAAAAAAAAACACCACAACCAAAAAATAAAGACGCAAATGTATTTAAAACAATAAACATGAATTTAATTATTATAATAATAAGTAGCAGCTTTCCTTTTCGATTGATTTTCGGGTGCCAAAGAGGAAGGCTGAAAAGAATATTAATACCGGTTCCCAAATATTTTAGAAATGATAAAAAAACAAGTTTGTTCTTAAAAACATGTATGTATTTTGTTTTTATTTTGTCATTGTATTGTTGTTTTTTTTTTGTTTTGTTTTCATTTTTTTGGTTTTTTACTTTTAATCATTTTGTTTGCATCATTTTTGACTTGATCTGCATATTCTTTGCTGTGATAGATGTAGTAATTTCTTGTTTTCTTTGAATATTTCTCAATATGAACGCATACGAGTATTACTTATTAAATTATGCTTTCGTTTTGCAACATAGTCAAAGACTTATTGACGTTAATGTTTTTGTGTGTTTGTGTTAATATCAATGTTAATGTCATAATAATTAATTTACTATACACATTAATTACAGCATTTAATAATTGATTTTTCAAATAAATTTTACAACTATATTTTATAAAGGTTCTTTTAATTTTTCGGTATTTTCTCAGTTTGTTTTTTTTTTTATTTATTTATTTTGTTTTTCTGTCATTTGGTATCTATTTAATCAGTGTTTCATAAGTTCAGCTTTGTTCTTTTCAAGCATTTTGCGGTTTATCATACTACTTGAATATGTAGTTGTAAATATGCCTGTTTTCGGGCGCAATCGAACGAAAAAACACAATTGAATATATGAGAACGAACTATTTTTGGAATGTATTTAATTTGTATTTTATGTTCATTATTTGTTTGTTAATTAGTTTGTAAATATGTAAACAGGCAGCTTTTACAAGTTTAAAAAACAAAGGGCGCGTTTACGAAATCATTTTGATCAATCAGTTGTTCAAATTGTTGTATATAGTAGTACATATATCCCAACTATGCTCCTCAAATTGGTGGAAAATTTGTTATGCTTGGTTTTTAATTTTTTTGGTTTGGTTTTCATTTTCATCTTCAGATTTAATTTTTTTGTGTTTTTTTTTTTGGTTTTTGTAAAATTTTGGTTCTTTTTCGTCTAGAGACTAGAAACTAGTGTCTAGAGCATAACGCTTAGTATTTTGTTCGGAATTTCTTGCATTTAAGAGTTTTTTCTCTTTTCAATTTTTCGATATTTTTTGAAAGTTTCGCTTGCCATTCAAAAGTGTTTTGCAGTGGATTTTACAAAAAAATGAGACGGGTGTTTGGTATTCAAGTGTGTGAAGGCTCTGGTATTTTGTATATGTGAATAATTTTAATTACAATTCATTTAGTTTTGTATACATTATTTATAATTAAGTGGCTTCTTTGTTTTTTCTTTCTTTCTTTTTTACTTATTTTTTTTTTTTGGTTTAGTACTTGTTAATCAATATTTGTATGCATTATCTTTAGTATTTTATGAATTTGCTTAGAAAAAACAAAAAAAAACTGGCGTATAAAAGCTTTTTAAGTTTCTTTTCATTTTACTCATAATATCTCGTGTTTGTCGGTTTAAGCTTTAAAGTGTTCGTATGTATGCGGTATAATTAGTACATATTTTATTCAGTTTGGCGCCTTTAAGCGTTTGAAGCAGCTATATCCTATATGTATACATAAATATGTACGTATGTATATATAATGTGTATATGTATGTATATACAATCGATCTCTGGCATAAATTCATAAATTCATAATAGGCTCTTATTATTCTTGGGATGTTGCTAGTATTTATGGGGTATTTAGTTTGGGCGCAGCTTGCCAATGAGTTCGACTTTGAGTTATTCTTATTGAGTTTTGACTGTGAAATTCGCAATTCCTCGTATTTCGCTTGTATACATATATAATAAGTATATATAAATATTTTCTCTTTGTTTTTCGTAAATTTTCATTTCAATATAAATTTTGACTAATTGTCGCTCTCGTTTAGCTAGACCTATAAATTGTAATTGCACCTTTCTTTATTTGGGGTTTCTCAATTTTTTTTGTAATTTTTTTTGCATTTTTTGTTTGTAGATAATAAATTTGTTTTTTTGGTTTTTTTTTTTGTATCATGTAGTTGGTTAGTTGTTCATTCAAAAATGTATAAGGCTCTGTGTAGTTAGCAATAAAATCTATAAAAGATGACAACGCAAAACTTGAAGAAAAATAGAAAAATTTCATATGGAATTTAAAATTTTCGTTCCGCTGCGAGTAATGAGCTGGAAGCGGAAGCGTGGGAGGGGAGTCGGGTTGGGGTGTTGGGGGGGGGGGGGGGTGGGTTCAAACGCTGTTAATTAATCAATGTATTTATGTCAGCATTATTTGTAGTATTTGTTGTTTGCTTTTTAGTTTAGTATCATATTGTATGCAAAAGTCAGTTGAACAAAGTTTTCAAAACTATTATACAGTTAACTCTAGTACCGCTAGTCATATGCCCTATACTATGCTGTATAAATGTAGGTGTATCATCGCATATGCATTGTATATGCCAAATACTACTATATAATCTAAACTATTATTATTTTGCTTTATAGTTAGTTGAGTCATTCAATTTGCCATTTGACTAGTGCGCCTTAAGCTAATTAAGTAGTTTCTTCAATTTTGTGTACCTACTATGAAAAAAAAACGTATTCTATAGAACTAGAACTCTTAACGGTTAAACTATATACACTGAGCCCGCTGCTAGTTTCTTTTTGTATATGTATACATACATGTGTATAGACATAAATATATATAATTTTTTTGTTGAAATTTTTTCCTTTGTTTTTTTTTTTTGTAATTTTCTAAAAATATGCAACAAATTTTGTAACTATTTCGTTATTATATCATTATTATCAAAAACTTTCGAATGAATATCATTATGTATGTATAATTGAAATCTATGTATGTATGTATTATGTACATATAGAATTAAAGTCATGATGTAATACCACTTGAATTGCTTTTCGGTTTTGCTGGCGAACTAAATTTTGCTAGTCTATGGTGCTTGAGATTAGACAAAAAAAACCGGATCTGTTCAAGGATCTTAACAAGGATTTGCGCTATGTATAAATTTGGTATTTTCTATTTGGTATTTTGTATTTTGTAAGCCAGCCCTAAGTACAACTAAGTAAAAACTAACTAAGTAACTCTCTACAATCCCACACATCTCGATTAAGTAGTTCGTTTCGGGAAGACAATAGTTCGTATTGCTTTGGGGGCGGGAGGGACCTCTCAAAAACGATCTAACTAGAAACTAGAGAAAGAAACTTAGGCATATTTCCATGAGTGCTGTGAATCCTTCAAGTGGGCAACAAAATATTCACAAGCGACTTAAATGTAATGAAACCTTTGCGAAATATGTACATGTATAATAATATATATATATTTGTATATATACATATATGTATGTATTTGGTAAATAAGCATATGGTAAATAAGTGTTATATGTTTTTCAACTTTTCAACTTTACGACTTTTTGACTTTTCAACTGGATTCAGCATTGGGTTTATCATTTCTTATCTAACAATTAGCATCTTTTGAATTTTATTATAAACTATATGCAATTTGACAGCTTTTTATTTGATGCGAGCCTAAATAGTATGCTATAAACTTTATATTCAATTAGTTTTTATAATATCATCCTTTTTTTTTTGGTTTTAGTTTTTATCACAAAGTATGTTTTGTATGTGTGTGTGTGTGTGTGTGTGTGTGTGTGTGAGCGTATTAGTGTGTTTTAAACAATTCGAATTTTAATTAACATTTGCACACTTTGCTCGTATTTCATTCATTTAATTTGCTTGCCTTTTAAATTCATTTAAAATATGTACATCAACAAATTTGGATTTTTTTTTTTTATAATTTTCTTTTTTGTTGTTTATGTACATGGTATTTTGGTATAAATATGTATACATGTATATAAGTAATGTACACATACATAAGTACTTTGTATATATACAAATTTGTTATTTTTTTTCTTGTCATTTAACTGCGGTTTTTATGTTTATTTTTAGTTTTTGTTTTTGTTTTTTGTTTTAAATATTTTTCAATAAACTTTTGTTACAAGGTTTGTCGATTGTCGTTTTGTTTTGCGGCAACATTTTGTGTCTTTGTCTCGTTTTTTGTTTGTTGTGGCTGGGATCTTCGTATAGTAGTTATTTTGCTGCAGTTCTCTTTGTTTTCTTGTTTTGTTGTTTTGTATTTTCTTTGCATTTCTAATTGTGTCTACTTAAGGTATAGCGAGTGCTCAAGCCGTATATATGTAGGACGGGTATTACGAATATGCATATACCATATACCAACGGTTTGGGCCCCCAAACTGGCAACTAACTAAGCCCCAAGCATACACTACTTATAGGGCCTGCGGTTGGGAACTAAATATCTGCTGCTGTGTTTTCATGTCTTTGTCTTTGTCTTTATCTTTGTCTTTATCTGTGTTTCTTGTGTATGCTGATATCAAAGGACAATATCGATAAGTGTCGCTGATTGATCATAAATCATAAGATTACATACATATGTAAATACGGGCTATGTCTGTCTGTCTGTCTGTCTGTCTGTCTGTCTGTCTCTTATAATTGAAGGTTTTAGCGACTAGCAAAACGCTGTCCACATTACTTATTCAGTGCATCGTATGGCTGAAAATCAGCTGTTCGTTTGAGGAATTCAAACTGTGAACTACGACAGAAAGTTACAAGTTCAATTTCAGCGAAATGTCTATAGAATATGCGTGCAACACAGTATATACAGATATGTACAAACAAAATCTCATATATTTCATTATATGACGATCTTAAAAAGTATGCTACGACATTGGAAATTCATTGTGCTTGTCAAACTGTATTTATCATATATGCTATTTAATATGAAAGTACAACAGAACTGAGAGTTCTGGAAGCATCAGGAAAGTAAACGATTCGAAACGATTCAAATGTAGTATTATAATATATAAAATACGTAAATTCTGCTGGGACCCGGATCTAAATATCTACTCTACTCTTACGTAGAGCTCACCTAACGGCGCTGCTCTCCACAGTTTATTTGCTATATATCTTGTATATCTTTTCTTCTCTATCGAGTCTTCTACTATTACGAGTATGTAAAATTCACTGGCATTATCTGCTGCTGCTGCTGCTGCTGCTGCTCCCATTTCTGCTTGCCTCCTTAGCGTTTATCACAAAAATCTTCATTTACATCTGTGTATATGTGTGTGTGTGTGTGTGTGTGTGTGTGTATAGTATAACTATAGTTAGTTCGTCTCGGCTGCTCTAGAATATTGTTCGTATATAAAGGTAAATAATTGCAGTAAATGTAGCAAATTCGTAAGCAATATGCTTTAATGCTTTATGCCTAATGCCTGATGCCTTAATCATTATCATAAACGAGCATCCAGCGATTGAGCTCCTTTTCTACAAAATACATCAGAGAGTGCTTTAAAATTTGTACCGCTAGCAAATGTTGCCCGGAAAAGAGATGAGTGAGAGAGTGTGTGTGTGAGAGAGGACAGCTTGAATGGTTAGCGAGGTAGGAAGAGTGAGGGATTGAGAGAGTGACAGAAAGAGAGAGAGAGAGAGAGAGAGAGAGATAGAAAGAGAGTGAGAGAGAGAGTGAGAGATGGAGAGAGTCAAGGTAGCGGTGTAGAGAGATAGAAATAGAGTTGTTGTAACAGAGAGAGAGAGAGAGAGGGCGAGAAGAGAAAGAGCGTTCGTGTAGCTTAAATTAGTTACAGTTGCATGTACATCGTATATATGTATGTATGTTTATACATCTACATGTATATATATATATATATGTATATGTATATGTATATGTATATGTATCTGTATATATGTATATAGATATAGTATATATGTAAGTACTTAGGATGTATGCATATACATATGTAGTATATAGTATATAGTATATAGAATATATAGACTATATAGACTATAAAGACTAGCTAAGCGTATGCGTAGACTAACTCACAATGGCCTTGGCCCGCGTCTCAGTCTGTGGAGGCGAATGTGACAACGACGACGAGTAGTAATCTCTATTGCTCGAAGCTGCTGCTATCCGCCGACTGATGGCGCACCAGTATCTTGGGCTAGAGGAACTCTCGCCTTACGCTCCGTCCACTGCCCGTTGGGGTTGTTGTTGCGCTTGTTGTTGCTGTTGCTGTTGTTGTTGCTGTTGTTGTTGCTACAGCTGCGGCTCCGGTTCCGGCAGCGGCAACGGCTCCGACTGCGACGCTGGCTCCTGAACCCGTTGGCGTCGTTGGCGGCGTTGTGCTGGCCGTTCTTGTTGGTGTGCCCGCTGCACTGCCGCTGGGTGGCGGCAACTGTGCGGCACTGAAGTCCTCCTCGAGCAGGCGCAGATGCAGCAGCTCGGCAGCGGCGCCAGGACTCGCTGACGCTGTCACACTGGTCGTACCAGATCCCATTCCGGTTGCCTGCTTAGGAGGCGCCGGTGCTTTCCTGCTCTTCGAGCGTCGCTTTTTGAGCATCAGCGGCCCCAGGCCGTTGCCTCCCGCGCTCGACACGATTTGGACGCTGGGATTTAGTAGACCGCTGCCAGCGCCAGCGCCAGCGCTCGTTGTTGTTCCGGTTGCTGTTGTTGTCGGCGTGCCGCCCGCTGTCGGTGATGAGATGGTTATCACAGTGTCCACGGGCGTGGTGGCCGTGCCCATGCCCATTGCCACTGCCAATCCCGCTGTGGGCGTGATGCTGCTGCTGGCGCCGCCCGCGCCGCAACCCTCACAGATCTCGTCGCCCGGCGTTGTCTGGCCGCTGCTGTCCAGCGTTGGCGGACCCAGACGCTTGCACAGCTCGCCGAGCAGATCCTCAATGCGGCCAATGCGCTGCTGCATCCGCTGCAGCTCCAGCCGCACATCCACCTTCATATCCAGCACGGTGGCAATGAGATCCCGCTGTGCCAGCGTCGGCGGCGTCTCCCGCAGCCCCGTATCATACGTATCCGAGGTCGTTGCCCGCGAGCTTGCCATCTCAATTTGACGCTCCCGCTCCAGTGCCAGATTGCGCTCCTTGGCGCCACCCGCCACACTGCCGGCGGTAGATGGCGCTGCTGCTGCTGCTGACGCAGCTGCTCCCGCTCCCGCTGCTGTGGCGCCTGTTGCCAGTGCGGCAGTTGGCGCTGTTGTTGCTGTTGTCGTTTGGGTGGAGGCGGCGCCATCGATGACCACGCGACTGTCGCGGCTGGGAGGCGAGGAGTCGACCTCGCCGCCCTCATCGATGGTGTCCTGGCGGGCGAGGGTTGCCTGGCTAGCCTGCAGCTTGGGCGCCTTGGGGAATACCTGCAGGGTGACGTATTTATAATGGATGCAGAGGCGGGATGCAGATTGACAGATTGACAGATTGACAGATTGACGGGTTGACAGATTGACAGAAGGTGGTGACAGTTTCGATCGATCGATGACATTTAATGACGGGGGCGGATTTTGGGTTGCATTCGTTTGGTTATTAGTTTGGTAGGACAGGAGAGAAGTGAGAAAAGTGTTTGAGTTTTGGGTTTATAGTTTTAGTTAGGTTAAGTAGCATTTAGTTGGATTTGGTTTTTGTTGTTGTTGTTATTTATTATTGTTGTTGTTGTAGTAGTTATTGCGCATTCATTCATTGATTGTGTCGTTTGTTGTTGTTAGTTGCAATAGGTTGGGTAAAGGTGATAGCCGTGCATTTGGGTTTCCAATCAGTTTTTTTGGTTTTTTTTTTGTATATTTTTGAGAAAATGGCGCCCAATGTGAGTTTCAGCATCCAATTGAAATTGTTGTTGTTGTTTTGTAGTAGCAAGGCAAGCAATGGTTTTTTTTTTGTTTATATTCGTTGTTGTTTTTTGGTTTTGTTGTTATTTTGTACAAGAGCAAAAAGTTGGTGAGCAATAAACGGAAAAATAGAAACATGTCAATCGATTGGTTTTTTTATTCTTAAATCATTGGGAAAAAAAATCACTAAAAGGCATTATTGCAATCGTGTTCAGTGCATACATACGCGCGTACACACTGGTACTATGTGTGTGTGTGAGTGTGTGCACACGTATGCGAGGATCAGCAGCGCGCTACATACGTTCAAAACTTCAACTAATGTACACACTGGCTGAACGGCGGTGCATCGATGACACGAGCAAAACATCGATAGGCATTGCATTCAAATAATAATAACAATAGATCGCATAGCTGCGATCGAGACACACTATCGATAAGAGATGCATCGCTGTGCTGGCCAGTGTGTGCGTGTGTGTGCACATATCGATATGTGACTACCGATAGCGATAAACGTAGTTTGTGAATGGTGAAAGTGAAAGTGAGCAACTAAATATATATAAAGTTTGATTTCAATATAGCAGTTCAACAACGACATGGTTCGTTTAAAACTTACTTTGCTTAATTGTAAATGCTTTCGAACGTAAAAGTCGACAACAAATTCGAAACAACGAAATGAAAGCAAAATGGCGAAGAGTTGGCATCGAGAAGAAAGAACAAAAACGATAAAAAAACACAGGTGAGCATTAAAACTCTCTCTGCTAAAAAGTATGTTATAAAAAGACGTGTGACAAAAATCTATACAAGAATACGGTTCCAATTAACAGTTGCATTTCAGTAAAGTTTTTTTTTTTTAGAATCTTGTATGGGTTTTTGCTAGCTTGATTTATGTTGACTATAAATATATCGACATATATTTTGTTGATCATTGTTTGTATTGTATTGCGATTTGTTGATTGTTTTAACGGTAATTACTTTATTGCCTTGTCCACCATTGCTACTCGAAGTACTACTCTGCCTCGCTTGGGCAGTGCTCTCACGCAGACTTTCGCGGGCGCTCAAACTTCTCGAGACGGCTACCTTGGCGCTAGTATCGCTAGCTGAATCGACACTTGAACTGCCCAGAAGGCGTCCCCATTTACTAGCACGGGTACTACGTGCAGATGGTGGACCCGATGAGGGCGAGGGTGATGGCGATGGTGAGGGTACGACGGCGGTTGTTAGGATGCGTGAGTCCTCGGTTAATGTTAGTTTAGCAGGTAGCTTCTTGGATAGGTTGGTATGTATTTTTTGTGTTTGGTATTTTTTTTGTTTTGGGTTTGGTTACATTAACGAGCATGTGGACGTTTTTGTCAATTAGGTTTTGGCGAGCACAAGACAGCAGGTATTGAGAGAGATAGAGAAAGATAGATAGAGAGAGAGAGAGAGAGAGAGAGAGAGAGAGAGAGAGAGAGAGAGAGAGAGAGAGAGAGAGGAAGAGACAAAAAAAAAGAGAAAGAGAGTGTCGTGTGTTGGAAGGACAGCGGAGGGAACGGAGAGTTATCGAGATACGGATTTATCGGAGCCGGAATTGGGAGCATTTGAGCAAGAGTTCGTGTGGGAGACAATTGTGGAAGGTGGTGTGTTTTTTTTTCAGTGTTGCATATTGTGTGAATTATGACGGTGAGTGGTTGGGGAAGGAAAAATAATTTACAAATTTTTCGTTAGTAATTTTGATTAGTTTAGATTTTCAATTAAGCCAAATCGACAACATATTTTATACAGCGATAGCAAAAGATCGAAACCGAAACGTTAGAGAGATAGAGAGAGAATGAGAATGACAGAAAAGGACAGAGAGAAAGAGAGAGTAAAAGCGTAGTGTTAGTGATGTGTGTTTTGGGAGGTAAGCGTAGCGAAAAAGATACAACATCGATATCGATAACGAGCGTGGATGCAATATTGAATGAGTCAGTGAGTGAGTGTGAGTGAGACGAGCAAATGTGTGAGCGAGAGTAAGAGATCGATAGATAGAAAGATAGATAGAGAGAGAGAGACAGTAATGCGGTACATGTTGCCAGTTAGAGCGTAAGCATGTTAATGGAAGACAAAGAAAGATATACAACGAGCATAAGTCACATGTATGCATTTGAAATATGTAACAATAATATGATATAATTGTATATAGATTTTATATGGTAGTCAAGTTAACGGTTAACGGTAACGGTAACGGTAGCGGTAACGGTAAACGCTTAACGGTGCCAGCCTGGCCACATGGCCCAACAAACCTGAGCTGTGGCTGTGGCTGAGCTGTGTGTGGATTAGTAACGATAATGCTTCAAAAATATAAATACAACGTTAGTTTAATTACTTTGTTTACAATAAATGCGGCAGATATACACACACACAAACATCATAGATATTGTAGTACAAATACACATTAATAAGTATGTTCAACGGAAAACGCAATGGAATGGAATGGAATGGAATGAAACAAAAATGTTGCTTAAATTAAAGACGATCGAATTCGAAATCGAATTTGGTAAATTCGAATTGGAATACAATCGCCGAAGGAGTCACACAAAACGCAGCGATAAAGAGAGAGTAAGAGAGTCACAGATGGAGAAAGAGATAAAGAGTCACAGATAAGCTCTCGTTTTGTGTGCGCTCCTCTCATCAGATTCGAAAAGGATAATAGACTATGATAAACGGTAATGACATCAAAGACACACAAAAGCATTGCACATGAACAAAACGAACGGAAACGGAACACGAAACGCATGGCAGTGGAACAAGCGTAATGACTCATTGGAACTAACCTTGGTGCGTTCGACCTCGCCGTCGCCTTTCTCGACATCACTTTGACCGGAACCGACGAGCTCCTTGCTGCCCGCCTGTACCTGCGGCGTCCGGCGGAATTTGGAGAAGATCTTGCGTACGAGATGATCCTGATTCTGGGGCAATTGTGGCTCGTTCTTACGCCGTTCGGCCAATTCTTTTTCGCGCTTCACATCGGCCACCTTGCGAAAAATCAGTCGATGTCTGAGATTGTAGGTGAGCACCAGATTGCGTGCAAAGCTATTCGCAAATGCCGAATAGAAATCGAGGACTTCGAGCAATTTATCACGTTTGATGGCATGCAAATCACAATAGGTCAGCGCACGCACATTCGCGGCACTCTGGCCAACTGCCGAGTCCTTCCAGAATTGATCGCCGAAGACGTCGCCTTTGCCTTTCGTGGATATCAAACATACATACATACATACATATATATTTACATCGCGTTTGCAATTTCAATGAATACCAATCGTATGATGGAACTTACCCAATATTGCCACAACCTCATCGTCCTGTATCACCTCCAGACTGCCGGTCACAATGAAGCACAAGCTGTCGATGCTCTCGCCGGTATGATAGAGCAGATCACCCGGCGCCGAATGGGACATCATGAAGTGCATCGCTAATGCGCGCAGACAACCATCCGAGGCCAGACGAAATGCTGGATGCTCGTTAAATACTTTGCGATTTAGATGAACACATATGTCAGCCTTCATATCTTTCGGACAATAGTTTAGTACCTGCGAATTGTGAATGAGTTGCGAGTTGCGTTGTGTGCTCTGCGACTCTTTTTATCGCCACCAGTAACCAGGTAGCCAGGTAACTAGTAACGAGTAACGAGTGACGAGTAACGAGTGACAAGTAACGAATAACGAGTGAGCCGCAATCCCATTCGGTATTGCGACCACTGTTCCCACAATTCATACCACCCGCATTCCCCATTACAGGTATCTGGGGCTTGGGCTTGGGGCTTGGGGCTTGGGTTTGGGGTTTTGGGTTTTGGCATTTTTCTTCCTCTAATTTTGTTGGGCAACTTTTTGCTACCCACAAACGAGTGCTAGCTAATGAACTGGTACGGACATTGCCTGCGGGCTCTGGTTGATAAATAGTTGAGTAATAAACAATAGTGAGAGAGAGAGAGAGAGAGAGAGACACACACACGCACACATACACATACACTAAAACACATATACAACATTGAACAGTGTACAAAAGACCGGAGTGTTGTGTTTCTGTCTGGAGTGTGTGAGTGAGTGTGTGTTTACACTATATTCTATTTGTGTGTGTGTGTAGGTGTGTGACGGTGTGGGAGTGTTAGTTAGTTCTGTGTGTGTGTGCAGCTTGAACCGTTACAGACGCATAGCACACGAGTCCTGCTCTTAATATCAAATTGTATTTGGGTACTGACAGTATCGCAACTGGATCCAATTGGAATTCTTGGTACCCAGAGGGGTCTTTTAATGAATTTATAGACCTTTGCTGAGATTACTATTATTTAGTCAACTATGTATCTTGTACAGGATCTTCTTTCTACTAAATGTGCTATATATATTGCAACCTACTTAATTGGATTACTATATCATAAAGCTGTTTAAGAAAAACGTTTTTGTTCAAGGATATTATGATACTTGCGGAAACTTATAAACATCGGATTACTAGATTATCATGTTGTCATAGGAACGAAAGGTTAGGTTTTGAATTTTTGTATAATTTTCCTACAGATATCATGACACAACTCAAAACTCTCATCGGTTCCTTAGAGTACCATATTTTGGAAAATCCTGGCTAATATTGAATCGGGTGTTCTGCTCGGAATAACTTTTTTGATCTCATCCCGCGGCCATTATAGAGCAATTTGTTACTTGATGATACGTCTGGAAGGGTATTTGAACTTCGACAAGCCGAAGTTAGCTGTGGTTTTTTGTTATTGTTTGTTCTTTGTGTTTTGAATTTTCTCGAATTGCGGCACAAACTACAGTCAACGAAATAGGTATAAAGGTCAGTTGATTTGCTGCGTCATTGGCGCTGGCAATTTATGCATTGTTTATGTAAAATTTCATAGTTTTACTTCATTGTTAAACCAAACATTTTCAATATGAAACAATTTTCAAACGCGTGCGGCGTTTGGCGTTTGGTTTAAGTTCATCTAAAGGCATGAATTTGACGGACGCTTTTCGTTTTGGCACGGATTTAGCTCATGCGCATCGAATAAAGAGAAGAACGGTACAGATTTGAAAACAATTGGAAAATACATTTTTTTTTTTTTTTTTTTTTTTTTAGTTAGTTTCTTTTTTATGCGTTGTTTTTTTTTATAAGAATTGTATGCGTTCCGGCATAGCTGCCACAGATTTACACACAGAGAGCTTACCTCGACCTCGACTTGGAACTGGACCTGGACCTGGACCTGGACTTGGACCTGTAGCTGTCGTTGGACCTTGACTCGGACCTGTTCCTGTACCTTTCGTTTGAACCGGGAGCATTTCTTCATTTCATTCTTTTTTTCACATAGCTCTCGGTTCACTTAAATATAAACTTTTGTTTTTCGTTGGTACCTTTATCATTTTGGTTGCGTGATATTCTTAACTACTTCTAAGTTGGCAACAGAATGGAAACGTGCCATTGGCAAATTTCATTCTTGTCGCACAATTTTTGGTTAGTTTTCCTTCATTTTGGTTGTTGTTGTTGTTTCAATTTGGGAGAGCGTTTGATTTAAGTTCTAATGTTTTGCTTAGAGCGTTTGCTTAAGATGCGAAAAGCAATTTGAACATAACAGGAAAACAAAGCAAACAGCAGCGAGCAGCGGAAAATGGTAAATGGCAAAAAGTAAAAGCAGTTTTGCCATTTTCATTTTGGAAAGTACTTGAGAAATGTGAAGAGCTTTGCTGTAAGTTGCTGTATCTATGTGTGTGAGTGTGAGTGTCTGTCTGTGTAATTATGTTTGTGTTTGTGCTGTGTGTGTGTGCGTATGAAAAGCATGGGTCTTTACGTATGTATGTACAAGAACTGTGAGCCAGAGCCGGGCTACAATTTGCACTTGTTAGTGGCAAGAGTAGAGAGACAGAGCGACAGAGCGACAGAGAGACAGACAGAGAGAGAGAGAGAGAGACAGTGAGAGTGAGTGAGATACAATGTGAGCAGCAAGAGAGAGAATAGTCAATAATTTGGTTAGCAATTTAGATAAAAGCCTAAGAGCATATGGTTTTGATAGTCTAATGTGATTAATGCCAAATTTCAAGTGTGCAGCAACTTTCGTTGTTATTTAAATATTTACAAGTGATTAGCAATTGGTTAGTTCGTGTTACGAGTAGGGAGTAAAACTATCGTTAGTATTTAAGTATGATTTTGTTTACAAGTGAGTAAATCTCTTTAGCTGCTATTTAAATGTAACTTTCAGAGATTATAGAACATAATTTATAGTTGAATTTGATAATTGAGTGATTGTTGAAAACACACCTCTGAGAATATATCGTAAGAGTCTCAGTATTGAGAAAACATTTGATACACTGTAAGAGTGTGATCCGAACAAAGAGTTCATCCATATATCCAATTAAACATCCATCAGCATATTTACAATTGAAACTAGTTTCTACGGTTTATTAAATGTTGATTATAATCGGACTTTAATATTAAATTTTCGAATTTACTATATATATTTATACGATATATAATCATGAAGAATGAATAGTTAGTGCGGCATGAACAGAATGATGCTTAAATGGATCGATCTACAAGCTCGCTGGTAAAGCAAAAGCCAAAGCGTAATGTTTTTATTTACAGGTGAATTCATCGACTACCAATTGACTACCAATCGATCATCAATCGACTAACAATTGACTATCAATTGACTACCAATTGACTACCAATCGATCATCAATTGACTACCAATTGACTACCAGTCGACTACCAATTGACTACCAATTGACTACCAATTGACTACCATTAAGTAAATTCACTACAAGAACTAACTACTCGTTGGTTTTCGTTTGCTGAAGGACGTTTCCAAGTACCCAAGTCCCTTCGCACAGTTAATCCATATACGCAAACGTAGTTACGCACTTATGTAGATAAGAGATATCAAGGGGTAGGGTCTAACTACTGGCCGCACTTACCTTCTCCGTATCGAGGCCCTTGGTCATGGCCCACGTGGAGACAACATAGTCCATGACGCGCTCGCTGAGCGCCTTGGGCACCTCGTGCAGCTTCATGAACTCGCGCACATTGTTGAGCATGTCGTGGTACTTGGCGGTGGCCGAGGTCATCTGTTGTATGATCGTTGTCACATGACCAAAGATCGTCGCATACAGCAGAGCTATGGTTTGTGATCACAACAAAAAAAGAGCGTAGAAACAGGAGAGAGAGAGAGAGAGAGAGAGACAGAGATATTGGCATTGGAAATTAAAGAAATGGGTTGAGGCAAAAGATTCGTTACACTTGGACACGCTGCGGTAGCGAGACAACTCTACAGCCGTTGCTGTGAGTGTGTGTGTGTGTGTGTATGCTTGAGTGTGTGTGTGAGAGTAACGCTTACAATATGCCAACAAGATTAGACAGTTGCTATGATGTTGGTTGGTTTAAAAAGAGCATGTTTGAAATTTTCTACTCGCTGCAGATGAAACGCGCAAAAGCGCAGCTAGAACGGTAATAAATGCGACGAATTGGACGAGCGACATACAAAGCGAGAGAGAGAGAGAGAGAGAGAGCGAATGAAAGAGGCAGAGATAGAGAGATAGAGAGAGAGAGGGGGGAAGAGAGGGAGAGACAAGCGACATTTGTACATTACGCATACGCACCATTGGCCTGGCGTTGTAGCCCAAGCTTTGAATTTATTGCTTATGGGGCGTATGCGCAATATGCTTTAGACGTTTGCCCCTGGAAAGGAAATGGTAAGGAAATGGTTTTGTTAGATGAACCATTGATGTGTTTGCATAATGTGATCTGGTCGAAAAAACAACCTTACAAAAGGTTATGTAACATAAATTTGTACTCACACATGGCAACGAATTGTGCAACTAGTTATCGGGTAATGCGAAAATAAAGAATATCAAAAATGGTTGAGTTGTTGCTTTGTGGGGGGGATATCTGGGATATTTGGCACTACCACATATGTATATGAGTGGGTCTAAATGGTTTTGTGGCTAAAATGGTCTTATGGCTTTGTTTTTTTTTGCTAAACCAATTCCAGCAGTTATTAGTTCTAGCGACGCTCTAATTGTGTCTAGCTTTTCAATGACAAGAGTATTCAAAAGCGTTTGCGGGGCCGTGAGTTGTAATTAACTTTGGACGCGGCAACGGAACGTGTTTGGACACAGCACCTGCAATGATCATCATGCAGATGGTGAACACCTTCTCGTTGTCTGTCTCCGCTGCGACATTGCCGAAGCCCACCTGTGTAAAAGAAAAAAGCAAATATTGCACATCACTGGATCGCTGGCAAGAACTGTCGGATCGGTCAACTTACCGAGGTCATGCAGGTCATGGTAAAGTACAGGGCCGTCACATACATGCTCTTCCGGGAGGGGCCATTGACCAGCTCGGGGCCCGTATCATTGCTCCAGATATATGAATACGGTGACTGTGTCACATTCGCCAGCTTCCACAGCCAGCTGTACTGAATCTGCATGTGAAGTTTGATGTTGATGTTTAGATGCGGAGACAGCAGGATCTCGAGGCGGTTGCCGCTTACCCCATTATCCGCATCGCTGCGCCCAATCGAGTACCAGATGCAGGCGAGCCAGTGTGCCACCAGCATGTAGAAGCAGAGCAACAGTATCAGCATTGCCGCACCGTACTCCAGATAGCGATCCAGCTTGCGGACCACACGGCCCAGCCGCAGCAGACGGACCACCTTGAGGGCGCTGAAGAGCGAACCGATGCCATCCTCGTCGCGATCGAACGCATTGAAGACATCGTAGGGCAGGCAGCTGAGCAGATCGATGATGAACCACGATTTCAGATAGTTCATGCGTATGACCTTGGGATCGCTGACCACCTCGCCGCCGGGGCCCACAAAAGTGGTGTGAAAGTTTAATACTAACCGGATAGATAAAGTTCGAATTTAGCATATATTCATTTAGTTAGGCATTCTGCTTACCAATATCGATGAAGAAAATGACATCCACTATTGAATCCACAACGAGCAGCGAAACATCCTCAGATGTTTTATTTTTAAACGCTACATTGTATGGCACCTGTAAGGCGACAGCAAACAATTAGCATTACTCACACGGCTAACAACTGACAAACCAAGTCAACCAAGTCAACCAAGTCAGCCTAGTTAACCAAGTCAGCCAAGTCAATCAGTGGGCAAAACTAAGCCGCTTAGTTATTGTTGCCTTGTGCAACAGTTGCTGTATTCTGTTATCTTTAATCCTTAACGTCGCTTCAAACTCAAGTGGCAAGCAACAAGCAACAAGCCTCTTAGCCCAGCCCAGCCCGGACCTCCCCCCCCTGTTGCTGTCCTTTATATATCTATCTCCATCTCCATCTCCATCTCCATCTCCATTTCCATCTGCAACTCTTGGCGAATATTAATTTAAGCACATAAAACATATAGCCACCGCATGGCAAACAGACGGCAGACATCGCGTCGTCGCCACCCCTGCAACCCAGAGCTGAAAGCTGCGAACTGTGAACTGAGACCAGGCACAGATCCTACCACCCCCCTGTACCAGGCACTTGGCCATGTAAATGTGTGCACTTGTAGCAGCCCGTGTAAGTGTCAGAGCGACGAGACTATTATCTGATTTCTTGACTTGTACTTGCTTTTATCTGGCAAATGGGTGAAGAGCACTTAATGCAATCCTACCTTCGCCCACCTACCAACAGCCACGCCCCCCCACGCGGCTTGTTGTGTTGACAGCGTGTGCTAGCAACAAGTACTATGAAAAAAGTGCCTTAACGAGGCCAATTTGCTAGATTTGTGTAACAAACATGCGTCCTTTCTTTTGACTGTTGTTAGCTTAACTGTTCTGGCTCTGGCTCTGGCTGTCATTGGCCAAGAACTTAAGACTGGTGATGTCGATTTTATTATTAGTTTCAAATTGCAGCATAATAAACCCGGTGAGGCAGCCGTCTAAGCGAACGTCGGAAACCCTTCAAAGTCTTCAAGGGTAATCGAAACTGAAAGCAATTAGGTATTTTCACTTGTGGTTCTCTGCAAAACAGATAGCCAATGAAAGTCAGCTTGTGCTTCCTGCCGCTGTAGCCCACCTGTAATTAATTTCTTGGTTTTCATTGTCTCATCAACTGGGCAAAGCTATTGACTTTTGACAAGCCCTACAAAATTTTGATATTCAATTATTTGCCAAGGTTTGCAGGGTAAATTGCCAAAAAACTGCCAGCAAGCAGCATTTCTGTGTGGGAAAGCTGTGAAATGCATTTTAATTAAAATGCATCTTGATTGTTTAAGCCTTGTGCTCTTATATAGTTACTCGCTAACAGTTTGACAAGCACAGGAAATGTGAGAAGCCTTTCACAATCTTGGCGGGGATTCATTGCTGAAAACGTTTAGTTTTAGGTAATTTAATAATTCACTGGATTTTAAATGATGCTTGAAATTTTCACTTGTTCTGATCTCTACGCAAAGCTTCTTCTGAAAACCTTTTTGGACTATGTTCTTGTGAATAAAAATAGCCACTAATTAATTAAAACTGTGCTTTGAAGTTTAACAGTTTTAAGAACCTATCCTAAGTTTGAGAAATTGAGAAAGCTGTCTGAGAAAGTAACTTTAAAAGTATTTCCACGGTCTGACACTTTTTCAGCGTACCATTGACAAGCCTTAAGGGCCTAAAGGATATTTCGCCAGTTCCTGAAAAAAGTGAAGCCAACTCATTTGGCTGCTGTCTAAAAAAAGCTTAGCCGCTTGAAAATGTATCTCGAAAGTTGACTAGTCTCCACTGCTAAACAGTTTGACGCAGTTTGCTGGCTTAAAAGTTGCTGAAGGGGGGTGGGGGAGGGGGGATCGGGGCGGTAAAGCTGCAGTTGATGTTAAAGTTGGCAACAGCAACAATATTCGATGCCGCCAAATTGCATTAAACAATAACGAAAGCAATGGAAAACGATTGCGAAAGTAACAACAACAGCAACAACAGCAACAACAAAGCGCAAACTAAAAGAGCAACAAAGCAACTTTCGACCCTAAACTCTCTCGAGTACATGTGTGTATATGTGTGTGTGTGTGTGAGTCAAGCTGTGTTGAGCGCAATTTAAGTGAAAATGTTAACATCTTGTTGACGGAAATAGGCACAATTTGAGCAGACAGGCGACGAGACAACAGCTGCCCCGCTTTGTGGCATGTAGCATGTGGCATGTGGTATGCTCGTGTGTGTGTGTGTGTGTGTGTGTGTGTGTGGGTGGGTGTGGTTACGCCTAAGTAGCTAGACCCATAGCGCCGTTCCAGAAAAACAAACGAGTCGGCAACAGGATTACGTTCAAGACCCCAATAAAAGGTGGCAGGAGACTGTCTGACTGTGGTAATAAATGTGCCGCTACTAAAAGGAGAATACCCATTTTGTATGCACTTCAAGTGGGTATTTTGAATTTATTACAAACTGTGTAATGCATTGACATATACTTGGGAATATTAAGTATACGTACTTTTATAAATATGATATATTTAAATATTGTATGCATACATTTTGAGTTTATATGAATCTGATTATATATATGATATATATAAATGTTCCCTGCTCGATTCGATTGGATTGCTTTTTAAATTAAAAAAGTTTCATATACAATTTGGGCTATTTTTCATTTTTGCTTAAGATCAGATTATTTGTATCGTTTAGAAGAAAAGCTTGAAATCTTCACCCATTTCGAAGCTAGGTTCAGTTTAGGTGGTAGGTGGGGAGAGGGGAGGAATCTGTACTTACCATGATGGCGGTATAAAATGTTAGACACAATATCACCCAGTCCCAAATGGCTTTAAATGCACAATAATGCAAGAGTATGTGTGGTGGCGTCTTTGGCGCTTCCTGTCTGTACTGTGGCATAATATCGGCGCTGAGTGACATCATCTTGAATGCATTTCGATATCGTTAATACCAGGGGATCAGAGTGCGTATATATATAGTTAGATATATCTAGCTTACATGCGCCAGATTCGACTGCTTTGTGGGATCCTTGAGCGTGGGCAAATGGGCGCTGAATTGCCGGCTGCGTGTGACGGATCGGGCCAGCTTGGCGAATTTGGAGAGACCTAAAACTGGAAGGAATAGATTAACTGCTACGATATGGACAGACACGCACAGACAATGAAGCAAGCCAAAATCAAAATACACAGCAAAATGTCGATAGGCAATATCGATATTGATATCGATATCGATAGTTAAATCGCAAATAATACAAAATGACAAGCGATTAATCGATAAATCGATCAAAGAAAAATCAAAAAGATGCAGACATTAGTATATATATATATATATATATCGAGAGTATATAAATATATCAACATATAGTACATCGGTTCAGTTATACATATGTATATATATATATATATATATATATATATATATATAAGTATTTATAGTATTATACAATGCGTAAGCGTGTGCGTGTGTGCAGTTGTTGGATATATCGGGAGTATGTGGGAGAAACAGAGACAAAAGAGAAAGAGAGAGTAAAACAGTAGAGTGATGTACAGTTTGGTAAAAATTTAAATAGAGACAAATAGACAGAGAGAGGGAGAGGGATAGGGGAGAGAGAGGGAGAGAGAGCGCAAATTGTAACAAAGAGTGCATGCGCGCGAGAGAGAGAGGGGGTGAGAGAGAGGGGGAGGGAGGAAGAGTGTGTAGTGTAGTGTAGTGAAGTGTAGTGTAGTGTAGTGTATTTGCCAATTCGTTGATATGATTTTAATTTCAATTTTGTAGAATTGGAGCTTTGTGTCTTGCAGGTTGGCTGAGTGCGCTATGATCGTTGCTATATACAGACATATATATTTATATATATATAGAGAGAGAGAGAGAGGGAGAGAGGCAGAGAGACAGAGAGACAGAGAGAGAGAGAGACTGGTGGAGATAGTGGTTAGTGGGTACTGGACAGTGGGCAGGGGGTGTGCCTGATGGGGAAGAGGGGGGGCGGGGGCGGGGCGTAGGAGCACAGATCTGGCGCTACTTACCACCTTTGGTATCCTCGCTGTCGATGGGCTGTTTCAGTGCAGTTATATCCCGAAACGTCAACAGAAATAACACAACCAAATCCCTTTCGTTGCGTATGGGTGCCACCTGAAGCAGCAGCCATAGCGGCGTTTCTAAGAGAGTGAGATAAAGAGCAACGAGAGAGAGAGAGAGAAAAACAGGGATATAGAAAAAGAGAAGAATTAGTTAGAGTAAGATATAATTAGTTATAGTAATTAAATATTGATTGGCTTTTCAGTAATCATTGATCATTCTGGAGCATAACCTCAAATGTGTTTAAGCTTTAAACCTTTTCTGATTAATTTAAGAAAGAGAGAGAGAGATTCTATGGTATAATTTAAATGGATTAATTAAAGTCATCTTTAAAGTATACACAAAGTTTTCTTATCTTTATCTTATTGCTTTGATATCTTTCTATCTGGTAGTTGATGCGGAGTGTCGCCTGCAGAGATAAAAATAATTTAGCCTCAAAGATTATCTAACGATATCGATGCTAAATAGTTTCAATTTTGGCCACAACTTGTTAACCTCAATTAGAAACACACTTGTGTGCTTTATCTGAATGCAAATGCAAATGGTAAAATTCGTTAGAAAAATAAACGTTTATACAACTGCATTTCAGAGAGGAATACAATGCAAATAAAATAACATTCGATCCTATCAAATGGCTGTAAATGCACTATCTGTTTCTAATTGTGCCAAAATAATAATAAATATAATGCTACTTGTTGGTGCTGGTATTTAGCAGAAGACCTTATCCGAAAGCTGTGAATTGATGTGGAATTTGAGCATTTATTTGGGGCAAGTGCTGGTTCAGCTCGGCAATTCACACAAAGATAATCGAATTGTAGTGCAGTTGCAATGAATTGAGGTCACAGCAAATGCACACGCACAAATGCAAAGGGTGGCGGAGACGGAGGCAGTGGCAGTGGCAGAGACAGGCAGCCAAGCAGACAGACAGACAGACAGACAGACAGACGGACGGACGGACAGAGACAAAGCACGCACGAGTACAGTTTGTTTGGTACATTGCAATTACGGATATTACGCGCGCGAGGCTCAAAGTACCGTTAAAACGATGCCCGCTGCAAACTGTGCTATGGAAATTAAATGCACACACCCACACTTACACCTTGTCACTGTGTGTGTGTGTGCGTCTGTCTGTCCAATCAACAATAATTGCAATTCAATTTGCATTTGCTGCGCCGATCCACGCGGCGTATACGCAATTGCTGATGTGCAACATGGAATTTGTGTGCCATGTTAAAAGCATAATTATTGGCTAATTTAATGCGCAGTTTGCTGTTTACATTTCCGCTGTCACTGCCACTTCCGCTTTGGCCAACAGCAAAAACAATAATGTTCCCTAATTGAACGCGCCTGACAGTACTATCAATCGCATCCCCATACATATCTATATGGGCATGTATTTATATGCTCTGTCTATAGAGAAATATGTTTTCTTTTTTTTTTCTCTTTTTTTTGGCAGCTGTCGGCGAAAACAGCAACAATAAACTTATCCAGGGCGCCCCAGAGACACCTGTCAGCCAATTCAATTTGCCCCAATATCGAATTGCTGCCACATGGCGCGACTTGCCTGCCTATCTTGCCATCATGCCATCTTGCCATCTTGCCATCTTGCCATCTTTTGTGGCAGCCAAAAGTTTACTCGTTGCCTATCCCGGCCAAAGTTCAAAATAGAAAAACAGACAAAAATAAAACGTAAGCGAAGAAAAACAAGTCAAAAGTGCCCGAAAAGCAGACAGATATACTCTGCCATAACATAACCTAACAAACATGATTGCTACTTACATATATATAATATGTATATGTGGGGCGGGGAAGGTCTTATTCCAATTACATGCACACTTGCTAACACGGCAGAATATAATATAGTTTATTTAAGCTTCATTATTCAAATTAACATTTGCCGATTTCAGCTTATACAATTCAATATTATTCTTCCTCAAAACTAGCGATCTGTCTTCTTCAACGATTAAGTATCGATTACAATTGCTTAATTTATCGATAACCTATACTTAATTGGTCGGTGATAATCGTTATACTCCTACATGTATTTATTATTATTTACTATTATTTACTATTATTATTATTAATTACTATTATTTATTATTATTTATTAATATTTATTATTATTCATTATTATTTATTATTTACTATGTATTATTAATTATTATTAATTATTATTCATTATTATTTATTATTATTTATTATTATTATTTTTATTATTTATTATTATTTATTATTATTATTTAAATTTGTAAACCGATTTTCAAAAGCCATCTCTTGCTGATTTAAATTCGTCATTTAGATAAAGACTACATTTAAATTTGGTATACGATGCTTTGGTCAAAAACCATGTTTAATTTTTACCTCGCAACTTTACAGTTAGAGACGCCTTACTATTGTAGCTGTAGTGCAAATTTAGTCTTCATCACACATCTGCTACTCGAAACATGCTTAATCCTTGATTACATTTTTGTAATGTAATAATTATGGAGAACTCACCGCAACTCGGTGTGTGGCAAGTAATGTGATTGGAGTCAAAGAAATTAACAGGTTTCCTTGAAATTTTCACATACGCATTTAATTGGGCCGACAAGGTTTCCGTGGAACTGCTCGGCTTTTGGCTTATGGCTTTGTTAAATGAAATTAGAACTCTCTGATTATGCAACATTGCCACAATGGTTTTTTTTGTTTGCTACGTGTATAATTTATGTGATGTGAAATTTAATTTGATTTGTTGAAGCAAATTAGTTAATCGAAATTTGGGACTCTTTTCTTTTTTTTTTGATTTGACCCATGCATAATGCATGAGCATCGATTGCTGTGCGGACAACTTTCACACACACACTCGCAGAGCACACACACTTACACACACACACACACAGAGATACTGCAATTGATTTATGCATATTTGATGATGCTGCCAGCCAGTTTTCTTAACGCTGGCAACAAAATACACACTGAAGTTGCTGCCAGGCATTGATCCCGCTGATTATTAAGTATACGATACGTATGTATATAGCAAATTTTGTACCTTGGGTTTGTGCCTTGCCAAACTGCGATAGGGCGCAGCCACATTGTACATCTGTAAATTGATACTTGAAGGCGTTAATCCATTATAATTGCGCGATTCAGCAATGAATTGAATTTCGAGCGACTCTCAACTAGCAACAGTTTCAATTACAACCGCTTTTAGGGGATTGGGAGAAGGCGGTGGAGCGGGGAGCGGGGAGCATGGCAATGCTGCATGATTGATGGGCGCCACTCAAAATTGTTGCGCCACCTCAATTTGTTTGCATTAAACAAGAGCAGCGAAAAAGCAGGTAACGAATATTAAGCAACGAGTGGCGAGTTGAGAGTGGAGAGTGGAGAGTAGAGAGTGGAGAGTGGAGAGTGAAAGGTAGTGTGAGTGGGATTAGACTGGCATGAATTATATGTAGGGGGAGCTGGTCACACACACAAAGTGCAACAATTTATTACAGTGTATAAATCCTAATCTAACCACCCCCCTCAAAACCAGAGCTGACGGCTGCCTTGAGTTGGGTAGCTGTCTGCTGGCAGGACAAGCCAGCGATTAAACATAGTCAGGCTGCGGTGGGTGCACAAATCGAACGGCATATGATTAAGATATATATATATATATATATGTATACTCTATAGGAAAATATATTTATATATGCGCAGCTACGGGTAGCGGTTAGAGTTTCAGTACATACCTACATATATTATTGGCATAATAATTATTTCTAGCATATTTTCTATACTCACTGTTCTTTTTGTAGAGCAGTATCTCGAACTGATCCTGCTGCTGGTTCTCCAGCGTATACTCCAGCCGTCCCACCGTCTCCTTATCTGTCAGCTCGCCGTACATGAAGCCGCATCTGTTGTTTTTGTTTTTGTTTGGAATACATAAGAGCAGAAAATCGCACATATACGAGGTATTATTCTTGATTTGTTTCAAGCTGCCGACAGCAGCAAATTAAGCACACAACGATACGGACACGAACACACACACACACACATATACACAGCGACATATAGTACCCATAATAATTATAAATAATATAATTAAAGCATGCCAAGCAGAAAAAGGAAGTAGCAGAAACAATAACAAACGCCTTACCTGCTGCCGATGAAAACTTTGTCTGTGGTGTGAAAGGGAGACAGGGAGAGGGAGACTGCGCTTTAAACCTCATACAAATAGCTAAAAATGTCTGTCAAATATCTAAAGCTTATGTAATTTTAAAGTTATTCTGCTAAACTCCAAAATATAGAGCTATAAATGTGAAAGCGGTGAAAGTATGTTTAATTGTAAGCAGACTTATCAAAAGTTTAATAAAATCATTTTTGACTATTTTCGATTCGGCAGGTGAATAAATTGTATTATGAAATGCAACGGCAAACTGAGTTTGCAACTATTTCTGTTTAAATCTGAACATGGAATGGTCAGCATCGAGTTACTTGTTAAGGCTCGCTTTTTTTTCTTTCTGCAAAATAATAATTTTGCACTGTTCTGTAACTTTAGTAAGCCACAAATATGTACACATTAAAATGCTGAAAGCTTTTGCCATTTTAATTAAAATTGAATGAATGGCCAGAAATCTCTCCCTAGGTGTTTGCGGTAAAGTTTTCTTGAATGGTTTTTGGTTTTGTGCAAGAGAAACTTTAAACGAAAACTGAAATAAATTCATTGAAAATGTTTTACCTTTCGGATTATGTTGAAATTAGTTTCTCATACAAATATTTCACGGCAATTTGGCAAACTTTTCTAATATGAAATGCAAGTTTTAAGCTCAAATTATTTTCATATTCGTTTCCAATGGTTGCTAATAGTTTCTCGCCTGACTTTATTCATTTTACATTAGGTGTTTGCAATTTTCTATGAAAACTGATCGCAGAAATGGCTAAACATCTAATAGAGCTAACTAGATGTTTTCCGAGAAATCTGTTGCACCCTCATTAATCAGAAAATGCAACAGCTTTCGAGCATAATTGGCCACCGGATACTGGCTAATGCCGCTGCTGCTCAAGGACTATAATAAACTGCAGCGTAAATGGCTTCGCGGGAATGTATCCTAATTAGATGAAGCTTAAAAGTCATCCCAGCCATCTGTGCGCCTCTGATTTGTTGAGGCGTCTCGTCAGATTTCATATTAAATTGGCTTTAAATGGGACGCAATATTAAATGAATTCCGAGAAAAGCTGGAAAACTTGTAAAGATGCACTGCTATTATTCATCTTGAGCTATGCCAGAAATTGGTGCAGTTTTCATTTTCAAAGAGCACTTGAGGCTGCAGTTTCCGAGAAATCCATCGTGACGCATTTGAGTAAACAATATTGCTGCATGGCTTCCGCTTGGCTAGGGGCAACATTGTATGGGATTGTATCTTTGTCATCTTTGCAATGCCGCGAGCTATTTGCCATTTCAATGGAACCGCTGTTGCTTTGTACTCTCTGATTTCATATAAATGTCTGCTAATTGGCTTAAGCTGAGACCTTGTCTCATGGATTCTTAGAAATTTCTAAGTGGCCCCATTGTGCATACTTATGTAAGGAAAATATCTGCGCGAGTACAAATTACATTATTCGATTGCATTAATTTGCCTAGCACTAGGCTTAACTGCGATTGGCCTGTTAGTTTTTATACTAAGGGAGCTTTTGGATGAAATAGATTTCTCGAAATGTGTGTATAGTTTTCTCGATGTATGAGCTAGAAAAGGTTCGCTTATTAATTTACGTAAAATAATAAAATACGTAGAACTGGCCACTGCGATTTTAACTAAAAGAAGTTCCACGAATTTGATAAATGAAAACTCAGCGTTTAACAAATTCAATGTTGGTAAATTTAATGGAGTCATGAGTGCTTAAGATTTTGAGTGCAATGTTTGCTCATGGTTTTGATTTGGTTAAAGGATCATCTACGATGATAGACGTAATGAATGCCCAGAAGTCTCTATCTTGAATCTAATAATTGAGTTTGCATAAGGCGCAGCCGGTGCAGATACATACATACATGTATAACAGACATATATATACATATACTCAAAACGGCCACTCCTGAGCAATGTCAGGTAGAATGCCATGCTTGTCTGCCTGTGGGCCCGGTGTTAGCCATTAATTTTGGCCACGTTGACACCGAATGGCTGGCAAGCACGAGTGATGATGGAAATTACCATATCGTGTGGCACATCTTCTGGCTGTGGGGGCCATTGGGCCACTGTCAGCTCAACTGCTGCAGATGCTATCGCATTCGCTAGCAGAAATACTGAAAAATAACTTGAAAACCAGCAAGCACAAGCAGAAATCTAAAGTGAAATGAAAAATAGAACCGTTGCCAAGGCAGCGCACGTGCTAAACTAAAAACGAGAAAAACAAAAAGAAAACGACTAAAAAGTGTTGCATGCTTTTAGGGCGCGCGCGAAAATATGCAAAAGTGGCCAAGCGCTCAAAATGAGTGAGTGAGTGCGACAGAGAGAGAGAGAGAGATAGAGTGAGTCGGCGAGTGAGTGCAGCAAGAGCAAAGGAGAGCGCAATGACGTCAGCAGTCGGCAATGGGTGAAGGCGAATGTGAATGCAAGAGGAGACACAATAAAAACTGTTAATTTGTGTTTGGCGACCGCCATTGTTGCTGTTGTTCTTGCTTCTGTTGCAGTTAGACGAATAGTGTTCTTTGTGTGTGTGTGTGTGTGTGTGTGTATGCTTGGATTTATTTATGCCATGACAAAGGTTCAACAAACTGCGACGGCTGTGAAGGCGCCCAGCGACGTCACGAATAAAAACGCAAAGCGACTCATTTCCGCTCCGCCGGCCATTTTGTGCAATGAACCGTTTTACTGCACAAGAGTATCTATGTATAATATGTATGTATGTACATCATTTATATATATGTATATACATATATACAGTGGTTGCTCGCTAACTAAAACGATCCGGCTTCAAAGGTAATTTAAATTCTCGACTAATTTTTGATTTTGGGGAGTCCGGTTTTTTTTATAAAATAAAAACTTTTAAATTTGTGATTTTTACACTTTTTTTAAGTTTAATGATTATGGATACAACTGAAAAAGGATTTTGGCAATTAAATATTTAAAAGCATTTTACAAACAACAGTAAAAACAAGTTAAAAAAAAGCACACAAAATAAATTTAGAAACAAGATTCAATTTTAGATGCATTTAAAATGACAATTTCAGTTTCAGGCAATTCCAAATTCAGAAAGTTCTAAATTTCGAGCAGGCACTGTGTGTGTGTGTGTTTGTTTGTGTTTGTGTGTTAGGCGCAGACAAGCACAAAAATTGGGTTACAAGGCAGGCAGCACAAAGGCCTGAACAGGTTACGATAGTGAGAAGGGGGAGGGGAAGAGGGAGATAAAAGGGGGGCAGCCAAAGAGACGCTGGCTTAGGCTCCACTCAATATACTCTAAGCCAACAACAGTGTGGTGCAGAACGGAGCGGAATGTGGAGTTAAAAGGCGCCACAAACTGCTGTAATGGCAAATTGAAAGAAAGTGCGCGCAGTTAAGCAAACAGCAACAACAACAACAAACAGCAGCAACAACAACAACAAACAGCGACAACGACAACAGCAACAGCAGTAAACAAACAAACAGAGAAAAATCCAAAAAAATATAAAAGAGATTTTCTTTTTTTTGGTCAACCTTTTGCTTGGATTTTCTTTTGCACGCGGCCACACACACACACACACAGACACACACACACACAGAGCAACAAAGTAGGTCAAAGCGCAACAATAAATAACACACATAAGAGCAACAGAGACAGAGACGATGATATAGAGAGAAAGAGAGGGGGAGAGAGCGCGCAGCTAAGCGCTAGATTGGCATTACAAAAGTTTGACTAAAATAAAAAAAAAAAAATACAAATAAAAAAAAAGGCGGCCAGGGCGTCGCTAGGGACGGGGGCTGCTGCAGGGCAGGTTGTGGTGCACATGGTACTTTTTTGTTTGGCCAACCGCTGTGGCAAATTTTGTTCGCAAATTACAAACAATTCGCTGGAGAATTCCACTGTGCGCCCACGGTTACAGTTTGAGAGCCACTTGAGCTGGGCGCACGACTGTTGCTGCCTTTTCGAGCTGTCAAATCAATTTGTCTACCATTTAAAGCTAACTTTTTATGCATTTAAACCAAATGCAGCAGGAATCTCTTTCGCTACGAAATCGCCTTTAAGGCTTTAGCCTGCAGCTGCATTTGCGTTGCATACTTTATGGCGCCAGAGTCTAACGTTTATTTTCCATTACACAATAATTTGGTAAAAAAGCAGAGAAAGCAAATAAAGACTGGCCACATATACATACAAACATATACATACATATATATATATATATATATATTTTGTATGTATTTTTTTTCAATGGTGTCCGATTTTCACATTTAGCTAGCTGTGACTTTCGCCCAGCGGAAGCGCAAAGTTAACCGGAACTTTGGCGGTTTGGACTTAATGCCTGCTTAATGCCTTGATAAATGGACTCGGCCCGTGCCGTGCCGAGAGTCGGCCAACATAATGACTCTTGGCTGAAATCTGTTGGCATTCATAGTGCTCTGGCAATCCGCTTACGTGTCCATCAGTATGAGAGGGGGCCCAAGTCCACTTACAGTTGGAGCTGCACTGCCATTATGCAGTTTGAAACCCTTATTAAGTACCTGCATTCAGAGTTGAGTGTAAAATAACTGCAGTATAGCGAAAAGTTAAGTTAAATGCGATAGAAACAATAAAAGCAATTAGTGTTCAAAGTGCAATTCCATTAGTCATTAATCTATTTGCTATTTTCAATGTTGCTTATTTTTCCCTTGTATTTATTAAATATTATTTCGGAATTGATTTCTATATTTACAGATTGATTGAAGAGAGTATTCTGAATATTTCAAAGCTTCACAGTAATTCACAGTGTATAAAGTTAACCCAATCTCAAAGCGGAATAAAATTGACAAGTATATATATACAAATGTATGTATGTATGTATAACGAGGCAACCGTATGTATGAATTTCTAAAATACATTAATTGTGTATGAATTATGTATGGCAAAATCGATGTGCGAAACGAGAGCTACAAAAAGACAACATGCATAAAAGCTACAACATTAAAATGTTCGAATGAGTAGAAATTCATATGAACAACTCTCTGTATTGCTATGTGTGAAAAATATATACATATATATAAAGATACAGATAGAGATAGAGAGAGGGAGAGAGATAGAGAGCGCGAGCGCTGGTCAGCTTTGGGGGGAAGGAACAGCATGTACAATAGTTTAAAACTTAGGCTAGGTAAGATACATATAAAGCATGTATAGCATATATTTATGTATATATAGTAATTAGATAAAGAGCAGGGGGGGGGAGAGACAGAGCGAGTGAGTATAAATCGGCAATACGTACACATACCTGCACGACTTCTGCATGACCTCGGCACGGTTGTAGCCGCTAATCTTGCAGAAGGACTCATTGCAGTAGACGATCGGAAAATCGACGATTTGTGCGTTGGCCAATAGAAACGAGCTGTCCGCTGTAAATGAGAGAGAGAGAGAGATTATTGAGATTATGAGTGAGTTATATAAAAAAGATAACTTAAGACAAATTTCTGATAAGGTTAGATTATTGTACAGTTACTTGAAAGCAAGAACTCAACGTTCACCAAGCTGATTTTAGCTGGAAAAGAATTGTATTTTATGGAAATTATATTTATCTGTTTAAAAAAGTAGTATTTTATATTTAAAAATAATAATAACCACAAATAATTTTAGATTCAAATTTGACAGTTTATATTTGTGTTGAAATATTAAATCATCGATTCTTCAAGTATCGATAATAAGCTACAATTGTCGATAACTGTCGCAGGCAACGCTGCTTTTTTCTGTTGACATTTTGGCTTGAATCTATCAGTCTGCCAGTCTGTCAGTCTGTCAGTTAGTTAGCAAAGCAATGCGCATCTATCAAAATATTTGCACGTAATTGGAACATTTCAAATGTTGTCATTCATAATAAAATGCCATTTGATAGTGTCGTCCCCTTCAGTAGTCACTCAGCTAATGGCGGTTGCTATTGGCCCGCTCATGTTATCGTTGTTGTTGCAAGTTGGGCTAGTTGGGTGCAGGTAACATGCTACTTGCCACATGGAACATGTGTACGAGTAAACCACGCGCTGCCATCGCATGGCTTCCAAAATGCCATTGCCTGACTTCTTGTTTGCCTTTTCCAAAAGGTCCCTTCTCGTTGTTGTTGTTGTTGTCGTTGTTGTTGCAAGTAATTGCTGTGGCACTCACACGCACTCTGCCGGCTACCGTAAATAAATGCATTGATATGAGCCCAACGAATTTCGAGTGGAACTTGTTCCAAAACTTTGCACCCACCACATGCTTGGAAATCGTTCCCTTTTAATTATAATACACGCTGTTCTCAAAAAATTGAATTCATTTTCAACTATTTATTAACTTTTTAATTATTAATTCAGGGAACAAACTTTGAAAATCTGTCAGTTGTGGCAAAGTTAAGGGAGTTTGAAGTCTTAAATTTATAAGTGATTTGGGCACTTTACAAGCCTACATTTTCCTTTTCAGTCCTTTTCAGCGTGATATTTGACAGGAAAATTAACTACCCCAAATTAACTTTACACATATATTTTTATACTCATTCTTACACCCACAATCAATTAAAATTTTAATTTCAAGATTCAAAATTTTTAAAAAAAAAATTTTAATTAATTATTAAGGAACACTCCATAAAAAAATTCGAAAAAAATATATTATCAAAAGTGCATTAACTTTAGATGAGGAAATAGAGTAGGGCCCAAGAAATGGCCAAAATGGCCTTGGGATTGAAAATTGGTTTAGTTTTGGCAAAGCTATAAGAAATATTTGTTTTGTTTCGATAACTTGCCCTCTCTCTGCAAGCAAATCGAGGTAAAATTGGTTTTATTAATTTTACGTTTTGAATTGATGTTGAGTAAAACTAGTGAATAGCTTCGAAGCTTTGCATCGCTAAACAAACTGTGAGATGTAAACAAAAGAAATCTTTAGCTTAAACAATATTTGGTATATTTTCGATTTTTGTTGTTGTTTTTTTTTTTGGTTTTTAGAGACTTTCAAAGTTCTTTTGTGCTCTTAAGCTGTAAAATCTTTTCAATTCGACATGTTAATCAAACCAGCAGTAACAGCAAATCAGATAAATTCTGAAAATGGAGCTCAGCTGGTGGAGCTCGTGAGCTGGTTCACTGGTTCACTCGTTCACTGGAATCGGCACCCTAGCGAAATGTGCCGCGATTTCAACAGACTTAATTGCAATATTTCGACATGCGACAGTTGAAAATAAGTTGACGTTGAATATTTACTCTATATTTACATACACCTTATGCTGGAGTGGCATGGGCAGGGGCAAGGGGCTAGGGGTTGTGCCCTGTGCCGTGTGCGGTGACATGCATGCGAAGCGGGCACAACAGCAACAACGGCAACAACGGCAGCAACAGCAACAGCAGCAGCAACAGCAGCAGCAACAACAACAACACACTAACCTACATCCAAACACATTCAAATATCCACATTCACAATTCACGTGGCCAGCCAATGAATATGTGCGAATGTGTGTGTGTGTGCGTCTGTGTGTGTGTGCGTGTGTGTGTGTGTGTGTGAGTATGAGTGTGAGTATAGAAATATATGCACATGCAATCGCTCGCAGTCAGCAAATGGACAAATGCATATTTATGCGAATTTCACGCACACACACAGACACACAGGCACACACACACATTCGCATAAGCTCACTGATATGCGTGAATGCACGCTTGCGTTTTTACGACAGCAATAAGGACAAGAGCAACAACAGCAACAGCAGCAACAACAACAGTTGCTACTTTGTAGCGTCAACAGTTGCCGCACTGCCTCCGATTCCGCCACCCTCCTGCCGCCCCCTGTCTCCTAATGCCTTTCACTTTGAGTGGGTCTGGGGCCTGGGAGCGTGGCCTGAATCTTGGTGTCTATCCCAATGCTAGAGTTGAGCGCGTGCCTAATTAAAAACCCAATTTAGACATAGTAGAATCCATCTAGATAAAGTACCAACACTCAAAAATCAATCCAGATAAAGTACCAAGACTCAAAAATCAATCTAGATAAAGTACCAACACTCAAAAATCAATCTAGATAAAGTACCAAAACTCAAAATTGAATCTAGATAAAGTACCAAAACTCAAAAATGAATCTAGATAAAGTACCAAAACTTAAAAAATCAATCTAGATAATGTACCAAAACTCACTGTTTTGACTAAGCTATTTATGGTTTTAGAATTTTTTTCAACCGAATACAAATTGGAGAAGACAATAAGATAAATTTAAAATAATATTTTGAAACAAATGTATTTTAAAGTTTAATTTAGACAAGAAATTCTGAACGTATAACTTTTAAACAGTTTTCGCAGAGTTGTAAAAGTGTTCTTTTTTCGACTTTAAAAATCAAAATTTTAGATTAATAAATTTTGTAAAAGCTTAAAAATTTTTCTTGATATTTAAATGAAAAAAGTTTGCAAAATTATCAAAAATGAGAAATGTGTTTGTAAAATTGTAGACCTAAAAACATATTCCACATGGAAATATATTTAGTTTTTGACAATCTTTTATCCCGACTTATTGATCTCACAAACTATCAAGGCTAGAGCTAGCATACTTTACGTGGTTATGGGTTCTCTTACAAGTATTTTAAGTGCTTATCTGAACTCGTGTCACGAGTTGCTGTCGTGCTGAAAACTATTGACAATCAGCCCCTCTCTAATCGCAGAGCTTTGCTTTCGAGTATGTTTGTTATTATGGTGGCACTCACTCACTTAAACCTCTAGGTGTATTTTGTCCATCAGTGTCTGTGTGTGTGTGTGTGTGTGCGTGTGTGTGTGTGTGTGCGTGTGTGTGTGTGCGTGTGTGTGCTTGTGTGTGTGCTTGATTTTGCTATTATGTCAACGTCACTACATTTTAGTGTATCAACTGCCACTCGCAGAGTGGACAAAACTGGACTCCTACTGCGTGAAGGCAGAGGACAAAGAGGCGTAAAGGGGCGTGGCTTGGACTACACAAGCAACACAACACCTAATGGCATTCAAAGCGGACTGTCGGCAAAGCTTTGCAATTTGTTTGGGTCATTTGACAGACGCGATTTCCTTTTAAGACCCACGAGACGGCGAGTGGCACCACATTGATCCAGGTGGAGGTGCTAAATGAGCCGAAGATGGTAGACACCGTTCCATCTATCGAGATGGGGCAGGCAACAAGCTGTGGGGTGAGAATACGATAGAGAGTGCGCTGTATATAAAGTTGTTGGTGGCATAAAAAGCTTTGAAATTGTTGCTATAGTTGTTATAGTTATCGACCATAAGCCCAAAGAATTCAGGAACTTTTCTAGAGTATTAAAATTATTAAATGCAATGAAATGAAGCTCAAGGAATTGAAAAACTATACCTATTAACTATTCCAGCTTTAAATTGATGAAAAAAATCCACAAAAACAAATTTATTACTAAAAGAAAAGACTCTAGAATCTAGAAAGTTTAAAAATAGTAGAATTCGTATAAAATGTATACATATATATATAAATTTTGGAAAATGAATTCTTATTATAATTTTGATTTTTTCAAGATTCTATATTTTTTATAGAAAAATGAAACACCACAAAATCACTTTTCGTATAGTTTGCATGCGTTTATGTGATTCCATGTATGAATACAGAAAAATAATTATGAATGAATGTAAGACTTTGGATCAGGGTCATTTATAGTTAATTTTAAATATGAGAAGACAACCTATGAAACTATGTTTTTCATATTGTTTTGAAGAAAATGAAGAGTTTGAAAATGGCTTTAATCTGCATATATAATAAAATTGATTGCATATTTATATTCAAATTGGCTGAAGCAAATAAGCAAAGTTTGTTTGTTATTGTTGCAACAGCATTTGCGTGTCAGCTGTGTTTGGCACGACACAAACATAAATTCACTGTTGTTGTATAAATGTCAAGAATAATGCCCCAAAGTCAAAGGTCAGCCTGCAGTCCGTGTAATTAATGTGTATTTGATTTGAAGCAAAGAAGACCACATAAATATGGGTAGAAACAACAACAACAATAACAACAACAACAACAACAACATTATAAAACCGCAATCATTTTAATTACAATAAATTCATCATTAATTTAAGAGCTGAAACTGCAGGATTCGCCAGGATTCGCCACGGGATACAATCTGCACAATATGACAGCTCCGTTGAAATGTCGCCTGCTGCCGCGCTAATGATTGATGAGCTTTCTTTCTCTCCCACTCCATCTCGCTCTCTCTCTCGCTCTGGTCACACACGCAGCGCTCCTCAATTACCCGTGGTCCACACTTTCAGTGGAGGCTCAAAATTTGTTGATTGATTTGGCTTTGGCTTTGGTTTCGGATTTGGGATTTCGGTTTTTGTTCGCTGCGCATAAGTGGTTTTCGTGTGCCAGCTGCTCGGCTGGAGATGCATAGTGAAACTAGTCCATTAACTAAATACCACGCACACACACTTACACACTCACACACACACACACGCTGAGCCCGTGTGTGTTTGCAGTTTTGGCAATACTTTCATTTCCGCTTGGCCGCTGCTGCCCAGAGGATCTGACTGCCTGACTGCCTGCTGCCATGCATGCTCCCCTCTCTTCACTGCTGCTGCTAGCCCTCAATAGCACCCCCTCCTGCCTCTGCCACGAACCCATGCCCCTTTGCCAGCCCCTTGTTCCAGTTGCTGCTGCCTGTTGAAGCCATTTTGTGTCATTATTTTCTGTGGTTTTGCATTTTCCATCTTGTCGTCGTTTGCCTTTTGTTTCGTGCTTGCCACACGCTCACACACACACTCGCACACACACACTCGCACACACACACTCGCACCTACACACATGTGCACACAGACAAAAGCTGGTTTTAATGACATTAGCGGGCGCTTGCCGTTGTTGTCTTCTCTTTCTCGCCCCCGCACAGCGCTTGCCTTGCAATTATCCTTTATGCACACACACACACACACACACTTGCACACACACAAGTGGGCAGTGACAATAGCTTTAGCTACTGCAGCCCCCTCAGCCCCCTCCACCCATCACTTTTCAGTCCGCACGGCTGGCGATTAGGCCACAGATTGCCAGCTGGGCATGTCATTTAGTTGCACCCCCCCCCTCGACTATCTGCACCTGTGCCCCCACAGACACCCCTCACCCCTCACCCCGCATCCGTAGCTGTGGCATTAGTGCGCACAGTCGAGTGCATAAATTTTATTGTCCGAAATGTATAAAATAAAAAATGAGTCGAGACCCAACCCCTTTTAGCAATGCGATTTAATTACATTACAGTAGCGGTGGGCGGGGAGGGGTAAGCAGTGCACAGGGAAAGGGGGGTTGGCTAAGGATACAAGGTAATGCTTTAGCCAACAGTACAAGAACTCCTTGGGGCATGCTTCAAACGAATTGCAACACCGAACTTTGCCATAGCAGCTAAAAAACCGCCTGCCCCACCATCTAATCCACACAATCTACTCTGCATCTCATAGCGTTTCCCCCGCCGCTTCCCCTCCCCCCACCCCCAAAACTCTCGCTTTAGTGCTGTGAAACTTTTTTTTTACGCGCTCGCCTAATGGCATTTATAATAAACTTCACACACGCTCTCCGTCTGTGTCTTTGTGTGTGTGTGTGTGTGTGTGTGTGTGGATGTATGGCACTAGGCATTGTTATTAAATTTGCATAATTAAGTGGCAACCTGCCCAGAGATGCGTCGCTCTGCCACCGAGCGCTTCTTTATTTTCCTTTTCTCTCTTTCTTTTTTTTTTTTTTATTTTTTGCTTTTGTTTTATAATTAGAAATTTGACACAGTCAGCTGGTGTGGCGGGTAGGGGCATATGTGTGTGCAGGAAGGGGGGGGGGGGGGGGTGTGTGGTGGTTAGCAGATAACTTTCTGTTGCATATTTTATGGCGTTGTCGTCGGCAAACACAAATATAAACAAGCTCTAGGGGAGGGGGGGTGGTATGGTGTTATGTGCTTAACTATGTAAACGATAACTTATGTTCAGATTTTAGGTGTAGTAATAAATATTTTCCTATATAACTTTACTTTGGTTCAGATTTTAGATGATGTAATAAATATTTTCCTATATAACTTTACTTTGGTTCAGATTTTAGGTGTAGTAATAAATATTTTCTTATAAACCTTTACAGATAGTTTTGAAATTTTCAGAGAGTTGATACTTCAAAATAAACATGTAACAAATATAAAACACTTGTCTTTAAAACTAAATTTGTTAGACGATTTTTAGATTTTGCTTGTCATAAAATAGAAAAATTCGTTAGGTTACCAAATTGACAATTTATGTGGTCAGAGATGTAATTTTTGCCCCACTACTGAATGATATCTAAATATTTGTAAATACGCTGTACTCGAATGTGAGAGAGGGACGGCAATAGATATTCCTTATATGATTGTTATTATTGAAAAACTTTTGTGGCACACCTCGCATGACTGAGATTTATATTTGAGCTGTACATAAAACTTGTCCTTAGCTTAAAATCAATTTTAATTTCGAAGCGTTTGAGCCACAAATTTCAAGCACTTGGCCAAGTTTATTGTGGACTGTTTTTTGCAGCCTACTTTGCGACTTGGCCAATTTGGGCTTTGTTGTTGTTCTCGTCGATGTTGTCGTTGTTGTTGTTGTTGCTGTTGTTGTTTTTGCAGTTGCCATTTACGAATTGAAGGTCAATTGTGTTTTCGTGCAGCAAATGCCACGCCCCGTCATCATCCGGCGCTAAGTGGGTTGCTGAAGGGGAGCGAGGGTGTAGTAGGGGTAGTATGGAGGGTGGGGGTGTAGGAGGATGGAGGATGGAGGAGGGTCGTCAGGTCACATCAGAGAGTCATCATTTACATTTGGTAACCAGAAACTCAAATTATTGCCATTTCGCTAGCATTGAGTGTGTGTGTGTGTGTGTGTGGGTGTTTGTGTGGGTGTGTGTGTATGTTTATATATGTGGGTGAATGTTTATGTGTAATTGGTCGCACACACTAACACAGACACACACACACACACACACACATGCGGCGCCATTGGTTTTCATGCTTCGCAGCTTTTGCTGAAGTTTTGTCCTCGTTTCATTTGCCTCATGCCTCATTATCATTTGTGTGTACAAGTGTTTGTGTGTGTGTGTTTGTGTGTTTGTGTGTGGGTGCCCGAGTCTGTGGCTCCATATTTTTGCCACGCCCACATGGCCCGGACCCGCCTTGTGCCGTTGCCGCCAGCTCAAAAATAGTTGATTGCGTAAACTTTTTGGCTAAAAGCAGCCACAGCAAAATTCAAGCAGCAACTTTTTCAGCTGCTGCTGCAAGTGTCAGTGCGTGTGTGTGTGCGTGCGTGCGTGCGTGCATGTGTGTGTGTGTGTGAATTGTTGCTGTTTTGCATTTTTGGCAACTTTGGCGTGTTGCGTGCAGCGAGCGTTCCGAAAAGTCTGCAATACTTTAACCAAATTAGGCAACACACACACACACACACACACACATACAAGCACTAAACACACACGTTGTCACGCATGTCCTGAGCGCGTGTGTGTGTGTGTGTGTGTGTGCGTGTACTTGTTTGTCCTCTTTTTCTTTTTTTGGGCTGCCTTTTTAGTTTTTGGCAGTCGTGTTTTTTTGTTGGCAGCGAAAACTAAGCAAAGAAATTGTCGCTGCTCGCAGCACGCGATTTGCAACGTCACGCAGCAGTGAAATGCAAGTGTGTGAGTATGTATGTGTGTGTGTGTGAATCAGACCAGTGAATACAATGTATTTATGAAATAAGTTAGCTCAAGTTAATCTATGTATAATATTATATCCCAAATGGCGATTTAGGCTGACAATACTCAGTGGAATAATTACAAAAATAAATATTAAATTAAAAAAGAGAAAACATTTTGATTATTTATAAAAGTATTCGGTGTTTAGTTTTAACATTTGTAAACAGTCGTCGGTCAAATTGCTTAAATCAGTGTAAGATAAGTGAATTTCGATTATTTTAGAAAGTAATCCTAATTTCTTGATAATATTTATACAGGACCCATGCCTAATCCCGTACAGGATATGTGTATAATCAGAATGAGCAGCCTAGACACAAATTGCCACAGGACAGTCCATAGCTAACAGTTCTTCTCTCTTGGACACTTGGATGCTGCATTTGATTATTTACTAATAAATATGCAATGCCAACTATGCATTCATTTCATTCGTCAACTCCATTCAGATGCCATTGAAGACGAAATCCGTTGACTGAGTGTCGTCTGAGCGTGATGACCAATCATGAGCCATTCAGATGTGGGATGTTGGATTGAGTACTCCAGGCATGCACTGTGTGGCAGCTCCATCTGCAGCTGCAGCTGTTTGCATCTGCAGATGGAGCATGACCTTGAATGAATAGTTATGAGTGTATTCATGAGTGCGAGCACTTGGCTCAAGTTTGGTCTTTGGCTCTTATGTGGCCTCATCATCGGGCACCACAGGCCGGCACTTACGCATGACAAGCTGACAAGTTCCCGTCTCTGTCCCGTGTCCTCACCCGTTCTACCCCGCACACTGCCAATGCATTCGCAACACCTGACAGAGCACATGCATGCCAACCCGGGCCGCCCCACCCCGCCCCACTCATTTGCAGGCAACACAACAGCACAAACCAAGCAAAATAAAAGCGGCAGCAACAACTTAATCCAATTTGATTGGCCTCACAAGCTGTTGGAGAAGGAAGAGCGGCAGCCAGTCACAATCCTTCTTCTCCCCTCCCCTCCCCTCTCTCTCTCTCTCTTCCTCGTGCCAGCCGTATTATCCCCAGCTGCTGCTGCAGCTCTTGCTGTTAATATTTGATGAGCATTCGTCCGCTCCAACCCCATAATCAGGTTGGGTCTTAAATGGCATTTTATTTAATGCTAAGTGTCACTTGCCTCCCCTGGCCCCGCCCTGCACCACCCGGCTTGCTGTTGTCTAATTAAATCGCAACCGCCTGTCGATATTATTGACAAATCCTGCAATGAGCCATTGCAATATGACGCGTCCGAGACTTGAACTTAAATCAAACGCTTATGAATGTCAGGGTAGAAGGTTAGATCGAAAGGGTTAAGGTTCCGATAGGGGATAGAGGCTAAGGTTAAGGTTAATGCGTGAGCGTGAGCGTGAGGTAGGGATAGGTTGGGTGTGTGTGTGTAGGTGTGGGTGGAATGGAGGTAATGAGCAATAAAGTAGGAGGATGGTTGATTAGGTTTGGGTTGAGGGTAAGGTAAATGGGATAGATGGTAGAGGTAGGGCTACAGGGTGCTGCAGTTTTATAGGTTGGGATGGTGATTGGGGGTTAGGTAGGGGCATGGAGTGAGGTGGGCATAGACAGATGGATAGCAACAGGAGGGAAGTATGGTAGGGTTGCTGCACGGATGAGGTACGGTTCAGGTAGCGGTATAGGCTGAGCTGGCATCAAGAACTAAAAGCTGAAGGGTGCCGAGTGAAGTAGCTGAAAGGCTAGCTGGTAAAGCTTAGCTCTAGAACCCTGTATTAAGTCTAACAGCTGCTCAACTGGACCAGGAATAGCATCAGAGCTCCACCCGCTCTCCCTTTCTCTGCCTGGCTGCCTGCCTTCCTTTGTTTTGTGTCCTGGCTCAGCTGTCTGGAATGTGTGTGCGACAAGCCATCAAAAGGTCAAAGCAACAAAGTCTTATGACGAACGACCCTTTGCGGAGGTGCTAAGCATTGCGGGTACTTTGGCCCACATGGCGTATGATTTACGGGGCAGTAACCAACTCATTAGCCCATGTTTCATGTGGCCCAAAAAAATGTGAACTGTGCCATTGGGTTGACTTCAAATTCAGGCGAGCTTTCGTTATTTTTACAGCTCGCAACTTCGGCGCCATTTGACCTTCTTAAGCCAGGGTCGGAGAGGGGGTAGGGGGGGTTAAAGAAGTACGCTTGAGCATTTCCGGGTACCGAAAATAAAGAAAAAAAAATGAAGAAAAACGGATCAAAGACGCAACCACGTCAAAAGTTAAGTGTCACAAAGGAAAGGAAAGTAAAGCAAAGCAAAGCAAAGCAACGCTAAGGTTACAAATGGCACAGAAACAACAGCAACGATAAACAACTAGCAAGCGACAACAACAACAACAACAACAACAACATGCAAATGGCAATGCCAAAAGGGGCAACCCACCAAAAATCGATAAATGTAATGGCAAAACTTGAAGGCAGCCGCTGCCCGAACTCGTATCCGACAGAACTCAGCCCTCAGACCTCAGCCGTATAGTGAACGTTAATTTACACGGCGACAGCGAAACAGCAACAATAATAACAGCAACAGCAACAACAACGACAGCAACAGCAACAGAAACAAAGGGAAAATCAATAACTCGCTTGGCGATGGGCAGTCGAAGGGTTCCACCGGGTTCCACCGGGCTCCACCGGTCAGGGGGTCAGTGGTTCAGTGGATTGCTGTCGTGTCGTGTCGTAATTGCAATTGTTAACTGCTGCTGCGTTTACGCTTGGACATATCGCCCTGTCTCGCCCCCTACGGTTGCGCCCCTGGCTGCCTCTTCACCATCGACGTCGCCTGCCTGCAGAGACGTTCAGATTCTCGGGGCTTGTTGCATTTGGTTAAGGGGTGGTTGCTGATTGCTTGATTGCTTGACCGTGTCCGTGTCCGTGTCTGTGTCCACGTCCGGATACCGGCTACGGTTACAGGTGCGGGCGGAGACGCGAAACAGGATTGTTTTGGTTACAGGGATACGGGAATACACGCATTGAAATATTTATGCACAAACGACGCGCAGCTGTGCAAATATTTGGACAAACGAAATGACTGTATGGACTGCAGTTGCATGCAGCTTAAGGGGCAAACGGCTGGGGCATCTCAACCTTACGTGCACTCATCAAGCGAAATACAAGTTTCTTTCAACTTGATTAAAACTGTGAACTGTATTCGCGGCTAATTCGGTTCGCAATCACTTGCTTATTAAGTTTTAACATGGTTCTCCCTCAGTGGTCACACAGAGGTCATGTGGCTGTCTGTCCCTCCTTGCGTAATTCAGTCATTCCGTATGCAAGCGGTTCCGGTTCCGGTTCTCATGCTAAGCTTTTACAGTTTCCAATTAGTTTGTGTTTAGCTCCCATTTAGTTGCTTGTCATTTCGCCATTAAATTGTCATTCAGATCCCATTCAGTTCGCATTTTATATTCAATTAGTTCGCATTCAGTATTACATAAGATCACATTTAGTTGTATGTGAAAAGTTATTCAATATTAATGGCGCCTTCTTTCTGTCTTACTCACTCTGTCTCTATTCAGTTTTTTGTCAGCTAACAAAACCTTAAAAAGAAAGCCCCAAGTTTAAAATGTCAGCTCTCAATCTTGAACCACTTATGAACCGCTGCTAAACCGGTTCAGCGACTTTAAACATGACCTATGCGTATTTTCAGTTCTGCTTTGGCTTACTAAGCGGAAAGCAAACATAAAATTGACCTTTTCTAATTGGCCTAAGCCTAATCACTGGCCACACACACAAACAGTGCCAATAGCAACAAACAACAACAACAACAACTAAAAATTGCAAGCAAACATTTTGCACGGCAGCAAAATTCACAAAAGCGCAAAATTAGCAGAAAAAAAAAACGATTTTGAGACGGAAAACTTCAAAGCCAGCAAGTCAAACGAGTGGCTGACACTGTTGGCCACATTGTTGTTGTTGTTGCTGTTTGCTGTTGTTGTTGTTGTTGCGAGTGGCTGCTGACGAAGATCAAACAGCGCGTGGCCGGGTTAAGATAAACGTGCGAGGCGCACCGCAAAGGCGACAACACAAATTTCCAACATTGCCAATGTGTTGGAAGAGAAAAACTGGCATAGGAGATGGGCAAGCGGGTGGGTGAGGGGGGGGGGGGGGGCCTGGGGTTGTTTGTCCTGTGTGTGTGTGTGTGTGAGTATGTCGCCAGCTGAATGCTTGGGGTCAGGGCATGACTCGACGCTTTTGGGCTCGGGCTCTCGTGTTTCGGGTTCAGCATGTGAACAACTTTTGGCCTCAATTTCGACTTTAATGAGTTTGCAGTAAAAACAACAAACTGACTGAAACTTGTCTGGCTGTGTGCATGTGTCTGTGTGCATGTGCATGTGTCTGTGTGTGTGTGTGTGTGTGCGTGATTGGCAGCAAATCGAATAATGCACAGTTCGATTTTGCTAGCTGAAAATGGTATGATTAAAATTCTTGTTTTGCCACACGAACTTAAATTTGGAAATCACCTATTTAAATTGAGCAACATTTTTGGTAGCAAGCATTTAAGCACACAGAGAAAAAATATAGCACGAAACCATTATATACCCTTTTTCCCATTTGAAATGGGATCACGGTATAAAAAAAGTGTATAATTTATTATATTAAAAAGTAACGCCATTCCAGACATTTGCCTATTTTCATAGAGAAAATAGGACTAAAGCAAGGACAATAAATTTGAAAGTGCGCAAATGCACTTTCGGGAAAAAATATGAATTTCTCCGAACTGCCAACAGTTGCGGATTGGCATCATAGCCTACACCCGAGAGTGTAAGAGACCAATTAAAAAAAATCCTATGTGCCTATTTTCATAGAGAAAATAGGACTAAAGCAAAGACAATAAATTTGAAAGTGCGCAAATGCACTTTCGGGAAAAAATATGAATTTCTCCGAACTGCCGAGAGTTACGGATTGGCATCATAGCCTACACCCGAGAGTGTAAGGGACCAATTAAAAAAAAATCCTATGTGCCTATTTTCATAGAGAAAATAGGACTAAAGCAAAGACAATAAATTTGAAAGTGCGCAAAGGAACTTTCGGGAAAAAATATGAATTTCTCCGAACTGACGAGAGTGTAGGAGACCAATTAAAAAAAAAATCAGCAGAGCAACCAGAGAGCCCTGCTAACTGTGGAAGGCTGCAGCCAACCAAGTTAATACTTTTGTGCTATAACCGTTTGAGAATTGTAAGCAACCGAAATGATAAAAGGTTGTTGCTTGGCTTGACCATACATAGTGTTCCAATTGCATACTTTTAGGAACCTATATTGCTTGTAGATGGAAGCATCGTACTTCTAAGACATCTTCAAAACAATCCTAAAGAATGAAACGAGATTAACTTTTGGCCTGTATATGTCAGATTTCTTATTAGATTATAGTGTTTCTAATTAGATTCATTCATTATACACTGATCCCATTAAAATTGGGAAAAAAGGGTACAATGGTTTTGTCCAAAAGTATGTAATTGGCATAAGGAAGCATCTCCGACCCCATAAAGGTGGTATATTCTTGATCACTATCAATAGTCGAGTTGATCTAGCCATGTCCGTCTGTCTGTCCGTCTGTTCGTCTGTATGAACGCACGTTTCTCAGAGACTACAAAAGCTAGAGACTTCATATTTGAAATATAAGTTCTCGTAGTGCCGGGACAAGACCAGTTTATCATTCGATATCTCGTCCCGATCAAAAGTTATCGATAAATTTCGATTCCAGCCATGTGTTTTTCGGGCATTACTTGAAAGTCATAAAAGCTAGAGACTGTATATTTGAGTTTAAGTTACTGTACTGCCGTCTCGATACAAACTCATCATTTCGATATCTTAATCCTTTCAAAAGTTATCGATAAATTAAGATTCCAGAACAGTGTTTTTAAGGTATAGCTTAAAAGTTATAAAAGGTAGAGTCACCAAATTTAATACATATATTCTCCTATAGCATACAAAAGTTAAATACGTTTTTGGATACCTCCCCCCGATCTCACAGAAATCGAAAAATACGTATTTTTAGAGGTATGACCTTCGGATTTTACATAGTCTCACATTTATATGCTATTTGTGTGTCCTATTTCATCACGATCGGACAATAAACAAAGCAGTAATTTACGATTCAATGTTACATAGTTTGGGGCCAATGGAAGAAGAAGCAAAGCAATTGAAAAACGCGCGGAGCCAGCAGCTTGTGTTTGAATGTGTGTGTGTGCTTCCATGTATGAATACAGATAAATAACTTGAATGAATGTAAGACCTCGGATCAAAAATATACGATAAGGTTAGCTGTTTATAAGCAATATTTCCTAAAAACCTAAAGCGTTGCTTGCTTATGATTCCCAAATGGGTCAAGCAAAGACTTTACCAACTATTTCTGTCACTTTAAAATACTCTTGATTATGTTTTTTCCTTTTTTCTATGTGTTCTCTTCCAAAGAGCTTATTCGATGTAGATATATAAAAGCTACGCATATGCCGGAAACAGTTAAAACGCTGCTTGTCAATAAACGTGGCCAGTGGAATTGGCCAGATAAGGTTGAGTAGCTGCTTCAGTGCCTGAGTGGCTCGTTAATAAGTTTGTTATTATAATATATTATGGTATTATAGATATTGTGCAAATTTTCGCTTTGCTGCTCAGTTTTGCGCCCGGATTGAGGCAGGGGGCTGGCTGTTAATCATGGGCGCCTCTGAGGCTTTTGTTTATGGCTCCAACGATTTGTTAACGTGGCCCGAAAAAACGCCTCCACAAAACCAATCGACCCAAGCAAACAGAGGTTTGGGGCAGCTTTGGAGGAGATAAGGGCATGGTACAGCGTAAATGGGGGCAGGCATGATTGAAAAAGCGTCGAAACGAAACGGTCGAGCAGTCCGAGACGGCACAGGCTGCGTATACGTAATGTGCCAGGTCCGGAGGCTCGCGATTGGATATGCAAATGCTTTTTAGGCGAGTTGTGCCGAAAAAAAAAGAAAACACACGTTAACACAATGCACGAAAACGGGCAGGGAGTTGGGGGTTGGTTGTGGTAGGGGTTAGGGGGTAGGGAGGGAAGGCAGCACACGTTTGTTTATCCATCATTGAATTACAAGCGGGCAGAGAGGGGGCCGAGTGAAAAACTGTAAAGTAGCCCCAAGCAATGTGTAGAAGGAAGTTGAAATTGTGCCATTGCTTTGCCTGCTGCATGTGGCATGTGGCATATGAGACTGGAGACAGTGTGAGAGAGGGGGGCGGGGATGTCAGCGCTGAGTTACGACCTAAGGTATACGAAATGTAGAGAAACTGAAAGTAGTATTGCCCCAAACTCGCAACTAATCTCTTATATAAAACTTGCAATTTCCATAACACTCGCGACTTTTCCTTGCTTTTCGACGCTTTTCCATTTTCCGTTCTTCTCTGGTTTTATGCGGCCCTTGCGCCTATTTGTTCAGTTTTTTTTTGCTGGTTTTCTGTTTTTGTTTTGGTTTTCGGCGTAAGCAACACATTTGAAACTAAGGCAGCACTTTCCCTTGCCCACTCTCCCAGCCCGTGGCCTTGCCACCCACTCAATCGCAATTTGCTCGCCTTAATATGCGACACTTCCTTATTTCGCCGTCGCCATCGCAGTCTCTTCATCATCCACCTGCACCTCCACCTCCACCTGCACATCTAGACTCTTAGCCTTAGCCTTATCCTTATCCTTATCCTCAACCAGCAGCATTTGTGCTGCCCTCCATTTTCCTGCGTCTGTGTGCATTTCCTTTATGGCATTTTCACTTTACGCTCTTACCGTTTTTTCTCGCTCAAGCACAAAACGTGAGGGCAACAAAAATAAGAAGAAAAGTACGACAAAAAATAAAGCTCAAAATAATGTTAGGTAGTCGCATCTTTTTGCAGTTCCCTCGACTACACCCTAGTGGCTGCCATCAACTTGCTTTCTGTCACTCTCTATCTCTTCGTCTTCGTCTTTATCTTCGTCTTCGTCTGCGTCTGCGTCTCTTACCGCTTTTATTTTGACGGCATTCACTTTGGCCGGCTCGCAAATCCTTTTGAAAAAGGCTTAATGTCTGATTTGGCTGCTCAGTAATCGGCTTTCGACTTGCCAGAGTTTTTCTGTCCCCTCTCTATGAATATACAATAAGAAACCTATGCTTATTAAATAGACCCCCCTCTCCGCCCATGATATCCACTCGATACACACAGCTGATTGACACACATCGGCCTAGAAAAGGCCTTTGGCTTAAGTAGACATCTCTTGTAACAGTTTAATAGCAAAAACTTGATTGATATATGCCAACATAGAATGTGAAAGCCAATAATAATATTTACATTTGGTTAAGATTAACAGCAACAGCTAGACAGCTGTTATGGTAACCATGAAATTCAAAAACATTTCTAAGTTAATACAAATCATAAACCGCTTATATTAATTATTTGATGGTCTGATTGGGGTTTTCTGTGCTTGCCACAAATGTTGCAACAATTTGCCCAGATTTTATCTTTTTATCTTTCAATATATTTTTAATGATTATTATATAATTTTAAATTCAAATATATTTTATACATCTATTTTTATTGTCACATAATTTTAAATTTCAATTTTCCTCGACTGACGGTATCTATACGACATTAAATAACTAAAATAATAATAAATAAATAAAATAAAGTAATAATAGCTTGTTAAATTATTATTAAATGTATACTTAATAGGTTGCATTCATAGAACTACATCATTGAGCAGCATTCAAGTGTGGACTTAATCCCATTGATCTCATTGACCATTCCATTATTCCGCTTGGATTCAGACTCTCTGAATGCCTAGAGGCAAAGCCATAAACACAATTTTAGCAACCACAGATCCGAAACACAACCAGCAGTCATCTGCTCAAATAGGCAGTCATGTTGCTCGCGCAATGATTTGACAGAGAACAACAGCAGCAACAGCAACAGAGGCAGCAGCAACAGCAACTACAACTGCAACAGCAACTACAACTGCATAAATGGCAGCAAGTTGGCTGTATGTGGTTGGGGTATCTGGGTGGTTGGGTGGTTGGGTGGTTGAGCCATCAGTTTGTTAATTATCTGCTTGTTGCTGTCGCTTTTGTTGCTCAGTTGTTATTATCTTGTGGTTGATGTTGCAGTTGTTGTTGTTGTTGTTGTGTTGTTCGGTTGTTTAACATGCCATGTTTCCGTCGTGCGGATGATCAAAACTGGGTTATGTAATTGATATACGCATACGTACCGTATTGATATATATATGTATGTGTGCATGTATGTATGTGTGTAGTATATGTGTGTAGCACTCTACATGGGCAATACCACATTGGGGAGCCATCAATTGGTATTTGAGTTTTTGGATTAGCACAGCGACTTTGCATGCTCTGCAATTTACTGCCTCTTGCTTTTAGCTATTAGCTTTTACTATGTTTCTGATTATATTTGCTGGTACAAATCGATATGTCTTCCTGTTCCTATTCATATTGCAAGCTCATATATTCTCATATATTCAGCTATCCCTATTTTGAGTGGTGTTCCTTTTCATATTGCATCCTTACCTTTTAGTCTTATTTGCACAATTATTTACATTTGTATTCCCATCTCTGCTTTTCATTTATTACCCTGTTGTAATTACCGTTTAAAATCCTTTTGCTCTTTTCTTTGCTCTTTCTTTTCCAACCCTTTGCCGTACACTCTCATATTTGTAATCTTATTTATAAAGTTATTTACAGTTGAAAATCGCATTCGCATTCACAATCCTATTACTTTTTCCTTTTCTATTTCTATTACTGTTTCTATTCGAAAACCTATTTCCCTTCACACTGCCCCTTCACATTGCTCTTCCTTTGTTGAGTTGGTCAACAGGTTGCTGCTGCCGTTAATTGGCCCAGGGGCGACATCAGCCCGCCATCGACGTGTCTGTGAGTGAGGGTGCTGTGGGGTGGATGGGGAGGGGAGCGGGGGTGACAGTGTCTATTAATAGAGTTAAGCGGCGGCCATTGGCATGCGTGTGTGTGCCCTGCCCCTGCCCCCGCCCCTGCCCCTGCCCATACCCTCCGCTACTCACTGCACTCGCATCCTTTTCACACACACACACACACACGCATACGCTCTGTGTGCGAGGTGTCAGACTGAGGCTAAGGCTGAGGCTGCGAGCGTTGACAACTTACCGGAAAATCATTGGCTGTGGCAGTGGCAGTGGCTGTGGCCATCGCCATCGCTATGTCCAGCCGCTCCTCCACAACTCCACACTCCTATGCCCAAAGGCCGTCAGTTGGCAACCACAGAACTTTTGCCCACAACTGACCACAAATGCGAATGCCAGTGCTCAGTTGTACAGCTGTACAGCTGTATAGATACTCAGATACTCAGATGTGCAGATGTTAGAGGAATGTAATGTTCAAACGGTACCTGGACTGGTGTGTACCAGGACATTTCCTGTGCACCACAGACTCCACAGTGATCTGAAGCGCACAACGGTGTCCTAATTCAAACAGGTATTTGAGCTATGCTCATCAGAACTGGCATCAGAACTCGCATGATATGAGCGATATGCGAAGGTGGCTCAACTCAAATAAAGTTATGGTTTAGCATCAGCTTGAAAAGCTTGGTGACAGCATTAAAGATAAATGTCACTCAACAGCTTTGTTGCACACACTGTCCAACTGACATATGTATTTGATATGTGTCTCGGACTTATTTAGTTGAGTATTTATTCACGCTTGAAAACCGCTTCAGCAGCGGCTCAGCAGTTAATGAAATGTTCAGTTTGACAAGTGTTTTTTGCCAAACTCAAATATTGCAATATTATATAACACGCTGTTTTATGTCAAGTACAAGTACAAGTACCCTGTACAACAATATGCATATAAATACAATCTGTTTGATATACGGGCAATTAAAATTGAAATCATATTGTTTGTTGACATTTCCAAGAGTCAATCATTTTAAATTGTTGAAATTAAACTTCAATTTGTAAAATGTATATACAATAAAATACAGACTTTCGCTTAATGTCATACCCTTTTTTCATACCCATGCAGAGGGTATTATAATTTTGGGCAGAAGTTTGCAACGCATAGAAGGAACAATAGGAACAATCTGTTGAAAAATGAGTCGTAGTATGAACAACTTTTTTGTTTCTCAAACTATCTTAACTAAACTCGGTAATTGCAAATTGTATTATACTTTCTTTAGATTGATTGAATTTAGTTCGAATCAGACGTCTATATCTTATAGCTGTCATAGGAACAGTCGGTCTGAAATATTGATTTAAATAAGAATATCAATTTTTAAAGGTAGCAGTCTTTTTAGTATAAAACCTATTAACGTTTTTTACGGATTCCAAATCAGTCTAAATAAGTTTCTTTGTGGAGGTAACAAATTGAAAAACCAGTCGATAGTCGATTGTATTTTTGTTTTTGTCAGCCTACATATATTAGTTAATTCTAGTTAGTTCTAGTTTATTATCGACTTACGTTGCGAGTTGGAGCGCCGTATGATGTTCTCGAGGAATGTGTTTTGCGGCGCAACCAGTCCACGTCGTCCGCCAGGCATTTTGGTGCCTGAACGCTAGGTTGCGTCGCCGCCCCGCGATGACTGTGGGAACTCTGGGACTGCAGCTGCAGCTGCAGCTGGACAGTTGTTGATGGATGGATGTGCTGGCTGCCTGATTGCCGTCGGCTCTCGTGCTATCTCTCTCTCACTCGCGGTCACGCGCTTTAGTAGGTTTGTCAATGTCTCTGGCGTTGCTGCCGTGGGCTCTCTATGTGCTAGGGGGCGTTCGTTCCTCCTTCGATCTTTGGGCATTCGCTTAGAGCAGCATGGCGGCAACTGCGCTGGTGACGATGCTGACGATGCTGACGATGGTGACGATGTCGTTGCTGAGCAGCGCTGCATTTTGGCTGCGCTGGCCGCCCGCCATTTTGTTTGGAGCACTAGCGACACACGCACACAGCCTCACACACACACACACACACTCACACACACACACACACACACGTCGACGAGAACTTGTTGCGTTTACTTCTGCCTCAGCTGTTTGTTGTTGTGCTTGCTTGTTGGTTTACTGTTTGTTGTTGCTTGTTGTTCTTAATGTTGCTGCTGCATGTTGTTGACCACTTCACACAGTCTTATCGGTTGCATGTGGCACTGCAAAGAGAAACAAGAAAAAAGGAAGATAAACATAAAGTAAAGCATACTTTTTGGCATATGTCATGAAAGTATAGTGGCCAAGGAAGAATAGAAGGAAAGAGAGAGGGCAAATTATAGAAGAAGAAAGCAAAAACAAAGAAAAAGCAAAAGATTACAAATAAAGCGAGCTTAAAATATTGGCAAACCATTGAGAAAAGTACCCAATAAATATATATAAATTCATAGAGTTCATGAAATATGTATATTCAAGAATATCTCTTATAATAATCAGGAATGATTAATCACAAATAATGCGAAATGCTACAGTTTGTTGTCTTGTTGCAAACGTCTTGTCTTTTGTTTTGCTCGACTTGCCCTGTGTTATTAATGCCATTTATGTAATCACTCACCTGTATGCCTACCATAAACCCCCTTTCCCTCCCTTCACCAAGGCAGGGCCTTATTTGTTTCCGTTTATCTAATCACATCGATATGCGTGTGCATCAATGCAGAAATTGTGCAAATCGAGCCGAAGTTTTGCAATTAATTATGAAAGCATTTACGGCAGCCGCAGCGAACAGGTCGTATGAGCAATCTGTTAGGATGCATTCCGATTTGCTAGGCTGCATATTTGGATATGTGGATACATTTAGATATGTGGTCATGTGAATATGTGAATATGCATATATTTGAATATCTACATATGTGGCTGATGCGGCTTTAATTCACTGACAATGGCACTCAACTGTGGCTTTATTTGTGGCTTAACCGAGCACATAACATATGTATGTATAATGCTCACTTATCTGCACTCGCCCAGATAGTAGATGACGACAATGTGGCGACTGTCCGATTATATTTGCTATTTTTAATCGCAACATAACCAGCTTTAATTAAACAGTAGCCACGACATATGCACAGATCCTTTTGACGTCAGAATATTGTATAATGTGATTAGTTGACATTTCATGCTCATAATCTGTACAAACAGTGCAAAGTTCCAAAGTGCTGTCAGTATTTTTTTTCACTATTGTTTAACAAAATAATAAACCAAATGACCTCGCGAATTAATATCAATTTTTGATAAAATTATCGGAGCTTCAAATCTGGGAAGGACATTTATAGAGGATTTAGGCACTTGACAAGCTATTTTTTTTGTCCATATTGGCGTGATTTTTTACAGATAAAATTAACCACCCCATAGTGACTTTTCCTATTATTTGTTATACTATTTATAAATCGATTAATGTCAAAAAGCTACATTTGAAAAAAACAAAAAAAAAATAAAAAATATATTTTGAAAAGTGCATAAACCTCAAATGTGTAATTAAACAAAAGGCCACAATATGACCAAAATTTCCTCGGGGTTGAAAATCGGTTTAGTTTTGGCAAAGTTATGGGAGTTTCAAATTTTAGAAGGCCAATGAGTCCAGTAATGTACTTATAATCAAATACTCTATCTTTTCTATACTCTTCGCTGCCTGATTACAATCCGGGCAAGCTATATTTCCAATAGCATCAAAGCTGACACCCTAATATGATTTTTGTGCTATAATTGAGCTGTGAGCTGTGGACTTAAATGCTAAGCGGCAACTAGATGAAATTAATTTCAAACGCGCTTTCTCGAAATTCTGGCATAGTTAAAAAAGATTAGCACCTCCGATAATTGGATTCAAGTTGCTAAGCAGCGAAGTGAAAAGTTTGCTGCTAGAGCAAACCTAAGTCGATGCAGCTAATAAATATTTAATAAGACTCATAAGACCGAAAGAATGGAAACGCAATAACAATTCCATGGAATCGAATGTTAGTTAAGCTTATAAGCACCAATTATAAACATCAGCCCCATACAAACAACAATTGTGAGGCAAGTCAAGAAGCGACTTGAGCTCGTTATAACTCTCTTACATGAACAACGCATTCCGTTCCCCGAGCCCATCCCCCCCCCCCCCTTCCCCTTCGGCTGCAGTTGTTGTTTTAACTTATGTTGATGATGTTGCTCTTGCCTCTTGTTTGTTGTCGGTTGTTGGTTGCTTGTTGCTTGTTGCTGGTTGTTGGCTAAGCTCAGTAATCTTTAATTTCATTAAAATTCAAGCAAGCTACACACCAGCATCTGGTCCTTTTGTGCCCAGGCTCATTGTTGTAGCTACCGTATTTGTTGTAGTTGTTGTTGTAGTCAGAGCCTTCTTAGAAGACGCGCTCTTCGGCCAAAAAGGCTCTCAGGCATTCATGAATTGCTGGCTTTAGTGCGTTGCCAACGCGATTTGCTGGACACTGAACACTGGGCAAAGGAGCAGCCAGGAGCCAAAGGAACCACAGTGTTGCAAGTAGCATGTTGCACGTTGGGAGCTGGGGGCTGCTGTAAGTGCAGCATGAAATTGTATATGATGACCCAGTTTTGAACTTTGCCTAAGATTTAGCCTTAATAGCGACTGTTAATTAGGGAGTTGCAAAACTTGAGACCAACAAGCAACAAGCAACAACCAACAAGCAACAACCAAAAACTAACAACCAACAGCTGCAGCTTGGCAGCTCAACATTAGCCGTGACGTCAGCGCAAAATATTCATTTTCCCTTTGAGCTTGTCAAAAATTTGTCAATATTTTAAAGGTTAAAACGAAGGGGTGGGGGGGGGCGTGGCAAGCAGCCTCCAGCCGTCGCCATCACCTGTACATGCATTCTAAATGAGTGCCGCAAAACTGTAAACCCTGTCAGCTGCCTAACACAGCTCCCCTCCCCTCCCGCCCCCTCCCTCCTGCCAACACAACCACAACTCCCACTGGGCAGGAAAACACAGCTTGATGCTGTGGCTTTTGGCTGTACAGTGGTCGCTCGTATATTAATAATATCCAGCAAGATGAATCCCAACTTGCAACACATTAGACGCATTAAATCGAAATTGTGGTTTCGGAAAACCGTTCGGTTTTAGAAAGTTGCAACTGAAGCTTCCTTTTAGTGTGAGTAGTAAAATGTGGTTTTCGCCAAGTTTGTATGAAAAACACTCAACGGCAATGCTCACATTTAAGTAGCTAAGTTATATAGGACTCTAAACTAATCTGTATCTATAGTTGCCTTAAATAATGTTAAAATTATACCCTAAGAAAAAACCTGTCTAAATTAAAGTTTGAGAACTGTTCATTATTAATTAAAATTTGTAAATTCTATTACTTAATCAAATAATTATACAATAATTAATTTGTAATTTTTTGTTTGGAAAAGAAAGATTTTTTGAAATTCGTGAAAAAGTGTTTTCAATTTCAAGCGACCACTGTTTTTATGGATGGATCAGTGGCAAATGCAGTGGCAGGCGGTAGGTAGGTATGGGACGTGGGGGGGGGGGGGGGTTCAGTGTTGGGGTGCTGCTAAACCACTACAACTACTTTGGCTTTGGCCTGTTGACGTTGATGTCGTTTGGCTACCGAATGACCGACCACACGGCGATTTCAGTTTTACCTCTGACGTTGTCGTCGTTGACGACGACGACGACGCTGCTGTCGATGACTCTGACGCTGGCGACAGCCACCACGCGTCAACGTTTGGCTTTCAGCTTTCAGCTTTCACCTTGTCCCACAAAGCATAACCACATCCACATCGACAGCAACATCGACAGCGACAGCAGCCCAGCCCTTTTGTCAGCCTCAATGGGTTGGTCATACATTTTAATTTGTTACTGCGATAAGCCACCACCTGTCCCGCGCAGCCCAGCCCACAGCACCCGACCCTAACCCACTTCGTTCCGCTAGCTTGGTCTGCTCGCTTTTCATTTTATGGCTCACTTAAAGTACGTCATAAAAATTAACATGAGTGGCAAGGCCGAGTGGCCGGTGCCCCAAGCAAATGGACTACAAATTGCCGTGCAGCAGCATTGCAATTCCAGGTGAGAAACTCGAAGATTTTCGGGCGACCTTAACAGCTCAGAGTTGCTGTCGATGTTGCTGTTGCTGTCTTCTCTGTTGGGGGTTAATTGATTTCGCTGGAGGGCAAGTTTTCAACTGCCCAGAATTAATTTGATAGAAAGTCGACTACAGAAAGTTTACTGTTTTCATTTTCTTTACGTGTGACCTTTCTTTTAATCATCAGCTGGTAGTTTCTGCCAGTTCCAAATGGGTTTCTGAGAAAGCAGTTCAAGGAACGACATGTTTCTCTGCTCCGCTAATTCAACTCCAGCTAAGAAAGTTGTAGATTGGGTTTCAATAAAACACTTAATTTTAAGAATATATAAGATGCTTACAATCTACTCTATATGATTCTATTTCTTCTTCTTTTTTTTAGGTAGCTGCCCGCATCTTCAATTTTGTCTTATCTAATTGTGTTAGTCAAAGCAGCTGGAATATGTTTTAGATCAGTTCCTTGAAGGTAAGTTTCTCTCCCTATCTCCCTATCTGCATTTCCAATTATGATTCTGTCACTTATCGGGCAATCATGTGCAGGATTTAGGCAGTGCCAGCGATCCTATGAGGAGGGCAGCCCCCTTAACCCATTATTTTTATGCAACTCTCTGGCAATTTGCTGCTCTCCTTTCACATCGTGCACACATTCAATTTCCGGTGAGCGGCGTTGGGCTTTAAATATTAATAGAGCACCCGCATTATTTATGAGACTTTGTCATCAAGTAAATGAAGCAGCCAACAGGCTGGCAAGCAGAAGGCAAGCAGGTTGCAAGCAGATGGCAAGCAGAGGGTAGAAGGCAAGGCAGCAGGCAGCCACCCAGAGGAGACTGACTCAGTTCTGCTCCATTAAACCACCCGGGAAGACACTCAGCCCAGCCACCCAATTTCATCTCCTCATCTACTCATGCTTGCATCTTCATCTTCGACTGTCTCACCTTTGGCTACTTCTGACGTTTGTGAGCTATTTAAAAATTTATCAACTTTTTGCCAATTCCACTCGGTTGCTTTGCTAGCTGCCGGGCTTTGAGAACCGTCGCCCACTGTTTAAACTTTAAAGTCGCCTATTCAAGTAATGCTGCAAAAGTTGAGAGCTTTCTGCTTGGCATATAAATCCAAGTGAAATTGCTGCCAGGGCTGCTGTAAGGACTCTTCCTCTTGCTTGTCCTGTCGTTTCTTTTGATTACAGTTATAGCTGCTGGACTTGTCATTAACTTGAATTGTTTCTATTGCCAGCACTGATTTGTATTACAAGCCAAATGCTGACACTAGTAACTATTTTTCTATTTGCCCAACTTCAAGGATTCCGACTTTGCACTCACATGTGATTAAAGTTAATGCTGCAAAGGTGACTTTCCATTTCCAGGAATTTAATTTTTTACTTTTTTTTTTTAGTTTTCATTTACAATCACAACAAAAACTGCATCAATGCCTGGAAAGTGCACTTGCCGATTACGCTTTGATGTAGGAGTGCTTACTCAAAAGGACTTAGTCCCCCCTCATCTGATGCTCTAAAGTGATTAATTTCACCTGCCTATTGCACTCGACCAAATACTTGAATATTACTGACCATTTCCAAGCCAGCACTTACTTACTTACGTACTTACTTACGTACTTACTTACGTACTTACTTAAAGGGGCATCTGCAGTAAGTGCTGCCCAGTCAAGTGCACCTCCCCCCTCCCCCCCCCCTCTTCTTTTGTGTGTGGTCAGCCAGTGACCGGGTCAGGTTGTCGTCCTGTCCTGTCAATGTTTGTGGCATTTTATTAAATGCGTTCCATGTGTCTAATGTGATAGCTGTGGCATGCCCCTGCAAATGCAATCTGTGCCCGTTGCATGCAACGATAATAAAGACACGACTACCGCCTCTCACTTTCTCTTCTTCTCTATTTTTCTTCATTTTTCTCTCTTGCTTTTGCTCAGTCCCTCAAGCGATATTCTCTTTTTAGATTTTACAGCATTTTTGCGCTAAACAGGCAGCAATTGTTGCAACTGTGGTTGCTGTTGCTGTTGTTGTTGTTGTTGTTGTTGTTGTTGCTGTGGCATAGCTAGTAGCAACGCGCTACATAATATGTTTTGCTTATTTGTTTTGGGTATGCCCCTTTGACCCTTTTTGCCCTGCCTCCCATGCTCCCTGCTCCCTGCTCCCTGCTCCCTGCTTCCCCCTTCACTGTGTATCTGCCACATACACAATTGTTGCAACAATTACACAAAACACAACTCAGAAAACAAAGAGCTCACAAAGACAATGGTTTTGCCTCTCTGTGTGTGTGTGGGAGGTTGGTGGGCGTGGCTACGCCTTGCTCGAACTCAGTTGGCATAACTAACAGAATGAATGGTGCATGCCGCAGGAGAGTGCATGCTTCATGATGAAAGGGGGCATCGCCATCGCAGGATGGAATTGGATTGAATCGAAATACATACATATGTGTATATATGTATATGTACTTAGGTTTCATATCAATATAACTTGAGATGCCGGAGTGATAAAGGACAGCATCGGGGCCGGGAACTTAAGCTGTTAAGAAATTGAGAATAGGTTAAGAATAGACTACAGATACCTCAAAGGAACATAGCAAGTACGATAGATGAGCCAAAGTGGAGACCTTTTGACATTGATGCGCTTGACGAATGCACATGGGTTAAAAATAGATTTCAGTTCTATTTAAAGCAAATTGGATTGCATGCAGCATTATTGCAGCAAAGATAATTGTGATTCCTTAAGTAATGAACTTGAATTGAGTGCTTTCAGTTTAGACAGCGATTAACGAATAATAAAATCTGGTTTGCTTTGCAAATTGAAACTGTTAAGTATATTGGAATATATTAGATAACGGAAAGGTTAACGTTGAAAGTTTCTAGTATTAAATAAACATTTTGATTGCTATATTGTTCAGATATATCTTTAGCTCAATGCCCAGTCAGACTTTTATATATAAGTTCTATTCCATTCTTTGTGCAGTTTGCTAAAATATTAGTTGTTGTTGCATTCAGCGGCTTTAAGGTAATGTAAGCAGTTGAGCGCAGACTGTGGGCTAAGTTGTGTATAGACCCGGCCTTAAGCACTGACTACCCCGGGCCTAGTCAGCTAATTGATTGACATTTCCTGGCGCTACCAGGCCGAACAAAGGCAAAAGCGAAAGCAAAAGCCCAACTAACGACACCGTCTCGCTATATATATATATATATATACCCCTATATACATGTAAATATGTATGTACACATATAGATAGGGCTGTTGTTTATATATGCGCATAACTATGTATGTACATATGCATATGCTTAACCTTGATTGTGGCAAGACGGCGCTCGGGCCGCGGGTCAGGATTGGGGATTGGGGATTGGGGCTTGTACTATATCGACCCTCTGCGTGCCGGGCGTTACTCGCTTCAGCTGCCTTGGGCTTTCATCTAAGTAGGCCAGCCATTTGATTAACCAAAAACGATGAGTGACAGCCGAGTAGAGCAAAGGGCGACACCGACATAAGACATACACTACACTACACTACACTACAGCTAGAAATGGAGATCCCTGGCAATCAGCAAAGGAGGGATCATCAAAATGATCATGATTGAATCTGATCAGATATATGTAAGTGAAATGAAGCATAAATAACTACTTGGGATACAGGAAACTCCTTGGTATAAATGAAACAACTAACAAAGGATATAAGGAAAACTTCGTAAGTTAAAAGACAATTCTTGGTTGGCCTTTTTGCGTTAGAGTAAAAGCCTTGGGCGAAAGAGAACTCCTTCGAAATCAGGGAATTGACCAAAACAGGACTCATTGAAACAATGGGAAGGAACAACTTTGGGTATGAATGAAAACCTGTTGGCATAAGGAAAATACCTTGACCCTAAAAGAAATCCTTGGAATAAAGGCAGCCACTAAGCACTAGTCATAAGCAGCAGAGAAAACTCGTAGGTATAAAGAAAACTCCTCATGAAATGAGTTCAATTTATCTAAGAAGTTATCGATTACACTTTGAGATGAATTCGCGCCAAGGGACACAGCAATAAAAACGGTACTTGGTGAATAAATGTATAAATTGAGTAATATAATGCATTCATTTAGCTACAGTTTAGTTTTGTATGTGACATTCGGAGACGCACAGTGGAATCAATCACATGCTCATTGAATTCATTTGCAGCTCTTTGAGCAACTCACAAATCAGACGACAGTTTTTTCGTGTTGTTGGAGAGTTGACCATTTCGGGTTGGGCTAGGCTCGTGTCGATGGGCTGCAAACGTGATTTCACTTGATTCAAGTTGATTTGATTCGATTTGATGCGATTTGATACGATTTGATACGATTTGATTGTTGCGGCGGCTTATCAGCTTTTGGGTGCCGGTTCGCCTCGCTGCACGTTGACGATGTTGCAGCTACATTCAATGCGTTCTGTTTGCCCCCCCCCCCCCCCCCCCCCCGCCCACCGTCCACCGTTGCGACTCTTGCGTCTCCTTATCGATTTCGCATTCGGCCTAGCGCCCACGGCCCACGACCCGCGGCCCAGGGCCCAGCGTCTCCCTATCCAATTAGAACTGTGCCCAAAACGTGCAGAGCAATAAAACACATGGCTACACTGCCACACACATACACACACACCAATACACACACACAGGGACTGACGTAGACCTGGCCAAGTTTATACACCTTGCAACCCAGACACCCTCCCCTCCCTTGCGTTGCTCTGCAGCACACGCAAGGTCAGTGCGGCGTGCACGTAAGTATGCAACACATAATTTTCTCTTGAGTTCTTTTTTTTTTGTTTCATTGCTTTGCGTTGCTGCAGCGCAAAATTGCAAAACGTCGTTTCATTTCACTGTCTAATACTGTGCAGAACCCAACCCCCAACCCCCCGCCCCCCTAACCACCAACCCCCTCAGACCGCTGCTGCTGCTGGCCAAGTTGCCTCATGACATGGCATTTCTTTAGCATGCAACTTCTTTGCATTGGGCCCCAGCGACATGTTCCGTATCCTTGTGCCGCTTCCATGCTCGCCCGGCCACGCCCACACTCGACGCCCCAGTTTTGACGCCCCAAAACTGGCTGCTATAAATAGCAGCCACACAGCAGCCAAAAAGCGGGGGTATCCCTCCAACCCTCCCCACCCAGTCAAGGGCTCTGAGTTTGGCAAAAGGACAGCTCTGAAGTTCGAATGCGATTGTGAGTCAGTCAGTTGGACGGCAACCCTAAACCCCACAACCCACACCCCACACCCCCAACCACCAACACAGAAAAACCCTAAAAACCATATCCCCTATCGAAAATCGAAAGTGTGCCAAGCAGAGACGAAGGAGAAGCAGAAGCAGCAGCAGAAGAAGAAGCAGAAGCAGAAGTGGAAGTGGAAGTGGAAGAATACGAAAATGGCAACACAATGGAAAATTGTGTCATAAAAACTTTTTCGATTGCGCGACGCGATGCGCCAAATAAAACAAAATAAAGGCAGCCAGAAACAAGAGAGCAGCAGAGGGAACCGTTATCTTCGATTTGAGGAAGATGAAATACTCTTGCAGCTAGCAAATATATGTACATATGTATCAATATTTTAATTGCAAGTTACATAATAATTCAATACATCAATTTGCAGTCATCATATACTACAATAATTTAATGTTCCATGTAATGCAAGCCATCTTATATAATTGTTTGATGTGGTTGAGAGGTATTATAAAATATTAAAGCTCGTAATTCTCTCGAAGGCTATCTTGAAAAACAATAAAGTTTTTTATTCAAGATCGTTTCGAGTGATTGTTGTTTTTATTGTTAAAAACAAAAGTAAAATTAAAGAAATTATTTCAAATATTATTTATTGTTTTTGAACATTTTAAGAGTATTATTTATTTGTTTGTTTTACATTTTTGCTTCTAAAACCTTTTGAAACTGATCCAAATAAATATTATATATAAAGTAATGTTATTCTAATTTTTTTAAAAATTATAATTATATGCCAAATATCTGGATCTGTCCGATATATATATATATATATATATACACTGCCCGCATAAAAATGGATGCATTCAATGCTGAATCAAGTTTGCTTTCGGACTGACTGATAGAGCTTGTTTACAAGTAGAAACGATTAGTCATTTTTATTGGGACAGTACAAATGAATGTGCATATTTACTTTATGGGGATTGACAAAATAATAATACCCTTTAGCAGAGTGTAAAGTGTGCAAAGCTCACATCGAAAAGTTGGGAAAACTTCAGCACTTTGCCTTGCGACTGAAACCGAATCAGAATCAAACTCAGAAGCTGAGACGGAAACGGAGACGGCGCCGCAGAAGAAGACCAAGACGGAGAGGAAGAGGAAGACCAAGACGAAGACGAAGACATCGACTGGGCAATTTGTGCTTTGTTTTAGTCGAGCTGCCATATTTACTTGTCATGTGGCTAAAAGCAAAGGCTCACGCCAAAAAATATTGACATAGTAAGCAAGCACACACACACACACACACACACTCACACACACACACACACACACACATGCAGAGGGCAAACAATAGGCCAAAGCAAGGCAAATATATGAGCAAACGACAAATCGCTGGCAACAAAAAACAACGCAGGGCAAAAGGCATAAGGAAGCACAAGCCACGCCCCCTTCCGCCCAAAGCAAAACACACACACACCGCACAACAAGCAGAAAGTTCCCTCTCCTACCGCCCCCCCCCACCCCCCTCCCGATACCCTAGCATCGCTCCATGAAGAAGAACAGCAACAATGAGAGTGTAATAGTTTTACAGCGCCAGCCGAAAAGTATGCTGCGACTTTTGGGCAGACGACAAACTGGCGTCTACAGTTTTGCAAGCACTGCGCCTGCCACCAGTTCCCAGCCAACTTGAGTCGACAGCGAGTGCTTTCATTTTTAATTATACGTCGCGCAAAGCGTTTTGCGTTTCTGCGTTTGCCGAGTCTGTTAAAAGCTCTGCATGCCTACACACAGACCCCCTCCGCCCCCTTAAAACGCTCCCTCTGCCCTACAGCCGCAACAGCAACAGCAACAACAACAGCAGCGGGCAAAGTCATAAATTAATGCGTGGCGTGTTGTTGGCTATTAAAAGCAATGAGCAAGCGAGCGCATGTGAGCGTACAAGCTGCTTAGACAGCAACACACACACACACACACACACACACAAACGCACACACACTCACACACATTACGCATTTACATAAAAGCAACATCAAGCAAAAAAATAAAAAGAAAATACGTATATACATATATAAATAAAAGAGCAAAAGGCGAAGTCCCGAATAAAAATTTACATATTGCGCACGTGCTTGACCAAGCGGCGCTCAAAAGTATGCTACAGATATAGGCGACTCGACGGCGACAGCGCACTATGGTCCAAATATATACTTTTTTCGCAACAGAACAACAGTTTCTTAAAGTTCATGAAACAACTAATTTTTCAGTTTTGTTAATGAAACTTTTTGAGCTGTATCTATGCCTGAAGTGAACAACTAATGTTAAATTAGCTATTTTACTTTCGTTTCTAATTGAAAACTATATGAAGAGTGTTGACATGACTAGAGTACAAAATGTATAGTAAAGAGCTAGTTAAAGAGCTAGAAATATAAAGACAATAAACGCAATTTTTGGATTCGAAAGTATTTCTTAAAATTGTTGCCAAATTTTATCAAGATTTTATCATAGCTTTTTGTTATATACATATGTATAAATAATTAATTTTAAATTTATAATTTATATTTATAACTACAAATCTAGTGAATTTGTTCCATAGTGCAGAGAACAGCGCTGTTCAAACTGTTGCCGCGGGGTTTGACAGCCGCTGTCGATCTATAAACACATGTGCTGCTGCCGCTGGGGAGCTATAAAATTCAGCTGCCTCTGGCTGCCTCAGCAATCGCGGTTCGGGACGTCGGAATGTCGGCATGTTGGCAATGTTTTAGGGGGCGGGGCAGGCATAGACTGTTAATAAACTTGTTTTGATACGGCGGCAGCAGCCTCGACGCGATATCTTTAGCCCAAGCATTTGACGCAAGGTCAACGAGGACAAGGACAGGACATGTTAAAATGGCAATGGAGGTCAGCAGGTGGTCAGGTTACTGCCCCTCACCACCTCCCCCTGCCTCTTCCAACAACCCGCCGCAACCTTGCAATATTTGCAAATATGGTTGCTTGTGTGTGATTGCAGCGGAATGCATGCCATAAAGAATATGTGAGAGAGCAGGTGGAGAGGAGGAGAGGTGGAGAGTTAAGCCTGGAAGCAGGAAGCAGGCGGCGCAGCCGGTTAGCAGTTGACCGCTGCGGAAACGGAAGGCACATGGCCTTTCAATATGGCCAACGGATATGGCAAGCCTGCCACATTTATGTGGGCACCAAGGCGAGCGGGTAAGTGGAGAGGGGGGGTTTGCTCGCAATTGATTTGTTTGTGGTCGACTTGCACAACAAATATGGGCAACAACAACAACACGTGACACGTGACAATTGTGTGGCCGAAAAAAAAAAACAAAACAAAGCCCGTTTCTCAATTTCATATTCCACAGCGATTTCTCCGCTGATAAACACAAAATTTATGCACTCTTTAGTTTGCGGCAAACTAAATTGTTGGCATTATAAGGAATAAATAATAAATATAATATAAAATACATTAAAGCAACATCAAAATTAAAATGTGCATATAAAGAAATAAAAATCCTCGCATTTTATATATAATTCCATTTTCATATTACATTCTATTCTATTCTATTCCTTTTGGCTTGAACTTGAACTAATAATGCTTAGTTTGTCCAGCTCTTGTTAAGCTTTTAATAGGCCTCAGGCGAAACCGAATGCTTTTAAGCTATGGAACATTCAGTTTCAAATAGAATTTGCTCAATGGAATTATAAACGATCTAAATCCGCTTAAGGCCCCCTGACTTATTACTTATTTACATGTTCAACATTGAACTGTGCTGTGCTCTTAATCTTAAATCCATGCTGATAACAAATTCATTTCAAATATTTTACAAGGCAAAAGCCATCAATCAGATTCGAAATACAAATATTGGTATTATACTTACAATTTATACATATAATTTATTTTACTATATTTATACCATCATGTTCTCGCATATTTGAATCAATTACAAGCCAACAAAAAAGTGTTGCCTACATTCCGGGGCAACATTTTCAACTGCAGTTGGTCATGCTGCGCGCTTTGATTTACAAACTCTGGCAGCTTTTATTGTGAATTTATGAAATGCTGCAAGCAACAAAAATTGTCAATTCAACAGAATTCATAAATTCCCAGCTAAATGCTTGCTTCTACCTGCAGATACATTCATATGTATTTACACGAGAAGGATTTTCTAGGAATTTTGTCAGGCGGCTGAAATTCTTTTGTTGGCATCCAGATGCAGAATTTGCCTTTAAATTGCGTGTGAATGTAAAATTGAGCACAAATCTTTTGCATATTTGCTCGAAAAGGATATCAAGGATTTATTGCTAATAAAACAAGTTTTGCAGCGAATTTCTGCGCAGAGTTTGCGATAATTAAAGTGAAACCTTAAAAGTTGAGCAAAGAAAAAAGCGCAAATATAAAACACTAAGACTTGCATAGCAAAAGATATGCATATATATATATATATATATATATATATATATATATATATATATACCCCAATGAATACCAAACCGTACAAACAGTTAAGGCATTGAGTTAAGCAAGAAAGCCATTGGATAAAGCTCGCCTAAGCTATTTTGGCAAGCTATTCGGCTGCTCTGTTTAGTGTAAATATTTGCACTGTATCATGCATTGAAATTGACCCGAAATTGGGTCCATCCCCGGCTGACGCCCCCTGACACCCTAACTGCCACTTTGGCCACAAAAGGGTGTGACAAGTAGGAACTCAATTTGGGTAACAGAGGCGTGCGTACATTTCTCGCAGTCATCGTAGATGAATGCACAAACGGATTTCACACAGATTTTCGGAGGCACTTCCCCACTCCCCGCGTCTCCGCCACCCTGTTGCTAGTCATGCAGCTGCTGCCAGTTAGGCCAGTTAGCCAGGCTAACAGTAGAGGCCCATCCTCCCCCCCCCCCCCACACACACACAGGCGAGTCAACTGATTGATTGGCTCTGGCTTTTGATGGCGCCTCCGCAGAGTGCAAATGGAGGCCTACGAATGGACTTTGAATTTGGCTTTGGTTATGCAATAAATAAACATGTTTCGTGTTTTCGCTGCCAGAGTGCGTAAGAGACACCAAGAGAGAGAGAGAGAGAGAGAGAGAGAGCGAAAGGGTGTGTGGGGCAGGGTCTAGGGTCTAGGGTCTAGTCAAATCACTCAAGCAATAAGCGTGGTCTACACTTCATTAGGCACAACAACTGTCGCACACTCACACAAGCACACACACACACACACACAAACACACAAATGGCATTTACGATTTGTCATATTAAATATGCAAAGAGAAATTAAATAAGGGATAGTGTGCACTCGACTAGGACATACCCTGCATATATTACGTATACGCATACGTATGCAAACAAACTTTTCTAACTTGAACTTACCAAAGTGTAACTTTCTGTAACTTAAACCAAGTTGTATATATGTACATATATTGTACATATATTTGTCTACTGTGTACAATATATATAATATGATCGCTCGAAAATTGGTATTTTTGTCTCCACAGCTAATTTTGGCTACCAAAAAATTTCAAAAATAAACAATAACTGCGTAAAGTATACGCAAACCTACATAATAAATTTGATAAATTCTTATAGTCTCAGAGATCGTATAGATAGCACGTATAAGGCTAGATCAACCCAGCTAATAGAGTGTCAGAAATATACAACATGCATATAGGAAACTTAAAGCTGAAAAATGTCTCCTGCTGTTAGTAACAAACATTTGCACAACTTTACGCTGCTCTTTTTTTGAAAGGCTACAGGGTATAAAAAGTACGAAATATTTGCGCACAAAAGTAGGCAACATAAAAAAAATATGCCGCAAAAAAATAACGCGAGGAACAACAATGAATTTCCATGCTGTTGCTGTCACAACTTTTTTGTATTTCATTTATTTTATGTTAACAGCAAAATAACCTACCCAAAGTGAAAAATACAAAAAATAAACAACACACACCTACAAAGCACTGAAGCTGCCCCCCACTGTTGTTTTTGTTGTTGCTGTTGTTGTTTTTGTATTTGCTTTGGCATGTGTTGTTTTTGTTGTATACACGCCAATAGATTTGCCTGTCATTTGGCTTTTTTACTTTTTATTTGTATATTTTGTTTTGTCATTGTGTTTGTCACACATTCAAACACACACACACACACACATACAAACTCACACACACACACATACATACACACAAATACATGTGGGCGCCCCTTGTTTTTGCAATTGCTTTAAATATTTAAGTAGTTTTCAGTTTCAGTTTCCTGTTTTATTATTCTCTCATTTCGCTAACCGCACACACACACACACAAGCACACACATACGCACACACACATACTCCAGAGCTGCTTCTGTATGTGTCACACTGTCTTTCACTCCGTCGGCTTGGCAGCACTGTCAGCGTCAGCGTCAGCGTCAACGTCGCTGTCGTTATTTGCCTGCCAGCTCTTCTTTTTTCGTATGCCTTTGTTGCTATTGTTGTTGCTGTTATTGTTAACCCTTTTGCAACTTTAAACCACGCAACATTGGCACACTTCATGCCAGCCACAGTGGCTATCAAACTGTACGCATACTGTGTGCGGTTGACACTTATGCAACCGCAGCTGAGCAGCAGCACCAAAACGCGCTTCAGTTCATTTTTTTATTCCCCATTTTTCTGTTGCATACTTTTAGGCTGCACTTGAAAAAGAGGCGGCCAATTGTTATTGCGCTTATTGTGTTTGTTTCCTTTTGCGCTGACATAATTGTAAAAAAGAGCAAGAAGTATGTTGGTGGGGGGGGGTAGTGGAGGGTCGACAGCATGGTTGAGTTTGGCATTCTTTTATGCCTTAACAACTGACACACATTTTGGCTGCCCAAACAAAAAATCAACGACAACGACAACTACAGCTACAGCTACAGCTACAGCAAGCAGTCGAAGTTTTTTGCTTTGTTGCTGGTTCGAACTTTCTGACTAGCGCCGCTCTCAGCAGCAGCAGCAGCAGCAGCAGCAAGAATAACAACAACAAAAACTCTCAAAGACAACAATTACAAGTGTGTTTATGCCGCGCTCTCTTTCGTTAAGTGCGTAGCCCATACTCCTCACACACACGCGCCAACACACACACGCACACACACACACACACACACACATACGCTGTGCCTAACTTTCGCACATTCCGCTTGGCGTCGTCGGCGACGTCGGCTTTAACGGCAGAGTCGCAACCAACACAAAAAAAAAAATGTAAATGAATAAGAAGAAGAAGAAGAAGCAGAAGCAGGCAAACTCAACTTCATTACACAATACATGAAGTACATAGGAGATATAGATAAAGATAGATAGAGAGAGAGAGAGGGAAAGTTAGCGGCAATGGCTCTTTAGTGATTACCTTTTGTTGCTGTTACTTTTTTGATTGCTTTTATGTGGATCATAATAATGTATTCCTTCCTTTTCCTTTTGGCTCCTTCGCTTGCTTCTTACTTTCTTGTTGTGTTCTCGGTGTTTTGCTGTTTATTTTTGGTTTATTTTTATGTTTTTTAATATTTTTGAAATTATTTTTTATTACTTGTACTTTCAACGCGTTTTTTGCTTCTCACTTTTTGTTGCACTACAAATTGTTTATATTATTGGGGAGAGTAAAGAATTAAAAAAAAAAAAATAGATATATTTATATTCTATATACATATATATGTGAGTATTTTAGTGACCACAGCAAAAAAAAGAGAGAATAAAGGTGGAAAACATGTAACGGAAATCCTCCGCTTTCGCTATACATATGCAACAATTGCCGACTCAGACTTGGACTCAGATGCGGCCAGGTTGCAAGCTTCAAGTCCTCTTCTATATTTTTGGCTCGCACGCGCCATTCTCTGTGCTACACTTTATTTATTTGAAATTTTTTTAATTTTTAGCTTAATTTATTTGTTTTTATTTTAAAAAAAAATACAAAAAAAATGTATTAAACAAAATAACAAAACCAAGAATTAATGACACGGCACACAAGTAATTCTTCTCTTCTTATTTAGTTGGGCAACGATTGAGTTTCTCAGATGTTGTGTGTTGCGCGCGGCTACGCACCTAAAAGTAGACTACGAACTCGTTACGAACTCAAGCGGCGTCGAGCACTCACTTCGCTCGCTCCCTCTCGCTCACTCCTTCCCGCGGTCTATCGCACCCACTCCCTCGCATTGCAGACTTTGGCCAAAACAGCTGAGCGCGTTAAAGCTCCAAATCAAGCTCAAGCTCAAGTCGCGCAAAAGCTTCGACAACAGCTGCTTTGTTCAGCTCACAAACCCATTAAAGCACAGCTCAAGCTTTGCCAAGCTCATTCAGACAGCGCCACCTGTCGCTGGTTTTTTCAAGCTTGCGCCTGCGTGCTGTTTGAGTTTAAAGGTTGGGGGTGGCCTCGCCTGCTACACAAAACAACCCCTACCCCCACCCCAACCCATGTCAAACTAACCTCAAACTACGCAACATGAGGTAGGCCTAAAGACGCACCAGTTGCCAGTCACACGCTGGCCAAACGAGGCACGCAGCTTACAAACTTACCGTAAACTGATTAAAGTTTATCGATTAACAATTAAGCGCCAAGCTGACGCAATTATTGTATAAGCTGCAACATTGAGTTCAATTAAATTGATCGCTTCGCATTGGACAACAAAGAGCAATTGATCGACATACTGCTAGCGGAGAGTGTACCAAGAAAAGCAGCAGTAAAATCAGAAAGAAAAGTAAAAGTAAAAGCACGCCAGCAAAGTCAACGTAAACAACGTAAACAAGTTGCAGCCAACAGGTAAAGCACAAAATGAAACAACAAAAAGCAAACCGAAAACCAAAAACAGAAAACACAAAACAACAAACAGCAACATTATACTGTAAACTGGTTTGCTTCCCATTACTATGTATTTATATTAGCTGAGCGCTGAGCGCTGAGTCCAAAGTTCAGCTGACAATTGAGCGCAACAAGAAAGTAAACAAAACAACAACTGTCTTCGAAATGCAGCAACACGAACTTTGTGTGCACTCACCAAAAACCAAGAAATCAAAAGAGAGTGCAAAGAGAGAGAGAGAGAGAGAGAGAGCGCTTAGCTATAAATAGCATCAAGTGTCAAATGATCCTGTGGCTTGTTTGAGTTTTGTTTTGTAAAATGATTTGATGTCATGACTCTGCAAATTGCTCTAGCATATTAACCTTCATTCCTACTATTCAGATTAAAGCTGCCCCATTTCGGCTTTAATTCAATAAAAATTCTTCTAAATTTGACTCAATTTCAGCAAATTTGTGCATTTTGTTTGCCCCTTTGCCATATTTTATCTACTATAAAACAAAGTCCCCAACGGCATTATTAGTCACAATAAAAGTTCTTTTGGCTATAAATAAATATGTCTAGCATTGAGTCATATATATGTATATAGAAATAGTTATAATCAAGAAAGATAATCGATAAACGTGGCTGGCGAATATAATTCACACTTATCTACATTTATACTTATACTTACACAGTGGTCCGTCGAAAATGAGGACATCCGGAAAACAGAAGGTACTATTTTTCACGCTTTTCAGAAATTCCAAAACCCTTTAAAACCCCAGAACAAATGGGGTACAATAGATCTTATAGGCCCGCAGTATAATAATAATTCACTTAAAATATAGTAAATAAGATATGAGAAAATAGAAACTTGCGATTACTTTGTAACTTTACGAGTTTTGATAGCATTGTGTCAAAGCTGAAGACAAAGTCCAAATACACCTGTCATAAAAGCGCATTAAAACAAGCTTTGTGCTGATAAAAAATGTGAAAAGCAGAAGGCAAGAAAAAACCATAACAAACAAACCGAATGCAAATTGAGTGGGGGAATATATATGAATATAAATATATATATATGTATATGTATATGTATATATGAATATATATTTATTTGTATGCTTGTAAGTCTGTCACTAAACTGGCCTTGAGCTACAAAATACCTCAATTCGAGCAGCGAGTATATATGTACATATATATATATATATACATGAATAGTTTTGAATACAGACTCTCTGTCAACTGGCATTTAAATGCTGTTGTTAAATCCACGATCCGTTGCCCATTAATGTGTGTAACTCGCCGCCAGGCATCGCTTTACCCCGTCGCCCAGGAAAGTTGAATGGCCTCCGGAGGGGCTCGGGCCCAATACCGAGGCACCACAAATTCCAGGTCCGGTTTTCGTTTCGAATTTCGAATTTCGCTTTGCGTTTTCCGTTTTCTTTTTAGGACTTTGTGCCGTCCCATAATCCGAGTTTCAGTTGCTGATTGCAGCAGTTACTTTCTACGTTAATCGGGCATTTGTGTTTACTAATAAACGTAATTATTAGAATATTACTCGAATACTTACCGATGTGATAAGCGTAAGTGATAGGCGTGCAAGTCATGCCCACAAGGCCGAAATGCGAGACGAAACGCGGCTAGTAGACAATGGAAGGCGATAAGGTGGTTCTCTTATCTTTCAACTACAAATCTACACATGTACATACATACATACATACATACATAGATATGTATATAATCATAGTCGTTGCACATGTTATTGTTCGTGGGTGTAAGGGTGTTGGGGCTTGCAATTTCTAAGGCACCCGCGCAAAGCTTTCAACTGCGACACCCTAATCGTCGTCCGAACTCTGACCTCTAGAGTCTAAAGTACAATTTCTAAGAAATTACAAAATTTGGAATTCTTATATTACTGTTAGTGCTTAGAACGTTGTATTATAGAAGTAGAATGCTAAATAACTATTTAGTAATTATTTTGAATTTTATTTGGCATTTTCTTAGCACAAGTTTTGAAGACACCTTGACTTAAATCTGAGAAGATACATATGGTATAGCTTTCCTATGTCATCTATCGATGACTTTGCTATATTAAGTGGTATTTGCATGCTCATAACTATATATATGTTCATATGTATGTATGTATGCACATGCATATTATATATTTATATGTATATTTTATTTTATTCTTTGAGCTGCACGTATCAAAAATGTAACGTGTTGAGTCGAAATTGTGTTTGTTTTCTGTGTTTTCTGAATTCTCAAGTTAATGCATACATGCAGACATACATATGTTTGTATGTATGTATGTACATATGTATGTTTGTACATGTGTTATGTGCATACAAACATAGACTGCATTCATTGCCGTGCTGCCAATAATATTACTAATTTTATACGCTCAGAGAGACACAGAGAGACAGATATACATACATATGCATAAAATTGCATCACTGTTTAATAATTTACAGTTACAGCGGTGCATGCCGAGAGCGTAAACCGCATGCAGACAGCGCTCCACTCAGCAAGAGAGCGATAGTAAGAGGATGAGGGTGAGGGAGAGGAAGAGATGATCATGCAGTCGCAGTAAAATACAATCAACGCGTAGGCGAACAGCAAAACACACAAAAAAAGAGGAACGACAACAGCAACAACAACAACAACAGCGTACGACACACGCCCATTTTCAACGCCAAAGGCAAAGGCAAAGACGATCTCTGACGATCGTTGCTCGTGTGCATGTGTATGGGTGAGCCGGCGAGCCGGCAACGTTGCCGCTGCGACGCCAACTATCAGTCGTGCCTCAGCACTCGAAAGCAACAGACGTGTGTGTCGGCAACAAACAGCAGCAACCAGCAGCAACCAGCAGCAACTCAGATCAACAACAACAAACTCAAATTAAGCAAAGCAATCAAAAGCCCCAATTGCAATTAATAAAGTTACCTACGCGTGACAGAAAGAGAGAGCGAGAGAGAGACACAGAGTAAGAGAGTAAGAGAACGTGTGTGAGAGCAAACGAAGTTGAAGCATCAATGAACATGTATCCAGTTGGTGCCGCCCAGATGCTGCGCCTGCGCCTGCACGCCACCGCCGCCAACGCTTTTGCCGCTCGCTGCATAACAACGAATCGGCGGCAACGGAACACGGCGAGCGTGGAGCGCGCTCAGAGCATCAGTGAGCGGGACAAGTTCCTGCACTATAATGCCGAGGATGGCTACTACAAGACCTCGCCCTATGACCCCATCAAGGTGCCCAATGTGCCCCTGCACGAGTACGTCTGGCGCGACTTTAAGAAGTGGGAGAACGCCACGGCAGCGGTAAGTCTTACCAATTTCCATGTTACCCCAACAATATAAAAACTAAACAAACAAATAAACGGTGAGAAGTGAGTGTTAGTTGCAATCCGATATGCATGCAACTTAAGCATCCACCTGTGACAAAAAACAATATGTTGCACAGCATAAATTTCCGGTAGATCTTGCTTTTTTTTTTTTTTTTTTTTTTTATTTCAATTTTAGTGCTTGAAAAAAAGTGCGATGCTTGTGGGATAAATGCTAAAATTAAAATCGATATGGAAAATATGAAAAATATGTCCAAATATGGAAATTATATTCCCTTAACCTTACCTTAAATGTTCGATTTCAGTGCTTTTTATATAGTCAAAAAGTATACGAAATTAAAGAATTTATATACAAAATTACGAAAAGGGTTTTATTTTAGAGCAAGTGTCCAGAATTGTGTGTAAGAAAAAGGTGCATAAAATTCTTGCTTAGAATAATTATACAAAAATTCTTTGCCTATTGCAATTCGAGTAACTTAAAATCCCAACAAGTGTAAAAGATTAATAACTGTATCAGTTTACAAAATTTAAAGCAATATATATTCAAAATAATGTTAGGAAACAAATTGTATCACAAAATAAATGCAATTCTCAACGAGCTTTTACTTTCGTTTCAATTTTCAAATGTTACCTGACAATATTACTATATTTTTAAAGTTGCTTGCAACTATCAAGTGCTTCAGCTGAAGTGGAATTAATCATATGCTATATACATATACACCAAAAATTGGCACGAGTTGAAGAACCGTAGAAGAGAAGCAGACACTTTCCCGAATCTCAACTAATTCGATGGTGAAGTGGAAAACCCTTGGAATTTGTGCCCACTCCATAACTCAAAGCTAACCACACATAATACCCTTAAATTTGTGTCGCATCCAACGTTATCGCGTCTCCTGCCTACCCGACTATATAGCACACATATGTATATAGATGTATTCAATGCGCATACGAGTATATTTATTTCTTGTTTATTTATGCCAGTTTATTGAACCTGAACCTACGCCAATACGTATGCGCGTGTGTGTGTGTGTTTGTGTGTGTGTGTGTTCTTTCTACGCAAATGTTCACTGACCTTCTTTCTACACTATAAATCATGCATAAATACATATATATATATATATGTATATGACTGAGAATGGAATCACGAGTGCAGTCACGAGTACAGCTGTCATTCGCACAAAAGAATTTTGGGTATTTCTGGTCTACAAATAACGTATTTAACATATATATATGGGTCACTGATATATGTTCATGGGGTGTCTTGGGGGTTGGCAAGGTAGCCATCGTCGCTTATCGCCTGCCCGATAAGAGGGCGTAAAATCAAATAGTAAAAGAGAGAATTGCAAGATAAGTGCGAAAATGAAATATCGTTAGCAGCTCGTATACAACTCAATTACTTATCAGTAAATAATCGTACGACGACTTGAAAGACCTTTTCACTACTTAACTACTGGAATACAGTAGACGCTCGATAAATGTGGTCCAGAAATGAGCAATGTAGTTTTTAATGTATTGAATAACTATAAATTTGAGCTATAACACTTTTTTTCTATTTTTAAAATTAGTGATTAATAATCATTGAATCTTAAATATAATATATATATTGACATGCATAAATTAGCATAACTATTCACAAATAGAATTCGAATTTGAATTTGCGAGCGATCACTGCACTTAGAAAGTGTTTACTAGTCGTATACGCAATGCCAGTCATACAAAGCCTTTCTCTAGGGGCGAATTGCAATTGCGACAAGTTCATGTCGGTTGATCGCTGGCATCAAATTGCTGTACAAGCCTGATAAGAATGTGAATTATGACAAGGGAGCGACAGCGTGGCAGAGGGGAAGGTGGAGGCAGCATATGTCTACGAATGACGTTAAACAGCTAAGTGGAATGCGTTGAGATTTATAAATAAACGAGTAAAGAAATCAAATGCAACTAGACAGGGATTGGAAAATGGAAAATGGTCAACAAAAATGCAAAGCGGGAGAGAAATGGGTAATATAGTGTGAGGAAGAGAGAGAGAGAGAGAGCGCGCTGAGAGTTCTATAAATAGCCGCGGTCGGGGCAGCTGTCAATCTAGCTAACTTGCATAAGCAGCGCCCAGCCACACCCACATCCCGCCCACAGAAAATCAAAACAACCTTATCGGTACTACCAACCCCAAGCACAATCCCAGCCTCAGCCCCAACCCCTACCTCAGCACCCTGCACCCTAGAGCTGCCCCTGCTAACACGATCTTAACAAATTTCACTTTTCGAATCAATATCAAAATGCAAATGTTATTCATTGAAATTTATTACCCGACCGAGTGGTATCAAGTTATTATTTGTCTCAATCTAAGTAACTGTGTAAAGCCCGTTATCAGAGGGTCGCACATGTGCCGCATATATACATACATACATACATACATATGTATAAGTATGTATGTATATATTCATATATAGCATATTCTTGAATTAATTGCAATTAAATGCAAGGCACATAGATACTACATATATATATATATAGTATATAATTGTATAGTAGGTGCAAAGTTCGACTTGTGCCAATTGAATTTCGATTTCCAGTAAACAGAAAGAAAAACAACAACATCAAGTCGTAATTATTCTACAATATATATAACAAATATGGCGTGCATTCTAGATTTGAGTATAGCCAAAGCATGTAAATATATTCGCATATATATGTATATATCTATATACATATATATATATATATCTAAACAGTTACATAAGCGCGGTTTGCTCTGTTTCCAAGCGACTTGAAACATTGGAACATTTGATCAAAATGTACACACTTATTTAAACTGCAGATAATTACATACTATATGTACATATTTCCCCCCCAAGCATATACATACTAGATGTACATATCTGTGTGTGTGTGTGTGTGTGTGTGTTTGTAACTTGGCAAACTTATCAGCAACAGTTGGCAGTGTGCACAATTTTTGAGTAAATTATACGAAATTCTTGATAATGCGAGTTAAACATGTTGATTCGGTATTCACAATCAACCCACCCATATGTACATATATGTACATATTTGGTGATATTTCAATTAACAGATAGTACTTGTGAATACAAAGTTCATAAGCTTGTCGAACATTATTAAGTATGGTATCATTTTAGCAGCTGGTTTATCAATTTAATTCATTCTTTTACGTCAAACGTTTAAGCGCAGCCAACTTAACAAGCTTGCCTTAACGTTTAAGTATAACGGTCATAAAAGAATATGAAAACATGCTTGTAAACTTGTTAGTCGTACAAAATGATATAGAGTATACACATCTATAAGCTATAGCTTTGATTTTTGGTATGCTCAACATTTTGTTTGATTTCTTTGTCTTCTAAAAGTGTCACAATGATTGAATGATTAAAACAAAAAAGAATGAATCTATAATTAGTAGTGAAAAGCAAATGAATAATGAACGTTTGTGTATTTGTTTGACTTTTAGTTTAGGGTATTTGCTAGTCATGTAGTCTTGAATAGAGCACAATTGTTGCATCGTATATTATATGGCATATAGTAAATACATATCATAGTATAGTAAATGCCACAGTTTAAATAGGTCTCTTTTAGACTTGATTTATCTAATCGCAACTATTTTTATGAACACTGCTGTAAGAACAGTTGAGCCACGACTAAATCAGAGTAGAGCATCAAATTAGTCGTTTTCAGCAGCGGCTCAGCAGCAACTTTAATATGTTTTTAATGGCCAAATAATACAAGCATTCAAATCTGCATATATACATATGTACATATATAATAATGATAATTGTGATTGCTTTGCATTTGTTTTTGCCCAAAGCGATCATCTCCTTTTTGTCTATATGCGTGTGTGTGTGTGTGTGTGTTTATATGTGTTTGTTTTTATTTGTATTTTTGTTTTTGTGGGCTTGGCCTCGGACACGGTCTCGTCTCTGTTTGAGCGCCAAGTGCGGCAGTGGGTAGTGGGAGGTGTGAGTGGAGCGATGGGTAAGGGAGGGATGGGGAGGTCTCGCTCTCGTCACTTGGCTGCTCTTTGTCGCTGACGCGTTTGGGCAGCGAACAAAGTCAACAAACGTTGCGCAAAACAACAAGAGACAAGACATGCACAGAACGAGAGGAGGAGCGGAGGAGAGGAGGAGAGAGCAATTTACTGGCAGTCGGCTCGCTCGCTCGCCCTCTCTCTCTCCGTCTCTGGTGCTCTCTCGTTTCAGTCGTCTTGCAGACTTTGTACTTTGCCCCACTGAACTTTGATCAGTGGCCGCGGTGCGGCTCGAGTGGAACGCAGCAAGCGCGTCAAATGCTCGAAATAATTTTTTTTTTTTCTTTTTTTTTATATTTGTTATTTTGTTGTGTATAATTTAGTTGATTTCTTTATATTCGACAAGTTGAACAACATTTATACGCTTGTTGGCGGCTGTCTATTTGCATGTGTGTGTGTGTATATGTGTGTGTGCTTACCATTTTATTTTTAATTCGCAATATTATATTTATGGCAATTTGAACTGCGCAAATAATAATAATGGCGAATAATGCCGTAAAATGCCCCCAACCTCTAGCTCAATCTTGAGTGAGTGTGAGTGCGAGTGAGAGTGTTCTCTGACCAACGATTCAAGGGCCAACAGACCTGACCTTCAACTTGGCCCCCAACAAGGTCGCAATGTCGCAACGGTTGTCAGCTGGCTGAAAGCTTAATATTAAAGGCCAATGACCTACAGTTTCAAGGCAATATTACATCCATATGTATATTGGTTTAGTTTTCATATTTCAAGTGGGGGCTTCTCAATGGGGAAACTTGGCTATCGATTTCAATAAATAAATAAATAAAGCTGAATAAAAACTTGGTTTATTCCAGGGTGTCTTGTTTCTAAACTTGATTTATCGTACATTTGCTTTCACGGTTTCCGATTTCACTTTTTACAACAATTCTGAATGAATGCAAACTGTGCGAAGTCTGTGTGAATTAGCTTAAATGTTTCTTACCATGACCTATGCTTACACATATTCATTAGACCCCGTTCCAAGCATACATACATACATATGTATATTTGAAATACGTTTCCGCGTCTTTTAGCTTACATACTTTGAGGAGTCTACCAAAATAAATGCTAGCGATTAAGAAATTGCTTCGATTTCGAAAAATACGTTTTTTTTGACAATTTTCTGTTGGACAACAGCCTCGTTCATCGCCGCCTGAAGCGGTACCATCCTCTGGACCTACCGTTCAGAGTACCAACGGAGTGATCCACAGGATCAGTGTATCAGTCATTACAAATTTACTTATTGATTGAAAGAGGGAAATTGTAAATAAAATATTACTAAAAAAAAAAAATATATTTCTTAGTTGTTTTTTAATTTTTCTCATATGTTTTGTTGTATAATATTTACAGTTGCTCTAATTTTATACCAGCTTCAAAAGTATGCAACATGAATACTATATATACTATATACATATATACTATAGCGTTTTTGATGTGATTTTGCTCAGAGGCAAGCCGAGATCGTTTCACAAGCTCGTTTCAAGAAATCGTGTCACAAATTTTTAGTTCGTGTCACGAATTATTAGTTCGTGTCACGAATCGCATGTTCGTGTCACGAGCTAGCATCACGAGTCACGCGTCGCGTGAAATTGCTTTAAGGATAGCAGCCAAATACAGATATCATGATACACATGGCATGAATTTGATTATCCATATTTATATTTTGTTTCCATCCTTCTTCTGCAGGTCTGCGTAATCACGGATCGTCAATATACCTTCGCCCAGCTGCGAGATGCGAGCGCCGCTTTTGCCGTGCGTCTGCAGACCAAGTTTAAGCTGTTTAAGCCCGATGTGCTGGCCATCTGTTTGCCAAATATGCCAGAGTATCCGATTGCCGCGCTGGGGGCCATTGAGGCTGGATTGGCGGTGACCACAATCAATCCCATCTATACGGCAGGTGGGTTTGAATTTCCATTTCAATTTCTATTCGAATTCCAATTTCGATTTCGATTTATTTGCTTGCTTTTTGAAGCACGCGTGCTGCGAGAGTCGCGATTTGTGAACATGGCACTTGTGATAAGCTGACACCATTAAACATTAAATCTCGTATAATGAGCTCTTATCACAACAAGCATTGTTAACTTAACGAGCGAGCATAGTCCAAGCCGAAAGCTCATTGCTAAAGATAGGGCCCAAACCAATTAAAGTATTTGATTGCGAACTCGAAAAGACTGACGTCAAATGAATACGAATCTGTTTCTATCTATGAGCTGATAAATAAGCTGAACGAACCAATGAAATGAAGAATAACACGAAGAGTAAACCGATTTAAAACGTTTACGAATGTAACGCATAGAGGAACTGAAAAACAAGGATCTTTGGCCAAAGCTAAAGCACAGCAGAGAATGAAAGATTTTGAATATAAAACAAAATGCCACACAAAAAGTAATTTAAAAGTAAAATCCTTTTGTAGATTTTCATATTTAAGAGTCAACATTTGAAAAAAACCCTTTTTATAAGCTGAGACAAAACGTTAACGAATGCGGCACAAGGAAACATTGTTCAGTGGGGCAGCACTTACTCGTAGTACTTCCATTGGTTTCTAATCGAAAAAGCCCTCACTCTTGTGTATTTCAGATGAGATTGCACGACAGCTGACGTTCAGCGATACCAAGTTCCTGGTGGGCAGTGCCCAGACCTATAATACACTGGTCAAGGCGTGCCATTTGGCCGGCAAGCAGATGCCCATTGCTGTGGTCCGCAGCATAGCGGGTGAGGCTCTGCCGGCGGGTGCCATTGATTTCTTCGAGGTGATGAGTACCGAGAATGTGCGCTACGATGAGCTGCGTGCGCCCAAGGATGCCAGTCCCGAGGATATGGTCTTTCTGCCCTTCTCCTCCGGCACCACCGGTCTGCCCAAGGGCGTCGTGCTCTCGCACAACAACATTAGCAGCAACTGCGAACAGGTGCAGGAGGCGCTGCCCCTTGACTCGTTGCAGTTCCAGGACACGCTGCCCGCGGTGCTGCCCTTCTTTCACATCTACGGCCTCACCGTAGTGATGCTCTCCAAGCTGGGACAGGGCGCCCGACTGGCCACCATACCCGCCTTCAAGCCCGACGACTTTATCAAGGCCCTCGACGAGTACAAGGGCAGCATCCTGAACCTGGTGCCGCCCATCGGTGAGCTATACTCGCTATCCTACTTGCCCAACTGAATTCACTCATTCAGGACGTTCCTCCTCTTCCAGCGCTCTTTATGATCAACAATCCCAAGCTGACACAGAAAACGGCAGAAGCGTTGCGCGTCGTTATGTCCGGCGCTGCACCCATTGGCCAGCATGACGTGGAGCGCTTCCTGCTAAAGTAAGTTAACCTCCTGGTAACCTCGTAACCTCCTCATCAGTTATCTGTAACTTCCTCATAACCTCATGATAACTTTATGCAAACTTCCTGCTAATCTCTTAACAACCTCCTGGTAGCCTCATGATAACTTCGTGACAACCTCCTGGTAACCTCATGATATACTCTATGCCATCAACCCTACATAATCACATTCTACTTCTGAATAACTTATATTCATCATAATTTTATACTTATATGAATTTGAACCATTTACGTTATCAATAGATTCCCCAAGGTGCGTTTCATGCAGGGCTACGGCATGACGGAGGCATCTCCGGTTATACTGATGACGCCCGAGGGCAATACGCGTTACGCATCGACGGGAGTGCTGCCGGGCAGCAGTGAGGCGAAGATTGTGCCCCTGGAGGGTGGCGATACGAAGGGTGTGGGTGCACGGACTACGGGTGAGCTGTGCGTGCGGGGACCGCAGGTGATGTCCGGTTATCTGAACAATGAGGAGGCCAACGAGGTGACCTTCTATCCGGGCGACTGGCTGCGCACCGGCGATGTGTCGTTCTACGATGAGGACGGCTACTTTTACATAACGGATCGCATGAAGGAGCTGATCAAGGTCAAGGGTTTCCAGGTGCCGCCCGCCGAGCTGGAGGCGGTCCTGCGCGACCATCCCAAGATCCTTGAGGCCGCTGTCTTTGGCATACCCCACGAGCTCAACGGCGAGGCACCGCGTGCTCTGGTCGTGCTGCGCCAGAACGAGACGGCGACCGCCGAGGAGATTGCCGCCTATGTGGCAGAGCGTGTGGCACACTACAAGAAGCTCGAGGGCGGCGTCATCTTTGTCGATGAGGTGCCCAAGAATCCCACGGGCAAAATACTGCGCAAGGATCTCAAACTAAAGTATTCGGACTGAGCCAGCCAAAATCTTCTGTCTCTGTAATCTATAATTTAATATGATTTTTGTTATCCGTTTTTTTTTTGTTTGTTTTTTTTTTTTTATAAATTTTAACTAGAGCTTGGAATCCGTGTGTGGATCCCTTAATTTTGGAACCCGCCAATCGCGGGCAATTGCCCAGCAATTTTGCGGGCATTGCATTTAGACGAGTGGCCCCCAGGGTGGCTACGACAATAGCGATTAGAGAGTAGAGATTAGCGTTTAGCGTTTAGAGCGTAGAGAGTAGAGAGTAGCGAGTAACGCAAATAATTATTCCTAGGCGTAATAGTCACTGGATTGGTCCATAGCTTATAAGTGTCCTAGGGCTATTTAGACTCGGTAGCTTAGTTTCGTACGCACAGCGAGCATCTCAGGTTTGTGTGTGTGCCTAAATTGCAACAGAATAGACAAATATTGAAATATACAAATATACTCGTTCGAGACACTGGACCAGCATATACTACATACTATATATACATACACATATACATATACATATACATAGGCTAGAAAGAAGACCATATAAGCGTATATATATATATATATATCAACCTCTTTTTTTTGTTATCGATATATAGTAAGTAAGCTAGTTACCTGTATACTTAGTATAAAGCAACGATATTGATATATATTTACGAGTACTCGTTCTACTATATGTATACCATGTGACTATATGAATGTACTTTATGAGGTTTTGTAATAAATATTTGAATGACCACCAGTAATACTTTATGATCTTTAAATTGTTTTCCCATTTATGCCATTTCCATTACACCCAGTAAATACATGCATTATACAGTTAGCTTTATTTTTCTTTCAATTTATTTATTTACGACAAAATACACAAAATTTTAGATTCGATTTATTTAGTTGTTCTCTTGCACTTTGATTCATATATTAATTTCAGTTATTTGCACTTAAAATACAATACAAAAAAAAATATATATATACTGTACATATATATTCTTTTAATTCATTTTATTTCATATACATGTATGTTTGTAGTTTTGTTGTTCAGAATTATGTTTAAATGCGTTTGCAGTGCTGACCCTTCGTTCGGTTCATCTAGTTTTCCTATAGACAAATGCACGGTTTAACATTTTGTGAATTCGCAATTCGATTTTGTCATCGTTATAAACAAATGGGTGTTCCTTACAGGGCTGCAATAACTGTACTAATCTACTTCGATCTGCTAAGCAATAATAAAGTGTTTCTACATGAACTGATCGAGACTTTCGGTAATGTTTCTAAACTTTTAAATGAAGTCGAATCCTGTTGAATCAACGGTTGCATAAAATTACCACACAAATAAACTAAAAATTACAAGTTTTTTGTAATACCAATTGAAAGTCTAACAAATGAATTATCTGGGGAAATAAATAAATACTCTTGTCTATAAGTTCAAAATTGCACTGCATACTTTCAGGCTGGCCCGAAGCAAGAAACAATAAAATGCGTGGCTGATTGGAAAGATATACCTTTAGGGGTTCCATAGGTTAGGTTACGGTGGCTGGAGGAGAAAGACTAAAGAGTCTTCCTACTCCACACTTAGGCCACAATTGGCCCCTTGTGATGCCACTTAATATCTTTTAAACCGCTTGTTCCCCTTTGGACCAGTTTGTGGAGTCTTTTTACTTGATTATGCTGTTTATGGCAAACTCGGAAATATCGGATAGATTATCAAAACTGTAGCGTCCTAGTTATTGGCAGGTGTTCGACAGTCTCTTCCTCTTCTGTACTATTACCAATCTGCCATAGACTCGATTGAAATTCCTTGTCAGGAACTATAGAGAAACACTTGATTGCTGCGTCGCAGATAGAACAATATTTCAAGGATTTGCAGCCTTGTCTAATTATACTAGAAAACCAATTAGGGAAAAAAACATTATCAATGATCAAATAAAACTTATGTATTTCGAACAAATATCGTATTATGATATAGCTATACATACATACATAAAGAGATTATTACTCGCTTAAGGGGAAAATGACAATGTAGACTTAGAAAATTGCTTTAACTAAATTTAGGTTGTAAAAATTGATTTTAATTTTAGCTTTTTTAATGTTTTTTTTTTAGTATATTTTTGCTTATGAATTTTTTTTTGCTAAAAACTAAAAAACAAATTGTTAAATGCATAAAAATTGATATAAAAGTTGTCGAAAAAAAACAATATGAAGGTCAATATAATTATAATAATCATCCGATAAAGATTAATAATATTTCAAAAAAAAACGCATATTTTTTGAGTGTTGTGTGAGTGTGTGTGTGTGTGTGTGTGTGTGGAAGAGCGGCGGCGACTGTTGCGTCGAAGTAAAGTAGTGTTGTAAAGTGTGCACTGCATTAAGTGTGTGTGCGTGTGTGTGCGTGTGTGTGTCTGTGTGTGTCTGTGTGCGTGTGTGTTGAAGGGTCCCGTTGGCTGCGAGTTGTTCCGTTTGGCACAGTGGGACGTTGTTCTTGTCTTCAGGCAGTAATTGTAGTTTAAACTTAATGATTGGTCGGAATCACAGTGTTGCACAACGCTAGATGCGACTCGCAACACTGGCCGTGTTGAAAATAAACGTCTTTTGGATGGTTTTGTGCGACTGTAGTTAAACTTATGGACTAAATGACAGATATTACGACAAATACAAATACAAGTACATAAACTACATACACAAGAGTGTGTATGTATGAGTATGTGTGTGTGGTATATACGTTTGTGAAAATATATATGTGTTTGTATATGTAACTAACACGCTGCATAAATTTTTTTTTTTTTTTTTGTAAGTTACGAACTTTAACATTACTTTGTTATTTAATTAATTTTTTTTGTTTTTTTTTTTGTTGGTAGTTTTCTGTTTTTTGTTTTGCATATTTTGTTCTTATTTATCGAGAAAAGGCCACAAAATGCGTTTTGCGAATGCGTGCGAAATGCATAACTTTAGATACAGCTTTAGCATTAGCTTTATCTGATTTATATTTCTGATTGATCAATCTTATGCCTGAACAGGTTTTATTTGCAGTGCATACAAAAATACACACACACTGACACACATTTAATATCGGAGTACATTTTGCTATATGTATGTAGATATACACATACACATATATACATATAAATATATACATTTATATGTATTGATGTAAGATTATTGATCGATTCCATTGATTCCTCATCCAGTGACAACATTGCGCTCGCCAGCTCGCTCTAACAAATGCGTTCTCTCTCTCTCTCTCTCTCTCTCGCTCTCTATCGCTCTTTCGTTCTCTTTCGTTCTCGTTCTCGTTCTGAATGTCGTCTTCTCTCTATTTCTATTTCTATCTCCATCTCCATCTCTATCATTTCCAGTTGCAATTCCTTGGGGGTTACGTTGTCATTGCCATTTGTTGGACATCCCATTCCATTAGATTTCACGCCTTGGCGCCGGGTATCTTGGAGAGCACCTTGGACAGATCGACTCCAGTCAGCGCACTGATCGAGGGCGGCAGCTGGGCAACGAGGCGTGTCACATCGTTGGTCACATTATCGTTGCCGCCAATCAGCACTATCTCATCCGTCTTGGCCAACGGTGCAGCCACCTCGGCAGCAATCTAGGATGGAAGGCAACATCAATGAATATCACGAATATGATCAGGAGTTGTTGTTCATCATAATTCTTACCTTGGGCAGCGCCTCGAGCACAATACTCATGATGGCCGCATCGCCGTACTGCTTGTAGACATTCGCCTTCATCCGCATGCGTTCCGCCTCCGCTTTGCCCACCAGCTCAATGGCATGAGCCTCCGCTGAACCGATCTTCCTTATCCGCTCCGCCTCAGCGCGGGCACCCTCAATGGTGTGGCATCTGTTTGTTAGAAATGGGCGATTTGGAGTTAGATTGAAGTACGACACAATATATATATTACTCATACGACTCGTTGTACTCAGAAATATATTTATACGACTCAAGTGTACCTACAAGAATATATACTAGTTTGTATTTTTGAGCGTAAAGATCTTCCAAAACTTTAAACCCCCAATATTTTGTTATAAGTGAACCAATGATAGATCCCCATCCTACATATCAAGTTGACAAATGCAATTTCTTTGGATTTAACGTACTATTTCTGGACAACAATTTTGACATGTTAGTTTCCAAGTCCCAAAAAATGCGCTTCCAAGACTTCAAACTACCATAACTATGTCAAAACTTCTTTAGATTAATCCAATATCTCTTAAAGATATGGTTATATATGTATATTATTCTATACTTACTGCTTGCCCTGGGCGATGGTTTGGACGCGATAAGCCTCGGCCTCGGCTGGGAGCTTGACGGTGCCGATGAGTTCGCGATCCTTGCGCTGCACCTCCTGGGACTCGATCTCGATCTGCTTGCGCCGCTCGACGACCTCAATCTGGATCTCCTCGTTACGGATGCGCTGGCGAATCTTGGCTGCCTGCAGCTCGTAGGCGAGCTGAGACTCGGCCTTGGCCGTATTGATCTCCTGATCGAAGTTGGCCTTCTGCAGCTTGTACATGCGCGTATTGTCCTCGATCTTGGTGTCCGTCGAGTACTTGACATCCATGGCGCTCTTCTCGCACTCCGCCTCCCGTATGCCCGCATCCCGATTGGCCTCCGCCACGCCAGCGTCCGCATCGCGCTTGACCACCGCGGTCTGGGCCTTGCCCAACGAGGCCAGATACTGAACATCGTCGTAGACATCCTTGATGGTAAAGGACAATATCTCGATGCCCATGCGGCCGACATCAGGAGCGGCTACCTCGCGCACCAGCGCCGCGAACTGGTCGCGGTCTTTGTATACCTCTTCGACTGTAAGCGTTCCTATTGGGTGCAAACGAAAGGAACAAGAAGAAGAACCGTTCGATAATCAATTGTATTTGCGGGCAGGGGCGGGGCTGGGCTGGGCGGGGACGGGGTCAGTTTTGAGGGTTCAGTGCTCAGCTGCGAAGGTCGCTTACCGTCTGACCACCAGCCAGGTGACGCCCACAATCATGGCCACCTTGAAGGTGCCTATCCACACCATAGACATGGTTTGACTTCTGGTCCCAGCTAGTCCCAGTTAGTCCCAGTTAGACCCAGTTAGGCCCCTTGCTTAAGACCCCTCAGCTCAGTTTGTACTGACAGCAGCGGACACAGTTGTTACCCGTTTTTATCTACCCGTACCGTCGACGATTCTGCTTCTGATTCTGCTTCTTTTTTTGTTGTTTCTTTTTCATTAAAACATTCGTATTACTCTTGACGTCATTGGCGCAGTCTTATCGCCGGGTCTTGAGCTAGTCGCTGTTATTTATATATAAAAATATATATATATATATATATAAACTTATATATATATATAGTATTTATGTACGAACTAGGCTGATTATCAGCACACGTCACTGTCCACAGGCAATGCTCGCAGAAAAGCTCGATTGTTAAAGCTTCACTGCAAAAGCTCTTTTAAAGGCAGTCACTACTTATCAAGTCCTTGAGTGTCATTTGTAAGCTTTCAGCTGGATTAATTGTAATCTGGTTTATGATTAAAGTTCTCTGCTCATTTAAGAACATTTAACGATATTTATCAAACATTTTTCAAGCAACTAATTTTGTACAAGCTAAAGAAAAAATACTTGAAATTGGTACAAAGTTTTTTCATTTTTGAGCTGTAATCTATTCAATTGAATAACTCATATGTAATCATACCTTTATCTTTGACCATAGTTATTTTGACCATAGATACTGTATGCATATCATTATTTATTGGCTAAGTATTTTAAAATCTAGTGTATAATTCATCTGAAAATCCTCACATCAAGTGCTTAATGCTAGCATATTTTTTCGGATTTCGAAAGCCCTACATTTCATGCCAAAACTAAGTATACAGACTTGGGATAATCTAAGCTATCTAAGTATTCACTAGAGGTATAGAGGTAATAACCTAAAAAACTGAATAATTCTATATATTTTGAAGCTTCAGGACGCTTAATATGTAGATAACATATATATTTTCAGTATGCAATGAATGTGGAAAGAATGTAATGAAATATATATAGTCTGGCGTCTAGTCTAGTCTGTATTCTAAAATAGTATGTTAGGTTAGGGACAACTGCACGATAAGTTATAGATAAAGTTGTACCCCCAGAGAAATGGACTCAAGGTAAAGATCAAGAACGCTTTTCAATGCTCCCAACTGTAATTGCTAGTAACAAGATGCAAACTAAATGAAATATCGCACAACACACACACACAACACACAACACACAACACACATACACACACACACACACACACGTATACAAATTTAAAACAATACAGCTGTGTTGTTCACACGCGATTCAATTAAATTATAACTATCCGACCCCTCGACGGGTCGAGTGGGGGTTGGGTCTGTGGTTGGGTGGGTTTGGCGTTACGTGGCTAAGTGACTATGTGAGAGACCCGCTCGGAGACGTTGCGACCGAAGCGTCGCTCGTCGCGCTTACAACTGACACAAAAAGCTGAGAGAACGGCCCATTTCCGACTATATATGTATGTATGTATGTATGTATGTACATATATACGCAAAATATTCAAATTGTAAACGTTGCACAAATGGAAATCGCCTTGAGATTTGGATATACGAGTTATGCTCAGGCGACTATAACGCATATAACCCATATAACGACTATAACAACTAGCCCTTAGACGGCAAGTTCAAAACTTCCATTAGGCTGAGCAAAAGGCAATTACAATAACGAGTATTCATGAGTAACACTCAGACTTGGTTCAATGCACTCGTTTCATTCCATTCATGTCTAGTTTGATTAAATTTGATTGGTATCCAAGGTCTCCGTGAGTTCTATTCTAGAACTCGATTAGAATCTGATGATGTGATGGGATGACTGGCATTTGTACTTGAGATCTAATGGAGCCACTATATATATATATGGTTTCTCAAGAGTTTTTACTCGCACATGAATAGGTCTCAAGTAGTCTACAAATCTTCCATTACATGTAATCTATTTTGATATATGTATATTCTCTTTTTCTTTGCTTTTTATCATTTACTTTGCTTCTACTTTATCCTATGCATATGAGATTGTCAATTAAGGTCCACCGATCCTACGTCTTAGTCCTGGAATATTCCATATATTGAAATCCAAAATTCAGCTGTATATTTGTGTATCTATAAGGGATCTTTACCAAGTCTCTCTCAGTGAGATCCTTGAGCAACCTTAGCGTACACCTGACGACTGCTGAGTCAAGCAAGATGTGAATCAACAATTGGCTGGTGGAATAAGCTTCGTCCTTGGGTCTCTAAAAGGTGTGTCCTTATACATATAGGCATGTATTTATGACTTACCCAATATGGCGCGCAGGTGTCCTTCCAGTGTCTGCAGAATTGTCTGCTTGATCTCCTTGACGCTCTTGCCCAGAAATTGCTCGCTGGCTGTTCCCAGCAGCTCGTCGGCCTGATGATGAAAATAATAAACATTCATCATCTGTGTGTGAGTGTGCATGTGCATGTGTGTGTGTGTGTGTGTGTGTGTATGTATGTATTGATTGATGTAGGTGTGTGTGTGTGTGTTTGAATGATGGGTTAGATGGGTATTATGTTAGTGTTTATTATTGATTGGTATTTGTTGATCAACACGGCACACAGAGCGAGCGAGCGAGCGAGCGAGCGATTGAGTTTGTATTTGTAATTGAGAGATTTAGTGAGAGAGTGAGTGAGAGAGCAGCCAGAGCCAAAGGACAGCCACAGTTACAGCCACAGGGATTACAGATGACAATCCAAAGCCACAGCCAAATTTATGAGTTGTTTTTGGTTTTTGGTATTAGTTATGAGTAATTGTGATTAAGTTAGACCCACACACACACACACGCACACATTGAGTAATGGCAGCAGTAGACATAACCATAACCATAACAGTAACCGTAACAGTAACATTAGCATTAACATTAACATTAACATTAACATTAACATTAGCAGACGTTTAGCAGTAGGCATAATTCAATCAAATGATGTTGGTTATTATTATATAGTTTTTGTTTGAGTGATTTGTTAATTTTGATTTATCATTTACAGTTTTTTTTTGTTTTTTTTTTTGGTTTTTTTTAGTTTTTTTTTTTTTGTCGGATTCGTTTGATGAGTTGAGTTGAGTTGAGTTGAGTTGATTGGAGATTGATTCGAACGATTCGAGCGCAGGGTAAGTGGTTGGTAGTAGTGGTAAAAGAAAGTAGAGAAAAGGTAAAAAAACACAAATGTCAACAAATTTCGACTGTTTATATATATAGACTGCTATGCACGAATATAATCGTATACTCGTTTTATTTATCATACTCTAGAATGAATGAGTGCTATGCCTAAATACGTGAAAATCAAAATCAAAATTATAATGAATCAATCAACAAACATGCAGCAAATGATATGGCAGCTAAAAACAGGACAATCTCTATGGATGGTACGAGTAAAATATTTCTGATCTCTCCGATTGCATTGTGTGCGTGTGAGTGTGAGTGTTTGAGTGAGTGAGAGTGCTTGATAAGTGGTTAAAGGGATAAATGCAGATGAGTACATCGATGAGAAACCGAGAAACAAAGTTGATCAACGAAGCCAAACTGAAAATCAAAACAATTTGACAAATAAACGTACCTCGTCGTTTGAATAATCTTTATTTTTATACGATGATGACTGTAATTATGAAATGAAATCATTAAGTAAGAACATAATTTGGAATCATTATAATGCTGAAGATCCAGATAAGTGTAACTAAAGGTGAACAGGTGAATCAAACCATATGTACTACTATGTGCCAAACAAAAACAATATCTATGGTATAAAAATATACTAGGTGAAATTAGTTTGCATATTATTAGATACAAACCATATTTGAAATGACAGTGCTGAAAATCGAACTTAAAATGATTGAAATCGAAATTGAAAAGAAATACTCGAATTTTGCAGCAATTTTGTGAATAGTGCAGACTGAGTTTTGTACTAAAGAACTAAAGAATTTTGATACGAATTTACGATTTGATTCTACACTTACTTTTGATGGATCAGATCTAAGGCGCTTGCAATGCTAAATATAATTGATTGTAATGCATTTGATTTTTTTTTTTTTTTTTCGTTTTTTTAAGGAGGGGATAATCGGAAAAGTTAAAATGTACATATACAAAAATAAAATGCGAAATGCGATTAAAGAGAATTAAAGAACGATAATTGAACAGAGTTTTTAAGGGGTAGGTAAGCCAAATTTCAGACGCGTTTCTACGTTGCTACCAAAATGCATGCCAAATACAAAAGTTTAGATAAGTATAATATATATATGTATTTATATAGATTTATAGATTTAAGGATTCAAAGATATATCCGTAGATTTAGGGATAAGCTAAGGAACTTGCATACAAAACTCAAAAGCTGCAAATACTTTTCCCACTCGGAGAAATAGCTAAGTTACTCGATGAGGGTGGTTATTTAGAAAATGGCGCTCGAACCCGCACCCGCCCACATACCTTCATGATCTTGCACTGGGCCACGCCCGTAACGGTCAATGGTACGCCCTGAGCCGTCTCCACGTTCTCGCACATCGGATTCAGCGTCATCACATTCAGCGAGAGTCGCTGCACATCCGTCACCAGCCACCAGGCCCAGGCCCAGCCACCGACAATCGTCCGCTTCTTCGTGGAGCCACAGCAGCCACCTGTAAAGGTGAACAAAAAAAAAAACAGCAGGAAGGTTAAGAGAGTTAGAGTTAAGAAATTAAACATATTTTTCAATTGGTTTTTAATTAAATCCCAATAAGTACTTATATTAAAAACAATGCCAACTTCTGGCTATATTTAAATACATCACATCAAATCTTTTTAATCTTTGTGATATTAAAAGTGTCAACAATGCTAAGAAAAACTTTAAATTATTATTATTAAAGCTATCGTGAAATTCTTGAAAAGACTGGCACAACTTTAAAGTCCAGCAGCACTTAGAAATCATTTTAAATTTATACTATCAAAAACAAAAGTGCCTATAAAACTGTGAATTTGTTCAAGTTTTAATTGAAATGGATTTTTTTAATGCATAAAAACATTTGACAAAGTGAGAAAAAATAGTATCGAAAATGTTGTACATTGTATTTTATATAATTAATAACTTGTTGGCTGATTGTATTTTGTGATTTTTTAAATGCCAGCACAAATATATCGGTAAAAGTCGTTATTCGATATATATCGTAACTAACTACAATCTAGAATACTTTACAGACTGGCAACGCTGTTGTCGTGGCGTTACATTTTACAGGGTATAACCACAACTTAAGCTACTAATTAGTTATTTAACGCAGCTGGTTGTTCTTTGTTAGCACCTGCTGACGTCATTCATGGACTGCTGTTGCTGACCCACAAATGTCGTCGGCTGTGCCACACGCACTTTTGTTGTTGTATTTTTTGGCAGGGGCGCAGCTTCGTAATGGTCACTGTGGCTTATATAGTAAGAGTGAAAGCATTTCGCTGTCGCTAAAGCTCTGCTTCTCTATGTCTGTATGTGTGTGTGCGTGTGTGTGAGTGTGAGTGTGTTTTGTCTACGTGCCGGTAAACACGTCACAAGGTGTCAAAGAGCTGATGGATGAGCAAATGAAGAGCCAAACAGGAAGCAATTGGCCATTAGAGGAGTTGACCGCTAACGGTTCATTTGCAGCCAGCTGCACTCAAAGGCCGATGCCTCCCCTCCCCCTGTGACAACCCCCCTAAAGGGCTTTGCGTTCACTGCGCAGTCGCAACCACTCTTCGACTGCCAGTGTGTATGTGTTTGTATGTGTGTGTGTGAGTGAGAGAAAGAGAGCGAGTTTGGTAGAGTGGCCATTTCTAGCTGTTGGCTGTTTTGGCTGCGTTTTAATGCCTCAATGGCTCAGTTGCCTCAGTTGGCCAGCGAACGTCGCAGCGCGCGGCCACAGAACAGCGCACAGAAAGAAAGTGTTAAAGAAAGCAAAGCAACAGAAGCAACATAAACGACAAAAAGCTTCCTCCACTTGAACTTCAACTAAAAGTGCAAGCAAAAGCAAAAGCAACAACAGCAAAAGCTTCAACTCCTTGGCACTTGCAAAAGTTCTCAAGCACAAGTGAGTACAACAAAATGGACAGTGAAAAGCAATAACAACTACAGCTGTATGTGTGTGTGTGTGTGTGTGTAAACAAAATCACAATCGCAAAAGTGTGCCAACGGGCAAAAAGAAATCAAAGTCAACACAAAAATAGCAGCCAAATCAAAGCCAGAGCCAGGCTCGAAAAGAACGAGCAGAAATATGTAAAGCCGACGTCGGCGCATGCGTAGCAACAGCAACAACAACAGCAACAGCGACAGCGACGCCTACGCCAGAGAGAAGCTTTCTCAACGAAAGTGATTCATCGCAACGTTTCGTTAAGTGTTCGTTGTGATAACTGTTGCTGCTGTTGTTGCTGCTATTGCTGTTGTTGTCGCTGCCTGTTCGTAGCTTGCGTGCGCTGTTATGCATTTCTCTTTAGCAGCGCTGTTTGCTTAGCCATTTAGCGGTCTATTCGCATTGGCGCTGAAGCCAAGAAGCGACTTTAAAAGCTGCTGCTGCTGCTGCGCTGCTGCTGCGAACGTTGCTGTGCTTTGGTATTTTTATTTTATTTTATTTTTTGCTGGTACCTTGAACTTGAGCAGCGCATCGCGCACATTCAACTCGGCGCAGCGGCAACCAGTTTGCAACAGCAACAAGTTTGTAATTGCGACTACAACAACAACAACAGCAACTGCTGCGGCTGCTTGCTGCTTGCTGCTGTTGTTAGCTGCTGCTAATGCTGCTGTAGTTAGCTGCTAGTTTAGCTTGCTGCTAGCCAAAGATTATGCAAAGTCAGCGCGACAGGAAACGTTTTTGGCAGCGGCAGCATTTAACAACAACAACGCCAATCGATAGGGCGGCTAGACACGCCTCCCGCTCCCCACCCTGCGGCTAGACAAACTGGTTTATCATAAATGCATATACAAATCTACGTATGTATGCATGTATTATGTATATGTGTGTGCGTGTGTGTGTGTATGTGTGTGTACTTACAACAATTGCTGGCTGGCTTTCTGGCCAGAAATCATGAGTGAAAAGTGGCATTCAATAGTTTTTTTTTTTTTTTTTTTTCATTTTTGAGGTTTTTTATAATAGCCACCAGAGATTTCACTTTTATGCGGGAGGCATTTTACCGCAACAACGAAAAAAAAAAACACGTGCAACAGCAACAGCTCTGCCACATTTCACTAGCCACAAAAGTCAGCAATCAGAAGCACACAGAAGAAGAAGAGTGTAAAATATGTAAATTTGTTTTGGTGAGAACTCGAACTTTGTTCAAGCCAAAGTCTATCGCAAATATACAGTTAGGATATAAATATTTTTAGCAAATAGAATTTTCAATATATTAGACGACTTGAATATAATATGTTATTAAAATCTTTTCACTTAAAGTGAATTTCTTCTAAACTATGTATATAACTAGGTGCTAAAGATATGATTAAATTTAATCACATCAATAATTTAATTTCAATCACAACATTTTATTTTTGGTATGAATACATTGAATTCCAGCAATGAGGATTATTTGCTAATTGGAATAATCTCTACTTTGCTCTAAGATAACTTTCTTTCCCATAGGAAAACTTGTGGTTTCCCCCAGAAGTCTCGTGTTAAGAAGGCGATATTGCCGGCGATTCTAAGCTGTTTGTCTGACAAGACACAAAGCTTGCATGGTGTACGTGAGAGCTTTAAGTAACGGTAACACTTGCTTGGGATTGAGTACACTATAGAATTTGTGGGCCAACTAGAACTAGTTCAAAAAAGCTAAGCTGAAAGCTCATTAAATTGAAGCCCCATTCCAATCAAGATCGCTGGCACTTGATAAGAGAGCCGAGCATGTTGTAATGCCCCCATTGGGTAAAGGGGTAGGGTATGCATAACAATGGGTAGCCGAAGCCGAGTTACGAAATTGTCGAAATGCCGCAGATCGTGATCGAAATGTTGAGGCGCGTGAAAAGCTGAGATCCCAACGCAATCGAATCGCCTAACCCGATTACATATATTACAAAACGTGACTTTTCATGCCATATTCACTGATTTTTGCTGTGCTTTTTGTTTCAATTGCAGACACGTCGCGTATTCGAAAGATCGCCATCGCCATCGCCATCACCATCGTCACACTTGGACACAGCAATTGAAGGAGAGAGAGGCTTCAGCAATGAGCTCGGCTATTGTGGGCGCCGCCTCGGCAATCGGGGGCGCGGTGACGGCGGCAACAAGCAACAGTTGGTTCATACCAATGCTAATGGCAGCGGTGGCCTATTTCCAGTACGAGGAGATCATGGATCCCGAATCGAAGCCCAGCGATGTGAGCAGTGACGACATATTGGATCACTATGATTTCATAGTGATAGGCGCCGGTTCCGCCGGCGCTGTTGTAGCCAATCGTCTGACCGAGGTGGAGAATTGGAATGTCCTTTTGCTGGAGGCGGGCGGTGATGAGACGGAGCTAACCGATGTGCCACTCATGGCCGGATACTTGCAGCTATCCAAAATTGACTGGCAGTACAAGACGGAACCATCGGGCACAGCTTGTTTAGGTAAGGATTATCACATTTTATTCTCGCAGGAACTCCTCCTAAAGTATAAACGCCGAGATAGGCTGCATTCCAAAGGAATGCTTCTTTAGGAGGTTCTCTAGGGCTTTCAGCTTCCTCCAGAATTCCCCTACTGAGTTTATCCCAGAGAATTTCTTTCAAAAGGACTTGCTCTTACAGGGCTTTCTACTAAATTGATAACTCTTAAAGGATTTCCATTATAAGGATTTTCTTTTAAAGGAATTCCTTCCAATGGATAACCTTCTCAAGGATTTCCAACTTTTTAACTTGCAGATAAACCTTTTTGAATTACTGTCTCCCTCTTTCCCTGTTCCCTCCTTTAAAAAGTTTCATCCTAAGGTATTTCCTTACAACACCTCCTTTCAACACATCTAACGATCCTCTTTCTTACAGCTATGCAAGGCGGACGCTGCAACTGGCCGAGGGGCAAGGTGTTGGGTGGCAGCTCCGTGCTGAACTATATGCTATATCTGCGAGGCTCGAAGCACGACTATGACAACTGGGAGGCGCTGGGCAATCCCAGCTGGTCGTATCGCGATGCACTGTACTACTTCAAGAAGTCCGAGGACAATACCAATCCGTATTTGGCCAGCACGCCGTATCACGCCACTGGCGGCTACCTGACGGTGGGCGAGGCGCCTTATCACACGCCCCTGGCGGCCAGCTTTGTGGAGGCGGGCGTCGAGATGGGCTACGACAATCGCGACTTGAATGGCGAGAAAATGACGGGCTTCATGATTGCCCAGGGAACAACGAGACGCGGCTCCCGCTGCTCCACCTCCAAAGCGTTTCTGCGTCCGGCGCGACTGCGTCCCAATCTGCACATCTCGATGAACTCGCATGTCACTCGCATTATGATCGATCCGGTCAGCAAGTTGGCCTTTGGCGTGGAGTTTGTCAAGGACCAGAAGCTGTACCATGTGCGCGCCACCAAGGAGGTGGTGCTCTCGGGCGGATCTGTCAACAGTCCCCAGCTGCTGATGCTGAGCGGTGTCGGTCCAAGAAAGCAGCTGGCCAAGCATCGCATACCCCTCATCAAGGAGTTAAGCGTGGGCGAGAATCTGCAGGATCACATTGGACTGGGCGGACTGACGTTCCTCGTGAATCAGCCCGTTTCCATTGTGGAGAATCGCTTTCACACCATGTCTACGGTGATGCAGTACGCGGTCTTTGGCCAGGGACCGCTGACCATTCTGGGTGGCGTTGAGGGATTGGCCTATGTGAACACCAAGTACGCCAACAGCACCCTCGACTGGCCGGACATTGAGTTCCACTTCGTTTCCGGCTCAACGAACTCCGACGGCGGCTCCCAGCTGCGCAAGGCTCATGGTCTGACGGATGCCTTCTACCGTGCGGTATTTGAGCCCATCAATAATCGCGATGCCTGGAGCATAATACCCATGCTGTTGCGTCCACGGAGCGTGGGCAGCATCAAGCTGCGCAGCAGCAATCCCTTCGACTATCCCTACATTCTGCCCAACTACCTGACGGATGAGTTCGATCTGAAAACCCTCATTGAGGGCGTCAAGGTCGCCGTGGCGCTGTCCCGCACAAAGGCCATGCAGCGCTTCGGCTCCCGCCTCTCGAGCATACGCTGGCCGGGCTGCGAGCAGCTGGCTCCGTTCACCGACGCCTTCTGGGAGTGCATGGTGCGCCGCTACACATCCACCATCTACCATCCGGTGGGCACCTGCAAGATGGGACCCTACTGGGACAAGGATGCGGTCGTCGATGCCAAGCTGCGCGTCTACGGCATTCGTGGTCTGCGTGTAATCGATGCCAGCATAATGCCCAAACTGGTATCGGCCAATACGAATGCGCCGGTGATCATGATTGCCGAGAAGGGCAGCGATATGATCAAGGAGTTCTGGATCAAGAATACAATAGTCTGATAAGTCACATGTTTTGTTGTGCGTGTGTGTGCGCGTGTGTGTGTGTGAGTGTGTGTGTGAGAGTGTGTGTGTATGCATCTGTGAGTGAATCCAATTGTGCATCTGTTTTTTTTTGCCTGCTTTTTTTATGTGCTCCATATTTATATATACTATATATATATAATTTTTTTTTTATATTTATAAGCAACTTGTATGTATTTATTGTAACTTTATGAAACATCGAACCAGTGACCATTAAATGAGTATTTCTTTTAAACTAAAGCAGAGAATTATGTGAAAATTTCAATCGGATAAACTGTTGGAGGAATATACTAGTCTAGGAATGTGGTTAATGTCTGAGCCGATGGATTCTTAGAGCCAGTGACTTTTCCAAATTATATCATAATATTAATAATAAATCGGGTTAACTAAAAACGCCAATAAGTATCAGTCAGTAAATATAGGAGGCTTTCCATCCTGTCCATCCTGTTCCAAAATCAACTGAACTCTGATATTGAAATAACTTTCGATCCGAAAGATCTCATATAACATCTTCCGACCAAAACCCACTTTTAGACTGATATATAATACAAGTTTGTGCGGCACTTGAGGCTTTTATGGTTTTTATCAGTTTGATAATAATTATATAAAGTTATAGCTGTAAAGTCAGCCATAACTCTTTGGCTTTATAGGTTTTCAAATGGAATCCAAGTTCCTTTAAACTGGTATTTTATTTGTTTCGTCTGTGGCTTGTTTTAAGTTATAGTCCTGCCTCTCTTTCTCTTCCTCTTTCTCTTGCAGTTGCTGTAACTCATTGGGCTGCCGATTGTGCTCCAGATCCTTTAGCGGCTGTTGATTCTTCTGCTTTCTCTGATCTTCCAGCTGCTGCTGTGGCTTATTCTGCTGCTGATTCATCCGCTATAGACCCTGCTGCTGCTGTTGCTGATCCTCCAGCTGAGCCTGCTCCTGCTGCATCTGCTGCTGATCCTCGCGTATCATGCGCGCTCCCTGCTCGCCAATCATCATGCTGGGCGCATTGGTGTTGCCCGCCGTTATCTCCGGCATGATGCTGGCATCGATCACCCGCAGATCCTTGATGCCGCGCACCCGCAGTCGCTCATCGACGACGCCGCCGTCATCCTTGCTGGCTGTCATGCGGCAGCTGCCGACCGCATGCCAGGCGCCCACATACATGTAGCGGATGTGGCACAGCCAGTACTCATCCGAATCCTGCTGCAGCACATCGCATTCGGGCAGCGGGGGCAGCCACAGCTGCAGGCCGCAGCGCCGGAAGGAGCGTGTGCCGGTCAAGCGTTGCACGTAGCGCACATAGCGCAACAGTGTGGCACGATCCTCGGGGTGTGCGCCGTAGTTGTTGCGCACCAGCGGCGCCTGCTGCGGATGGGCGCCACGCAGGCTGACGCTGCCCCGCGACTTGGGCAGCAGCAGGGAGCCCATCAGCTGCAACATGTCCGTCTGCTGCAGTGCCGCCTGCTGCGCTGCCACCAGCTCCGTGCGAAAGCCCAAATAGCCAAAGCTGCCGTCGCTGCCACGTGGCAGCAACGTGTGTGCCACCACATGCAGATCCGGGTGACCGGAGCGGCTGGCGGGCGCACTGGAGTTGAGGAAGCCCATCATGGAGAAGCTGGCGGCGAGCGGTCCGCGCTGCCCCTGCAGCAGATACTCCGCCACGGAGGCGGGCTCGAAGGGGCCACGCCCCCAGGCGGCACTGCTGTTGACGGCACAGTTGCTGGTGAAGCGCAGGAACAGCGGCAACATGCCATGATCATGCAGATTGCGACCCACGTCCGGCAAATGTAGGCGTGGCTGCACGCCCACCGCCCGCAGCTCGGTGGCATTGCCAATGCCCGAGAGCAGCAGCAACTTGGGTGAGTTCAAGGCGCCTGCGCTCACGATGATCTCCCGTCGCGCCAAGACGCTCAAGGTGAGATTACGCTGCTTGAGCAGGTAGCTGACGCCTCTAGCGCGACGTCCGTTGGAGCTGAGCAGCAGCCGCTGGACGTGTGCACCGCGCAGCACATGGAGATTGGAGCGCTGCAGGATTTCCGGCTGACCCAGATACTGCCTGGCGCTGCTGGCACGTCTGCCCTGCCGAATGGTGGCGGGCACATGATGCGTGTAGCCGAAATTGGTGCCGGCGAGCAGCGGCTGCTGTAGGCGTGGCACGCCCAGTTCCGCACTGCTGGCATAGATGAGGTCCGCCAGGCGCTGATTGAGCGGCTCCAGCGGAAAGTAGCTGAGCTGCAGACGCGCCTCCAGCTGTCGATAGCTGCGCTGCACCTGCGCCCAATCCCAGCCCTGGAGGCCAAGACGCCAGCGCCAGCCATCGAAGTTGGCCGCACTGCCGGGCACATAGATGTTGCCATTGATGGCCCCTGTGCCGCCCAACATTTGGCCATGCCACCAGCAGCAACCATGCGCCGGCTCCATGGCCAGGCAGCACTGTGGATTCGGTACCGCCTCGTCCAGCCACATGTAGCGCGGATCGTGATGCATTGAGCCGCTCAGCGCATAGATCTCGGACTCCAGCGGCGGCAGCTCACCCGCCTCCAGCAGCAGCACACTCACATTGGGCTGCTCACTCAGCCGGCTGGCGACAATGGCGCCAGCGCTGCCCGCTCCAATGACAATATAATCAAAGGATTGCTCCTCCTGCTCCTGCTGCTGGCAAGGCTCATAGTTGGCCGGCCAGTTGCCGGTCAATGACCAACTGGACGCGTTCAGTGCCGCCGTCACCGAATCCATCAAAGCCAAACCAACTCCATTGCTGAGCGCACTCCCAGCAGCAGCAGCAGCAGCAGCAGCTCCTTGCAATAGGAACAAAAACAGTGCTGCCAACTTGAGTGCAGTTAACTCGGATTTCTTAACGCTCAGGCAGCCCATGTTGAACTGTTTGGACCTGGCTGACGACGCTTACCATTAAATTAACTGTCTCAACGAAACAAAAAAAGGTTTTATTTTAATGCTGTATAGCTATTCAAATATTATTTTTATCTTCAACTGGCATTTAAGCGACGGCTTGTTTCTCACTCTTTCACAATCTTTCTCGCTCTTGCTTACACAGCGCCTTAAATAAGTTCAAGTATTTTATTTAATGCTGCCAAGAAACCAGAAAAAAATAAAAATATAAATAATAATAAATATAAATATAAATATAAACAACAAAAGCGCAATGACGTACAGTAAGCTTTCGCTGTTAGCTAACATAACTGTTAACAGCTAAACAATTAAACTGTTAACAGTCAAAAGCGCTGTTAGCGGCAGCCAACAACTTTTACAATAAGAAATCGAATGTATTCAATAGGGTATATCAAAGTGTGGCAAATATATGCAACAGGCAACGAAAGACTGCTTTATAGGGTAAATAAATTCAGTAGAGATTATAAGTTAAATCTGTTCTACATAGTACATGTTAATATAGCCAACTAATCATATTTTCTGAAACATATAATAGTATTATGTATTATTTATTTATAATTATTTTTGGTGTTGTTGCGTCTCGAACGAGACTTGAGAAATTGATTGCTGCATGTTTTATTAGCATTTAGCTGATAATTGTGAAGCGGGATTCAAGCGCAGATAATACCTATATAGGTATAAGAATATATACTATATATTTATATAAAGGCAGTTCAGTATGCACAATTTGCATTCAATTTGTTTCAACTTGTGTTTTTGTCACGAACTAAAGTTTTTTGTATGCAAAACTTTCTTTCTGTTAATCAATAAATATTTAAACATAATATTTTATATATTATAGTTTTGATAGTAGTCATTATTTATTAATTATTAGTCTGATTAGGTTTTTCTGGGTTTTCGCCAATCCTTGCAACAAATGTTGGACCAATTAGCTTTTTAAACACCCCCAGATTTTCCTATTTTTATATTTCATTATATTTTTAATATTAATTATATAAGCATTAAATTCAAATTTTGTAATTAAAATATATTTTTTATAATTAAAGCTAATTTCACATAATTTTGAATTGAAATTTTCTTTGTCTGACTGTTTCTAGTCGACATTAAATAAATAAACATAAATAAAAATTAAAAAATATATAAACAATTTAAACTAAATTGAGATTAAAATAACTTTATGGTAAGTAATTTATATTTATAGGTCTGCTAGGGTAATTCATATTTATGGGCTTACTATTTAACTGCTAGGGTATTAAAACAGCGACACTTTTAAATTAACATTAATTTTTTTGTGCACATTTTTATTTTTTGTTTTTTTTTTATGATTATGCATTTTTAATTTGTCGTTTGTTTTGCTCGTCTTGTTTATGAACATATACGTATATATATATATATGTATATATATATATGGGTATATATGAGTGTTTTATGGGTCTAAAAGTAGCTCAGCATTATCTTATCAGTGCTTGAAATAAAGATGTCAGACTACACGCGAATGGAAACATAAATCAAAATAAGCCAACTTCAACTCTAGGCTATGAGAATGCGATGAGTGGGTATAAGTGGGTGGGGTAGCGGTAGGTTGAGGGCGAGGGGCAGGGGCAGGGGCAGGGGTGGGAGTAAGTATTACGAAAGGAAAGTGAGAATGCTCACAATGGTCATTGCACCCGTGCTGGCCAACACATGTTGATGGCTCAGCAATTTGTGTCATTTGCCAAAGAACCAAAAGTCGAGTTTGCGACTCGCGACTTTAGACAACATTTAACCAGAGACTGGGAACGAGTATGGCAGCCATGAATACGCTTGTGACCATGTGGCGATTTCTGCTCACACTGGGCCCCTCGGCGCTGGTCATTCTGATGCTGAACCGTGGCATCAAGGACTATCGCCCGGACATTGTGGATGAGGATCGGCGCGTGCGTTCCACATACATTGAGCAGCTGCGTCCCAGCTATGATTTCATCATTGTTGGCGGCGGCTCTGCCGGATGCGTGCTGGCAGCACGTCTCTCCGAGAATCCGGCGTGGAGTGTGCTGCTGCTGGAGGCGGGCGGCGATGAGCCGCTGTTGATGGATCTGCCTCAGATGTATCCGGTGTTCCAGCGCAGTCCCTGGGACTGGAAGTATCTGACCGAGCGCTCGGATCGCTACTGTCTGGCCATGGAGGAGCAGCAGTGCTTCTGGCCGCGTGGCAAGGTGCTGGGCGGCTGCAGTTCCATCAATGCCATGATGTATGTGCGTGGCAATCGACGGGACTACGATCAGTGGGCGGCACTCGGCAATCCGGGCTGGGATTACAACAATGTGCTGCACTACTTCCGCAAGGCGCAGGATATGCGTGTGCCCGGCTACGAGAAGAGTCCGTATCATGGTCACGGCGGTCCCATCAGTGTGGAGCGCTATCGTTCCACATCCCCGCTGCTGGCGGTGTTCATGGAGGCAGCGTCCCAGCTGGGCCTAACCCATCCCGACGGCGATTTCAATGGACGCACGCAGACCGGCTTTGCCCCGCCGCATGGAACACTCCGGGATGGTCTGCGCTGCAGCGCAAATAAGGGTTATATGCGTCGCAGCTGGCAGCGACCCAATCTGGACATTGTGCTCAAGGCGTTCGTGGAGCGATTGGACATTGAGCCGGAGACGAAACGTGTGCTCGGCGTGACCTTTGAGTATGGACTGCAGCGGCATCAGGTGCTCGCCGGGAAGGAGGTGCTGCTGGCCGCCGGATCTCTGGCCAGTCCACAGCTGCTGATGGTCAGCGGCGTGGGACCCGCCGAGCAACTGCAGCCGCTGGGCATTGAGGTGGTGCAGCATCTGCCTGGCGTGGGCGGTAATCTGCAGGATCACATCTCCACCTCGGGCGCCATTTATACCTTTGAGAGCGACCAGCCGGGAGGCGAACACATGTCCTTCATAGTGCCGGATATGCTCAACGTGGAGTCGGTGCAGGAGTTTCTCCATCAGAACAGTGGCTTCTTCTATGCGATGCCGGTGAACGAGGTGATGGGTTTTGTGAGCACACGCTATCAGGCGGCGCAGCAGGATTGGCCCGATGTCCAGCTGTTCATGGGCAGCTATGGCTATGGCGCCGATGGCGGCATGATTGGTAGACGTGGCGCCGCCATCACATTGGAGAACTATGCGAACAGCTTTGAGCCCGTCATCTATCAGGACTCGTTTGTGATAGCCCCACTGCTGATGCGGCCACGTTCCCGTGGCTATCTCCAGCTGCGCTCGCCGGATCCGCGTGTCCATCCGCGCATACACGCCAACTACTATGACGATCCGCTGGACATGGCCATCATGGTGGAGGGCCTGAAGATGGCCCACCTTCTCACCCAGACGCCGGCGATGCAGCGACTGAATGCCACCCTCAACATCTACGAGTGGCGCAACTGCCCGGAGGTGGAGTACCTCAGCGATGCGTTCTGGGAGTGCATTGCCCGCTACTACTCCCAGACCATATACCATCCCGTGGGCACCTGCAAAATGGCGCCCGCCCATGACCCCTTCGGTGTGGTCGATCCTCGCCTGCGAGTGCGCGGCTTGCGGGGATTGAGGGTGATTGATGCCAGCATTATGCCCACCATAACCACGGGCAATACGAATGCACCCACCCTGATGATTGCCGAGCGTGGTGCGGACATCATCAAGCAGGACTGGCAACACTATCCACACGGTGGCTGGCTTTAGTTTTCAAGCTCAGCTCTCTTAGCTTACAAATTGTCTCTCTTAAATATACATATAAATAAATAATAACAAATAACAAATCAACCAATCAAAATTCGAAGGTCAAAGCTAAGTTTGTAGCCAAACAATAACTGTACTTGTGCGGCACAAGACAAGGGCGGGTCATAGAGGGGGGGTCTTAAGCATTGCAACCTTGTCCCATTCACAATTAATGACCAGCGGCAAATGTGTGCATGCAAAACCCACAGAAAGCAGCATGCCTTTCACAGCAATTGGAGCAACAACAAATAATTAATTGAAGGAAAAGCAACATATGAAAAGTTATAGCCTGGAAAAAGGAAAAGAGGCCCTAAGAATTATATTTCATTGCGATCAAAATTCGATTATAATTTGTAGTCGATTCTGCAGAGCGTTGTTTCGTGTAACTGTAAAGTCAGAGCTTAAAGTGGGGCGTGGGGCGTGGGGGGGAGGCGTTTAGAAACTTAATGATTTAATGGCGCATTTGTTCCTAATTGAGTTTCAAATGTCAGCCAGCAACAATTGCTGTTGTGGTTGCAATTGCTGTCGTTGTCGTTGTTGCTGCTGCAATCAAGTTGAAACATTTCCCAGCACATTCTGGCGACATTGACAGCAGGCGCCTGCAATTTGCTGCCTGTTGTTGTTGTTGCTGTTGCGGTGGCTATTGTTGTTGCAGTTGTTGTTGCTGTTGCTGTGGCTGTTGCCGTTTTGGCGTATTTGTTGTTATTTTATGAGCGGCCGCTGAACCAAATGGCAAACGCGACAAGTTTTACCAGTTTGCCGACTGCAGCCTGTACAGTGCACACTCCACACACACACACACACACACACATGCACGCACACAGCAGCAACAGTTGCTGTGCTGAAGTTTTCAAAAAGGTTTCCGAGATTTTTCATACGGGCCAGTATTCGCCGTCCGCTGCTAACAAAATGACGCGACCCAAGCAGCTCCAGCAGCAGCTCAAGATGCAGTACAACCACCGCCAGCACCACCAGCAGCACCACCGTCAGTTTGAGCTGCAATTGTTGCTGCTGCTGCTTGGATTGCTGCAGCTGTTGCCTGCGATTGCTGCACTGCCGCAGCAACAGTTGCTGCTGGATGCAACGCAAGTGGTGGAGCAAACGGCAGCCACAGCGCCAGCGCTCAACGATCCTTCGGGTAAGTTTCCCCCCCCCCCCCCCCAATCTATCGAATCTATCGATTAATTCCTGCCTTTTGCAGATCTCAGCGCTGGCCTCAATCTGTTCCCGGTAAGCAATCTGATTGCTGCTGCTGCCAATGCAGAGCCACCCGCGCCCGTTCAATTTGTCCGCATTGCAATGAACAGTGGACTGTGAGCTGCCGCCGCCGACGACCGATGACCCACAGATGGCGCCAGTTCACTGAATTATTATCCCTTTTTATTTAATTTAGCTTTAGTTTTTTTTTTTTTTTTTTTGATTACATTTTGTTTTATGTATTTATACCCCGTAGCGTGAAGGATACAATAAAATTATACACAAACAATAAAAATTAACTGAAACCCTAAAATAAATATATCTAGAAAATCTGCTATCTATCTAAATATTTAGAATATTTTATAGCCATTGTCTAACAAACACTTGTGATCTTTAGGCAATAAAGTATTGTGATTCTTATTTAACAACATTTCCGTTTATGAATGTTGTTAATTTATAGATGTATAAAAGGGCAAACAAAGTTTATTATTATATAATAAAAGATATACCACATATAGATATACAGATAAGGTAGATTATTGCACCAGGTGGTCGACCAATGAAGCTGTATTACAAGATTTCAAGGTTTTGAAGATAACCAACTCATTTAACAATAGAAATTAAAAAGATTTAAGCTGATCTAAAATTCCACAGGATATTATTTATATGTAGCAAATCATACAGGGTAGCTACTTGTGTATATTGCTCGGCTAGGCACTTACTTGTTGCACTTACTCGTTGCATGAAAAAGTGGTTATATTAAATATATGGCAATTATTAGACAAAAACTTTAATCGGTCAGCAAAAAGTCGAGTTTTTTATTGTCATTGTTGCTATGGTTGTTGTTGTTGTTGCTGTTGTTGTTTATCGGATTGCTGTTTATAGAGTGCCTGTCCTTGATCGACATTGTCTGGGTCTGGGTTACGACTGCCAGCTACAACTAACTGTTTATGGCCAGTGTGTACACACACGTTGCAATTATAATTCAGTATGTTGTTGTAATTACACACATTTGATATCAATTTATGGAGTTATATAAAGCAAAATAGAAGAACTTGGACATAATGTTGCTTAGATGTTGCTTAGACTATGTGCGTAGTCTGATAAGTAATTCTTGGGTTTACTTTTTTAACTAGGTCATGTCTTAAGCTCTTTGAGCTTGAAGATACGAGTTTCTTGTAAGTACATGCAGAAATCATTACATGGTAAGGAAACAGTTCACATACTATATCAAAGTACAGAAAGGAATAAAATCTTGTCAAAATTATTTATGTTTCCCAATTCCCGTACTGCTTGCTTTAATTATTGTTAATGCTTGTTTAATATCATTTGTAAGCCAAGTGATTATCATTTCAAGAGTGAATGCACGCGAATAAAGCTTCTAAAAGTACTTAAAAGTACGTGCAATAAACAAATAACCCTGTGCACCAGATGCAATATACATAAGTTTACTTATATAGTACTTTATAAAGACTTATGTAAATACATTAAAAGCTTGTTTAAATAAAGATTTCGAGAGTTTGAGTACTTGGGATATGTTGAAAATGAAAACGATATAATCCTCAAAATCCCTTCGCTAATTAGTTATACGTATTGGTACTTAATGGTTCCGGTCTGATAAAAAAATAAAATAGTTTAGGCCGAAATATCTACGACCTAAGGCACCAGATATGCATTTTGAGCATAGGTCAAGGTTTTGCAGTAGTGTGATATGTAATGGTCACAATCTAGCGATAACTATTATCTAGTGAGATATCCCTACACCGCAACTCTGACCTATGCTTTAAACTGCAAACCTTGACCTAGGTTAATATACTGAAAGTGAAGCAAAGCGTTTAGCTATGCTTTCCACAAGTTGACAGCTAATTTCGGTGTGCACTGAACTACTTGCAGTTGTGTTTGAATAAATTGTAAGCATGACATGCAAAAACCGCTGCAAAGTAAAGTGTGTTGCATGCATTACTTTTGAATAGAGCGAAGTACATTAAGTGCTCTGTGGCATAGTTTACTTTTCAGTACAAATTTAAAGTATCAAGTTGCAGAAAGAAGAAATAATCGTGGGATAAATGTAAATAGCTATTTAATAGTACTACTATAGTAGCCTAAAAGATGGGAACGATTTTTAAATAAATAAGTAATGACTTCTTAGAAAGAATCTCCGATAAATGAAGGATTGAAAATGTAAGAAATAATTAGGAAAGAATGTTTAAAACATATAGAGCAAAGTTGATTATAAAATGCTAGATTTGCTTCCATAGAAGGATGTCGGAGGATTATTCGAGACTGACATGACATGTGCAAAAGAGCAATCGATGAATGCAGAGGAGGAGAGGAACTTTCAGTTTGTAATATATATATATATATATATATATTTACAGTGCACGCTCGTTACAGTGAACTGATAAAAACCAGAGATGTTCACAGCATCAAATTTGAATATATAATCATATTTTTGAATAATTTTTGTACATAAATAATGGAATGTTTTTATTAAATTATTTAAATTTAATAATAATTTGAAATGATTTGAACACAAATTATTATTATTATTATGGAATTATGAATTTCATAGCTGTTTACGCTTAATATTGAACAATTTAAGAAATTCTGTGTTCACTCTTCAGAATGTTCACATAACCGAGTTTGTTTACTATCTAAAAAATATATTCTTTTACTGCGTAGTCATTAAGTTAAGGGGTCAACTAACTGTAGAGGCAGCTTTAGTTGTAGCTATAGTTATAGCTATAAATTTAGCTGTAACTGGGCACGTGCTGGGTAACTGTGCAGGCGACTGTAAATTCAACAGGTTCTTGTCGTCGCTGCTTTTTCTTTTCTTTTCATTTACTTTTATTTTCTTTGCTTTTCGTTGCTTTTCTGTCGAGTGTAAGGTCAACAAAAGGCGAGGCAAGTCGCACCGATAGCCAGTCAGGCCGTCAGTCAGTCTGTCAATCACTCAATCACTCAGTCAGTTAGTCAGCTGGCGGGCTTATCGCATCATATAAAAGCAAGTTGCATCCGCTGCCGACGACTCAAAGCAGTTGGATTCCAAATGCAGGGAACAAGCATCAGCAGCAGCAGCAGCGGTAATCAGAGCCAGATCTTTAGTCCCGGCGATGCACAGTGCACGCCGGCGGGGATTGGCATCTGGAGCGGATTGGTGCAGATGCTCTTGCAGGCGCTGCTCTCGGCTCAGTGCAATGTGGCGCCAACGACTCTCTGGCCACCGGACTATGGCGACGAAGCCATCAGTCATGGCTTCACGGAACCCTACGACTTTGTCGTCATCGGTGCCGGCTCAGCGGGCTCTGTGGTGGCCAGCAGGCTCAGCGAGAATCCCCAGTGGCGTGTGCTCGTCCTGGAGGCGGGCGGTGATCCACCCGTAGAATCTGAGGTAAGTCGCCAGTTGGAAAATCACCAGAAACTGGGTTAACTGGGTTAACTCTATAAGCAGTCATCTGATAACAGCAATTGTGTGATCAAAATTTCTATTTATAGAATACTAGAAAAACATATACTATAACAATAGGGTTTGAGTTTTGCATGTATTGTTTACAAGTGTTTTTATTGCCTCTTAAGTAATGCATATATTTAATAATCTTACGCCTTTTACAGCGTTACGTTATCAAAACTGAGATAATATTTCGTCGATAATTTAAAGGCAGCAACTCATTAGTCTTTTTTGATCTGTTTCATAATCTCTGAAACTGGCGTACTAGAAAGAACTGAGAATGGCTTATACGGTTCTATATAGTTAAAAGAAGTTTACAATATGAAGAGATCGTAGGAAACTGTTTATCTTGAGATATTGAGATATATATATGAACTTAAGAGCAGGATAGAAGTTCATTTTTTGAATTTCTCTTTACATATTTTGTTGTTCTTCTAAAATTAATAAACAAGATATATCAGATTGTCATACAAATACTTCAAAATAGAAGCTCATCAGATAAAGTGATCTCTACAAAATAAACGAATTTTAAAGGGATGTGAAAAACTTAAGAGAAGTTCTTAAATTTGCAAACATTTGTTTATAAGTTCCCCGATTTTAAGAGAATTTATTTAATTAATTAGTTAAACCAAATGTAGGAAGAAGGAAGAGATAATATATTTGGCAAGATTTCAAAATAAAAGTCAACTAGATAAAGGGATGTTAAGTGATAATATAATAATAATATACTTTTTTTAAGATAATAAATATTAAATTATATTGAAAGATACTTCTAAAACACCCGAATTGTATGGTTGATCACATCTCTTAGGACTTTCTTGATTTACTGAATTATCTATTGATTGAATTTCTTTCACTCATCCAACAGCTACCAGCTCTGTTCTTTGGACTGGAATTAACGGATTTCATGTATAACTACTACACGGAGAACAGCGGGAAAGCTTGCCAGGCATTGCGCAACGGACGCTGCTACTGGCCGCGGGGTCGGATGCTGGGAGGAACTGGAGCCGCCAATGCGATGCTCTATGTGCGTGGGAGTCGCAAGGACTTTGACGGCTGGGCGGAGCTGGGCAACACCGGCTGGAGCTATGACGAGGTGTTGCCGTATTTCGAGCGCTCCGTGCGTCCCGTGGGCAATGAGACGCATCCGCAGGGCTACATGACACTGAACCCCTTTGAGGTGCAGGATGCGGATGTACAGGAGATGATACGTGCCGGCAGCGTGGAGCTGGGCGTGCCGAGCGTGGCCGAGTTTGCCGAGGGCAGCTATGTGGGCTACGCCACGGTGCTGGGCACTGTGAAGCGGGGTCAGCGCATGTCCACAGCCAAAGGACACTTGGGTCGAGTGGCCGCAAGGAGCAATCTGCATGTGGTGAAGCGGGCGCAGGTCACCCAACTGCATTTCGATGACGCGGGGCGGCGGGTGGAGGCAGTGAGCTTTGTGCGCGATGGCGTCTCCCATCGAGTGGGCGTGGCCAAGGAGGCGGTGCTGTCAGCGGGCTGCATCGATTCACCAGCGCTGCTGATGCGCTCCGGGATCGGAGCACGGGAGCAGCTGGAGCCGCTGCAGCTGCCGGTGGTGCAGCATCTGCCTGGCGTCGGTGGCAATCTGCAGGATCATGTGCTGGTGACGCTGTTCATGAAGCTGGATGAGGGCGTCGCCAAGCCGGCCAGCCAGCAGCAGATACTGGACAGCATCTACGAGTATCTGATGCATCGCAGCGGACCACTTGCCGCCCACGGCACCGCCCCCCTGGTGGGCTTCATTAATTCGGCAAAGGATAGCAGCGATGCCCGCTATCCGGATGTGGAGAATCATCATCTATACTTCCAGCGCGGAAGACACGACTCGTTGCAACTGTTCCTCCACGGAATCTCCATGCAGGAGACGTACGTGCAGCATCTGCAGCGTCAACTGGCCAATTCCGATATGCTCTGCATCTTTGTGCAACTCGCAAATCCGCTGTCGGCAGGTGCACTGCGTCTGCAGAGCGTCGACTACAAGCAGCCGCCGCAGCTGTTTAGCAACTATCTGACACAGCCGGCGGATGTGGCCACCCTGCTCCGTGGCATACGCTACCAGGAGTCACTGGAGCAGACGCAGGCCTATCGGAAGCATAGCGCTGAGATGATCCACATACCCATCGAGGAGTGCGATGCGGCGCACAAGTTCCGCAGCGATGATTACTGGCGCTGCTATGCCAAATACTTCACCACCACCTGCTACCACCAGGTGGGCACAGTCAAAATGGGACCAGCCAGCGATCCAGCGGCATGTGTCAATCCCCGCCTGCAGCTGCATGGCGTCTCCAATCTGCGGGTGGCCGATGCCAGTGTTATGCCAGCGGTGGTCAGCGCCAATACGAATGCCGCCACGGTGATGATCGGTGAACGGGCAGCCGATTTTATTGCACAGGATTGGCAAACAGGAAAGAGAGAAGGAACAGGAAGCTCAAAGGCAGGCCATATGCATGATGATTCATTGTAATGTGCACGAGAGCGAGAGAGAGAGAGAGAGAGAAAGCGAGAGAGAGAGAGAGAGGGAGAGAGAGAGATAGGAGTAAGGGCTCGTCAATTGTAGTCCTAAGTCTAGCAACCCTAAGAGCAATTTTTTTTTTAATATTAATAAACTTAATAATAAAACTTATATATCTCTTGTTGAACATCCATAAAAAGTCTTCATTTACTTTTGAGCTGTCAATCATCATATTTATACCCTATGATATTCAAGCTGTTAAAAATTGCTAATGGAATAATCGCATATATTTAATTCTTGCACAGTTTGAAGAGAAGAATACAGACATCATATTAAAGGTAGATAACAAATGATCTTCTTTGAGTAACGAGCCAAAAACAATACGAAGAGAGAGAACAAAAATGATATAGTATTTTACCGTTTCAAAGTATTTGGTATTTAAGTTAATAAATTATAAGCTATCCATATTGGACAAGATTATTAAATTCCGATATGCATATATAATATCTAGTTCTGGTTAACTATTTCCAATGTTTTATAAGACTTTTATCTATTGCCTAGCTAGTCTCAAATGAGCTCTTTAGTATTCCCCATTTGTCATTCGGCCATTCTGTCATTAATCCACATTTGATTATTTTAATCGTTTGCCAGAATGCGCTTTCAGTAAAGTTCACAAGCTCTTGAACTTGCTAATTTCAATATTGCACTGTATGCTTTTTTTTTGTGATTCTGGTTTTTAATGCATTTTGTGGCAAATGCAGAAACTGTTATATCAAAACAATTTAAACAGAGCCAGAACTCGAGTTAATCGTATACATTGTATAATGCCTATGGGCTTAGTCAACATTGAGTTTCTTATTTCATTGGTATTTACGTATTCATTACAATTGAATTCATTTCAAACTATGGATAAATTTGAAGTGCAGAATATTAAATAACTGTTTTGAATTTAGTTTGAACTTAACAAATCAAAAGTTATTAAGCGCAATTTTTGCGAATTAAATTAATTTTTAAAACTGCATAAACCTTGGATGTGGAATTAAAGTAGAGGACGGAAAATTTGGGATTGAAAATCGTTTCAGTTTTGACAAAGTTGTGATAGTATGAAGTCTTGGAAAATCATTACAAAACCATATTTGGGATTTAGGCACTTCACAAGCTTAATTTATTGGCATTTTTGAGATGATTTTTGACAGGCAGATTTATGACTTGCCTATAGTTTTTATACTTATTTTGATATGCACAATCAAACAAAAATACAAATAAAAGATTCTAAATTTTTGAAAAAAATATTTTAAAAGTAAAAGAGCTGAACATGATGAAAAAAGTGCGTAAACCTCAGATAAGGATATTGAGTAGAGTCCAAATTGTGATCAAAATGGTTTAGGGATTGAAAATCAGTTCAAGTTTGACCAAGTTGTGGGATTTTGAGTTCTCAGAAGGGCATTTCCATAGATAATATTCTATTTTATTTGAAAGGCAACTCTGGTAAATAACACAAAATGGCGCACAGAGCGAGCCTCACCTTAGACTAGAACTATTGCCACTTGTTGGCAGGGTGCCCAATGCTTCCAGTTGACCGAACAAAGGCGAACACGTTGCCTGTTGACAGATGTTTGTATGTTGTTTATGCCTCGCCCACAGGTACAACGGAGACCGCACCCCGCACCCCGCACTCCGCACACAGCAGACCCCACTGTGCCGCATAAAGATAGTGAAATGCCGTACAAGTGGTGGCTATCAGCTTATCGGAGAGCATTGGACGGATGAATTTCTACAATGTGGAGTGCGATCATAAAAAAAAAAAAAACAATTTGACGCCCGTTAATTGAATGGGGACCGCTCTGTAGCTGGCTTATCAGGGCCTCCGTTTTATATTTAGTAGTTTGCAGTCGTAGTTGTGGCTTCACCTTAGCCGCCGGCTGCACCCGCTCTTGAATGTCACCGCTAATCTGTGTGGCCCAGTGATAAAGGCGCGTCCGGCAGAACTGCGAATATATGGAATACATATGTATACAAATAATATACATATATGCTGTGTACACCGAAAACAAATTTAGGACTGCATTTAGATGCGTATGTATAACAGTTCCCAACTGGAAATTCAATTAAAAAATACATAAATTTATATTAAAAAAAAAGTTGGACTGAATATATAATTTTCTTATGTGGCATTATTATTATTCTTATTTAAATTGAGAGAGCAAGAGCAATCAAAACTAAGAGAGAGAGAGAGAGAGAGAGAGAGATGCCATTCTCTTGACTCTCTGAGAGTATAATTGTTAACCAACAAAATTAGAAATTCAAGTTTTATTATCACATTTTGTTAAAAAATAGTCACGTTATAAAATGCATACACACAAATTAACAAATTTTAATTTAATTTAAAATTGTTGAAGAACTAATTTAATTTCAATTATAATTTAAATCTTAATATTTATACCCTTTGTAATACAAGTTGTTTTTCAACTAACTTAACAATGTCTGCATAGAATTAAATTAATTAATTGCAACACAAATGTAAACAACTTTTAGAATTAAATGAAATAAAATTATGAAAAATAGCTAAAAACTAATATGACCAAGAATGAAAATGAAACCCGAAATTTTGAAATGTGTATGTATTATGTAGATATTGTATACTATTTGCAATGCAAATGGCGCAGGTAATTTACGGCGACGCGTTCGGCATGCGAATGGCAAGAAGCCCGGAGACGTACAAATGCCGGCTGCCGGCCGTGTCCGGCGAACAGTAGCGCACGGGCAGCCTTAGTGAGCGGTAGCAGCAGTGACCAGTGACGGTTACGGAATACGGAATACGGCATACGACATACGACATACGGCATACGGATACGTTAAGTGCCTTGCTTGAGATGGAGTTTTTAAGCGCTGAGTGCGCGGCCCGTTCGGCGGGTCCGGCGAATACGCTGATGACGCTGCTGCTGCAAACGCTGATAGCCAAGTTTTGTGATTTGAGTGGCCAGCAACAGTGGCCGGCGGATCAGGGCGATTGGCTGGAGCAGGCGGGTGGCTTCCAGGAGCCCTACGATTTCATTGTCATCGGAGCGGGCAGCTCCGGTGCTGTGGTCGCCGGTCGCCTGGCGGAGCAGGCCAATTGGCGTGTGTTGCTGCTGGAGGCGGGCGGTGATCCGCCCATTGAAACGGAATTCGTTGCCTGGCACATGGCCACCCAGTTCTCCGAGTGGGACTGGCAGTACCACACACAGCCCAATGGACGCGCCTGCATGGCCATGAAGGGCGAGAGTTGCCACTGGCCGCGTGGCAAGATGCTGGGTGGCACGAACGGCATGAATGCAATGATCTATGCGCGTGGCACTCGCGTCGACTTTGATGACTGGGTGGCGCGCGGCAATCCCGGCTGGGGCTACGATGAGGTGCTGGAGCACTTCCGCAAGGCGGAGGATTTGCGCTCGACGCGACCCGACTACATACCGGGGGATCATGGCGTCGGCGGACCCATGGGCCTCAACAACTACGTCTCGGACAATGAGTTCCGCACCACCATACGGGCAGGCATGCTGGAGATGGGCTACGGCAGTGCGCCGGACTTTACCGAGGGTTCGTTCGTGGGTCAAATGGACATACTGGGCACTCAGGATGGCGGTCGTCGCATCACCACCGCCCGCTCCCATCTGCACAAGGACACGCCCAATTTGCACATCCTGCGACACGCTCACGTCAAGCGGCTCAATCTTGATGCCAAACAGCGGGCGGAGAGCGTCACCTTTGTCCATCGCGGCGGCAAGGAGTATACCGTGCGGGCCAGCAAGGAGATTATTCTCGCTGCCGGCGCCATTGGCACCCCTCAAATTCTGATGCTCTCAGGTGAGTGGAGTAATCAAATAACAACAAGAAAAAACACATATTTGCGACAAGTCGAATATTTGATACCCTTACCGATTTCGATTTAGTAGTCAGTTATTGATAGTTTTTTATTAAATCGGGGTTTCTTTTGGGGATATCTTGGCAAAGAACATTAGTAGTTTCTATAGAAACCGACTGATCAAGAACATATATATATAACTTATAGGGTCCTACGACCCCACCATCTACCTGGTTTCTTCAGTGTGTTACATATTAACTCCCAAAAGCCCAATATTTGATGCCCTTACCGATTTCGATTTAGTAGTCAGTTATTGATAGTTTTTTTTATCAAATTGGGGTTTCTTTTGGGGACATCTTGGCGAAGAACAATTACTCGATTTTCAACCGATGTCAAAGTTCCATCAAACTGAGAGACTAGTTTCTATAGAAACCGACTGATCAAGAACATATATATAACTTATAGGGTCCTACGACCCTACCATCTACCTGGTTTCTTCAGTGTGTTACATATTAACTCACAAAATCATAAAACTTTTTAGTAGATTATATATATATGAAGTTGCTAAGGCTTGCCAAGGTCAAATTATGCGCATAACTAATCGCTGCTGTCTTTAATCTTTGGTCGAATCATAAAAGACCGATAAGATAGCCAAAACAGCCACAAAATAATATCGAATGAATAGTGAGAGGCTTTTATAACTGAGATAATGTTGTCCAATTTCATGTTTTAGAAAAGCCTTAAGAGAACACATTTTAAAAAGCTTCAGCTAAAGGTCAGCCCATAAAGTGTGATATATATATATATTATAATTGTATCTGACTTTAATATTACTTAAATCACAAATAGTTGCTGAGTTTTGCATTCAACAAAATGGCAATTTCATTTTCAGATATTTATATGACTTCTTTCATTTTTCGATTACTAGATAATCATCTTCAGCTTTTAAATATATCAAAATTGCTTTTAATATTTGTAAAGTATTAAATTAAAACTGGTCTATTCATAAATTGTAAATTTAGGCAACTATAAAATATGGTTGCGGGTTCGAATTTGAAAGGGATTCGAACCCAAACCCAGTCTTGCTTTGCAGTTCAAGTAATGGCCGTAAGGATTACGAAATACCTCAAAATACCCTCTCTCTATTCTCTGTGAAAACCACTTTGATTCATGTATTTGCCGTTGGTTTTCCTTTAGGCATTGGTCCTGCTGAGCACCTGAGGAGCGTAGGTGTGCCCGTCAAGCTGGATCTGGCCGTGGGTCGCAACTTGAAGGATCACGCCAGTCTGCCCGTCATCTTCCAGATAGACAAGTCAACGGCACGCAAGCCCACCGAGGAGGAGCTGGTGGATGCCATGTACAATCTGCTGATGGGTCGTCATAGCAAACTGCTGCATCACGAGGCAACGGCGCTGACGGGCTTCATCAATACCACATCGCTGCACGGTCCCAATCCGGACATACAGACAACGAATTTCTTCAGTCTGATGCAGAGTCCGGAGCTGCGCGGCTATGTGGCTGCCACCGGATTCAATGAGCGTGTGGCCAAGAGCATTCTGTCGGCCAATGAGAAGTCCAATACATATATCACATATCTGTTGCATCTGAAACCCTTCTCGGCTGGCCGCTTGGAGCTGCAGAGCGGCGACTATCTCGATGCGCCACTCATCGATCCGGGCTACATGACGGACGAGCGGGATGTGGATACGTATATACGCGCCCTGAACATCTACAAGCGACTGCCGGAGACGCGTGCGTTCAACGAGCGTGAGGCAAAGTTGCACAAGGTCGATCTGGAGGCATGCAACGGCATCGCCTATCAGTCCGATGATTACTGGCGCTGCTATATCCGTCACATGACCACCACGGTCTACCATCCGGTGGGCACCGCCCGCATGGGTCCTGCCACCGATCCCACAGCCGTCGTCGATGCCCGTCTCCGGGTGCACGGTGCCAGCGGACTACGTGTTATGGATGCCAGCATTATGCCGGACATTGTCGGTGCGAATACGAATGCCGCTTGCATTATGATCGGTGAGAAGGGCGCCGATATGATCAAGGAGGATTATCTGGGCAGCAATCAGCACACGGAGCTCTAATTTCAACTGATGAAATAAATCATACGAGTTCTGGCTAACTCCATCCATTTATTTACAGTTTATATATGCGATAATAACTTTTTTTTTTGTACTCTTTATTTAGTGATTAAATTGAACACGCTGAAAAATATTATGTTGCATACGATTTATTTCAGTAACGGACATTTTTTTCCATAAAATATAGCATTTAAATATAGCGAGCAAGCGGATGCAGTGCTTGTCAAACTTTCTGCGGGGTTTGAAACTGCGCTAAGTGAATGCTTTGAAAGCTTTCAATAAGTTGGCGCTTTTTTGCATAGTGGCTCTCAAAGCGTATAGATCGCAGCACACAAGCCCGCAGTGCTTTACACAGTGACTGTCAAACCGCAACGGTGAGCCACTTGGACCACAGTGCCATTCAAACCCACACAGGACAGTTGTGCGCAGATTTTTGTATACCCTTGCAGAGGGTATTATAATTTTGGCCAGAAGTTTGCAACGCATAGAAGGAAACACTTGCGATCCCATAAAGTATATATATTCTTGGTCAGGACGACAGGACGAGTCGATATACCGTTGTCCGTACGTCCGTCCGTCCGTCCGTCTGTCTATTTCTACGCAAACTAGCCTCTTAATCTTAATAAAACTTAGTACAGATGTTTTTTTCTGCTGCACGCAGATAATATGTCGGAATCAGCCGAATCGGACCACTATAGCATATAGCTGCCATAGGAACGATCGGTCGAAAAGTTTTGTTTTTTAAGATAGCTTGACAAAACTTAGCAAATATATAATTTTTAGCATTTTTAAAGCATGCTTGAAAAACTTCATTAAAATCGGATCACTATATCTTATAGCTGCCATAGGAACAATCTGTTGAAAAATGAGTCGTTGTATGAACAACTTTTTTGTTTCTCAAACTATCTTAACCAAACTCAGTATTTGCAAGTTTTATTTTGTTTTATATAGATTGGTTGAATTTAGTCAAAATCGGACGACAATATCTTGTAGCTGTCATTGGAACAATCGGTCTAAAAATTGATTTAAATAAGAAAACTCATTTAAAGGTAGCATTGTCATTCTTTTCTGTATAAGCAAGAGTGTTTCATTATATTAAGCAACTGCAAGGGTTTACTATCAATAAAATATAAAAAAAAAAACATAGTAGGCAATTTGTAAGATTTGTATCAAAGTAGGCAGCGGAACGAAATTTTTCGATTCGAGTCGAGGTCCCTGAGACAGTCTTTCAAATAGCTCATTCGTGTTCCGTACTTTCTAGTGAAAACATCTAAAAACCAGTAAAAAAAACTAAATAAAAATTGTAAGTTAAAAAGAAAAAAAAATAAGAAAATGGAATTAAACTAATTAAAAGTTTAATAATATTTGTGTTCAAGTGTCCAAATTTCTAATTTTTTAGAAAAACAAAAAAACACAAAAAATGTATACGTTCGACGTACAAGTTCAAAATTCCAGTGATATTTTAGATACTATTATATACATAATATCTTAAGCATAATATTTTGTGCACTTTGAATTTGTTGTGTTTCGGTAAGTGAAAACTGTGAATCGAATAGAAGAAGAATTTTTCAACAATATTATATATATATATATAGATGGACTGAAGCAATTCTTATTGTTGTTGTTACTATGACACTAAAATCGATGGAACTGTAATCTAAACGGAACACGAAATATGTAAACCTGGAGCATGGTCCGAGGATTGAAACTTGTGTGTGCTTCTGTTGCGTCAAAGGCAAGGAAACGGCAAACAAATTGGAATCTATGGCAATGGAGCTACATACATATAACTAAATAGATGGAGGCAAGGTCCGAGGAAGTAGTCCTTGTGTTTGCCAATATCTACAAGAAGTACTGATTGCGCATTATTATAAAAATATATATACTTATATCTACACGGGAGCATGGTCCGAGGATGCAGTCCTTGTGTTTGCTTCTATCTACACAAATCACCAGTTACGCGATGTTAATACTAAAGACAGGTAAGTGAAGGCGGCAAAAGGTGTTAAATGATGATTGTCAAAATTATCGATTACAGATTATGGATACACGTAAAATATTGCATTGATTCGAAGTCAGTTAGGATAGGCAGAAACTTGTGAGTAAAACCCTTGGGCTATTATCATATTTGATTTTACAACATGAATCCTTACAGTACACTGGAAACGCTTTACTTTATTTACTGATCACCGGCGGCAGCAATAGACCCCAGACTCTGGCAGCCTACCCGTAATTTCCCACCACCTCAGCAGCCCCAAGCAGCGTTAAGCTACTTTAAATATAAAATAAATAAATAATATAAATATAAATAAATATATAATATAAATATAATAAATATAAATATAATCAATGCTGTGTCTGGGTCGGGGTCGGGATTGCCAATAATTGATAGCTTTCACTTTTCCCGTTAAGTAGCAAATTTCGGCTCATTGTTATAACCACTTGGCGCCACAGCAATACAACTGGGCGCTCATCCAAATGTTTGGCGTGCATACAAACCGATGGTAATTAATCGGTGGGACGCTCAAGTGCCCCCTAACGGAGCACATTCCTCAAGTGTCCCCCACGCAGAGCGGCTTCAGCCAATTGGAATTGGGGTTTTTTTTATGCAGGTTAATTGGTTAGTGATTAATTTTTGTGAAAATTCATGTGTCTAAATATATAATACAATATCTAGCAATAGCATTCCGGAATAATCTTTTTTATTTAATTTCGACTAGACAGGAAATTAAATTAAAAGTAAAATGGTGAGAGGTACAAAATTAGAATTATACATTTTTTTTTATAGTTTTTGAAAGTATTTATATTAAGGTTTATAGATTTTTTTTAACTTTTTGGAAGTCTTTGAATTATAGATTAGCTTTATAGTTTCTGGGATTATTTATAAAGTTTAAGTTCCAACATTTGTTTTTCTTATATATTTATTTCAACTATACAAATCAGTATCAAAATTTTGATAATCCCAGATTCATACCGAGTTAGAATCTCGTAAGAATATTTTGTTATATAATAACATATGCATAAGTACTGAATGATTTGAACTAATTCCCAGGCTGCATACTGCGGATTGAAAGGTTAGGCAATTAGCGCTCATGTAATGGTAAAGAGAGCGTAGCACCAGGTAGGGTAGGGTAGGGCAGGGTAGGGGAGTGTAGGGTAGGGTAATGCGAAATCGCTTACGGGTATAGTGCGCAATGTGATCCATGAGAGATACGTTACGCTGATTTGACAATGAATTACGAGCAAACGGGGCAATGATGACGTGCACAAATTCATTTACGGGCATTTAGGCAACAGATTAGAGATGAGAGTTGAGAGATGAGAGATGAGGAATGCGAGATGAGGGATGAGAGATGTCAGCTACTACAAGAGCTACCGGCAAGACAGCCCAGTTACCGCAGTCACTACTGAACTACTGCTGTGCCTGTGCGTGTGTGTGTGTGAGTTAACCCACATACGATTATATATACATATGTATGTATGTATCTATCTGGGAAGTAACATCCGATTGTGGTTTGTGTGTAGTGTGTGTAGTGTTGGGCTTGTAAGTTTGGGTATAGGTCACGTAGTGCTCGTGCAATAAGCCACGCTCCGTTTGGCCTCAGATCTGTGTATATGTATTGACTGATAGATACATGTGTAGTTACAGTTAGGAGTTACAGTTATACGACACGCACTTGTCGCATTGTGTGTGCTGCGACAATTTGTTTGCCTTGCTGCTTTTGTCATTTAATGAAGTTCATTTTCGATTTGAAGCGCTACTCACATTCATTCATTCATTCATTGCCTCATTCCATTGTGACGCAGCCAATAGATACATATATATATAACTACATTCAGTGTTATGTCACTGTTGCTGCTGCTTCTTCTTCTGCCACACACCACTCATTAAATACTCGCATAAATGCACAAGTGCGCGTTTCGAGTGCCTTTCAGTGTTTTTTTTTTTCCTCATTTTTTCTTCTTTTTTTTTTTTTTGTTTTGGTTTTTTGCATTTCACTTTTAATTGGTTTTAAGTAAGTTTTGGTGTTGATTGGGAAAGTGACAAAAGAGCCAAATACTAAACACTAAATAGCCGCAAGTACCGGAAACTTGCGTGCGCTTTATTATGTGCCGCCTGTAATTGTAGCGGAAGTTGTTAATTGTGGGTCACTTAGCCACCCGAGTTTACTTTGTGAAAACCGTTCAGTGTTCAGCTAAACAATTGCCAAATAGCGCCATCTGTTGGCATATCATAACATTTTACAATTTAAACAGATGGAAAGGTTTAACAAAATGTACAAATTTTAATCACTCTTGTATTTATTATGCGATACATAACAAATTTGTGAGATTGTAAGACAACAGATTACCAACTTTGATAAGTGAAAGGGAAGACCTCAAAAAGTATACAAATTTCACTTGTGACTATGGTTAATCTTTAAAAAAATTGCAAATTTGTTTAAGAATAGTTATCATATGATAAAGAAAGTAAACATTTCTATTACGATGCAGGATTGCAATTGTAAGGATTCTCATTCTGCTAATAACTTTTCTATTTATTATACAATATATAAGATTGTAAAAAACACATACACAAATAATCATATACCAAATTGCATAAGTGAGGCTGCAATTAATTTGATTTTACGGGGGTAAGCCGAGGGCTGATTGCCCAACTTTGAAGATTGTCCCCTTTTATGGGGCCCACTCAATGACAGCGAGCCATAAATGCCCCACTTCTCAGCCCTTGACCATTCTGGGACTGCAACAGACGACTTCACATCTCATTGGCGAAGGGCCCGCTCAGCACATGGCCAAGTTCGAGTTGGTCAACATTATTTGGTTAGTGACGTTTCATAGTTTTTTTGTTGGTATTTATTTAACGGACAGTGGGCATGGAGTTTCCCAGCGGAACTGACACATTTTCGCATGGAAAACTCACGCACTGCAAAGAAAACGATAAAAACCGATTGTCGTCTAACCTTGTGACATTAGCTATATCAACAACAACAACAACAACAATCGTATCGTATATCGACTTAGCGTCGCATCGCATTTTATTGTCACTCGGTTAATTAGCGCTTATTACATTTTTACATTTTCCTTCGTTTCGGAGCCTACTCACAATAGATACCCTAAGCGGCCCTTCCCCCACTCCCACTCCTCTTTGCCATGTGGGTATTTTGTTTGCGTAATTAAATTCGATGCGATTAAAGCACTTGATTGAGACATTTGAGTACCGTTGCGGTACTTTATCAAATCATTCATTTTGGCAACTCAAGAACTGACTGGAATACCAAATTTCGAGTGGATTCTAATTGGAATACCACGCTCTGCAGTCAAAGCGTGTGAATAACATACGCTGTTATACTTAACAGTTAAACGGTCCTCCGATAACATTCACTGTTTAACAGTTGCTTTACCTGTCAGCTGTCTGTAATTGACGCGCTGTTAACATTAACAGCGTCACTTTAACAGCTACACTTAATTAGAAATGCATATCATTAAATATGATTAATCATTTTTACAGTTCAATTGAATTGTATTTGGTTCCCAGCCAACATTGGCTCATAGCAAAACGTTTGTTTTCCTGCTGTTTTTCCAATAACAGTTGAGTTTTCCGACCGGTTTACACCAATACATTCAAGTATTTCAATTTTGTGGTAATTCTTTCGGTGCAGTTTTGCATCCGTTACCGTTTGGGGCTAGATGGCGACATTACTTCAGTTCCTTAACTCTCTGCGCCGACTGGGCCAACTGGCTTACGTGAGTACACACACGCACACTGATACACACAGACATACGCTTGCTAGCCGGAGATCGGCAGCTAAGTGCACATAACTGTTAAGTGAGCATGAAGGTCGTTTGGTTAAGTGAAATAAAAAGAGAGGTAACTAAGTAATGTAAAGTAAGAAGCAAAAAAATGTCCAAGATGCGAAACCAAACGACAAAATGCCCAGAGGCAGCCACTCTCTCTCTCTCTCTCTCTGGCTCGCTCTCTTTTGGCGAGAGCGCCAATCGGTTGCCAATCGGTTATGCGCTCGCCATGCAATCGACTGCGAGTGCGAATACGAGTACTCAACCGTTTCGCAACAGCTCCCGACTAACCGCAGCAGCAGCAGCAGCAGCCGAAAAGGAGCCAGCTAGCTGGAACGCGCTGCTCCACTCCACTCCACTCCGCTCTCCAATCGCGCTGTTTTGTGGATTAGAGATGAGCGCGTCTCCAACTATTATATATTTAAGTTTTTTTTTTTTTTTTTTTTTTTTTTTAGGTTATTAAGCATACGGAAATATATTTAAGTAAAACAGGCATTAATATCGTATTTTTCAGCTGTTTATTTTGGAATGTTTAACATTAACAATATTTAGATGAATTTATCAAAGAAATGCAGAATATTTTGTCTCACATTTTCATATTAAATTCTCTACAAATATAAACAGATAATTCTTTAAATGATAACAGAAGATATTTCAACTATATTTAAACTGCCCTTAAGCTCATTACTTTACAGACTCTGATTTGGAAACTTCAAATATTAAAAACAATTAAACCGAAAGCTTGAGAGAAAGTAAGCCAGTTAAGCAGGTAAAACGATGAGGAATGCGGGAAGAATAAGCTGCCAGTAAAACCGTTACGACTGCGGCACAAAAAGGACAAAAAGGCAGAGAGTTCATTTGGATGCCAGGGAAAGCCCTGCAAGCAATCCAAACACTCAACTGGACTTTCTCACATACTATTGCTATATGGCTTCGTGTTGGTGGCTCGTGTCACGTGTCACGCGCCCAGCTCCAGACTGTGAGCGGCGAGACACCGAGCTCCTCCGCTATGGCGCTCCAGAGGGCGAGCGCCTGCGCAACCGCTACCCCAAACAACAGCTTGCAACAAGCAAAGCAGCAGCAACCAGCAACCAGCAGCAAGCAGCAACAAGCAGCAACAAGCGAATGCGAAGCAGACAAAACATCGCACACGAGTTGATTTTGTGGCTCAGAAACGCAGCGGCTGCCAAACGAGTCGGTTGCCTTTTTGGAATTTTTTCAACTCACCTTTTTTTTTTCTTGTGAACGCGACGAGGAATTCAATGCGAAGACTCCACTCGACTCGGCGCGCCTCGCACTTTTGTTGATTTTTTGTCCAAATAGTTTTTTTTTGTTTTCGGTTTTGTTGTATTGGCTTTCGATGCCCAAATGAAAGTGCACAACAATAGCAGCAACAACAAAGTGCACAACAACAATTGTAAAGGTGATCGTAAACGGTAATTGGTGAATGTGAATGAAAGTGTTCCAAGGCGGGTTCTCAGAAGAAAAAAAGAAAAGAAAATCAAACGACGAAAAAATGTGCTGCTAAAAAGGAGAAGAGCAACAGAGAGAAGCGCGAAGTGTTCAAGGAAGCGCCTCAAGGATCCGGCAGAGATATTGTTCGTAAAGAGTGGGAAAGATAGAAACTCTTGAAATATGGTTGTTGTGCCCGTTTTGGGCGCCGCCGCCGTCTCGGTGGGTGGGCTGCTGTTCAAGGCCAGCGCCGCCTCCAAGGCAGCTGCCACCGCTGGTGTCGCCGCCGTTGGCGCCTCCAAACTGGGCCTGGGCATCGCAGCCGCCATTAAGCTGACCACCGCCATTGTGGGCGTGGGCAAGCTGACAATATTACCATTTCTGATCGCAGCCATTGCGTACTACAATTACGATCTGTTCGATCCGGAGAATCGGCCGTTTAATGTGCCGCAGGTGGATTTGGCCTACGATTTCATAATCATTGGTGGCGGCTCGGCGGGCACGGTGCTGGCCTCGCGGCTCTCGGAGGTGCCGCACTGGAAGGTGCTGCTGCTGGAGGCCGGCGGACATGAGACGGAAATCTCGGATGTGCCGCTGCTCTCGCTCTATTTGCACAAATCCAAAATGGACTGGAAGTATCGGTGAGTGAAAAAGCCAAAGCACGAGACCTTCGCAGTGACACACTTAAAGACGAGGACAGCCGACGAAAAAAAAAGAATAACAAAAAATGAAATAGTTATAATAATAATAATAATAATAGTGGTAGATGACAACTAGCTAAGTACACAATTGTCATTTAGTTTGCCACCTTTCGGTCAAGTCAAACACAACACGCCCCAAGCTCGACTCGGTTGATGTGTCACATTGATGACTTGCCATTACCATTACCACTACCACTACCACTAACATTACCACTAACATTAACATTACCACCAACATTATCATTTGCTTGCTTTTGACCATGCTTTTGATGTGGCTCAATCTCTTGGCGGCTAACTGTGATAAGCAAATGTCCAAGAGCCGAGCATCGTTTATTGATTTATGAGGTTGTGCGCCAAAGTAAAGCAAAGAAACTGATGAAACTTATATGCCCTGCGGCAAGTACAGTGGTCTCTCACAAATTGCAACTTTTTTAGTTATATTACATTTGTTTGATGTGAAAGAAAACTAATTAGTCTTGAGTCTTCTTTTATGGGATCCTACAAGTGAGCCAAGTTATAAAACTTAATTAGTATTGCACAATTCTGACTTCTATATATATTTGTTTTAATTTTTTTTTTTAAATTATTTTTTGTATGCAGAAAAATCCTTAAAATGGGTTTATTTTATTTAAAAAATAGAAGAAAACTACTTTATCCAGTTTTCTTTTTTTGGGATCCTACAAGTTAGCAAAGTTATAAAATGAAATTAGTATTGAATATATAATTCTGACTTCTATTTATATATATTTAATTAGTTTTTTTCTTCTCAATGCAGAAATATCTTTGAAATTGGTTTATTTAATATAATAAAAATAATATATGTGTAAAGATTAATAGGACGCTTAGAGCTTATAATTTTTCACATATTAGAATAAATTTCGAGCGACCCCAGAACTTCAAGTTAAAGTGTTCAATATGCCAACCTTATAAATAAGAGTATCTTTTGCGAGGCAATCTTTAAGGACTTTTCGAAAACCGTCAACTAATGAAATTCGTAATCAAGCTTATAATGCGGCTTTCACCGACTTGCCGAAATATGAAATTGATTTCTGTGGAATAAAGCATTAGAGTAGCTGCATCCAAAATTTGCCAACTTTAGCTCTTACCGTAGTCGAGTTCAATGAGACACGGATTCATTTAGCGTCCGTCTACACGACTGTTAAGCAAATTGATGTTTGTGGCTTGATCATGTTATTCATTTACTTTGGGAACGCACCTACAGGTCTGACCACAGCCTCTTGGCAACCAACACTCGTTCAGTTAGCAGTAATCTGTCAAATTGTGTGTCGGCTATTTGCGTACACTTTTCACACACAAATACTGTCGAATGGATCTTATGGGGAAAGACTTGGACACAGTTGGCCTATGGACAGTTTTAATTTGCCGCAAAGCCGCAATAGACAATGGAGATTTTTGCATTGAATAATGCATTCATAATGAACAAAAATAAGATTGCACTGTACTGTGTGCACATTGTGTAACGAACAGTCACCACTCGTATTTTGTATACCCTGTTAATATTTAAAATGGGTTGTAGTAGACTTTGTGGTGTGTTTATGTGACATCAAGAAAAAAACCACTTAGACTTTAGGAATTATATCTGATTGATCATCCTTAAAAGTTGAGACAGTCAAATCATATTCATGCTGCCTGTTTGATCCCAGAAACTATTGAAGCTACAGCTATCAAATTTAGTATGTAGGTTCTTATTTACCAAACTAGATAATGTTTAACTAAATCGATTTGCAGTCTTATAATTTGGGGTTAGGAACGTAGATTTTGTTCTATACCATAACAAAAATAAATTATAATATTTACACTTTTTGATTTTCAAGAAAGCATAAAAAAGTAAATTTCTCTAAAACAGGGTATCTGCTAGCAGAGCCAACTTTTTATTTATATATTTGTACATTTCTTAATTGTTTAATTATTTGAAAGTCAAAACACTCGAGTGTCTTCTGGCGCTGCCTACGTGACTTGCATCTTGTGGAGTGTGTGTGTGTGTGTGTGTGTGAATTGTAGAACAGAGAGTCCCCAAAAAAAGCGAGTTTGCAATTATATCGAATCCCAATCAATCTCTCCCGTTTTTGAAGCACCAACTGAAATTAGAACGCGCTACCGTTAGGAACCGCTTTTTAAGTGTATCTCTAGCTCTTTAGCTGCCTGTAGCTCACCTGTTGCTAGCCACCTGTTTGTTTATTATTCATGAGTTGAACGCTTTTCAATACCGTAATCTATTTAACTGTTTCGGTAGGGCCGCAACAAGCCGGTACCGGTTGGGGCCGGGCCCAGCCCTAGCGGCCACAACAAAATTTCACTTTTCTTCATGTTTATTATTGGTTTTTTTTTTGGCCAGTCAGAATTCCATTTGCATTAGCATGCGGCCCATAGACTAATACCACCGAAATATTTCCATTTTTTTTTTTCCATTTTTCATTTCATTTGGTTCGCTTCGATTTTTATGCATTTGTTTGTAATTGAATGCAGCAGAGCGGGGAGCTGTTGCCAGTTGCCTGTTGCCGCCTGTTGCTGCCTCCCGGCAAAAATGCATATGAAATATACATATACAATATATACACACACACACATACACAAAAAGTTAAATTGAATGGAGTGTGTGGTAATCAGCGCCTGTTTTCCGCGCCATTGCATCACTTTCGTGTGGCAGTTGCAGGCGGCGGGGCAATCAACAACAATAACAACAACATCAACAACATCGACAACAACAACGACAACAACCCGCAGCAGCAGCTTGTTGCCAGTTTAGCTGCTAAGGCCAGAGAGCCCTGTCCCCCATGGGCCTCAAACTTAATCCCTGTCTAGCATCGTTTACATTATTTCTTTTTTTTTTTTTTTTGGTTTTTTTATTGTCTGTGTTGCAATTAACCAGATTCGAATATTGTGCGCAAGCTTTTAAACGAAACTGAAATACACTGCTTGCAACATTGCCTGTTGCACTTCAATGATTTGCATGTGTCGAAAAATATTTAAAAATATTGAAAAGCAACTCAAATAACATTTAAGCTTAATGCAACATTTACAAATAACTGTCACTTGGGTTTGTAAGTTTTCGGCTTTTGAAGCTTTTAATTTGCTCTAATTTTTTTATTTATTTAGGAGTTTAGGTTAATGTTTATTTTAATGTGTTAAAGCTGTTAAAATAAATGTATTAGTTGGTAACTGCTTTTTCTTCTCTTTTTAACCTTCCACATTTGATGTTAGCTGACAAGCAGCTCGTTTATTTCCTGTTATCTTAATCTGAAAATAGTTTGATGTATGGCAACAGCAAGCTTTAAGTTTGGCAACAGCTTTTGCTTTGGCCAAGACTGATCCATCTACTCGTGCTAATGTCAAAGTTCAAGTTAGCCAACTTAAAACTTCAATTGTGCTATGTTTGTATCTTCGAAAAGAACTGCCTAAATTGCCACGTCTTGAAGCTACCAATTCATTAGCCAGCAATTAGACTGTTAATAGAATTCAAGCCTGTTTGCTGCTGTCAGTTGAGCAATGCATTGACAGGTACTAAAAGTGTGTGTTGGCTTTGTTAGTAGCAACAACAACAACAACAACGAAACACGGCCAAAACCAACAACAACTGTGGGCGCCCTTTAATAAACAGTTATGTTGTGCACTTAGGTGCTATAGGTTAACAATACTTCAAAATCAACAAATTGCTGATTTTTAATAGCGCTGTTAGCAACATTTGGCTGTTATGTTAAGCAGCTGTTAAATAAATAACGACAATTTAACAGTGTGGCTTGACATTTGTTTGGACAATGAGTTATTTGGCAACACACACACAGACACACACACACACACACACAGAGATCTGATATACGCAGATGGTTGCTTGCAAATATTTCATACCAACAACAGAAATGTGGCCAAAGTCACAACCTCCACCTGCTGCTCCATCACAGGTCAGTCAGTCAAAAAGATCTGCTGTTGCTGCTGCGGCTGTTGTTGTTGTTGTTGTTGTTGTTGTTGCTGGCTTATGTAATGCGTGCAACAACCCCAAACAAATCGGCATCGTTTAGGCCGTGCTGTCATTAATGTCATCGCCGGTTTGTTAGCGCCCCAAAAAGGTGCAACACACTTGGCGCACTCATCCGCCCCCGCAGCGAATGCACTCGGATGCTGGGCATATGAATCTGCCATAGCATATCGAGATCAGGCGGCGGGGCGGGGCGTGGACGAGGCTGTCTGGCCCGAACCGGCATATCCTACAGCAATTTCTCAATCTGAATGCAACGAATGCCAAACGGCCAAAACCGGATCGGGCCACGATAAGTGGGTTAATCGGTTACAGGCTTGATGGCGCTGGAAATGGCATGGCATGGCTTGGCACGAAATGAAATGAAATGAAACACAACACTAGCCCAGATCGGGCCAACAACAACAGCAGCAGCAACAGCAGCTGAAAGTTAAAGCAAGCTGCCTACCTACATAGCTGGCCAATTGCAATGAGCACAATTGGCAATCAAAAAAAAAAAAAAACAAAATACATGAAACGCAAACAAACAACAAAAAGGTACGGCTCGCCGAATTTCGCATACCCTTGCCAGCCGAAATTCGATTGCTAACAGTTGAATTAAGTAATTATTTAGAAAATATTAAATAACAAGCAACATTTTTTTTAAAGTAGCTATAATGTTATATATCATAGATATAGTATTCCGATGCAGACTACTCTGATAATTATTAATTAATTAATTTTAATTATAATTATAATTAAACTGCAACAGAAAGAATATGGATGTAGTTAAATGTATAGCTAGCTGTAAAGTTGATGGTTGGATGCTGGTCTAGAATATTTGTATACAGCAACGAAGATATATGTATATCTTTCAATGCGTTACATAATTCGTGGCATATTCGGAATACCCTTCTGCAAGGGTATGCATACAGTTAAAGAGTCGCCGCTCGGCTGCCTCTCAGAGCGTCACGAGAGCGCGACAGGCTTCACTGAGCCGCTCAAAAAGAGCTCAGAGATATGCTCAAGAGATTGAAAACTGAGAGTTTCACCAGTGCACAGACACACACACACACACACTCACACACACACACACTCACACACACACACTCGCATCTGTCACTGATATGTCAACAGCGTCATCAACAACAAAAAATGTGTGCAAAACGCTTACAAAAATAAATTTCACAATTATTTTCGGTATTTGGGCCGCTGCAAATCAAAAGACTTAGGACACGAACTTGCTAATGCTATTAACCAAATCGAGCAAAGAGCACAACAGACATCATCATGCAGTGCTGAATGTTGCAAATGGGAACCTTGACTTCAGTTAGTGATGTATGTACATATGCATACACGATTATCAGCTATTCATCTCTGGCCTGTTGTTGCCAATTTTATGGACTCTCCACGGGTTGTTCAGGGTGTCAATTGAATTAACATTTAAATTTGCATTCATCGAGCAAAACTGGAGCTTCGTGTAAATGCCAAATGTTTTTTTGCAATATGCTTAAGCTATATAATGTTTTATTGTGACGTTCACAGGGTCACGCTAATAATATTAAGTAAATCAGCTTAAATTTTGATGGCCCCTAAAACTGAATTTGAGTCACAAATATGGACAGTCATTTAAATAAATGGTCATTTATTTAATGGCTGTAAAATACATTTGAGGTCAGATAGATGCATTTTTAACATCAACTGATTTCGGTTTTATATCTGTAAGTTTCCCAGGCTAATTTAATTTTGTAGCTGTTTCTAGATTCTTTCATGGACTTGTTTTCTTCAAAAACATTTTTGTCAACGAAAACTGGTTTGATCCAAAAAACAAGAAACATTCAGACAAGAAGTTTTTCAATTTCAATTATACTTAAGCTGTAGAAATATTTGTTATAATTCTTAGATTGTATAAGTTGCTAATTGATATGCTAATAGATAGTGACAAATAGTTTGATGGAATTTTGAGTACCTAACTTTTCAAGTATCGTTTATTGCCTAATACACATTTGTTATTTATGAAGTTATGGACTAAGAAAATGTTTTGTATGTTTTTTATGAAGGTCTTTACAACATTTAAGATATTTATAGTTCACTCTTCAAGATTCTGATTGTATCTGCCTCGGAGTTTTGCTTAACAGGTTTCGTTTTGTTCTATTCATATCTAATAACAGTTTATTTTAAACAATTTTATTAAGTTAAAAAGCAAGATGAAAGATTAAGTTATTCGGTAGCCACGTGTAAGTTAAGTAATATATGGTTTTTTTGTCGGGTAATTTGAATGGCAAACAAATACAGTTCACTATTCATATGGCGCAGTTCAGAGTGGGCTCAACTGGGGCATTGCGTCTGACTCCACTTAGACACAGTCGAAAATTTGGAACGCTTGCGAAAGAAAGAAAATAAAAAGGGGCAACCGAAAACGAAAATACGAAGCGACCGCCCATAAATTTGTAGTGTGCAAAATAATTGCTCTCAAAGAGGGCCACAAAAAAATGAGCTAACAATAATTGGTAACATTTATGTGCGCTAACTGTTAAATGGCTAATAAAATAGGCACACACACACACACATGTAAATTGCGTCACTTAAATCTGAGTCTTGGGATGGGGCAGAGCAGAGGGAAAGTTCAATATTTTATTTGTATGGCAGACTCTGACGCTGACTCTGCGAAGTGACTCAATGACTGGAATGACTTGAATGATTTATTGAGTCAGGGCGCATACCCAATAACCCAAACTACGCCCAACAATGCGGCACAGTGCTAAAAGACTTGGTAGGTGGCAGGTGGCAGGTGGCAGGCGCCAGAGAAGACAGCCAAACAAATGCCAGCATATTAATCAGGGCCCAGTCATAGAGTTGAGGCCAAGTCTGGCAGCCAGAGGCGTGAAGAAGAAGCGCTAACAATCCAAGCAAATAAACACAGATTATGGGCAAAGGCAGCCAGTGAACATGAATCAATAAGCCAAAACATAACAATCATAGCAACAACAACAACAACCATAAAAGCTCAATACTTTCATATCCGAAACTCTTACTCTTCAATTTTCAATTAAACATCCATAATCCGCAACAATCTACGCTCTGCGCTTTACGGTATACAGTCTTCAATCTGAATCCATCTCTGTCATTACACGTCTTGTTTGCAGTTGGCTTGACCAAGTTTTCCGCAACTGACAATTCGTTTCCTTTTTTTTATATACCCTGTACATGGTCAGAGGTGTTGCAAGGGTATGATCTATTTGAGGTGCGGTATGTAACGAGTGATAAAACGACTATAAATTCTTGCTTGACTGTCTACCTATTTGAACTCAGCGACTATAAGAGCTATAGTTACTAAAGTTAGTATATATGTTCTCATATACCTGACATAGCTAACTTTTATTATAAACATCAGCTTATCAATAAAACAAATTTACTTTTAGTATTTATTTACAACTTTTAATTGGAAATATCTAAAGACAGTTGTGCACAGCTACTGGACTTGCCTTAAGATATGATAACAGGGTATCTGGCAGTCGTTACACTCTCGTCTGGAGCCAATCTTAATTGTTTTGTCATGCTTTAAGTGTGCTGCAGTTTTACTGCACTTTGCTTAGCTCATTGTTGATTGTTATGGTTATTGTTGATTGTTGTTGCTTGTTGCTTGTTTGCCGATTGTTGGCTGTTTTGTTATTGTTTTTTGTTTATTATATTCATATGCTGACATCAAATTTGCAGTTCGTGTCGCTGCTGCCGGCAGTTTCCTGTATGTTTAACAAACGCGTAACGGAACAACAGATGAAACTAATTAGCGCAAACAGCATAGAAAGTTGCGACTTAGCCATCTGAAGTTGTAGGCGATTTGTATACGAAATAGTTGTCAAGTATTTGGATCAATATTGAAGCTGAGCATTGGGAAATGTAGAGAAATACCTGAGTAGTTGGTAGATGTGAAATGTGGAATGTGCCAGGGAATTCCTGAATACAGACCTATCTATAACAGCTATACGATAGCTTTTCTGTTCAGTGTCATTCAAATCAATTGTTTATTGTTACATATATTTAACCATTCTGATAAATAATATGCAATTTCGTGTTGTTAAAGATCTAAAGATCACTTTTCAGTTTTATAAATGTCAAAAGTTCTCCTATAAACGCTTAATTTGTGTATTCCAGTTCAGAGATATTAAAAGAAAAACTAGCATTATTTTAAAAAATTTTACTTGAGCAATAATTAATATTGTGATACAAAATGATTGCAACAAAATTGTTTGAAAATAGTTAAGACATCACAAATTTCTTGTTAGCTTTTCTCAAAGTTTGCAACTGCCATAACTTTGACAACTCTCAACAACAACTTAACCGATTTTCATGTTCATAATTATTGTTCGTAAAAAAAGTATTATTTTGTTCATGGCTTCCAGAATGGTACAATAATACTAAATTCTATAAATAATATTTGTGTCAAAATTAATCTACGAATCGTACTGAAAAAGTCGTATGTGGGCAAAAAAATTGTAAACTGCCATAGATAACTTTGTAAAAACTGAATCGATTTTTTAAATCAATGTCTATTGGATTATGATTTAGCCTCTTTATTAATACTCCATTTAAATCTAGAATAGAAAATGTTTCGACAAAATTCATATGAAACTCCCAGTACTAAATATATGCACATAGGTAATCAAGGCTAAAAATTTACCACAGCCATAATTTGGCCAAAACTGAACCAGTTTCCAAAAGCGATGCCTTTCTCGTTGTAATGGCAGGAGAATCCTTGTAGCTACCCATAGCTACTCATAATGAATACTCTTGAGTGCTTTGGCATTTTAATAATATAGTATAGTAGACCGACCGACTGACTGACAGACCGACTGCTAATGCCATAAGGCAGTCGACTTAAATGCCAAATAATGTTGCAGATAATAAACAGCTTGAGGGCAGCATTTTGCGGTTTTTTTCCTAATGAACAACACTGAAGGCAATTGTTGTTTGCTTTTCTTGTTGTTGTTGTTGTTGTGTGTTGTTTGTTTGTTGCTGGCGATGCTGTAATAAAGTTGCCCAGTGGCCAACAATTGTTGACCGTCTGCGCTTTTTGTTGCCAGCTTCTGTTTTTGTTTAGCTGTTTTGCTTCAGACGGTCAATGGCGCGTATAAGCGCCGGAGGGCGTTGGGCGGTACGGGTGGGCGTGGCTGTGGCTGCCGTTTAGCTTTTAGCTTTTAGCTAATGCGATTTTATTGTCGTGCTGTGTTTACCTATTTGATTAATGATGAAAGCTCTGCCAACACATTCGCTAATTGTTTGCGGTTTCTCTAACTATCTTCTCTCTTTCTCTCTCTCTCTCTCTGTCTCTTTCTTTCTTCTGCTACTCTAGCACGCAGCCCCAGGCGACTGCCTGCCAGGCCATGAAGGACAAACGCTGCTGCTGGACACGTGGCAAGGTCATCGGTGGCAGCTCCGTGCTCAATACGATGCTCTATATACGCGGCAATCGTCGCGACTTTGACCAGTGGGCACAGTTCGGCAATCCTGGCTGGTCCTTCGAGGAGATTCTGCCCTATTTCCGCAAGTCGGAGGATCAGCGCAATCCCTACCTGGCGCGCAACAAGCGTCACCACGGCACAGGTAAGCAACCGTTTTATCTCCATCATTATGTGATATTGTTTCCGATTAAAACTTTTCTAAAAAAAAGTATTTTCAATTACTTTCTTAATAGATTTAAAGCTTGAAATGGGCATTAATGTGATTTGTTAATGCTTTGAAGCTTTGAGCTTTAAGTGAGCTTTAATCTCCTTTGAGACATTCAGACTTTCTTATTGTGCTTAACACTTCTGCGTATTTTCCATCATTCCTAACCTTTATAAATATTCAAATTAGAAAGAGCTTTAAGTTTTAGTGAGCTTTATTGCACGCAGTCCATGCAATTAAGCTCGCCTGCGCTTTTAATTATATTTTAATGCTGTTTTAAGCACGATAATAATACCTGTTGTTCTTTAAACACTTCCGCTCTTTGATTTGCTCAAGCTTTAAGCTTCAGATTAGTAAATGATCTCGCCAAATACTCTTTTTAAGTAAAAGAAAAACAGAAACGATTTCACCCAAAGTCCTTATAGAACTTATGACTAAGTCGCACATATATCTTTCAGGTGGCCTCTGGACAGTGCAGGATTCGCCGTACAACACACCCATTGGACCGGCCTTTCTGCAGGCCGGCGAGGAGATGGGCTACGATATTGTGGACGTAAATGGTGAACAACAGACTGGCTTCGGTTTCTATCAGTTCAACATGCGTCGCGGATCCCGCAGCTCCACAGCGAAATCATTTTTGCGGCCGGCTCGACTGCGTCCCAATATGCATATTGCGCTCTTCTCGCACGTGACGAAGGTGCTGACGGATCCGCACACGAAACGCGCCACGGGGGTGCAGTTCATCCGGGATGGCCGACTGCAGAATGTGTTTGCGACGCGGGAAGTGATAATGGCAGCCGGGGCCATTGGCAGTCCGCATCTGCTGATGCTATCGGGGATTGGGCATGGCGAGGAGCTGGCCAGGGTGGGCGTACCGCTGGTGCAGCATCTGCCCGGTGTTGGTCAGAATCTGCAGGATCACATTGCCGTGGGCGGTATTGCCTTTCTGATCGACTATCCCATCTCGATTGTGATGAAGCGCATGGTGAATATCAATACGGCGCTGCGCTATGCGATCACCGAGGATGGTCCGCTGACCTCCAGCATTGGCCTGGAGGCGGTGGCATTTATCAATACCAAATATGCGAATGCTAGCGACGATTGGCCGGACATGAACTTCATGATGACGTCCGCGTCGGTGATGTCCGATGGCGGCTCCCAGGTGAAGACCGCCCACGGACTGACCGATGAGTTCTACCAGGAGGTCTTCGGCGAGGTGAACAATCGCGATGTCTTTGGCATCTTCCCAATGATGCTGCGACCAAAGAGTCGCGGCTATATCAAGTTGGCATCAAAGAATCCGCTGCGCTACCCGCTGCTCTACCACAACTACCTCACGCATCCGGACGATGTGAATGTGCTGCGGGAGGGCGTCAAGGCGGCGGTCGCCGTTGGTGAGACGCAGGCCATGAAGCGCTTTGGTGCACGCTACTGGAGCAAGCCGCTGCCCAACTGTAAGCATCTGAAACTCTTTACGGATGACTACTGGAACTGCTACATCCGGCAGTACACGATGACCATCTATCATATGAGCGGTACGGCCAAAATGGGACCGCCCAGTGATCCCTGGGCGGTGGTCGATCCACAGCTGCGGGTGTACGGTATTCCCGGGCTGCGTGTCATCGATGCGAGCATCATGCCGACCATCACCAATGGCAATATACACGCTCCGGTTGTGATGATCGCCGAGAAGGGTGCCGATCTCATCAAGCAGCTGTGGCTGACGCCAAGCACCAGACCAGGCCAGGCGGCTCAGCAGCAGTGGCGCTCGAAGCGTTCGCTAAACGACACCAATGAGACGCTGCCGGAAGCGGTGCGCCAGTGGCCATTACCAAGCTCGTAGCGGGCGCGGGGAGCGGTGAGCGGGGATCGAATAGTTAGCTGGCGCGGAGCCATTGCTGGTAGCTCAAGAATACTAGCATAAAGTGGCGCTTAGATTTTAGTTAGATCTTGTAGTGCAAAGAGTATTAAATTGCGGCCAGTTAGTTGAGTTTTGAGCTTTGAGCTTTAAGTGAGCTTAATTGTACTCAGTCAATGCAGTTAAGCTAGTTTTAAGCTTTAATTTGCTTTGTTAAACATTTCTACTTATTTATAATGCTTCTTTGCCAAGCGCTTAGTCAATCCAATCAAGCTTTAATGTGCTTACCCAAATATTTCCTATGACGTTTACTAACGAACTTTACAAAGCTTATTTTGCATTCATTTCAATTTACAAAAACTTAATTTTCTTGCTAAAACTTTATTAACATATTGTATAAAGCTCAATCATTATGTTGTTTCCTGGCCAAGAATATTCCTTAGCCTAAGCGTCACTTTAAGCTCGTGTTATTGAGCTACGGTCGTAATTTGGGTAGCTTTTAGTTAGTTAATTCTCGACGCGTGTTTGTACATCGCACACATAATTTATTAAGCTTTAGTTCGCTTTGCTACTCCTATTTCTGTGCGTTGTCCTTAGTCAGTTAAGCGCTTCTTGTAAATATCGAGTCATTTATGCTAATACGTTTGTTTGTTTCATACATATATACATATATACTATATACATTTTTTTTTTTTAATTTTTGTTTTGCGAGTGTCTGATAATATATATCCAGATATATATTTAAACCTTTTTTTTACTTCGCCGCGTACACTTGGAGTACCTCAATTAGCCCGTAAGCTGGATACCACGTAGTTAATGTTTGAATTTGAATAGTTGTAACGTTTAACGAATAAAAAATAAATTATCAAGAAATACGTATATTATTCTTGTTTTACAGTGCATTTCAAACCTGCGCATTTTTAGCGAGTGCTCAAACCTTTGAGAAATCGCATGATCTTAAGCTTTACCTCTCTAAACAGTTAGAGACGAGCTTTAACTGCAGCTGTAATTCCAAAAGCACAGCTCGGCTTTAAAGCTTACCTGCAATGAAGAAATTAGAAAGTTGCATTAAGCTTTTGATGAATTACAAATTGAAATTTAACATGAGTAAAGCTTAATTTAATTTATTTAAATACGTTTTGAATATTCCGAGCATAGTTTTAGGAGTGTTTAAAAATCCAATAAACGTAATAAACAACTAATAAAAATATGATCCAAAAGGTATGCTAAAATTATTTCTGTGAATTTTAACTGCGGAGTTTTGTTGGGATTTAGAAAGTAATTGCGAAGCTTGTAATATATAATTAAAATATATGATATATATTAAAAAAATAGAATAATAAAAATATTGGCCCTACAAGGTAAGCAACAATTCAATAATTGAAATATTCCAGGTGGTTCTATTTACACGAACACAGCTGTGTACATACTGAAATCTGTCACGTAGTCCACATAAAGTATACGTTACGTGGACAGCGACGGATTGAACGGAACGTGCAACACCTATCAATTAGATAATTAACAAGAAATCCAGTTGCAGTTGCTATATTGGCTATATTAGCGTCAAAAGCTCCCGAATTATCATCGCTATTTAAACTTATTAGATATATTTTATTTTAAGACGCAGATCGTTAAAAATACGATTTATGACGAATTAAATAAATAAAACTTAACGCACATAAAATGTGTTAATGTTGCCAAGTAAAATACATAAATACGATTAATGGCAATGTTTATTGGTATTTCAATTGATTATTAATTAACTTTACGGCAGCACATTCAATTATCTAGTGCTGCCAGATCGCTATATGTAGTGATCATTAAAGAAGATTAAACAGCATAATAAACTTTGATCATGGGATACTAAATCAAGCAGTTAGTTTCCTCTGATCAATATCTGTTCGGACAAAAAACTTTATAGGATAAGCAAAATTATTTTTGTTTTTGGAAAAGCGGAAACATTAAAGACTGCTTTCTGGAGCAACATTCCGAGTATCTATTAAAGTAATGTTCAAGGTAGATGTTATGCAACGTGGACAGCTAATAATACACAGTAATCCATAGAGTTTTCCTCATTGTGCGAACAATGGGTGCGTAAATTAGTTAAGCAAAAACAACAACAACAACAAAAACTATAAAAAAAAAATAAAGCAATAATAAAAGTTAGCTCAGTGCGTTGTCCAATTAGATGCGCCGGGGAACCGTTAAATGGTATTCCGAAACAATTACGATTACAATTGTAATTACAAGTTTTGCCGAAGATGATTGCAACTAGGCTGAGGCTTAGCTCAGGACTTAGGGGCTCAGATGGTAACAAAAAAAAAGCAAGAAAAAGATTAACGATGCATATAGCTTGAAAATGATATATGTACATATGTATGTATTGAATAATGCATTATTGGTAGAGGTGGTGGCGTCTACTCAAGGCCTGGCTAATGATTTTGTTAACAAAATGAATTATAATTACACAGCTCAGGTGAGGTTTACATACTCTGTTTCCAATGGCAAAATGATAATTTTTGGATTAAGACTCCGTCGAAAGAAAGTTTTCTCTACAACAAATATAGCAAATCCAAGCCCCCTAAATCATTAGGAAAAGTCTTTAATACAGCTCCACATCTTTTACTAATACTTTTTTTTTTAAAAATAATAATATTCTTTAGTAAAAATTAAACATATTTGATTGTAAAATATTTTTTATTAAATTTAATTATTTTGTTAAACTTATTTTTAATGGTTTTTATTAAAAGATGTTCTCAAAAATAATAGTTTTAGATATTTAAATACAAAATAGTAGGAGTAGTAGTAAAATTCAAATTTTACAGCTAAAGTCACACAGCAAAAAAAAAAAAATACCTGAAAGGATGTAAGCAAAACCATTTTAATGACTCTCACTTGCAGCCTCCCCTTTCCATATATGTGAAGCAAGCAGAACAGAGTATCGTACAAGCGGAAACTTGAGACGTTCTGAATTGTTTTTCGGATATTTGCCAAATGCCGTTCCGGCGTTCCGACGCCTGCCTTGAGTCGGACTCAGTGGCTCAGGTCACGGAAAACGGCCATAAATTCAATTGCCAGTCAGCTGCGGGGTGCGGCAAGTTGGGGCGGGCAGCGAAGGCGGTGGCTTGATTTGCAGTGCTGCTAGTAACGCTCTCAAGTGCAACGCATAAATATTTATGCCCCCTCCCCCCCGCACCTCTTTTACACACTCTGCCCCGCCCCGTCTTGCTGCCTGGCTGGCTGAGTTTTTGGCCAGCGCAATGACCGCCCAAAATGCAGTGAAACGAAAGTTGCCAGCTCCAAAAAAAAGTGGTTCCAGTGTCAACCCGAAGCAGCTGTTCCGATACCATTCCACAGCTGTGGACTGCGACTGTTGTAGCTTCAGGATGGCAACTGCCGGAAGCAGCCGGAAGAAATGAAAATAAAATATGTGAGTGTCTTGCATTGAAAATTTATTTGACTTCATTTAACTGGCCAAACTTTGAGGTGTGTGTTCCCTGTGTATGTGTGTGTACCTGTGTGTGTGTGTGCTCTGCAGTTTGCATAGAGCGAAGTTCAATGACGGTGCTGTGTTCGAGTGCCCCCTCCGCCCCTCTCCCCCCATCACAACAGTTACAACCCGGCAAAAAAAAGAAAAACTTTTCAGGCCACTTGAATGAGTTAATGAATGAACAAATGAATGAATGAATGAAGATGCGAACCCGTGTTGACAGTTAGAGTAGCAGAAAATAAAAAAAAATGTGGGTAGCGGTGCAAAGTGGGTTTACCATGCAAAAGCGTCGTGTGGGTTTCATCTGACGGGGTCGTTCAACGTTCAATGTTTCAGCTGGAAGACATTGCACTCTGAAGCCCCATAGTTAAAGGTGGAGCTTTTTCTAAAGGCTGGGGCTTAGATATATAGAGCAGAGAGCGAGGGAGTAGGCAAAGAATTAACTATGGAAGGCTAAAAGAGAGTTCAACGTAAGTGAGAAGATAAGATTGTAAGGTAAAGTATATCAGAAGAGGCATGCAAAATCCTCAGGATGCACAAGTGTTAATATTACGAATTTACTGTTATACAAAACGTAAACAAACCAGTTGAAATAGGAATACCCTATTTTTTATGGGAAAACTTTAAAATCTTAGCACCTCAGTGCCTCGCTAGAAGATAGAGAACAAATTGAGTAAAGTTCAATCCTTACTCAACTTGTTTTTTTTACTTTTATGAAATTATTGATCTTTTTATACGCTTGCAGAGGGTATTATAATTTAGGCCACCAGCTTGCAACGCATAGAAGGAAATATTTCCGACCCCATAAAGTGTATATATTCTTGATCAGGACGACAAGACGAGTCGACATAGCTTTGTCCGTATGTCTGTCTGTCTGTTTCTACGCAAACTGGATAATATGTCGGAATCAGCCGCATCGGACCACTATAGCATATAGCTTTCGACCAAACTTATCAATTATGAGTTTTAGCACTACCTTAGCATGATCAGAAAATTTCATAAAAATCGGACCACTATATTTAATAGCTGTCATAGGAACAATTTTTGGAAAAATGAGTCATTGTCTGAACAACTTTTTTGATTCTCAAACTATCTTAACCAAACTCAGTAGTTGCAGGTTTCATTATATTTTTAATAGATTGGTTGAATTTAGTCGGAATCGGACGACTATATCTTGTAGCTGTCATAGGAACAATCGGTCTGAAATATTGGTTTAAACAAGAAAATTCATTTTAAAGGTAGCATTGTCATTCTCTCTTTGTATAAGCAAGAGTGCTTCAATATATTAAGCAACTGCAAGGGTTTAAATACTACGGAGCGCCGAAGGAAGCATTTTTTTGCCGGTTTTTAAATTGAGACTGCCTAATCATTTAACACACATAAATTAGGAGAAATTAATTGTTTGACTTATTATCCAGTGAGCAAAGTTTAATATGCTATGTGATTTTCTTAATGAGCTCTATATTTAAGCAATCTGGCAGCACTAAATTATTTAATGTGCTCGTTAAGTTGGCTGCGCCCCCGAAACTCCATAAATGATTAATTGAAATAAGATTACCAATAAACAATGCCATAAATATAGTTTAAGACTTGATTGAAAATTTAAAAGCTAATGAAAACGTAATAGTAATAAGAGTAGGCTATATGCCCCCCAGTTTCAACATACATAGGTGAGAGCAAACTAATCACAATGGTATTTAAGTGATTCAGCTAAAAATCAAATACAATACAGCAAAGATGTTAATGGAATTTTGGCATGTCAACTGTCAGCATGACAGGGGCTATTATGGAAATAATAATAAAAGACACTGCGGTAAAAGTGTGTACATATTATTATGTGTAATAAAATCGACAACGACCTCAAGTTGCAGAAATAAATCAATAGACAAATGATAAGTGAACATGTAAATCGTTCACGATCAGTGTCAAGCGAAGAGCTTTCCGCTGAAGCTTTCAGCTGCAAAAGCAACTAACCAATGAAATGTAAAGCCCGCTAAATACACACAAACAAAACGTTGGGCAGCTCACGTAGACGAAGGCGTAGCGTGAGAGATGATGAAGAAGGAGATGAAGAAGGAGATGGAGAAGAGGCAAAGACGAATGAAAACGAAAGTGCAGCCGCAACGGTTATGGGGCAGCTTTTGCCAGCTTTAGTTATTTTTTTTTCGGTATATTTCTTCTTTGGTTTTTTGTTTTTGGGCTTGGGCCTTCTGCGTCTGAAGCGTGGAGCTTTTTGGGGCTTGAGTGGCGACTGCGCTCATGCGATTTGCTCATTGAACAAGACGAGCCCGTGGCGTGCGTATCGTACAGTCAGCGCCCGCTGCCGTCGCCAACGTCGTGACGAGTGCAACAATTATATAAAGAAATACACTAAAGCTAAACAGATAAACTATATACGCTTTAAACTCAATTTGCGCAAAACACAAAAGAAGCGAACTTTGTGCCAAAAACTTTGTAACTTTTTTTTTATATTTTTTACGGTTGTTATATATTTTTGTTGTTGTATGAAACGTTGCAATTAAAATAAAAAAGTGAAGAGATACATGTATGTACAAAATGTGTGAAACAAAGGAAAGTGGCAAGCGGTTGAGTTTGTGGTAACAGCAGACGAGGCAACAGGCAACAACAACAACAGCAGCAGCGGCAGCAGCAACAACTGCAGCAGCAGCAAAGACAGCGACAACAAGCGGAGGCAAGTTGACAAAGTGTCTTGTACTAAGCCACTAATACACACACACACGCACACGCACTCGATTTACTTGTCCTAATTTTCACTTTTTGGAAAGCGCTCAACGCTTGCAATGCGCTGATGTAATGTTGAAATTGAAGTTCGATGCCGAATCTCGATACGCAGATACCCAAAGCCTGCTTGGTTCTTATGTAATTGTGACCAAGACCAAGTCCAACAACCCAACAACCCAACAACCCAGCAACCCCCTCCCTCATACCCAACCCCGGCCCCTTTGGAGCACGTTCACACTTTCTACCTTTGCCTCGCACCTGCGCGCTCAAATTATTATCAATTTGTGCACGTCGCTGCTATAAATAGCCGATCATGCGGCTACTGCCTACATAAAACGATTAAAAGCGGCAAACCAGGCGAAAGGAAAGTAAGCGCCGCCGATGTTGATGGATGGCAGCAGTGCGACAAGTCCGTAAACATAATAAAATATGAATACTATACCAAAATGTCCCTGCTTGGGCGCCACCTTGATTGGCATTGGCTGAAATCAAGTTGATCGATAAGTTGGCGGATATAGTATTTAGACCATGTTGCAGGAAAGCGGGCAAAGGAAAAGGCGATAGCAACTTGTCACACGTCAAGTTGTTTGTCGATGTTATCAGCAAATTTGGAAAATGGGGAAAAAGCGAAGACCAGTTATGGGGTTAATGTTATCGATAACAGGTACCTTCACAGCAGCCACAGATACTGCGCGAAAGCTGGTTGCTTTATATCAAATCAAAACAAATCAACATTTTGAGCAAAATTGTGAAGCGGATGTTATCGATAACATGTACTTTACAGCAGTAACTACTTTTTTTGTGATAGAAATAAGCATATCTAATCATAATATTATTAATAATATTAAAATTGTATACTTCATTTCACTTGACAATGAGGATCAACCGATGCAAACTTATCGATATCACGTACCTTGCAGCATGAATATTTATTGCGGAGTCTCAAGATTTGTGGTGGATTTTATCAAGAAATCTTTTTATGCCTTGTAATATAACTATGGAAAGTTATGAAGCGCACGTTATCGATAACATGTAGTTTGCTATAGCAGTTTCTCCGTTTCTCTTAACAATGGGGATAAGCAAGCGTAAAGTTAGGCATCAGATGTTATCGATATCACCTACATTGCGGCAGATATGTGGTGAATTTTATCAAATAACTTTTTAGGTCTATGGAAATCTATGGAAAATGATAATGTAGTTCTTATCGATTCATTCTTTGAATTAAATTTTACAAAAGTTTGTTGCAAAAATCATTACAATATGGAAAAATGAAGCAATCGATATAAAGCAAATGTTATCGATAACACTAACAATCTGCCATAGTTGATGCCTTGCTGCATAATAACAGTAGACCATGGGCTTGTCTTGACAATGGGGAAACGGAAAAGAAAAGTTATGTGTTGCAGATGTTATCGATAACATGTACTTTGCACCCGCAACAGCAATCAACAATCAGAGACTTGCCTAATGTACTGCAACATAATCAAATGGCGCCGGAACTGTGAATGGGACTTGGCGCCGGTGTAGCTAAGCGAGCTACTAACTAATAAACTAAGCTGCCTAACTGCCTAATTGCCTAGCTGACTAGCTGACTAATTAGCGGCGCAGCGTAGCTTATAATTTAGTTTTTTGTTTTCTTGATACAGCAAACGCAGCTGGCGTGACTCAGGTGAGAAAGTGTCAAGACCTGCAGTTGGCAGTTGGCAGTTGGCAGTTGGCTGGCTTTATGGGCAACGCTGAGTGACCCACTAAAGAGCTAAGCCAACAGAAAAGCCAACAGCTAATAAACAAACGACAAACTGTGTATGTGTGTGAACACCGAAAATAGCCAGCAAATGTCATCTATTATAAGCCGTAAAGTAAGCCCAGACATAATTAAAAGCTGACAAATCATAATTGACAGAGCGAACCTACTGTATACAGCATGAACAATGTGAGGCAGCGTTTCTAACAATGTGTAAATTGCATAAGAAAGGCAGCAACGGCAAAACCTTAGCTCAAACAATCGACAGCAGCTCATCAGGCAATTGGAGCTAAAGTTAGCGAGGAGTAGGAGGAGGAGGAGGAGGGAACTTTGGGTCTACAACATGCATATATGATGTAAAGCGTCGAGTGGAAGCCCTCAACAATGAATGAGAAAACTCCAAAAAAAAATAAAATTTGAGAGATTGCATCACAGCAGACACAGAGAGTTTCGAGCTGAAGATGGAGCTGAAGCTGAAGCTGAAGATGAAGCCGGCGCTGGCCCAAATCACAAATGGGGTCTGTCCCAAGGGCGTTGCATAAATTAACATGTTGCACTGCAGACGTGCGTCGTTCGTGTATTTTGCCGTTTTTTAATTTTTTCATTATTGCGTTCGCTTTTTAACGGTTGTTTTTTGGATTTGATATTTCTTGTAACGATTTTCGTATTTGGTCTGTGGCTCAGTTACAAGCCAACCGCGCAGACGGCCAAAACGCACAGCGGCTGCACTCGAGAAACTTCAAGAAACTTTCGGCTCGCAACAAATACCATTTCCACTTTTGTTTATTGCGGGTAATTAAAGTGCAAAAATATAGTTTTAGTTTAAGTGCAACAAAAAAAAAAAAAAATAAACAGAAAATAAAAAATCTTAAAACATGGCCAAGGAGTAGGAAGCTATACCATAACAACGAAAAAAAAAACCCGCTAGGAGCACTCCTACTACACGGTTCCAGCTGTAACTTCACATGCCCCACCCTGCCCCTGTCTGTGTGTGTGTGTGTGTGTGTGTGGCGATTGCTTTCACTGGTATCGTTTAAATCGACCACGACAACATGTTGTTGCATAGACTGGAAAAACCACAGCAGCGAGCAGCGGACAGTGCACAATTAAAGCTGACACTCAAACGGGGCGGCAAGAGGGGGGGTAGGGGGGTGGCGGCAAATGACATTCACAGAAAACCAAATAACGAAATTGCATTTTACAATAACTGAAACACAAGCTGCATAAAAAAAAGAGACGTGAAAAATTGAGGATTGCGACGTGATGCAAAGTTGTGCTTTTCCGCCTGGCGGCATTGAACTTGAAAAACTTGAACCGCATCGCATAATCGCAGCGTGCGAGCGAGATAGCCAACAAACAGTTATCAAGAGAGACAGTGACAAGAGAGAGAGGAGGAGGGGGGGTGGTGGTGAATGAGTGCAATCGCGCATGTCAATAATGAGATGCTGTTTTGACATCATTTGAATTTGATTTTCAATCTGTGATTTGATAACCTTTTTCATTCATTTCATTTTATTTCGTTTTTATTTTGTTGTTTTTTTTCTTGTTGTTGTGCTGCTTGCGAAAAATGTAAACAAGTTCGTTGCCTAAGTCTTTTGTTTGCCACCGCGTGTAGTGGCTGCTATGTGTGTGTGTGTCTGTGTGTGTGTGTGTGCGTGCGTGCTGGACATGCAAATGAACGTCAACAATTGGCCAACGATTGCAAAATCAACGTCATCGCTTCCGCGCAGAGGCCGTCAATAATTAAATAGTTCAGAGAGCTCGTAAATATACAAATACGACAACATATTTCATGTGACATAAGAAGTTTGACGTTGTCAGAGAGTGCGAGAGAGCGAGACAGAGAGAATATGTGCATAGAAATAGCCTAAAAGATATGACGGCATAGATGTGTGCTTTAGATTAGATCTTAGTATACAAACTTATCAAATTATATTAAGTGGAGAGCGAATTTCTCATAGCAACTTGAATTTATGCAAATAAATATAATAAAATTAAATGATCTGCTTTACTATTAAAGTTTTGATAGATGGATAACAAATTGAAGGAGTCGAATCTTTAAGGAGTTAAGAGTAGATGTTCTGGAATCTGGCAAAATATATATTGAACAACCAGTGCGTCTAAAAGGAATTAAGAGGCTTCAACTGGTTTTCAGCTACCTATCGTCTACCTTTGAGTAAACAGTAACAGTAAACAGTTTCTAGAGCAAAACTTCAAATTAACACGAACAATGAATTAAGCTGGAAAATGTCACATGAGCAGTTATAGTTGTGAAATATTTCGCTAGTCGCAAAAGTATGTTACCTGTTTTTGTTTTTATAGCCATTTACAATTTGTTAGTCAAGTAGCTTTGCTTTTGTCGTTTAGCTTGTGAATTTGGCATCAGGTAGTCAGTATATATTCAGGTAGTGATAATGATGGGTTGATTCAATGTTCAGATTGTAGTTGAAGTTGAAATGTGTGTAAGCAGGGAAATGTTTGTAAGATTTATTATTTTTGTTAAGCCTGTTTGGATCTAAAATTCTCTTAACTATATAGACTTGTTTATAGTTGAAAAAGGTCAAGACAATGCTGCAGGGCTAACAGTTCTCATATTTCTGTATACTTAATGTAAGACTATTATTGATATATATTGATTATATATATATATATTTCATATATTTTATAGATTTCATATATTTTATATATTTTATATATTTTATATATTTTATATATTTTATATATTTTTTATATTTTATATATTTTATATATTTTATATATTTTATATATTTTATATATTTTATATATTTCATATATTTTATATATTTTATATATTTTATATATTTTATATATTTTATATTTATATATTTCATATATTTTATATATTTCATATATTTTATATATTTTATATATTTTATATATTTTATATATTTTATATATTTTATATATTTCATATATTTTATATATTTTATATGTTTTATATATTTTATATGTTTTATATATTTTATATATTTTATATATTTTATATATTTTATATATTTTATAGATTTCATATATTTTATATATTTTATATATTTTATATATTTCATATATTTTATATATTTATATATATGCTCCAGATTAGTTTTGTTTACTACAATTGGTACATATTTCTAAAATCCTATTATATTCATTTATAACTAACTTGTCTGCTCTTCTTTTCCATTGCAGTTCTGTCCATATTGCAGTTGAAATATGGGCCAAGAGATATCGCAGCAGCAGCAGCAAAACCACAACCAAAACCACAACCAAAACCAGAACCTACACCAGAACCTAAACCTGAACCTCAACCACAATCACAACCCAAGCCCCAAACGTGGTCAGGCGCAACGCAGGAGCTACAAGGATCCCATTTATACGCCCGCCAGCCAAGTGTCGAGCAGCTGCAGCTCGCAGAGCACACAGGAGGATTACGAGGCAAACTATCGACTGTGTCACAAATACAATCTGACAAAGCAGACGTACGAGAGGACCAAGATCCTGGCCAGCAACGTGACGACGCATCGCAACAGTTTGCCCACGGACAGTGATTCGCATTACGCCAAATTGAACGGCAAATATCTGCAGCGCAGCAGCTCCCAGAGTTCGGATAGTGGCATCTATAACTCCTCGTGCCACTGCTCCTCGCTGTCGTCCTTGTCGGCGGTCAGCAGCAGTTCGGCCAGCTCCAGCAGCGGCTGTCCCAGTTCGCTGCTGTCGAGTAAGTCCAGTCGCTCGCTGGACAAGCAGAAGCACTATCTGAGCCATCATCTGTACATCAAGTCCTATCTGGATATCTTGGAGGAGGACGAGCGCGCCCGCGCCCACTTCAAGTCGGCGCGTCCGGGCGGCATTCGCAACTACACGCCCAAAATATTGGGTGGGGGCGGCGACTCAGCCAGCTCAACGCTGTCCGCCAGTGCGCCCGCCGCCGCCTTCGGCCATCCGAATCCCAGTCAGGCCACCAAGCAGCGTTCGGCAGCTGCAGGTATCGTTGCGGGCAGAAGCTGTCAGGAGGATCCCTGGATTTGACAATTACTGAAACATGGCGTTTGGCACAATGACGTCTTTGCTTGGCATGATCCCGTTACTGGCGATCGGCATGAATTTCTATCGCTATCAAAGCGTCGATCCCGAGAACAAGGTCCAGGAGCCATCAATCGTAAGTAGCGCAAACGCCAAAATATTCAATATACAAAAAGAAATTTCGAAAAAAAACTAATTTACCAAATTGCTTGAACTTTAGATGAGGAAATTAAGCAGGGGTCAAAATATACACAATTTAAAGTTATAATTTGAAAAAAAAATTTAAAAAAATTAATCACTTTATTGCGACAAAAATCAAACAACATTTTTTCAAAAGTACATAAACCCAAGATGAGGAAATTATGAACAAAATGGCCTCGGGATTAAAAATCGGTTCAGTTTTGACAAAGTTGTGGGAGTTTGAAGTCTCAGAAGGCCTTTTATGGCGATTTGTGCACTTTAAAAGGTACATTTTTTATAATTTTTTTTTAAATGATTTTTGACAGAAGAATGAACATTATCAGACTAACTTTTTTTTACTAATTGTGACACCCACAATCGATTGAAACTGTAATTTAAATAATCTAAAATTTTGTTAAAAAATCACAAATTTTGCCAAAAAAAAATTAGGAAATAAAGTACATAAAATTTAGATGAGGAAACTTAGTAGGGGCTAAGTTATGATCAAAATGGCATTGGGATGGTCAGATCAATTTTGACAAAGTTATGGGAGTTTGAAATACTAGATAGATATTAAGGAGGAGTCGATTGTTGCCATCATTTTAACCCGATAGGATGGGTAGATATATCCCAAATGTGTATATCGATTACTTTTGCAAAAGGGTCAACTGATTATTTGGTGATCTTTGCAGATACGGCGCCAGTATGACTTTGTGGTGATTGGCGGCGGATCCGCCGGCGCTGTGGTCGCCAATCGGTTGAGTGAGGTGCGCAACTGGACGGTGCTGCTGCTGGAGGCTGGTGGCGATGAGACAGAGATCTCGGATGTGCCCGCACTGGCCGGCTATCTGCAGCTGACCGAACTGGACTGGAAATACCAGACGTCGCCATCGTCCACCCGTCAGTACTGCCAGGCAATGAAGGGGGATCGCTGCTTCTGGCCACGTGGCAAGGTGCTGGGCGGCAGTTCGGTGCTGAATGCGATGGTTTATGTGCGCGGCTCGAAGAACGACTATGATCATTGGGCATCGCTGGGCAATCCGGGCTGGGACTACCAGCAGATGTTGAAATACTTTCTCAAATCGGAGGATGTGCGTAATCCGTATTTGGCGGCCACGCCGTATCACGAGACGGGCGGCTATTTGACGGTGCAGGAGGCACCGTGGCGGACACCGCTCTCGATAGCCTTCCTGCAGGCGGGCATGGAGATGGGCTACGAGAATCGGGACATTAATGGCGCCAGGCAAACGGGCTTTATGCTCACCCAAAGCACCATTCGACGTGGCGCCCGCTGCAGCACCGGCAAAGCCTTCATACGACCCGTCAGATTGCGCAAGAATCTCGATGTGCTGCTGCACGCGGAGGCGACTCGCCTGCTGCTGGACAAACAGAAGCGCACCGTGGGCGTCGAGTATATGAAGGGCGGTCGCAAACAGTTGGTGTTTGTGCGCCGTGAGGTTATACTCAGTGCCGGCGCCCTCAACTCACCCAAGCTGCTCATGCTGAGCGGCATTGGTCCCTCCGATCATTTGCAGGAGCACAATATACCAGTTGTCTCCGATCTGCCTGTGGGCAACAATATGCAGGATCATGTGGGTCTGGGCGGTCTAACGTTTGTCGTCGATGCACCGCTGACTGTGACCCGCAATCGCTTCCAGACCATACCCGTCTCCATGGAGTATATACTGCGCGAACGCGGTCCGATGACCTTTTCGGGCGTCGAGGGCGTCGCCTTTTTGAATACGAAATATCAGGATCCTGCCGTCGACTGGCCGGATGTACAGTTTCACTTTCTGCCCAGTTCGATTAACTCGGATGGCGGCGAACAGATACGCAAGATATTGAATCTGAGAGATGGCTTCTACAATACGGTTTACAAGCCGCTGCAGCACAGCGAAACGTGGTCCATATTACCGTTACTATTGCGGCCCAAGAGCAGCGGCTGGGTGCGTTTGAATTCGAGGAATCCACAGCAGCCGCCAAAGCTGATACCCAACTACTTTGCACACCAGCAGGACATCGATGTGCTCGTCGAGGGCATCAAGCTGGCCATCAATGTGTCCAACACCCAAGCCTTTCAGCGTTTCGGCTCCCGGCTGCATAATATACCGTTGCCCGGCTGCCGCCACTTGGCCTTTCAGTCCGATGCGTATTGGGCGTGCTGCATTAAACAGTTCACCTTTACCATTTACCATCCGGCCGGCACCTGTCGCATGGGTCCCAGCTGGGATGTGACGGCTGTTGTCGATCCGCGGCTGCGTGTTTATGGCGTCTCCGGGTTGCGTGTTGTGGATGCCAGCATTATGCCCACCATTGTCAATGGTAATCCCAATGCGCCCGTCATCGCCATTGGCGAAAAGGCAGCCGATATGATCAAGGAGGATTGGGGCGCACGCAGAGCAGCAACAGCAACAGCCACAGTCACAGCAACAACAAAAACAACAACAGCAACAGTTGCCGCTGCCGCTGGCTAGTTAAGTTATATATGTCTATTGTTAATTTCAACAGCTAGTCAATTGTGTCTGTAATTGTTATACAGTTTTTTTTTTTTTTTTTTTACTGCATCTATTTTAGTTTTAAGCTTTATGCTATAGCTTTTATTTTATTTTATTTTACTATTGATTTGCGCGTTAAATATTTATGCAACTATTTTTATTTATTACTATTTGATATTACTAATTGCCTATGTATGTATTTGTATTTCTTTTTAGTCGCTTAATGCATAATAAATGTAACATTTATAACATTTTTAGTTGGCAACGCTTATTTATTCAGCAAACAGCAGCTTTTGTTCGCTTAGCACGTACACAAACCGCAGCGAATTTGTAAAAACTGGTTTGTTAAATATTTTCGTATTTAAATGCTTAATTTTCATGCTATTGCTTATTAGGTGTGTTTAATTAATTATAAAGAAGATTAATATTTGCAATATATAAAGTATATTAAAAGCAGCTGCAGCTGAGATTTAAATTGCATTTTGCAGCCCCCGCTCGCAAGTATGCAACACTTTTTTACTCAGCAAGTGCCGCTTGAATTTATTTAGCGCGCAATATATGCTAGCTATTTATATAACTGAATATTTGTGTATGTAAAAACTAACATGATTAATTAATTTCAAATTGAGAAACTTTACCATGTAAAACAAAAGATTAGCTGCAGCTTAAATATTCATTTACATTTGCTGCCCGCAAGTATGCAACAGTTTTTTGTATGCATCGAGTGCACTAACCCCGCCGCATGTCCACACTTAGCACATACACACACCGCAGCGAAATGGTGAAATGCAAACAGCTTTCTGCTTGTCGCGTATACGTGACGTTGGCCACTTGTGGTGTTTGTGGCTTCCGCCATGTGGTCAAAATTAAAAGCCTGGCCAAATGTCAAATTACCAAAAACTTGACTGGCAATCAAATTAAATTATAATACAATTTCCGTGACTAGCAGCGCGCCCGCTGGGGCGTGGCTATAAAGCATTTCCTGCTTGGAGCAAGCGCTGCTGTTATTGCTGCTCCTCCTCCTCCTCCTCCTCTGCCCGCTCAATCTGTCTCTATTTCTTTTCATATAGCTGTCCAAGTGTGCCAAGGTTACACACTAAAAGTTACGCATTGGCGACATTTTGGCAGCGCTCACGTTTTATTTCGTAGGTGTCAGCTGGGGAACGGCCCAGACAACAGTTAAAACAGGCAGTTAAGCGAGCTAACTCAGTTAGCCAAGTTAGCAGCGCACAGCTAATGCGCTCGATCAATACGCTGCCCGCATGGCCCAATTGGTTGACCATTTCAATTGCCAGACCCAAAGCTTGTTGGTTTTTTTCTTTTTTCCTATTATTATTATTTTTTGTTATGTTTTTTCTTGGGCTTGACAGCCACATTTCCCAATTAACAATGCACAATCTGCAAATTCGCATTGGGCCATAAACAAGGAGGAGTACAAATTAGTAAGCTAGTGAATACCCTATGAAAAAGTAGCTTGGCAATTAGAATGATTCGCTGCCAGAGCTGATTCTAATATGCAAATACTTATTTATAGTTTCTGAATATATTTCTTTTTTGTATTTTATATATAAATTGTTTTGATTCTTATGAAATATATACATATGTCCTATATTTATTGATTTCTAGATAATTCATCACCTCAAGAGTTTTCTGTTAGATAACACAATCTTCTAAAACCAACAAAAATAATCTGAGAAAAAAGAATCTGCCCAATTCCGATGCTATTTATGGCACAATTATAATATTATATTTAATAAATGTGAAATCAGTTCAAGTCAATTGTAATATTATATTTAATAAATGTGAAATCATTTCAAGAATATATAGGGCTTTAAAAGCACATAGGTGCCGAGCTTATCAGCAGCAGGGTATACAAATCGAATCACATATGCAAAAGTGCTGAGCTGGGATCTGGTCATAAACCACCCAAGGCGCTGCTTATATAATGCCCTTTAGACAGCCGCCCAAGACTTAAAGTAAATATTTGATTTGATTTAAACGAAATGCCAAGTCATAGTCGAACAGAGAGGGCGCACAAAGGGCACGGTCGGGGCGTGTGCGGGGCGGCAGCGGGGGCGTTGCAGGGGAGGGGCAAGTTAGCGAAACGCCAAACGGCGTACGTGAGTCCAAAGTAATGGAAAGTGTTATGCGAAAGACGACGACGACGACGACGACGACGACGACGACGATGGCCAAAGCAGCATTTAATAGTAAACAGTGAAAAGTCAACAGCAAGAGCTGATCATAATGAAGAAGAAGACCAAGACGATGATGATAACGATAATGATGATGATGATAATGATGACGATGATGGGCTGGATGATGACACACTGTGAAGTGCTCAAAGTGTCTGTGGTCAGTGCGGTGCCGCTACGAATTTGGGTCATTAATCGGCTGAGGGGCAACAACAATGCAACACACAACCTGGGAACAACCAGCAATTGGCACATTTTGTCAGTGTTGTTGTTGTTGTTGTTGTTGATGATGTTGTTGTTGCCTGTCCAGTTGTTGTGTGCGTCGCTAATGCGTGTTGCAAGCCTAGCTGGGCGTGGACTGGAATGTTTATTTTCTGGTTAGGATCAACACATGACCAATTCACAGTTTGCAGAAGATATTCGAAAAGAAATATTACAGCATAAACTTTAGCAGCTGTTAAAAGTCTCTAAACGAGCTTAAAGCATATCTCAATAAGAACTTGAGTTATGATAATGGCATAAGTAGGTAAATATTTTATGATGAAGGAAAAAATTCGATTTGCTTGCCAACCAAAGCTAAAGTAAATTTTAAATAAAAATGGATTTTTCAAAGACAATTATATATTATTTTGAAATATTTTTACAATGAAAATAGTATTTAATATTAAGTTATGAACTTTAAAAGTTCACTTTTTATCAATTATCGTAATCATTTTGTACAAAAAAAACAATCTATAATTTTTAAAACTTTTCACACTAAATTTAATTCTAGTAATAGATTAAAAACGAAACTTTAAGACTTAAATTTGTAAACAAATGTTTTTATTATTATATTATTTTTAATAAATACGATTAAAATATAAAAATAGTGCATGAATGTTAATTCAATTCATAGTACAAGCCCTGATCAAAAAGTTATTGCTCGAAAAAAACGTTTCAGATAACAATTTTTTTGTGTTAATGTCGAGAAATGACAGTTGTCAAGATTGGGTGGATCATTTACTAAGGGCTATCAACTGTCAACTGTCAAATGTGTAGTTGAAAGTGAAGCCGCCATCGAAATGACGCACAATTCGAATTGAATCAAGCGAATCAAGCGAATCAATCAAAGCGATGGGTACTCGAGTTATGGCTGTGATACGAGTACGAGTATTTATGGGTATTGGCAAATGCACCATCTGAAATTCCGCCCCATGACTATCCCATAAATGCCGCAACAGACAGCGGCGGCGCTGAGTTGAGATTATGTGTCGACGTGATGTCGAACACATTTGACGATCCAGGTAACAACGAGACAAAAAGCAAAAAAAAAAAATAAATAAAAAAAAAAAAAAAAAACCAAAAGCCGGCAAAAGCAGCTGACTTCAGATACGGCACCAAATTGAATAATGTCTGCTTAATTTCGGTCAATTATGCCGCCCGAAACCGACGAACAAAACGAACCGAGTCGAACCGAACCGCACCGAACCCAAAGCCGAACCCAAGCGAGTCGAGGAGAGCCCCAAACGAATGCCGGAGACATGTAATTTTGTTTGCGATTCAGATGTGTGTGTGTGTGTGTGTGTGTGGGGCAGCGGTGGATTGGAATCTGGGAAACGGTTGGCAGCATTGTCAAAAAAAAAAAAAATAAATAAAAAAAAAAACAAATTTGAGCAGTTCGATGGAATTGCTTACGTCATGACCATGGTGGAAGGTGTCTGGCCAGCCACTTGATTGGACTCACGTAGGCAAAAACAACAACAACAACAACAGCCACAACAGCGGCAGTGGCAGCTGCAACAGCTGCCTTGTGGAAACTGTTGTTGGTAGCTGCCCTTAGCCAGAGCTTAGTCTTTAACTGGTCATTAATTGGATGCGGTTGCAGCAATAATGGAGCAGCTCAGAGCAGCTAACAGCTCAGGTTCATTCGCTTCCTGACGCTCAAAGCGAAAGTATTTCTTCTTTTTTTTAATTTTTTTTTTTTTTTTGCACATACCCTGTAGGTATAAAATGGTCAACCAAGGGTTTCGTTCAGATGTCAGCAACTAAAAAGCTAGGGATTTTGTATTTTGTTTCAAGGTCATGCCTCCAAACAACGTATGGGATTCTGGGGGAGGGATCTTATAGGTAACAAGCAGCTTTCTCAATGATGTTATGTAATGTGTGAGTAAACCAGATTTCTGATTTATCTGGTCATACATATGTACCTCGATTAGGATCAGAAACAAAGAGAGGTAAGAAAGTCAAATGCTCATATACATACAAAATTTGTCACCTTAAGATTTTATAACCTTTAATTGTCGAAAATCGATATTTACCGATAACTTTTGAACGGGACAAGCTATCGATAAGCTGAATAAATCCAAGCCCAGCTCTGGGAGTTCAAGCATATGGTATTAAAACTGAACAAAGTATCTTTTGAAAACTGAGTCATGTTCTTTAGGTGACATCTGTAGATAGCTGGCACATTTGAGTCGGCTTTGAACTTTTCACACTGTGACAAAAATAAAAGTTACCGAACAAATTTTTTCGATACGCTACAGAATGGCTTCTAATAATCCCAAATGTTTTAAAACCAAAGTCAGAGTGCTTAGCGAAGATAATATGGTGAGTAACAGTGAACTCGAGGGTTCTTCTATCGATAGATTACAGCTTCACATTATGTAATTGGTTTCCTGTTATAGATGACACGCAAAGAGTTGCTGGAAGAGGCCATGCAAGAGTGCCGCAACAAGCAAAATCGTAAGATCAAATTTGTTAAGATATTTATTATCTTTATACTTGTCGTTATTCTCATCACTGGTATACGCTGGATAACACAAGTTCTTTAAGTTCGAATTTGTTGATTGCACTTGAAATATGGAGTATTAAAGCACTAACCCAAAACTTCCAGCTCTTCTTTTCATACTAAATACAGTAGTTACTCAAGAAGTGACGCCAAGGGCATTAGTGGGTATCTGTTAGTCGAGCACACTCGCTCTCTCTTTCTCTCTCTCTCTCTCTAGCAGTGCACTTTTACTTTTTGGACTTTTGGGCATGCTTTGAGGGCGGCCGCATTTCATTTTTGCGCCATCAACGATATGAATTTTGGCAAATTTTTGGCGCTTGGAACTAGCAGACACAGTTGCCTGCCCCCCAAGCACCACATCCAACCAAAACATTGCGCTAATTGCACATTAACACCCAACGCCAACAGCAGCAGCAACAACAACAACAACAAGAAATTGCAAAAAACATTTCAACATGAGCTACTAAATCTTCAGTTGTTTCAGTTTCGGTTTTTCTCGCTTTATTTCTTTCTTTTTTTTTGTACATTACATAAATTAAAGCCGCATGTGTGGAAGTTGACAAAAGTTGAAAAAAAATATATGGTGTCCGCCTATGCAGCTATCCAGGCTGCCCCACAGCTTGCCACATTGCGCCACACAAAAATCTGCGCTCTGCCAAATCTTAATAAGTTATAAACTTTATTTCCCAATTTGTAACCCAATTTTCCCCATATTCATCTGCTGCTGGGGAATGCGTATGTAATTCGCGGAATGCGGTCACGCAACAAGCAACAACAGCAACAGCTACAACAACAACAACAGCAACTCATAAGTGGCAGCAGCAAGTGTGTTAACTAACATTTTTTGGGACAACACTAATTAGCCAAGTTATGATCGCAGTGCTGCCATTTATAAAATTCTTGCAGCTTTTCTTAATAAACTTTTTAGGTAGTGAGATTCCTGGCTTATTCAAAATTTCAAGCTTATTCCGGTTTCCATTCTTAATGATGGCAGTTGAATTAAATATATATATTTTTAAACGATTTCTTGATTATATTATAAATGAAGCGTATATTGTAATTACATTTAATCAAGATTATGGAGAACTTGTTAATAACTCTCTATTTTTGAGTTGAGGTTTAAGCTTAGTTTTCATCCGGCACCTTTTATTCTCATTCTCAACTAAAATTTTGATTAATATTTTCTGCTCCTATATGTTCTGTTTGATGAAGTTTTTTCTATAATTCTTAAGTTTAGCGTATCTGCTTTACCTTGCACCTTTCTCCTTTTCGAATTATTATCTAGATCCTACTTCATCACCATTATTATTATGGCTTCAGTAATGCTTCTTAGCTCATCGAAGACTTGATTTTACCAAGTTTTTACAGTCTGCTGAACTTTCTATCTATCTATCTCAATTATTTTCATCATCATTATTATTTTTTCAATTTTGCACCATTCTAAAATTTATTCAAGCTGAAGCTTCTCCAAATTTATTATCAAGTTTCTAGAGTCTGCTCACTTTTCGAACTATCAATCTCAATTATTTGCATCATCATTATCAGCATCATCATTGCGAAGTGTATGAGCCAAACTACCCACACAAAAAGATCTTTATCTATGTCATTATCTTAAATATCTTCATCATCATTATAGTTATTATTAGCATCATTATATATACATGCTAAGATTTTAAATTCCAGCTGTTAGTTTTCATATTATTTCAATATTATTATCAATGCAAAATTTGTATGTCAAGTTGCTAAAACCCATTTAACTGGCTCCACTTCTTGCTCATCATCATCGTCATCATCGTCGCTATCTTAATGATCATCAATCGCTTGTCTTATCAGCGCACCGAACATGTTTGGTATGCAACAAGTTTGATGCCGATGTGCCAATAATATGCAACAGCTAACCATTTGCTTTAGCTGTAGTTGTTGTTGTTGTCGTAGCAATTGTTGTTGCTGCTGCTCTTGCCAAACAGTCACCGATGCTGCCGACGCCGACGCTGCTGCTGCTGTTGCTGCTGTTGCTGCTGTTGCTGCTGTTGCTGCTGGCTCGTTTGCACGGATTTCGCGTTAAACTTTGCGTTCAGTTGAAAGCGTGCAACGCAGCCGCACGGACCGCAGAGCTCCACACCGAGCGATTAACGATCAACGATATACGATAAATCAAACTATTTTTTATTTTATTTTTTTTTGTTTTTGTTGCGCGCAGGATTTAAGCCTGAGGCAGCAACGCAGCAACTCGCTGAGGCAAACGAATTTTGTGTTTTGTGCGCGTAGAATTTCAAGTAAGCAACGATTTCAACTCTAGCGGTAAACATGTGTGTGTGTGTGTGCGTGCGTGTGTGTGTGTGTGTGTGTGAAAGGAAATGCAGTTAAAGTGAAACCCTGACTAAAGGCCAGGCTGATTATATGCGCTGCATTGAGACAGGAACAGGTGCAGCACAGCTGCAATAGCAACACTAACAGTAACAGTAACAGCAACAGCAACATTTGCCGGACTTGTTGACATTGCTGCTGACATAGGGAAAAGGCAAAATTTTAGTTTGGGAGTACCCTTCACTAATATATACAAGCCCATATGGACTGGGTTTTTGGGAAAATGCAAAAGGCACTCAAGTGCGACAACAGCAATAGCAGCAGCAGCAGCAGCAACAGCCATTGCAAGCGGCAACATTTGGCAATCGCCCACAACAGCAACAACATCAACATCAACAGCAACAATTGTGAAAATATATATGGGATAGATACATGAGTAAAAGGAAAAGCAAAAAAAAAACATTGACGCAGCGCTTTCGTAGACAAGTAGGCTACAACAGCAGCAACAACAACTACTCTTTTCGCTAGCATGGACAGCCAACAACATCCTAACCTCAACTCCACAGAGAACTTAACTTATAACTACAATAATGTGCTCTTTGTCAAATTTGTGTTTAAACTGGTTGAGAATTATAAACAAAAAGCATTCTGAAGTAACTTTCAATCTTGTTTATGGAAGTTAATCTGAAATTGCCAACAGATTCTTGTGCTGTTACAATAACACCATATTGCAAAATAGTGGCAACGCTGTTACAATAAGCTGGCAACGCCACAATGACAAGTTGCCTGCTAATAGGTCTGCATAGATATTCTTATAGCTAGCAAAACAAGTGTAAGCAATATTCTAGTTTTGACAACTAGTTAAACTGCTTGCTAACTTTGACAGGAACATTGCCTGCTCACAGCTCTTCTAACTCGGCTTTTTTATTTGCCATCTGGCAACTCTGTCAGGCGTTCTGCTTACAAGTTGAACTTTCCGTTCTGCTACAGTTGCGCTGACAAAACAAAAGACTTGGGACACAAACGCGCTGTTGTTGCAGCAGCAGCAGCAGCAGCAGCATTATCTAATGCAAAGCCGACACGCAGCAGCAACAGCTGCAACAACAGCAACAACAATTAAACATTGCAATTTACTTGGGTGTTGCTGTTAAGTAAATAACAATAAAACAACAACAATTTGCCGCTACGCATTCAACTGTTGATTCAACGATTAAAAGGCAACAATTTGTGCTGCTGCTGTGGCAGCAACCAAATGAAGTAGTTGTTGCTGATGTTGCTGATGTTGCTATTGTTGTTGCTGTTGATGTTGTTGTCATTGGCACATTGACCCAAGTGACACGAGCCTGAACTGATTGCTGTGACATTGTGTGCTTTTGACGCCAGTCAAGGTGACTGACACTAGCAACCTGGACAACAACAACAACAACAAACCTACAACAACAACAACAACGACAACCTACAACATAGAGCTCATGATCATGACGTTCGCAACGTTTGTTGGCCATTGACTTTAACCCACAGAGCTTGACACCAAATTAGCGCACAAAATCACTTTAATTGTGCGCACTTTTTGATTGTGTTGTTGTCGCTGTTGTTGTTGCTGTTGTTGCTTGTCAGGTGTTGGCGCATCCATCAGATACAAAGATACACAGATGTGGGCGTGTCAAACTTGACATTTGCACTGCCAGCGCTTTTGGCCTTCAAATAGTTGTGCCCAGGAAGTGGTTAGGCCAATCGACCGACACACACACACACACACACACACTTACAACAAAGCAAAAGACACACACACACACACACACAGAGCTCATTTGGCAAGAGCAACAACGGTTAACAATAGCAGCCGCTTTTGCAGAGATGCCCAACTGGTTTACATGGCCTACCTGCCACCGCAGGCAAACCCATATCCCCACCGCTCCCCCCTTTTATTTTGCCCCCCTTCTCCGTCTCTCTCTCTCTCTCTGACTCTCTGGCAGTTCCAACTTGGGCTGCCGCTGTAAACTCGTTTGCCGCTGACCCAATTTCATGCAACTTTTTTTTTTCGACATTTTTTTTACAAATATTTTTTATTTACGTTTTGTTTTTCGCACTACAACAACAGCAACAACAGCCGCAGAAATTGTGTGAAATGCGTGCGCTATGCCACACAGTGTCCATTACAGCTTCAGTTTCAATTTCAACTTCAGTTGCAGCTTCCAGTTACGAACAGCAAAATGTTGCAAGTGGCTTTTGTGGCACTAGTTTTTCGCAGAGTTCAGACAGAGCTGCAGCTAAAGCTGGAGCTCAAGCTGGAGGAGCCTTTGGCCTTTCACTTGGGCGCAGTCGAGCGGCAAAATGTGGCACGCTATGCAACAGCAACTGAACAACGACTTTCCAATACTCTTTTTTGGCAATATACTAGGGGATACAGTAAACTTTAGTTATTGGTAGAAAATTGCATATTAGATATTGAGGGACAGAAAGCAATTTACTGCTGGAATATACTTATATATTATATTATTGGAAATCCTTTGAAATGAGCACCTGTTGCAGATTCGGTGATTCACATTCAAATAACTCTACAATTCAGCTGAGGCGCTCAATCTCTCTTTTATTGCACTGTTTTATTGCATTGCATATTTTTATAAAAATTTGATTTATTTCTTTGATTTTTAATTAAACTTGCGCTTGCTTACAAATTATGCATATACTGTTATCATCTTATATATACTTCTCTTATCTTATATATCAATTCTAAATAGTTCTTGTTCTTGAGATACTACCAAATACCAAAACAACAGCCAATTTAAATGACTGCTCAAAAACTTCAAAATTGATTTTCTTCTTCCTTTGCTATCCTATCGCAAAATGTGCCGCCTAACAATGTGAAACATTTCCTTATTTCGCAGCTATATAAAAATGTTTATTCCACTTACATACAATAGAGTACGACGCGTTGCTGAAAAGGTAGTTTCTCATGTGTTTACGATTATTTATTAGATCCATAGCGCATAATGCATGATTCAGCGGGTGGGAACCACTTGTGTATTTTTGATGTTGTTGCTGCTTTCATTTTGGGTACCCACTGTGCCAAGCCGGCAGTCAAAAAGGCAAAGAGCTCAACTGTAAACTGTGGACAGACAACATACAACAGACAACAGACAACATACAACTGACAAACAACGCAACGCTGCACGTTTCAACACCCGCACGATAACAACCCAACAGCTAGCGACAACAACGACAACAACAACAACAGAAACAACGTGACAACAGCCGCTTGTTGTTGCTGTTCAGTTTTAACGGCTGATCGAGTGACCAGGCAAATGAATTATGTTTAGCCCGATAAGTAAACAGACAACAATATATATATATACACATACATATATATATCGTTTGTAGATTTGTAAATTTAACAATCGCGAGCGCCAATTATACCAAAAAGCGACAACAACAACAACAAACAATTTGGTAGCTATTACATCACAGGTGGTAGATACTATTGTAATAAAAACGAATGGCCCAACAATTTGAAAGACAAACAGCAGCAGCAACAACAATAGATACTTTTGTATCTTCGCTGTGCTTGTTGTTGCTGTTGTTGTTGTTGCTGCAGTTTTGAACGGCATTTTGCGTGCTTTACATTCATTATAAGCCGCATTTATTGTGGTATTTTTTTTAACTTTTTTCAACACTTTAACGATATTGGCCGCAATAGCCGTCAAGGTCGCAGCGCCAGTGGCCCTTTTTGGGCGCACACCAAGTGCCAACAGAGGGAGGGAAGAGGGCAGGAGGCGGGTGTTTTGAAAAGCTGTTGCAACAAATATTTTGAATGCAATCGTGTAATGGAATTGAACTGAATATCACAACAATAGTCAACTGATTGAGGACGGTTAGTGCAACGGTTTCGGTTGCAGTTACGATAATGTTAACGGTACCAGGTAGCAGGTACAGCAGATGGGGTAACAGGGTTGCCCATTTGCTGACTGCATACGATTAACCTCTTGAGATTGACTAAATTAACCGAGTGCTTGATAGACAACTTGAAAAACATGCTTTGCAATTCAGCGGTACTGCCTGTATTTCGAGGACCCTATGACATTTACTTTTAGGTTCGATTGAAGTGGTGTATGCTCCATGATTATCGCCTAACTGACGTGAATGAAGAGAGTGAAGTGAGTGAATCATAGCCGATTGAAGCCGGTAGTGCTAAAATGGAGAAATTAGCTTTGTAAGCTAGCGCTTCAAATTGATATGTCTGTTTACTTTTCTTAAATAAACATATGTACAGAAACTGACAAAGATGTTTTTCTCTTCCAGCTGTCGCACGGGAACAAAATTCAAGCGGAGGAGCAAAAGCAGCGCCACACAGTGGTTCGGATGGTCGCAGACGCCACGCCATGCACAAGAGAAAGAAACGCTAGACAGAGAGAGCGAGAGAGTGAGAGAGTGAGAGAGAGAAACAAATAAAAACAAATCACAAAACACAAGTCAAACAGCAACTCTGAAGATCCCTACCTTTATCAGCGAGAAACCCAACGAATATGGTGCTAAATCTGCTGTTTATAACGACGGTGATCAAGTCAACATTTGGTGTGGTTACCACTGGACTGTGGCTGATACCATTGCTCCTGGCTGCGATCACCTACTATCGCTACGATGCCGTCGATCCCGAGTCGCGGCCGCTGGACCAGCTGAATCTGTGGCCCGAATATGATTTCATAGTGGTGGGCAGCGGCTCGGCGGGTGCGGTGGTTGCGAATCGCCTCAGTGAGCTGCGCAAGTGGAAGGTGCTCCTCATCGAGGCGGGACCCGATGAGAACGAGATTTCGGATGTGCCCTCCCTGGCGGCCTATCTGCAGCTGAGTAAACTGGACTGGGCCTACAAGACGGAACCCTCCACCAAAGCGTGTCTGGGCATGCAGAACAATCGCTGCAATTGGCCGCGAGGACGTGTCCTGGGCGGATCCTCAGTGCTGAACTACATGCTGTATGTGCGTGGCAATCGGCATGATTACGATCATTGGGCTGCGCTGGGCAATCCTGGCTGGGACTACGAGCAAGTGTTGCGCTACTTTAAGAAGTCCGAGGATAATCGCAATCCTTACCTGGCCAAGAGCGCTTACCATGGCAAGGGCGGGCTGCTGACCGTGCAGGAGTCACCCTGGCATACGCCACTAGTGGCGGCCTTTGTGGAGGCGGGCACAAAGCTGGGCTACGACAATCGGGACATCAATGGCGCCAAGCAGGCGGGCTTTATGATCGCCCAGGGCACCATTCGCCGTGGATCACGCTGCTCCACAGCCAAGGCCTTTCTGCGTCCCATACGACAGCGTCCAAACTTTCATTTATCCATGAACTCCCACGTGACGCGCATCATCATCGAGCCGGGCACCATGCGTGCCCAGGCCGTGGAGTTTGTCAAGAACGGCAAGGTCTATCGGATAGCAGCACGTCGGGAGATCGTGCTGTCGGCGGGCGCCATCAATACGCCGCAGCTGATGATGCTGTCGGGGCTGGGACCGCGCCAGCATCTCGAGAAGCATGGCATTCGAGTGCTGCAGGATCTGCCCGTGGGCGAGAATATGCAGGATCATGTGGGCATGGGCGGCCTCACATTTCTGGTGGACAAGCCCGTGGCCATAGTCCAGGATCGCTTCAATCCCACAGCAGTTACGTTTCAGTATGTGCTGCGCGAACGTGGACCGATGACCACATTGGGCGGAGTCGAGGGATTGGCCTTTGTGCACACACCCTACTCGAATCGCAGCATTGACTGGCCTGATATCCAGTTTCACATGGCGCCCGCATCGATCAACTCGGATAATGGGGCGCGCGTGAAAAAGGTGATGGGTCTGAAGGAGTCCGTGTACAAGGAGGTCTATCATCCCATTGCGAACAAGGATAGCTGGACCATAATGCCGCTGCTGTTGCGTCCGCGCTCGCGGGGCAGCGTGCGACTACGCTCCGCCAATCCCTTTCACTATCCCCTCATCAATGCCAACTATTTCGATGATCCGCTGGACGCCAAGACGCTGGTGGAGGGCGCCAAGATTGCGTTGCGCGTCGCCGAGGCGGAGGTCTTCAAGCAGTTTGGCAGCCGACTGTGGCGCAAACCGTTGCCCAACTGCAAGCAGCACAAGTTTCTTTCGGACGCGTATCTGGAGTGCCAGGTGCGCACCATATCGATGACCATCTATCATCCGTGCGGCACGGCCAAAATGGGTCCCAGCTGGGATCCGGAGGCCGTTGTCGATCCACGACTGCGCGTCTACGGTGTGCGCGGCCTGAGGGTGATAGATGCCAGCATAATGCCGACAATCAGCAGCGGCAACACAAATGCGCCCGTCATCATGATAGCCGAGAAGGGTGCCGATCTCATCAAGGAGGACTGGCTCAAGAATCCCGAGTATAAGGTCAAGCGGCAGGATGGCTACAGCGATAGCGAGACGGCAGCAAGCAGTAGCAACAGCAGCCACATACACGGCAGCAATTTGACGCTGTCAGCAACAGCTGCTGATAGCAGTTAGCTAAGCCTTTTGTTTTGAGACATGGGCCACGTGAGTGTTCAGGGGTCAACTAGCTTTACAAAACACAGTCGAGAGCGCTGTTGCTATTTTCTTTTCGTAGTCCCAGACACGAGTTTGCCATTGTTTCACATTTAGTGTTAAGACAAAACAAACAACAGTTCGCTCACATAACAACAACGACAACAAAAGACAACAACTACAACAAAAGACACACAGAAATCTCCAAATGATGTAATGGCAAAATGCATGAAATCGAGTCATAGTTATGTATTACTACATATATATATATATATATATATAGCCTCTAGACTCCAGTTAATCTTAGCATAATTATTGTTTTCGCTTATCATAATTATAATTACTACCATTTTTTTTTTCTTTAATTTAACTTATAGTTTTATTGTACTTGTATAAATATTTTTGACTATTTGTAAGCAAACATTTGAGCACATATTATTTATATATGCATCCAACAAAATTATATTTAATAAAATTAATTAAATTGAAAACACAAATCAATAGTCAACGACTAGAAGATGCCATTTTTAGCAGTTTAATTCATTTAAATTTTAAATTTTGCCATTCAAATCTGTAATGAATTTCACTATTGTTACATATGTATATATTCACTGTATTTTGTATTTTTCTGCTATAGTTAGACAAATCGAATCAGCTTTATACATTTTTTCATTTCATTAATTAGATAAAACGTGTAGTACAAAACAACAACAAAAACAACAACAACAACAGTAAGATATAATTTATGTCAACTGCCTAAAGGCAGGCAACACAAAATTTGTCAACAGCAAATTACTGGGGCGTGTCCATAGAGCTGACATTGTGGAAAACAAAAAAAAAACCGAGTGAAGAGCTCACTTGGATTATGTGTAAGGCTATAAGTTTTGCAGCTGATATTAAAATTATAATAAATTCTATTAAAATTAAATATAAAATTGAGCAACTACCCAACGATTTATCCTTTAAGCTATGGCTATTTTTTTTAGCTACTCTCAAAAGGATTTGTTGTTCCGAGTTCTTGGGCATTGTTCTTCAAAATAAGGCAAAGTTAGTTGAAAATGTATTGAATAATATAAAATTAGTATTTGCCAAGTATTCGATTGGACCGATGAACCGATAGTTGCGACAAGGTGCTCATCTCTAGCGGGTGGAGAAATTTGTATAGTCTAGCAGTTGGGCGCAGTCATTAAATGACTAAGCACAAAAAGACACGCAAATGCATGCAAATTAGATGAAATTAAATTTATGACCCGCTGACCGCTCCAGTGAAACCCAAACAAAGCCACGAAAGAGTCATGAATGCACAAGGGAATAGTCAATAGGTCAGAGTTGCGAGGTGAGAGGTCCGAGGGCCGAGGGACAGTGAGTGAGACAATCAATTGAGTTATTTCAGCGATTGGTATCGATGGCTAATTCAATTTTGTTGTTCAACATTGACGAAGGGCGCATCAGCGATAAATTCAACTTTGAACTTGGCCAACACCAGAGCTGGTCGTGAACAACGCCCAGCAAGTTGGCCATAAATCATCTTGAGAGCTTAACGATGGACGACCTTGAACAGCAATTTTCATGTCCATAAGATCGGAAGCCGGAAATTCGAACGGACTCCACTGATTGGACGGACTGAAAAAAATGATCAATGCAAATTGCATTGAGTATTTTTCCGGCATAGAACGGAAATGTTTGCCTAACGCACACAAGGTGTTAATAGTTAAGACCCTGCCCAAAAATCGCCAAATGGAACAAGAAAACATTCCAATTGATATGAAATAAAACCTTAAAACACATTAAACAAAACAAAAACTGGCTCAGTGGCTGGCGGCGATAAAATGTTAATTTTGTTGGCCAATTAGTGAAGCTTAGCTAAAGACTATGAAGTTCACTCTTGACCATTTTACAGCTACATTTTACACTTGGTTAACGGTCTGCAGTCGGTTCAAGCGCCAGTTGAAGGCCGTAAAAAGCGAGTGCGAGCGTTTTGTTATACCTGTTTATACCCTACACTTGGACAGACAGCACAAAAGGAGAGCAACCAGTTGTAATGTGTTATGTAACGGGCAGAAGCACTTTTTGCTCTAGATCTGTCTCAAATTAGCTACAAGAATCATATGAAATATATACACTGTATATTATGACTGGCTACAGGGTATCTACCAGTCCAACATTCACAACTAGATCAGTTTTAATTGTTTGCTTAAATATTACGTATACGCGGTGTTGAATGTAAACGCCCACCAGCCGCACATGTCTACAACGAGTAAAGTATACTTTTCCTGTCACACTGAACTCTTAAACTCTGTGCTAGCTGCTGATAGTACATTTGGAGTGTGGGCTCTTTGATACCCTAGAAACGTGTGCCGAGTATTAATCAGTGAACACACACACTTAAGTAGAGCATTTTTACTTGTTTGCTCATGCCCACAGACAAGACTTGACAACAGCGCGTAAGGCATTCTCAAGATGCGAGTCATCTAGCCTATCCGAACTCAGTTCATATAAAAGGTTGATTTGCCAAATTTGGTATGTGGGCTCTTGTTTATATTGAAATGCTTCAAAAACGAGCACAGCGTATTTCGAAGCTGTTTGGGCTCAAATATAGCATATTAACTACTTTGGCTATGCATTACGTATACGCTGCAGGCACACGCCCCCAGACAACGCTGCAGAGCAATCCTATAAAAAGCTTTCTAACTGCTGTTGCGGCTGCTTCTGCTGGTCACCAAGTTGCCCTTCGCTGATCCAAACAAAATATATAAATACATAAAATTTGGCAATGCAAAGCGATGCTAAAGCGAACACCATCATCAACTGGGTCAATGGCTGACGGAAGTAATATCATCTACATCGAGAGCTGCTGCGATAGCTTCATCTTGTTATTGTTATTGTTATTGTTATTGTTGTTGCTGTTGGTATCTGTCGCTATTATATTGAATGCATGAACTTCCTTTTTGCCGTCGTTATGTTCCACTTAGAGGTTAATAAACTTGTTATACTCTGATATGATTTTCAATTAACATTTGCATGCGAATCCGTTAGACAACTGGTGACTCGCACAGTCCACCCAGTTGACCCAGACCTAGTGAACTTGATCTTAAGCTGAAAGCAATACAAAAAACAAATATCGAGAATTTCAGGGCTAAGAAGTTTTTACCACGCACGCTTTGCCCCCAGCTACACTTTGTATTCGTCTTACCTGCAAAAGAGAGAGAGGGAGAGAGAGAGAGAGAGAGAGATTGATTAATTATTAAAGCGACTTTTGAAAATTACAACGTCACATTTAAAATTGTTATTGATGATTGTATGATTGTGATAGACGGAAATGTTTTGGGGCCCTATAGAACACTTAATGCCCCCCAAACCGGTCCCACTCTAAAGTTTCGACCCTGTATTTAAGTAGTTATTATTATCGTTGTGTGTTACAGCTTACACAATGTGTACCAATTTTCACAGACTGGTTTTTATAGAATTCTAAGCGGCGACCTTGACTTAATTAACGTAGATGCGCTAAAGCTAGAAATAGAACAATGAGTTGGCAATTCGAGTGAAACAGATATAAATGCAAACAGGTGAATACTTAGAAAATTGTTGTTATTCATTTTCTAACCGAGTTATTTGTTATTCACTGTAACTTAATTGTCTGATTATAATCGATAACTGTTTGATTGTTGAGTTCATCAATCAATTGACTGCACAAAAGCAAGCACGAAATCGCATCCGTAGCATAGCAAATCGGACAATCGGCTTATCGATTGTCCGTCCGTCCGATGACTGCCGTGACGCAGCGCTGTTCGGTTCACTAGCCGATCGATTGCAGTTGAATAACATTTTGATTTCAATTTCAATTTTCGCTTTTTTGCTTTTCGTTTGACCATAGGACGCATAATTGCTAAGCATGTGGACAATGTTGAGATCGGCGCAGATCCGAACTCATACAATCATCGATTGTCAGTCAATTGTCATTCAATTGACTGGGCCCATAATTATTTTGGTGGCACTTTTGTTTGTGCTCAGCTCTAAAGCACTTTAAAGTGTGCAATTATTTGGTATTATTTTATTTCTTTTTTAATGTTTGAGCGTTCAAAATTGTTCAAACTGGAAGTGACGTCAACCTCATGATACTCAAAGCAAAATATTATCACAAATAGTTTTGCGTGGAGGTATTCATAAGTTTTAAACACTTGCAGAGCGGAAGAACAAGTAGGAAGTGCACAAAGTGGGTGCAGACAGCTGTCATAACAAGATTGAGACAAAGCTGAAAATAAGATATGTATTTTAAAAAAAAAAACTTATATAAAGACAACTTTGTATTGTTAAAAAAAAAATGTAATAAAATCTATCTTCATATTAACACAGAGATTGAAACGCAACGATATTGTTTTGGAGCATAGAGAAATACAAATTATATTAAACAGACAGAAAAGATATTTTCGATCCCATAAAGATATTATATCACTGCGATTTTGAGAAAGACAGCTTTGAGTAAAATACATATTAAAACATATATAATTGAAAAAGACAACTGAAATATTAAAAAAAAAAAAAACAATTCTAATCAGTTGAGTTAAGATCTTGAAATCACATTGAGGTAAAAATGGTATCCAACAGCGAACAAGCTTCCCAATAAGAACACTTATTCAATTTTAACAAAAGGCAAGTTGTATACTAATAAAAAATGGATGAAACAGATTACTTGCACATTTTGAATAAGAAACTGGTCTTTGGGGTGTGTCCGAGCTAGCAACTGAACCAGACTTTGAAGAATAAGACATTATCATAACATTTTCAGACAAGTTTACTTATCGCTTCATCATTCTGCAAAATGTCAAACAAAAAAGAACACAGCAGCCATCAAATGTTGGCCTCTTTGGCCTCATCAGATAAATTGGATCTCGTCGCTATGCAAGCAGCACTGGCACCCAGATATCCTATGCCACGCGGTTGAGGCACTGGACTACCCCAGCAGTGCTTATACCAGGACGTCTGCTGGCGACTTAGGCCAAATCCGGCGGCAATGCGCTCGCTGCCGTAGACCAGGCAGCGGATCAGGACGCGTGAAATGCGACCCCAGCGCGTATCCGGCTCCTGTTCCAGGCAGAGAAACGGCTGAGCTGATTGCAGATTGCAGCTGCTCGTGGGCAACTCATCGGACAGTGCAGCTATTACTACTGTTGGTCCCGGCTGGGCATGCAGCGCTAGATCCACTTGCTCCGGAGTGCTTGTGCTGACCACATCCTCCTCGTTCCTGATCTTAACGCTGCGGCTTAACATTTCCTTCCGCCGCTGCGCACTGGAGCTGGGCATATTGCTGCGCATTGTGGAGTATCCACTGCATCTATAGATTAGGTAAATCTCAACTTACAACCACTTTCAGCTCGATTGCCTTGTGTATTTTGGATTTGAATTTCGAATTTGAATCCAAAAGAAAAGCAAACTGGTATAGTACTGTTTAAAACCAAAATATTCCACTCAAAGAGCACATTTCGTATGTAATTTTTTCAAACTTTTGAAAGATTTTCTTGAGCTTACGTTTAAAAAAAAAAAAACAATAACATCCCATATTATTATCTTGAACTTTTAAGTTTTAAGTTTTAGATATTTATTTCCCTATACTCAGCGGCAATAAAAAGAAATTACAAATACTTAAAATGCAATATTTTATTGATATTTAAAAAAAAAAAACACAAAGTATCTATACATATTATGTACAAAATAACAAGTTTCTTGGCTTTCAACTACCAATCCTAACGTTCTCTCTTGCTTGCCAGCCAAAGCTGGCTTGCTTGGGTCTTTCGTGGTTTCTGTGCATGCTTGTTTCTGAGTTTGTCTGGCAACCTTGAGGGTTATTTTTTTAGTAGAAGATTTGTGTGTGGCTCGTTGCCGCTGCAAAAAACGATTTTCATGTTTGATTGTTTTGTGATTTATATGGATTTTTTGTGTTTAGTCATTAAACGGGGCGCAACTTATCTTAAATCAACCTATGCACAGATTCAGCTTATTCTTCGACTGTTTGCTAAATTAATATTTACGAGTGTCTACAAATCGATGCCATAAATGTAGCAAAACAATACAAAAACAATTTCCAGCAACGCTAACTGCAAATACTACACTCAAGATCATTAGCAACAGTGTTTTCATTATATGATATTACAGTTGCATACATATGATCTAATACTTGGCTACTTGTAATTCAAAAGACATTTCGTTCTCTTGGCGATTACGAGCAGTTTCGCATTATTTAACACTTAAAATGTGCAATTAACTTGGAATAGTTTTAATTCGAGAATCCCATTGTGAGCATTCCAACAAAAAAACTAAAAGTAGAAAACTATAAGTAAAAGTACTCGACTGGGCAGCTTTAAAGTACAAATATTCCTTCTCCCTTGCATATGTAAATAGTAAACAAAACTCAAATGTTTGCAAACTTTCAGAATATTCTTAAACTTATAACTGAATCTGTCAAAATGCCACAGTTCATAAAGGCGTTAGGTTACCTCAATTCGCGGCTTGTGCATTAACAGGGTATGCGAAAAAAAAACCCCCAATAGTGCGTTGCTATCTGTAGTATATAAATTGTGATCAGCCTAAAAACGGGTCGTATAAACAAGAATTACGTCGACTGACGCGAAAAGAACAATTTAGCGGCAACAGATTAATGACAATGGGGGGGAACTAGGCGGGAAGAGGGGGGGTGTTAAACTATATTAATACCGTCGAGTCATCATCAGACAGCACAATCGAATCACAGTCTAGATACTCGAGAGCAGCTGTGTCAACTTACGGGCTGATTGCCTGATTCTGCGTCAAAAGCATTGCAAGAGGCAGAAGTGGCATCCCGACACGCCCACACACGGCCAGAGCGGTGGGCGGCAATGTCAATGCACTGTGCTGCGTCCGCGCAAAGTTGCAATTAAGTGGCAAAAAAAATACAAAATATAGAAACAAACAAAAAATGACACAAAAGCCATAAAAACGCATTTGGTCGCCGCTGCTTTGGCTGCTTTGGCTGCCTGGAAAGTCGGTCAAAGACAACAGCTTACAGAATTCTTGTCTAGTTAACAGCAACTAACTATCGATTGTGCCGAAAACGTTAATTGCCGTTAGACGCTCAGTGTTGCCAACTATTACGACATCGCGCACCAGTTGGCAGCGGCGCTACCTTGACTCGAATGCCGCCGCTTGAATGTCATCGATTCTGGCCAAGCCTTGGTCGCCAACGGGCTGCCAATCGGCTTTGTCAAGAACTTACCGGTACCAAGGCTCTGGCATAACTTTAACCACAACATGCCCTACACACACACCACACTCAGCCAAAGAAGAACATTACAAAAACATATTCATAACTCGATTCAAGTAAATCTGGTTTTTGACACAATCTCAAGTTTGTGGTTTTTCATTAGTGAGTTTTTTTCGATTAGCGTGTCGGATTTTGTAGTTGCATATCTTGAGTTCTAAATGAGAACTTCCCATCCATTTTAAAACAGATCTTGTTATATTTTTAAAGCGCATAAACTTATATGTATAATGCATTTAGAGTGTAGGGAGTTTGAAGTCTCAGAAAGTTATTTAAAGGGATTTGGGCAAGGTACAATTATTTTTGGCATTTTTGATTGATTTTTGACAGAAAAATAAACCACCCCATAATCGCTTTTCCTATAGTTTTATATACTAGTTGAGACACCCACAATCGAAAAGTATAATTTCAAGAATCTAAAATGATTTTTTCCCATAAAAATTCGAAAATCGTTTAAGTTTCGACTTAGTAATGGATGTTTGAAGTCTTAGATGCGATCTGGTCACTCTACTAGCCAATTTTGTTGTAATTTTTGGCCTGATTTTTGACAGCAAAATCAACCTTGTTAGAATCACTTTTACTTTAGTTTTTTTTTCACAATATTGACACCCACATTTTTCCAAAAAAATTGCACAAACCTTAAATGTGGAATGGAGGTAGAGGACAAATTATGACTTAAATGGCTTTGGGATTGAAAATCCGTTCAGCTTTAACAAAGTTATGGGAGCTTCAAGTCTTGGACTTGGCACTTCTATGGGCGTTCCTACTTGTTTTAATTGGAATTTTAAATTCTATTTTTTATTGTTGTCGGAATTTTCCTGACTTAGCAAAAAAAATCAATGGATATTTCTATAATTATAGGTCTAGCTTGTGTTGTTATTTTCGAATCAAACCCGGCTTGTAATCAGTGGAAAGTTTACAAACTTTATGCCATTTTTTTTTAAGTGTAGCACTTGGCTGAAGGGATCTCTGCTGAGCGTTGACCATCTTGGGAATGCTATTTAACACTGGGGAATACAAATTACGTACATATCTTAAAATAACTTGAAATATCTTGACGTTGTTCGTATGTATGTATGTATGTATGTCATGAGACTGCGCTCGAGTGGTTGCCCAAAATCCTTCAAGACAAATTCGACGCCAGAATGTTGCGACCTGTGACGATGACAATTAGTATGCATTGTTGCTGTTCTTGGTCTCTAATTCTTAGCCATTCAGTTGTTTAATAATTCGCATGCAAACGGAAATAATTATAAAATTTGCAAACAATCTAACGATTGTGCACAGTTTGCTGACCCTTCATCACTCAAGGCAAGGGAGGGAGGTGCATTCGAAATTGTTGAATCATTTGACTGATTGCAGAGAATTTGCCACAAGCCACGATCGAATGAATTAATGCCTATAATGCCAGGCATTAGCCATTTGCCGATAATTCTATTGACGCAACAAAGATTCGTTAGAATCTTGCTGTACAACCGAACCGGAGAACTTACTTCGCCAATTCTATACGATTCCACGCCGTTAGAGGGGGTTTTTTTTTGTATTATTATTATTTAATATATATTGTATTGATCACGCTCTCTAAGCGTAACCTTAGCCGAGTATTTCTTGAACACAAATATTTACTTTTTGTTCGCTAAAACCCAGCAGTACAGACTTTTTAAGAGCAGTCGAAAGAATCCCTTCACTTTGTACTGCTTGAGTTTTTATACAACCAATTTATCTACATATATCTGACTGATGTATTTAATAGTATCTGGTCACATAGTCCAGTGGGTTCACTGACTTTTATTGTTGTTAGTTAGCTCTCACACAACACAATGTAGTATTAGAACGATTTATTACAATCTAGAAATTACTGATGGGTATTTTGAGCGACACAACTGTTGAGTACTTGTATTCTTAAACTTAGTTGTGAGCAAACATAAATCTAGGCTGCAAGGGTATCAAATCTTCGGCGACCCACAGATATCTATTGTATCTAGTATCTAGTTTTAATTATTGAATTATTATTATTGAATGCATTTGTCGCACATGTGTTTGCTTCATTAATAATGCAGTCTCTCTCTCTCTCGCTCTCGCTCTACCTCTCTCTCTGTCGTTGAACTCAGTCTTTGATTATACTTACTCACGTACTTTAAGAGCCTAACCCCGCCTCTTTACCCTTCCCATCATTCGAGGCTATTTTGCCACTTATTAAAGCATCAGCTCTGTACGTGAATGCAATTTACAGGCATAAAATTTCCTTTCTTTGAATAACATCAATTGCCAGCCAAATCAATAAGTCGATTCAGTTGCTCGCTGTCAGCGCTACTGTCTGGCACTCGTCTCGCTCCATGGCAATGCAATTCCTCTTGCTGTGCTCCTTCGGCCTGCACACGGCACTCGCCCAGAGCTACACGGGCAACGCACTGGGCGATGTCCTGGAGCTGCTGCAACGTGGCCAGCGTCAAATGGATCTTGAATCGCTGGACAGCCGCCGCAGCCTGCTCGGCGAATATGATTTCATAGTTGTGGGCGCCGGCACAGCCGGCTGTGCTCTGGCCGCACGTCTCTCCGAGAATCCGCGCTGGCAGGTGCTGCTGCTGGAGGCGGGCGGACCGGAGAGCTATGCCATGGATATGCCCATTGTGGCGCACTATCTGCAGCTGGGCGAGATGAACTGGAAGTATCGCACACAGCCCTCCAATAACTACTGCCTGGCCATGAAGGACAATCGCTGCAACTGGCCGCGGGGCAAAGTGATGGGCGGCAGTTCCGTGCTGAACTACATGATGTACACGCGGGCGAATCGCCAGGACTACGATCGGTGGGCGCGGCTAGGTAATCCTGGCTGGAGCTATGACGACCTGTTGCCCTATTTTCGCAAATACGAGGGCTCCATCATACCGGACGCAGACCGAGGTCGCTCGCGTCCCGGCCGCCAGGGTCCCGTGAAGATCAGCTACTCGGACTATCGCACGCCCATTGCCGATGCCTTTGTGGAGGCCTCAGAGCAGGCGGGTCTGCCACGCAGCGACTACAACGGTGAGGCCCAGCTGGGCGTCTCCTATCTGCAGGCGAACATCAACAACGGGACACGCTGGAGCTCCAATCGCGCCTATCTCTATCCCCTGAAGGGCAAGCGCAGCAATCTGCATGTGAAGAAGAATGCGCTGGTGACCAAGGTGCTCATCGATCCGCAGACAAAGACCGCCTACGGCATTATGGTGCAGGCGGATGGACGCATGCAGAAGGTGCTGGCACGCAAGGAGGTGATTGTTTCCGCAGGTGCCATCAATACGCCCCAGCTGCTGATGCTCTCGGGTGTGGGTCCTGCCAAGCATTTGCGCGAGGTGGGCATTAAGCCCATTGCGGATCTGGCTGTGGGCTTCAATCTGCAGGATCACACAGCGCCTGCGGTGACTTTTGTGTGCAATGCGAGCTCACTGAAAATAGCCTCCATACTCAGTACGGATGCGGTGGGCAATTTTCTACGCGGTCAGGGTCCGTTGCGTAGTCCTGGCGGCGTGGAAGCTATTTCCTTTTATGCCCTGGATGCTGCTGAGCGTGCTGAGGGCTGGGCGGATATGGAGATCTTTTTGGTGGGTGGCGGCATACACTTGAATCAGGCGCTGCGTCTGGCGCTCGGGCTCAGGGCGGACATCTATGAGCCCATGTTTGGCGAACTGGAGCGCAGCGATACTAATGCTTTTCTGATCTTTCCAATGATACTGCGCGCCAAGAGTCGCGGCCGCATCAAGCTGAGCAGTCGCAATCCACAGCAGCATCCGCTGATCTATGCCAATTACTTTGCGCATCCCTACGATCTCAACATCACCGTTCGCGGCATCGAGCAGGCAGTCAGTCTGCTCGATAAGCCCGCCTTTCGGGCCATCAATGCCCGCGTGCTGGACAAGGAGTTGCCCGGTTGCAAGAGTCTTGGATACCAGACCAGCGCCTACTGGGCCTGCTATGCCCGCCACTTTACATTCACGATCTATCACTATTCGGGCACGGCCAAGATGGGACCCAGCAGTGATCCTAGTGCCGTTGTGGATGCTCGCCTGCGTGTTCATGGCATACGCAATCTGCGTGTCGTGGATGCCAGCATTATGCCCTATCTGGTTGCTGGTCATCCCAATGGTCCGGTATATTTGATAGCCGAGAAGGCAGCCGATATGATCAAACAGGATCACAACTTCATTTAGCAATAGGAACACTTGCAGCAAGAAGATTGCCTGGGTTCATAAGTCAACGATTGTTGGGAATAATTTAAATGATTTGTTTAAAATCTGGACAATGAATTGCCAAAGTACTTATAGTTAGTGACTGTAGAAGTGATCTTGTCAATCAGTCAACGATCGTTTGGGATTGAGATGATAATCTTAAGAATTATCTAGATTAGTTGTAAGTTCTGTACTTCTGTATAGGCAGAAGATCATATGAAGGATCGATTTTGATCTTGTGCGGTGAGAATAATTTATATATATTATTTTTTTTTGAATAGGCCTAGAATCTAGCATAGTGTAAATATTATATTAATCAATTTGACTGTGATATTATTGATCAGTCAATAATCTTTGAGTACATTTTTCGCTAAATATTTGCCAAGTCTTGTACAGGAAGCGCTAACAAAAGATCATATTAGTCTTATTGATCGATCACTGATTATTGCAAATACTTTTAATATTTAAATCCAAATACCAAGCCTTATCACAGAACACTTTTTTTGGTAGCAATTTTTTCAATCAACCAACGAACGTGTGAATATTTGATAAGTTGCTCCCCAAAGGATTGACAATCCAGAGAAACCGACATTTAAATTGTATGAGCAATCTTGCGTCGTTGTTGCCACTCATGTTGAGAATGAAGCACAAAAATTGCTCGACTAATAAATAAATTCCAAAAATTATGCACAGGCAAAAAAAGGTCGAATCGATCTCGTTGAAATGCAACGTGTGGCTCCCCAGTGGCATCAGATGCTCAAGAATGAAATACATAAAAAATGCCAAAAATCCTGTACAGCAACTTGCTGGCAAAAAGAACAGCATCCGATTGATCTTGATGATCACCCAGCCAGATTGTAGTGCTTTAGATTTATGTGCTGCTCCTCGATGGGTTGTCGCTAATAAAAATGAGTTGTGTGCGTGTTTTGATGCCCTTCCGCATTAAACGCAGCTGTGACGGCAGTCGATCAAAGATCGCAGATCGACAGCGATCGACAGCGATCGAGCCAAGTGGAGTCAAGTTTGGCCCTTATAGGTTGGCTGGCAAGCTGCACAGTTTTGCGCAGCTTCCGCAATTTGGTCAATGGTCGAGCGTTGTGCCGATCGTGTGAACGATCAGCTCAAGTCAATGTCAGAGCGTTCGCTCAAATCTCGCTTTCAATTTGGCTGTGTGAACGTGTCCACAGTCATGCCAATGTTGTTTGCTGCTTGCCACTCGCAAGATTCTTGGGCAGTAAACGTTAACGTTAATGTTAATGTTAATGTTAACAACGAGCCAGCGGCGCTGCCGAACGGGCCAACAGCAGCGGCTGCCGAAAAGATTCGCAAACACGAATCGTGGTCGAGACGGCGACGCCGCTTATATTTAATATTAAATTGAACTTGGCCAGTGCGATTGTCAGCATTACCAGTTACGAGTCCGATTGGGCAAGACGAACTAACGGCACGGGCCACGCATGCGCGCTCCACAGACAAACGTCTTAGAACCACAAAAACTTATATAATTATTTGATTTGAATTTTTTTTTTTAATTTTTTTAATAAAAGTGTCAAAATCCAGTGAAGTGATCACAATAAAAAAACACAAACATGTCGAAAATGAATGTAAGCCAACTGCTGCTGTGGCTGCTGCTGTTCGGGGCAGGCTTAGCTCAGATTGACGCCCAAAGCGACAATGTGGTCTTGGAGGCCATCAATTTCCTGCGACGCGGCCAATCGGAGGTGAATCTGGAGAACTATGATAATGTCAACCAAATGGCGAACGAATATGATTTTATTGTTGTCGGCGCTGGCACCGCCGGCTGCGCTCTGGCCGCACGTCTCTCCGAGAATCCGGCGTGGAAGGTGCTGCTGCTGGAGGCGGGCGGACCCGAACGTCTGGTCATGGATGTGCCGATAGTGGCACATTTTCTGCAGCTGGGCGAAATGAACTGGAAGTATCGCACACAGCCCTCGGATCACGCCTGTCTCGCCATGAACAACAATCGCTGCAATTGGCCGCGAGGCAAAGTGATGGGCGGCAGTTCCGTGCTGAACTACATGATGTACACGCGGGGCAATCGACGGGACTATGATCGCTGGGAGGCATTGGGTAATCCCGGCTGGAGCTGGAAGAATGTGCTGCCGTACTTTAAGAAATACGAGGGTAGCAGTGTGCCAGATGCCGAGGAGGACATGGTGGGACGCAATGGCCCCGTGAAGATCAGCTATGTCAACTGGCGCTCCAAGATTTCGGAGGCCTTCGTCGAAGCGGCCCAACAGGATGGATTAAAGTATCGCGATTATAATGGACGCATCCAGAATGGCGTCGCCTTTCTGCACACCACAACAAGCAACTCCACACGCTGGAGCTCCAATCGCGCCTATCTCTATCCCATCAAGGGCAAGCGCAGCAATCTGCATGTAAAGAAGAATGCACTGGTGACCAAGGTGCTCATCGATCCGCAGACAAAGACCGCCTACGGCATTATGGTGCAGGCGGATGGACGCATGCAGAAGGTGCTGGCACGCAAGGAGGTGATTGTTTCCGCAGGTGCCATCAATACGCCCCAGCTGCTGATGCTCTCGGGTGTGGGTCCTGCCAAGCATTTGCGCGAGGTGGGCATCAAACCCATTGCGGATCTGGCTGTGGGCTATAATCTACAGGATCACACAGCGCCTGCTGTGACATTTACAACGAATGCAACATCACTGAAGTTTGATGACTTTGCTGATCCCACGTGGCTGACGCGATTCAATCACAGGGAGGGTCCATATGGTTCACCTGGCGGCTGTGAGGCGATTGCCTTTTGGGATATGGACCATCAGCGCGATGAGGATGGTTGGCCAGATATTGAGCTGTTTCTGGTGGGCGGCTCCATGTCCTCCAATCCGGCCATATCGCGTGCCTTTGGCCTGAAGAAGTCCATCTACGATTCGGTGTTCGCTGAGATCGAGGACAGGAACCTGAATGCGTTCATGATCTTTCCCATGATACTGCGACCCAAGAGTCGCGGTCGCATCATGCTGAAGAGCACCGATCCGTTCAAGTATCCAGTGATCCATGCCAATTACTTTGCCCATCCCTACGATGTGGACATCTCGGTGCGTGGCCTGCTGAAGGCCGTCAGTCTGATGGAGCAGCGAGGCATGAAGGCCATCGATGCCAAGCTGTGGGAGCGCAAGATACCCACCTGCAAGCAGCATCCGTACAAGAGCTGGGCCTACTGGGCCTGCTATGTGCGGCACTTCACCTTCACGATCTATCACTACTCCGGGACAACCAAAATGGGTCCCAAGTCGGATCGGGCTGCCGTCGTTGATGCCCGTCTGCGTGTCCATGGCATCCGGAATCTGCGTGTGGCCGATGCCAGCATTATGCCCGAGATCATGTCCGGACATCCCAATGGGCCGGTCTTCATGATTGCCGAGAAGGCCGCCGATATGATCAAGCAGGATCATGGCTTCATCAAATAAGCTCGAGTCCAATTTCAGTCTTTTCTTTAGTTTAGTTTAAGTTTCACATCAGGTTTAAGCGCCGTTCAATAAGTCCCAGTTTCCTTGGGAGTGCTTCGTGTTCCACTTTGCCCGGACTCTCTCCAACTCTGAACGTTGCTTTATTTAGATCTTGCCAGCATTCTGCATCTCTGTCTGTCCTACATAATGAACTGATACTAATTTAAGCTACTGCCTAAGAAAACAATAAATATTCTAAGAAATCTTTAAACCCTCAACTGGTTATTTCAAATTTTTCCGCCCAGACAACAGGTTGCCTCATTCCGGTAAAATATCTCAGAATGATGATGATGAGGCATTTTGCTGCTTTGGGCTTTTTTGTTTTGGGTACAGGCCGGCACCGAATTTTGACAATGACATTGATTTAATTTAAACTTTGGTTCTTTCTTTTGTTTTAGCTCTTTGGATGCAGTATGTATCTGTATCTGTATCTGTATCTGTATCTGTAACTGTATCTGTATCTGTATCTGTATCTGTATCTGTATCTGTATCTGTATCTGTATCTGTATCTGTATCTGTATCTGTATCTGTATCTGTATCTGTATCTGTATCTGTATCTGTATCTGTATCTGTATCTGTATCTGTATCTGTATCTGTATCTGTATCTGTATCTGTATCTGTATCTGTATCTGTATCTGTATCTGTATCTGTATCTGTATCTGTATCTGTATCTGTATCTGTATCTGTATCTGTATCTGTATCTGTATCTGTATCTGTATCTGTATCTGTATCTGTATCTGTATCTGTATCTGTATCTGTATCTGTATCTGTATCTGTATCTGTATCTGTATCTGTATCTGTATCTGTATCTGTATCTGTATCTGTATCTGTATCTGTATCTGTATCTGTATCTGTATCTGTATCTGTATCTGTATCTGTATCTGTATCTGTATCTGTATCTGTATCTGTATCTGTATCTGTATCTGTATCTGTATCTGTATCTGTATCTGTATCTGTATCTGTATCTGTATCTGTATCTGTATCTGTATCTGTATCTGTATCTGTATCTGTATCTGTATCTGTATCTGTATCTGTATCTGTATCTGTATCTGTATCTGTATCTGTATCTGTATCTGTATCTGTATCTGTATCTGTATCTGTATCTGTATCTGTATCTGTATCTGTATCTGTATCTGTATCTGTATCTGTATCTGTATCTGTATCTGTATCTGTATCTGTATCTGTATCTGTATCTGTATCTGTATCTGTATCTGTATCTGTATCTGTATCTGTATCTGTATCTGTATCTGTATCTGTATCTGTATCTGTATCTGTATCTGTATCTGTATCTGTATCTGTATCTGTATCTGTATCTGTATCTGTATCTGTATCTGTATCTGTATCTGTATCTGTATCTGTATCTGTATCTGTATCTGTATCTGTATCTGTATCTGTATCTGTATCTGTATCTGTATCTGTATCTGTATCTGTATCTGTATCTGTATCTGTATCTGTATCTGTATCTGTATCTGTATCTGTATCTGTATCTGTATCTGTATCTGTATCTGTATCTGTATCTGTATCTGTATCTGTATCTGTATCTGTATCTGTATCTGTATCTGTATCTGTATCTGTATCTGTATCTGTATCTGTATCTGTATCTGTATCTGTATCTGTATCTGTATCTGTATCTGTATCTGTATCTGTATCTGTATCTGTATCTGTATCTGTATCTGTATCTGTATCTGTATCTGTATCTGTATCTGTATCTGTATCTGTATCTGTATCTGTATCTGTATCTGTATCTGTATCTGTATCTGTATCTGTATCTGTATCTGTATCTGTATCTGTATCTGTATCTGTATCTGTATCTGTATCTGTATCTGTATCTGTATCTGTATCTGTATCTGTATCTGTATCTGTATCTGTATCTGTATCTGTATCTGTATCTGTATCTGTATCTGTATCTGTATCTGTATCTGTATCTGTATCTGTATCTGTATCTGTATCTGTATCTGTATCTGTATCTGTATCTGTATCTGTATCTGTATCTGTATCTGTATCTGTATCTGTATCTGTATCTGTATCTGTATCTGTATCTGTATCTGTATCTGTATCTGTATCTGTATCTGTATCTGTATCTGTATCTGTATCTGTATCTGTATCTGTATCTGTATCTGTATCTGTATCTGTATCTGTATCTGTATCTGTATCTGTATCTGTATCTGTATCTGTATCTGTATCTGTATCTGTATCTGTATCTGTATCTGTATCTGTATCTGTATCTGTATCTGTATCTGTATCTGTATCTGTATCTGTATCTGTATCTGTATCTGTATCTGTATCTGTATCTGTATCTGTATCTGTATCTGTATCTGTATCTGTATCTGTATCTGTATCTGTATCTGTATCTGTATCTGTATCTGTATCTGTATCTGTATCTGTATCTGTATCTGTATCTGTATCTGTATCTGTATCTGTATCTGTATCTGTATCTGTATCTGTATCTGTATCTGTATCTGTATCTGTATCTGTATCTGTATCTGTATCTGTATCTGTATCTGTATCTGTATCTGTATCTGTATCTGTATCTGTATCTGTATCTGTATCTGTATCTGTATCTGTATCTGTATCTGTATCTGTATCTGTATCTGTATCTGTATCTGTATCTGTATCTGTATCTGTATCTGTATCTGTATCTGTATCTGTATCTGTATCTGTATCTGTATCTGTATCTGTATCTGTATCTGTATCTGTATCTGTATCTGTATCTGTATCTGTATCTGTATCTGTATCTGTATCTGTATCTGTATCTGTATCTGTATCTGTATCTGTATCTGTATCTGTATCTGTATCTGTATCTGTATCTGTATCTGTATCTGTATCTGTATCTGTATCTGTATCTGTATCTGTATCTGTATCTGTATCTGTATCTGTATCTGTATCTGTATCTGTATCTGTATCTGTATCTGTATCTGTATCTGTATCTGTATCTGTATCTGTATCTGTATCTGTATCTGTATCTGTATCTGTATCTGTATCTGTATCTGTATCTGTATCTGTATCTGTATCTGTATCTGTATCTGTATCTGTATCTGTATCTGTATCTGTATCTGTATCTGTATCTGTATCTGTATCTGTATCTGTATCTGTATCTGTATCTGTATCTGTATCTGTATCTGTATCTGTATCTGTATCTGTATCTGTATCTGTATCTGTATCTGTATCTGTATCTGTATCTGTATCTGTATCTGTATCTGTATCTGTATCTGTATCTGTATCTGTATCTGTATCTGTATCTGTATCTGTATCTGTATCTGTATCTGTATCTGTATCTGTATCTGTATCTGTATCTGTATCTGTATCTGTATCTGTATCTGTATCTGTATCTGTATCTGTATCTGTATCTGTATCTGTATCTGTATCTGTATCTGTATCTGTATCTGTATCTGTATCTGTATCTGTATCTGTATCTGTATCTGTATCTGTATCTGTATCTGTATCTGTATCTGTATCTGTATCTGTATCTGTATCTGTATCTGTATCTGTATCTGTATCTGTATCTGTATCTGTATCTGTATCTGTATCTGTATCTGTATCTGTATCTGTATCTGTATCTGTATCTGTATCTGTATCTGTATCTGTATCTGTATCTGTATCTGTATCTGTATCTGTATCTGTATCTGTATCTGTATCTGTATCTGTATCTGTATCTGTATCTGTATCTGTATCTGTATCTGTATCTGTATCTGTATCTGTATCTGTATCTGTATCTGTATCTGTATCTGTATCTGTATCTGTATCTGTATCTGTATCTGTATCTGTATCTGTATCTGTATCTGTATCTGTATCTGTATCTGTATCTGTATCTGTATCTGTATCTGTATCTGTATCTGTATCTGTATCTGTATCTGTATCTGTATCTGTATCTGTATCTGTATCTGTATCTGTATCTGTATCTGTATCTGTATCTGTATCTGTATCTGTATCTGTATCTGTATCTGTATCTGTATCTGTATCTGTATCTGTATCTGTATCTGTATCTGTATCTGTATCTGTATCTGTATCTGTATCTGTATCTGTATCTGTATCTGTATCTGTATCTGTATCTGTATCTGTATCTGTATCTGTATCTGTATCTGTATCTGTATCTGTATCTGTATCTGTATCTGTATCTGTATCTGTATCTGTATCTGTATCTGTATCTGTATCTGTATCTGTATCTGTATCTGTATCTGTATCTGTATCTGTATCTGTATCTGTATCTGTATCTGTATCTGTATCTGTATCTGTATCTGTATCTGTATCTGTATCTGTATCTGTATCTGTATCTGTATCTGTATCTGTATCTGTATCTGTATCTGTATCTGTATCTGTATCTGTATCTGTATCTGTATCTGTATCTGTATCTGTATCTGTATCTGTATCTGTATCTGTATCTGTATCTGTATCTGTATCTGTATCTGTATCTGTATCTGTATCTGTATCTGTATCTGTATCTGTATCTGTATCTGTATCTGTATCTGTATCTGTATCTGTATCTGTATCTGTATCTGTATCTGTATCTGTATCTGTATCTGTATCTGTATCTGTATCTGTATCTGTATCTGTATCTGTATCTGTATCTGTATCTGTATCTGTATCTGTATCTGTATCTGTATCTGTATCTGTATCTGTATCTGTATCTGTATCTGTATCTGTATCTGTATCTGTATCTGTATCTGTATCTGTATCTGTATCTGTATCTGTATCTGTATCTGTATCTGTATCTGTATCTGTATCTGTATCTGTATCTGTATCTGTATCTGTATCTGTATCTGTATCTGTATCTGTATCTGTATCTGTATCTGTATCTGTATCTGTATCTGTATCTGTATCTGTATCTGTATCTGTATCTGTATCTGTATCTGTATCTGTATCTGTATCTGTATCTGTATCTGTATCTGTATCTGTATCTGTATCTGTATCTGTATCTGTATCTGTATCTGTATCTGTATCTGTATCTGTATCTGTATCTGTATCTGTATCTGTATCTGTATCTGTATCTGTATCTGTATCTGTATCTGTATCTGTATCTGTATCTGTATCTGTATCTGTATCTGTATCTGTATCTGTATCTGTATCTGTATCTGTATCTGTATCTGTATCTGTATCTGTATCTGTATCTGTATCTGTATCTGTATCTGTATCTGTATCTGTATCTGTATCTGTATCTGTATCTGTATCTGTATCTGTATCTGTATCTGTATCTGTATCTGTATCTGTATCTGTATCTGTATCTGTATCTGTATCTGTATCTGTATCTGTATCTGTATCTGTATCTGTATCTGTATCTGTATCTGTATCTGTATCTGTATCTGTATCTGTATCTGTATCTGTATCTGTATCTGTATCTGTATCTGTATCTGTATCTGTATCTGTATCTGTATCTGTATCTGTATCTGTATCTGTATCTGTATCTGTATCTGTATCTGTATCTGTATCTGTATCTGTATCTGTATCTGTATCTGTATCTGTATCTGTATCTGTATCTGTATCTGTATCTGTATCTGTATCTGTATCTGTATCTGTATCTGTATCTGTATCTGTATCTGTATCTGTATCTGTATCTGTATCTGTATCTGTATCTGTATCTGTATCTGTATCTGTATCTGTATCTGTATCTGTATCTGTATCTGTATCTGTATCTGTATCTGTATCTGTATCTGTATCTGTATCTGTATCTGTATCTGTATCTGTATCTGTATCTGTATCTGTATCTGTATCTGTATCTGTATCTGTATCTGTATCTGTATCTGTATCTGTATCTGTATCTGTATCTGTATCTGTATCTGTATCTGTATCTGTATCTGTATCTGTATCTGTATCTGTATCTGTATCTGTATCTGTATCTGTATCTGTATCTGTATCTGTATCTGTATCTGTATCTGTATCTGTATCTGTATCTGTATCTGTATCTGTATCTGTATCTGTATCTGTATCTGTATCTGTATCTGTATCTGTATCTGTATCTGTATCTGTATCTGTATCTGTATCTGTATCTGTATCTGTATCTGTATCTGTATCTGTATCTGTATCTGTATCTGTATCTGTATCTGTATCTGTATCTGTATCTGTATCTGTATCTGTATCTGTATCTGTATCTGTATCTGTATCTGTATCTGTATCTGTATCTGTATCTGTATCTGTATCTGTATCTGTATCTGTATCTGTATCTGTATCTGTATCTGTATCTGTATCTGTATCTGTATCTGTATCTGTATCTGTATCTGTATCTGTATCTGTATCTGTATCTGTATCTGTATCTGTATCTGTATCTGTATCTGTATCTGTATCTGTATCTGTATCTGTATCTGTATCTGTATCTGTATCTGTATCTGTATCTGTATCTGTATCTGTATCTGTATCTGTATCTGTATCTGTATCTGTATCTGTATCTGTATCTGTATCTGTATCTGTATCTGTATCTGTATCTGTATCTGTATCTGTATCTGTATCTGTATCTGTATCTGTATCTGTATCTGTATCTGTATCTGTATCTGTATCTGTATCTGTATCTGTATCTGTATCTGTATCTGTATCTGTATCTGTATCTGTATCTGTATCTGTATCTGTATCTGTATCTGTATCTGTATCTGTATCTGTATCTGTATCTGTATCTGTATCTGTATCTGTATCTGTATCTGTATCTGTATCTGTATCTGTATCTGTATCTGTATCTGTATCTGTATCTGTATCTGTATCTGTATCTGTATCTGTATCTGTATCTGTATCTGTATCTGTATCTGTATCTGTATCTGTATCTGTATCTGTATCTGTATCTGTATCTGTATCTGTATCTGTATCTGTATCTGTATCTGTATCTGTATCTGTATCTGTATCTGTATCTGTATCTGTATCTGTATCTGTATCTGTATCTGTATCTGTATCTGTATCTGTATCTGTATCTGTATCTGTATCTGTATCTGTATCTGTATCTGTATCTGTATCTGTATCTGTATCTGTATCTGTATCTGTATCTGTATCTGTATCTGTATCTGTATCTGTATCTGTATCTGTATCTGTATCTGTATCTGTATCTGTATCTGTATCTGTATCTGTATCTGTATCTGTATCTGTATCTGTATCTGTATCTGTATCTGTATCTGTATCTGTATCTGTATCTGTATCTGTATCTGTATCTGTATCTGTATCTGTATCTGTATCTGTATCTGTATCTGTATCTGTATCTGTATCTGTATCTGTATCTGTATCTGTATCTGTATCTGTATCTGTATCTGTATCTGTATCTGTATCTGTATCTGTATCTGTATCTGTATCTGTATCTGTATCTGTATCTGTATCTGTATCTGTATCTGTATCTGTATCTGTATCTGTATCTGTATCTGTATCTGTATCTGTATCTGTATCTGTATCTGTATCTGTATCTGTATCTGTATCTGTATCTGTATCTGTATCTGTATCTGTATCTGTATCTGTATCTGTATCTGTATCTGTATCTGTATCTGTATCTGTATCTGTATCTGTATCTGTATCTGTATCTGTATCTGTATCTGTATCTGTATCTGTATCTGTATCTGTATCTGTATCTGTATCTGTATCTGTATCTGTATCTGTATCTGTATCTGTATCTGTATCTGTATCTGTATCTGTATCTGTATCTGTATCTGTATCTGTATCTGTATCTGTATCTGTATCTGTATCTGTATCTGTATCTGTATCTGTATCTGTATCTGTATCTGTATCTGTATCTGTATCTGTATCTGTATCTGTATCTGTATCTGTATCTGTATCTGTATCTGTATCTGTATCTGTATCTGTATCTGTATCTGTATCTGTATCTGTATCTGTATCTGTATCTGTATCTGTATCTGTATCTGTATCTGTATCTGTATCTGTATCTGTATCTGTATCTGTATCTGTATCTGTATCTGTATCTGTATCTGTATCTGTATCTGTATCTGTATCTGTATCTGTATCTGTATCTGTATCTGTATCTGTATCTGTATCTGTATCTGTATCTGTATCTGTATCTGTATCTGTATCTGTATCTGTATCTGTATCTGTATCTGTATCTGTATCTGTATCTGTATCTGTATCTGTATCTGTATCTGTATCTGTATCTGTATCTGTATCTGTATCTGTATCTGTATCTGTATCTGTATCTGTATCTGTATCTGTATCTGTATCTGTATCTGTATCTGTATCTGTATCTGTATCTGTATCTGTATCTGTATCTGTATCTGTATCTGTATCTGTATCTGTATCTGTATCTGTATCTGTATCTGTATCTGTATCTGTATCTGTATCTGTATCTGTATCTGTATCTGTATCTGTATCTGTATCTGTATCTGTATCTGTATCTGTATCTGTATCTGTATCTGTATCTGTATCTGTATCTGTATCTGTATCTGTATCTGTATCTGTATCTGTATCTGTATCTGTATCTGTATCTGTATCTGTATCTGTATCTGTATCTGTATCTGTATCTGTATCTGTATCTGTATCTGTATCTGTATCTGTATCTGTATCTGTATCTGTATCTGTATCTGTATCTGTATCTGTATCTGTATCTGTATCTGTATCTGTATCTGTATCTGTATCTGTATCTGTATCTGTATCTGTATCTGTATCTGTATCTGTATCTGTATCTGTATCTGTATCTGTATCTGTATCTGTATCTGTATCTGTATCTGTATCTGTATCTGTATCTGTATCTGTATCTGTATCTGTATCTGTATCTGTATCTGTATCTGTATCTGTATCTGTATCTGTATCTGTATCTGTATCTGTATCTGTATCTGTATCTGTATCTGTATCTGTATCTGTATCTGTATCTGTATCTGTATCTGTATCTGTATCTGTATCTGTATCTGTATCTGTATCTGTATCTGTATCTGTATCTGTATCTGTATCTGTATCTGTATCTGTATCTGTATCTGTATCTGTATCTGTATCTGTATCTGTATCTGTATCTGTATCTGTATCTGTATCTGTATCTGTATCTGTATCTGTATCTGTATCTGTATCTGTATCTGTATCTGTATCTGTATCTGTATCTGTATCTGTATCTGTATCTGTATCTGTATCTGTATCTGTATCTGTATCTGTATCTGTATCTGTATCTGTATCTGTATCTGTATCTGTATCTGTATCTGTATCTGTATCTGTATCTGTATCTGTATCTGTATCTGTATCTGTATCTGTATCTGTATCTGTATCTGTATCTGTATCTGTATCTGTATCTGTATCTGTATCTGTATCTGTATCTGTATCTGTATCTGTATCTGTATCTGTATCTGTATCTGTATCTGTATCTGTATCTGTATCTGTATCTGTATCTGTATCTGTATCTGTATCTGTATCTGTATCTGTATCTGTATCTGTATCTGTATCTGTATCTGTATCTGTATCTGTATCTGTATCTGTATCTGTATCTGTATCTGTATCTGTATCTGTATCTGTATCTGTATTCATATGTGTATATATGTATTTGTTTATTTATTTCTTTCCTCTTCTGCATATGTATCTGTATCTCAACATTTATCTCTATAGCTCAAATTCGTTGTCAAATTCGTTCTCATTGTTTTCGTCTTTTCTCACCTACCTTTTTGCCAATTTTCATGCTAATCAAAAACAACAGCGGCAACAACAACAACTAATGCTAACAACATCATCAAATTGAAAGCCATGAAATCTGCGACTTCGCCCAATTCAAATGCCGTCTGTTTGTTTGCTGATGGTTTTTTGTATTATCTCAATTTTTCAGATTTGTTAAACGCTGTTTCTCACTTTTTATTGTTGCGGAAACGATATACGAGCGGCATTCAAGTAATTTGGCTCTTTTTTATATAATTATTATTATAATACCCTGTACGCATATCAAATGTGTGAAAAAGAGCAAAATAAAGTTCTGATTAATATCAGAGTCTTTAAGAGCTATTTTAAATAATATATGTTTTCCGTTAAATAACAGCATTATATACATATATTATCTATAGCTAATGTTTTCAATATACATTCATTGGAAATCTTAAAAAAAATAGATAATTAACTGATAATATCTATAAACATTGACGATTGAAATGTATCTAGTTTATACATTTAATAGCTGTCTACAGGGTATTTGCTAGTCGACTTCTTTCGCCTGTTGCAGTCTATTATTAACTTTGTATTTTATTGTTGAACATTTGCACTAATGTTTTGATTTTTACCTGTTTGCTTTAGACGAGTTCAAGTTCTGGCTTCGGTTTGATTTGGCCAACTAAGTGAAGCATATTGCAATTAAGATACATATATGTACATATGTATGTATCTTTAATACGAAATGTGTTTTCAAGCAACAAAGTGGACACAAGCTGAATAATTTCATAATCAGCGCTTGAAAGTATGCAACAAAAAGGTGGAGACGAGCTTGAAATGAAAGAAGATGCTCGAGAATCTCAGCTCAAAGCTGGGTACATCCGCCAAGAAGCTATATACGAAAGATATAATACCCTTAGAGACATGTAACACTAAAACATAATACAATAGTGTTTCAATCAAACTAAAAGTAAAATTTAACTGAACTGAAAGCTTTAACAACAGCAAATGAACCGTTATTAAAGTAGCAATATACATTTAATTAATGTGAGAAATATGTACATAATTTGACACGTTTCTAGACGTTATATCTGTGCATTACAGACATCTAATAATATGTGGTCAATCCCTGAAATGCATCTCCATGCCAACTCTCAGTGGGTATTCCCTTGGAGTGGGGATTTGGGACAGTGGTTATCTCGCAACCGCTTGTACCACTCATGCCCTCGGTTTCCATTTCGAAATTCGAAATTTTCATTATCAAAGCATCAAATATTCATGGACTCACAATGGACGGTGCTCAGATGGGGGGAACAGGTGCTTCCACAGACAGACAGGCTTTGACTGAATAAAACGATTGCCTGACCAAAAAACTGGAACCCCCAGTTGCCAGATTTGCAAGTGGTTGCCCAAGCAAAGTAAGAGAGTGGGAGAGTGAGAGAGTGAGAGAGTGAGAGAGAGAGAGAGTGGGACGCAATTGCATACTTATTTTCAATATGTCTGTGCCCTGGGCAAATCCGCAACTGTGGGGGTTGTTTATTGACGCTGCACTGCAGCTAACCAGCAGGAGGGACGGGGGGAGGGGATTGGGTACTTGCCAAAAGCTGACACAGGGTGGCTGTCAGTCCAAAGCCCGTTTAATCTGCTCTGATTGCGCACGATGCGTTCCCGGCTTGTAATTATGTTTTCTTTCAACTTTGTCATGGGAAAACAAAAAAAAAAAAAAACAAAAAAATAAAAATAATAATAAAAAAATGCTACGCTAGCAGAGTTGATGGGGTTGCTTATGGGGTTGGCAGCTGAAAGGGCTGCCGGCAAAGAAACCAGCCGCAAAGGCAGACTCCAAGTCAGCGTCAAGAGTGGTTGACTAAAAAGTGTTAATAGTTTCCGCTGTTCTGCTGGATTGTCATTAACCCGAGTGGCAGCAGCATAGGCCGTGGCAGAGACAGAACAAGAACCACAACGTTCACAACCATCTAGTCAAGAAGTAGTCAAGAAGTAGTCATGAAGTAGTCAAGAAGTAGTCAAGAAGTAGTCAAGAAGTAGGCAAGAAGTAGGCAAGGAGTAGGCAAGAAGTTGGCAAGAAGCCGCCGAAATGCCAATGAGCCGTGCAAAAAACCAAAGTCAAGTCAAGGGGAAAGGTGGCAGATGCAAAGATGAGTCAAATATATAGAAAGGGGGGCAGCGGGAAAAGAGATAAAAGAGAGACATAAAAAAACAGAAAAGCGCTAATAGGCAATAAAATGAGCTGAACCCTAATGAAAACAAATATGAGATGAGATGAAATGAGATGAGCTGAGCTAAGCACCAAGCTACAGAAGCCATGAAATAGCAGACGCTGCACAGTGACACAAATGCGAATTAAATCGAAAACAAAATGAAGCACTTATAGGCAGAAAATTAGTTCAATAGAATATGAATAAATAATTTGGAGGCAGGCGAGGGAGAAAATTCAGAATTGGTCAAATGACAATAAAATATTCAATAAGATATTAAAAAAAATGATGTGGAACAAGTTTATAAAAGCTAAATGAGGTTGTAATGTTGCAAAGATACTAACGGATATAAGTTAAATAAAAGAAAACAGGAGAGAAAAGAGAAAAAGGTGAATTTGTCTGTCAACTGTCTCATAAATTTAACCCATCAACATTTACAACTATAATTGTGAACTGGTTCCACTGTGCGAAGAAAACACTCAAATGGGCCAGAGATCAAATCTCACTGCCACAGTCGCCAGCGAATTGGCCAAGCGAACGGTTCTACAAAGATGACGACCAACAGGCAGCTGCTTCCGCTGGCTTTGATCCTCACATTGGCAGCGGCACAGCAGCTCGATCTGGAGCAGCTGCGTCAACTGGGACTAGGCAATGTAGTCACCCTGCCGCTCTACAGCGATTGTAAGTAAATCCAGCGATTATAAGTGGATCCTGTCTGCTAATCGAACCTTGACCCAACAGTGCCCCGCTCGAGCTATGATTTTATTGTGGTGGGCGCCGGTGCCGCCGGCTGCACTCTGGCCGCCCGCCTCTCGGAGAATCCCAATTGGAATGTGTATTTGATTGAGGCAGGCGGCGTGGAGAACATCATACATCTGGTGCCACTGCTGGCGCCCTCGCTGCAGCTGACCGCCTCCAACTGGAACTATCAATCGCAGCCGCAGCGTCACGCCTGCCACGGCATGCCCGGCAACCGATGCGCCCTGCCGCGTGGCAAGCTCCTGGGCGGAACTAGTTCCATCAATTTTATGATCTACAATCGCGGCAATCGTCGCGACTTTGATGCCTGGGCAGAGCGTGGCAATCACGGCTGGAGCTATGAGGAGGTACTCCCTTACTTCCTGCGCAGCGAGTCCGCCCAGCTGCAGGGATTGGAGCAGTCGCCGTATCACAATCACAGCGGGCCACTCAGCGTCGAGGATGTGCGCTTTCGCAGCAGCATGGCCCGTGCGTATATCCGTGCCGCACAGCAGGCGGGCCACTCCCGGACCGACTACAATGGGGAGTCCCAGCTGGGCGTCTCCTATGTGCAGGCGAACACGCTGAAGGGTCGTCGGCACAGCGCCTTTCGCGCCTACATTGAGCCAGTGCGTCCGCGACGCAAGAATCTGCATATACTGACCATGGCGCGGGTCACCCGTGTGCTCATCGATGACACCACCAAGTCAGCATATGGCGTGGAGCTGATGCATGCCGGTATTCGCCATCAGGTGCGTGCACGCAAGGAGGTCATCCTATCGGCTGGAGCCTTCAACTCGCCGCAGCTGCTGATACTGTCGGGCATAGGACCGGAGGATAATCTGAGGGCGATTGGCTTGCCAGTGGTGCAGGCGCTGCCGGTGGGTAAACGTCTCTACGATCACATGTGCCACTTTGGACCCACCTTTGTGACGAATACTACGGGTCAGACGCTCTTTACCTCCATGCTGACGGTGCCATTGATGAAGGACTTTTTGCTGGGTCGCGCGGACACGCAGCTGTCGAGCATTGGCGGCGTGGAGACGCTCACCTTCATCAAGGTGCCCACGGCACAGACGCCAGCCCAGCAGCCGGACATTGAGCTGATTCAGGTGGCTGGCAGCCTGGCCAGCGATGAGGGCACTGCTCTGGCGCGTGGCGCAAACTTTAAGGCTGCGATCTACGAGAAGATGTATCGACAGCTGGCCAGACGCCAACAGGATCACTTCACCTTTCTCGTCATGCAGTTCAAGCCGCAGTCTGTGGGTCGCCTCTGGCTGCACAATCGCAGTCCGCTCGAGTGGCCGCGCATTGATCCCAAGTACTTTAGCGCCGAGCAGGATGTGGAGCAGCTACTGGAGGGCATCAAGGAGGCCATACGCATATCACAAATGCCCGCAATGAAAGCTATTGGCACTACAATTTTAGACCGACCTGTGCCTGGCTGTGAGGATTATAGATTTGCCAGCGATGATTACTGGCGCTGCTCGATTCGCACCATGTCCTACACCCTGCACCACCAGGTGGCCACCTGCCGCATGGGACCCAGTTCCGATCCCACAGCTGTAGTCAGTCCCCAGCTCCAGGTCCATGGCATGCGCAAGCTGAGAGTAGTAGACACCAGCATCATTCCCATTCCGCCCACCGCCCACACAAATGCGGCTGCTTTTATGATCGGCGAGAAGGCGGCTGACCTCATAAGGGCCGATTGGAACTGAGCGCTCTAACTGACCAACAGTTGGGTCTGGGTCTGGGTCTGGGCTATGCATGACTAGCCATCCAGTCATGCTGCGTTAAATTTAATTAGGTCAATAAAATGCGAGTTGAAAGCTTGGAGAATGGAGAGCGGAGAACGGAGAACGGAGACGGGAGAAGTGAGAATGAGAACGAGAACAAGTCTAACGGGTTTTCAGAATGAGCGAAAGTGTATAATCGTTTGACAGTCGCGGTTTTGGGTTTGCGGGGAGCGAGGAGCGGGTTAGAAGTTAAATGAACCCGCCATCAATTAAAAGTGTGAAAATCATTACAAGATCAACACTCAGCAGTATGTACGTTAAGAATACCCTGTAAAAACACTATATATATGGTGAATTTAAACTAGGTTGTATAAGTAGTGTGGCAAAATCCTGTATAATCTCTCTATATATACATATATATATTTATATTTTTAATGACACAATTAAAATGTATCACTTTATATTTATTCAATTCCAAATTAAATATAGATTTCTTTATAAATAGTTACCCCGAAATCGGAACTTGCGCATCCTGTAGGAATCTCTCTAGGCACAAACTCTATTCATTCCAAGCATCCTATTACACTTTACTATACAGTCATCCTTATATGCACCTATAAATAAATGCATACAGGGTATCCGAGCAGATGTGCAGGCTGTTTAGCTTTTAGGTGCACTTGATTTTAACGATAGCCAAATAAATAAAACGAGTCGCACTCAAATTGGAGCTCTGGACAGATTTATAAGCCGTAATCCCGTGTCGGTGGCATCAGTGAAATGTTTTTGTTGCCGCTGCTAACAACGCTCCTGGTGGCTACTTCAGCGGATCCCCGCCTGCTCGACCAGCTGCAGCAACTGGGCCTGGCCAATCTGCTGGAGCAGCAGGTGCGTCCAAATGGTAAGTAGGAGTGAGTCCGCCTGTTAAAGTCGCCCACCTGATGAATGCCCCTTTGCAGTGCCTCAGAATTTGGCCAGCTATGATTTTATTGTGGTGGGCGCCGGTGCCGCCGGCTGCACCTTGGCCGCCCGCCTCTCGGAGAATCCCCAATGGCAAGTGGCGCTCATTGAGGCGGGCGGCGTGGAGAACATAGCCCACCTGACACCCCTGCTGGCGGGACATCTGCAGTTGACCGCCTCCAACTGGAACTATCGTTCGGTGCCGCAGAAGCTAGCCTGCCGCGGAATGTACAACCAGGAATGCGCCCTGCCACGGGGCAAGGTCCTGGGCGGCACCAGTGCCATGAACTTTATGATCTACAATCGTGGCAATCGTCGTGACTTTGATGCCTGGGCAGAGCGTGGCAATCACGGCTGGAGCTATGAGGAGGTCCTTCCTTACTTCCTGCGCAGCGAGTCCGCCCAGCTGCAGGGATTGGAGCAGTCGCCGTATCACAATCACAGCGGTCCACTTAGCGTCGAGGATGTGCGCTTTCGCTCGGAGTTATCGCACGCCTTTGTGGCTGCCTCGGTGGAGGCGGGCCATTCGAGGACCGACTACAATGGACAGTCGCAGCTGGGCGTCTCCTATGTGCAGGCCAATACGCTGAAGGGTCGTCGGCACAGCGCCTTCTCCGCCTACATTCAACCCGTGCGCAAACTGCGTTCTAATCTACACATCTTTCCCTTTACGCAAGTGACCCGCGTGCTTATTGATGAGTCTACCAAGTCCGCTCAGGGCATCGAACTGGTTTATAAGCAGAAAAAATACACTTTTAAAGCACTCAAGGAGGTCATCCTATCGGCTGGAGCCTTCAACTCGCCGCAGCTGCTGATACTGTCGGGCATAGGACCGGAGGATAATCTGAGGGCGATTGGTTTGCCAGTGGTGCAGGCGCTGCCGGTGGGTAAACGCCTCTACGATCACATGTGCCACTTTGGACCCACCTTTGTGACGAATACTACGGGTCAGACGCTCTTTCCTTCGCGCCTTACCCTACCCGATATACTGTCCTTCTATCTGGCCGGCAATCCGTCGACGCGTCTCAGTTCTATTGGGGGAGTGGAGGCATTGGCATTTCTGAAGTCGCCACGTTCGTTGCTGCCCAGAGATTGGCCGGATCTGGAGTTTATACTGATAGCGGGCAGCCTGGCCAGCGATGAGGGTACGGCTCTCAAGCTAGGCGCCAATATCAAGGATGAAATCTACGACACTGTCTACAGGCCGCTGCAGTTGGCGCAACAGGATCACTTCACGGTGCTTGTGATGCAGTTTCATCCCAAGTCCGTGGGTCGCCTCTGGCTGCACAATCGCGATCCCTACAGTTGGCCCAAAATAGATCCCAAGTACTTTATCGACGAAGAGGATGTGGAGTATCTGCTTGATGGTATCAAGGAGACCATAAGGATAGCCCAGATGCCCGCATTGAAAGCAATTGGAACTACACTTTTGGATCGCCATGTGCCTGGCTGTGAGGATTATAGATTTGCCAGCGATGATTACTGGCGCTGCTCGATTCGCACCATGTCCTACACCCTGCACCACCAGGTGGCCACCTGCCGCATGGGACCCAGTTCCGATCCCACAGCTGTAGTCAGTCCCCAGCTCCAGGTTCATGGCATGCGCAAGCTGAGAGTAGTAGACACCAGCATCATTCCCATTCCGCCCACCGCCCACACAAATGCGGCTGCTTTTATGATCGGCGAGAAGGCGGCTGACCTCATAAGGGCCGATTGGAGCTGAGCGCTGAGCGCTGAGTGGCAGGATAAGCAGAATTAGAAGCGGGGCAGCAACAGCAAAAACAAGAAACGAAGAAAAAAGGAAAATGAGTGCTGCAAGTCGTTTGTTTGCTGCGGCCAGTTAATTAAATGAAATCGCCTAACGACGAGCCGTGGAGCCGTGGAGATGTGGAGGCGTGGAGGCGTGGAGGCCGGCGCCTGGAGACCGGAGCCCGTTGGCCCGTTAGTCAAGTTGGGGGTTGACCGGCCGCAGAGTGCATTCACCCAGTCCCAAGTAACGAGGGTTGCAAAACTTTCGACTAGGCATTCAGCGCCGCACAGACAGGAGCCAACGGGGTGGTTTGACGCCGGCAGTCATAAAATAGTCAAAACATGAAACTGAAAAACTTGGCTGCGGATGCTGTTGCTCTGTTGCTCTGTTGGCTGTTGGCTGTACCCAAAGCGAGTAGTGGGGTAAGGGTTGCCACAACGATGGTATGGGAGCCTGGCGCAAGTAGATGAGATGGCATCAAGTTAGGGGGTTGTGCATACAAGTGGTTATCACTGTGCAGAGGATGAGGCTCAGGCTCAATCTGAAGCTGAAGCTGTTCCCGTTGCTATCGTTGTTGTTGTTGTTGCCGCATGAAAAATTCAATATGCATCAGCAGGGGATTTATATTTCGCAACGCTCGCATAACAAACACAACAACAACAAACAATATTTGGCAAGAGCTTTTGCAACGCAACTTGATACCCTACAATTTGTTGCAAAGGGTTCCTTAACCCCCCAAGTTGTGGCTCAAAAAGTACTTATTAATTTATTGATATTTAATTACAAATGAATTAGAAGCTAGTCATAAGTACATCTACCCACAGATATGGATATAAGCAAATTTCAGCAATATTTTTTTACTATGAGTAATTTTTAACTAAGCTAACTTTAATTTAGACTAAAGGTAGCTTTAAAGCTGTTAATGTTAAACCCACCCCGTATGCCTTAATATACTAAAATTAAAAAAAAAAAAAAAAAACAATTGTTTTATTTTATACATTGACAATTTTTATTTAGGTCCTGGATTAAATTCAGTCTATAGCATGCATATAAATCCAATGTAATAATATTATACACAAAAATATCTATCGAACTAAAATCGTATGAGTAAATACTTGAATTGATGGCCAATAAATATAAATAAGTTTTGGGAACCGTTTTTGCGCTAGATTTATGCCAGACCTTAAGAAGAAACCCCCCCAAACCTGGCGATCTTTGATTCTTATTGCTAATACAGTTGCAACTTGATTGCAACCAGCTGAATAAAACTGTAAGATATTGTATGCAAAAAACCTTTATTTAGAGCATTACAGGATTTGCGGGAACTACAGCTAACTTTTAACAATCCACGTCACCTTACCAGTTGCATAGTTGATATACCTCACATGTGAAGGATAAGTATAATAATGAGCACTACTTGCGATTTATGGCTGAGCGCAGCAAAGTATGCAGCACACAAAATGTGGCAGCTGTCGTCTGTCAACAATGCGGTTGTTTTCTGTTTAATTGCTGCATTTGAAATCAGCCAAAGGGGGCAGGTATGTATGTGTGTGTCTGTGTGGAGTACCTAACGTGCATAATTGCAAAACTTACCTGAAACAATTAACGCCTCATTTGGGCCCGTTGTGTGTATGTTGCCCATGTTTGGAAGACGCTCTGTTGGGGATGTCCTTCCGCCTCGTTTTAAGGATTACTCGATTATTGATATATATATATATTTAGATATATATATATCGTTATAGATTTACGTTCACGTATGGCTGCTTAAATGCTAGACAACAACAATAACAAACAACAATAAGTAAACAAAAGAGATAGAGAGAGCGAGAGCGAGAGAGAGAGCGCCGCTGCAATGCAACTGGCTGCCTGAAAGCACGCTACACTTTTTGCAGCTCAAGTATTTCGCCAGCGGCCGGAAAGTATGCTACATTTTTTTTGTAATTTGACTCAAGCACGCCTCATTTTTCTGTTTCTGTTTTCATTTTGTTTTGTTTGGTTTTGCTTTGCGTTTTGGGGCGGCGGCGGCGGCGGCAAATAACAACAATAAGTGCAAAAGCAACAGCAACTTGTTTCCAGTTATTTGTATAGGTAACAAATGGGAATAACACACAACACACAACACACATTTTATGCGATTTTATCGACATTCTCAAGCATTTACAGTGGAACGGGGAAATCTAAATAAAAAACCACAATTAAATTACCCGCATTTAAACGAGAAAAAAAAGAACAAGAACAAAAAAGTCCCGTGATAATTGAATTATTCTACTTTCGTTTTCAAAAGTTTGATATGCTCCAAAAAACAACAATAAAAAACTACCTCATGCTGAATAAAATTAGAACATATATATACATGAGTATATATGTATGTATGTATGTATGTATATAATGGCGGTCCATAGAAATGGGTCGGGTGGCGGCAGCATGACGCAAACATGTGAACCACTGAGCTGGCGGCGGCAGCGACGCGACGTCACTCGCGAGAATGTATGTGTGTGTGTGTGTGTGTGTGTGTAAGTGCGTGTGTAAGTGCGTGTGGCAACAAAACCAAATAAATAAGCGTAAATATTGCGAGCAGACAACGCCACCTTATCATGAGCTCATCATCATATATGTATATATACATAGTATACATATGTATGTATATATATACACGCATATATTTATATATATGTACATATACTTATGCTTGTCGCCAAACAGATTAGAATTCAACAATATAAAACACACATACAAATTATACACACACACAGAAAAAAATAACCCCTATATTGTTTGCTGGCTTTGATGTTCTGTTCTAGTTGGGGTTGTTACAAATTCTTATTGGATGTAAACAATTTTTCGTTGTTATCAATTTGTTATTGGATTTAAAACTTGTTGTTTGCCGCCGCTAAAACGTATATAAACGACTTATTAGCTTCGACCGGCACCAGATACCAACAAAAAAATAGGAAACGCGCGAAAAACCAACACTCGACAGAGATTATTTCTTTTTTTTTTCTTTTAAACACACAACTCAAAAAAAATATATACAAAAAATAATCTAATAAGAATTGCATGTGACAACAGCTGCAGGCAGCAGTGCACACATACATACACACACACGCACACAGTAGCAATCACTTAATTGTTTTCTTTATTACTGAATTAATTGGAATTCGTCAATAAACGTAATTTTTATTCCGGCACTTTACCGCAGAACTCCACAATCGAATTGGTAATGTTATATTTCTAATTAGATTATCGATATATGTGTTTGTTTGATATCGAAATCTACAGTGGGACCAGAGTGTGTTATATTTTGTATTTGGTACTTTTTAAAAAGCACTGGTATTTTTCATTGCAGTTAATCGATTTGAGAAAACTGTGTGGCGGTGGGTAGACTAAATATTGATAATTAATCGAACAGTTCTTGAAATTGGGAAAACTTAATATCAAAAATATGACTTCAAGAGAATCGCGAAAGTGGATAATAAATGAGTCGGATGAAGAAAAAATTAATTGTTGCTATGTGTGTAACCACATTGTAAGTGTGAACGATAACATGTTCAAAAAGCGTATTAGCCCGTATGGAATGGAACAGAAGCCACTGGCTGACGTTTTGGGTGAAATGCTGGAATGCAAATTGGAGGAGAAGGAAGTCCATTCTCCGGTGAGCACCTCACCTACAAAGGATTGCAAAAGATTCCTCGTTTCATTTACATTTATTTTTGCAGTACTTGTGCAGCGTCTGCAATCTAAATTTGACCAATTACGAGGTACTGGAGAATGTATTGGTCGAGGAGCGCCTAGAAATAAAGCAGAATCTTCAGAGGACTCTCAACTCTCATCTGTTCAAGTTCAAAGTGCAGCCGGATCACGAAGAGTTTACTGACATGGCCAGCTGCACTGCATCCGATTTGGTTGAGGAATGCCAGCCGTCGTCGGATCTGATCGAAGAGTACTCCACCGGGCAGTTTGAATCGGAGCAAGTAGAGGACTTGGACGATTTGATAGAGGTGTGCACCGATTCGGAGTTCGAGGAGAGCGACACGCAGCCCAGTTTGGGTAAAGCCTAATCCTGAATCCTAATCCTATACAGTTGTTAGCAAATATTCTCAATTGCAGATGCTCAGCCAAAATCCGGACGCTTTAGGGCTGAGCACAGCTGCACCCATTGCGAAAAGGTGTTTGAGCGCAAGCTGTGGCTGGAGCAGCACGAGCGCACCCATACCAACGAGCGGCCCTTCAAGTGTGACCATTGCGCGGCCAGCTTCTCGCAGCGTGCCAATTTGCGCAGCCACATTATGACCGTACACGACAAGGTCAAGAATTTCAAGTGTGTTCAATGTGAGCGCACCTTCAATCGCCGTCGTCTGCTCAACAGTCACATTAAGGCGGTGCATAATAATCAGCGCGATTATATATGCGAGCACTGCCCTGCTTCATTTACCAATGAAATTTACTACAAGAAGCATCTGTTGTGCCACACCGGCGAGAAGAACTATCGCTGCGAGATCTGTGGCAAGGACTTCAGTCGCGCCGAGAATCGCGATACTCATCTATTTGTCCACAGCATACGCAAGCCGTACGCCTGCGTCGTGTGCAGTGAGGGTTTCGTGCGCAAGAAACTGCTCGAGCAGCACAGTGCGAACACCAAGCATCTCAATCCGAACATTGAGCGCCTCAAGCCGGTGTTCAGTGCGGCCAACAAGCGTAAGATGATGCAGCAGCCACCTCTGCTATCAGGCAGCAAACGTCTTATAATATAAATCTACACCATATCCTCCCATCATTAATTGATATATTAATACCAAGTGATCTCAGTACTTCGGAACAGTCGGCTGGCTAATTGCTAATTCTTTTATATATTTAGAAAAAAAACGTTTATTTTTATGATAAGAATTGCGTTGAATTTCGAATTTTTAAAACATTAATGGCATTTTGTCAATTAATATTTATTTGCTTAACTTTAAGCAATAATTTTCATTTGCTCAAAGTTAAGCATTTCAAAATCTGTTGACATAATCCCCTATTTAAAAAAACAACCTTTTTTGTCACTTTTCAAAAAAATTTTGAAAATTGCATTTTTTGAAAGTCCCATGAAATATATGTCTATGTATATCAGAGATAATTGTATTCAGTGTTTTTAATTAACCCGTTTATCGATTTACCTGATCATAGCAGTGTTGCCTTATCGTTGGCAGATATGATCGTCATATTTGTGCACATGCTTACTCTCTCTCTTTCTGTGTCATGTTGGTTAGCATGCTATCACTGTCTAACTCATGTTTGCTGTCATGCTGTCTCTTTCTACCTAAACATAAACATTGGCTATTTGAAGTAGAAATATTTGTGCTGCCAATGTTAAATTTAAACTTAAGTTATATTAACTTTTGAAACGCAATTAAGTCGTTATCTGGAATCTAAAAGGAACTGCTTTCATCAAGTCCCAAACAGGAAATTTGGAAATTAATTATATATAAGCAGCCGTTTGCGAGTGAAACAGTGCTGTACAGCAGCTGTTTTCATTTACTAAGCAGCTGATGGCAGTCATGCAATGAAATTTATTTCTGGATATAACTGTAATTGTTCGAGACAATGTTGCCAATGTCAACAAACGAACTCAAAAACGAGTTTCCAACACTGGCCTGGCCATGCTGTCGCACCTGCACCATGGATTCAAATACAAGATGGACATATTTCATTTCTTATCGCTTGGCAAAATCAGAAGGTCCCGGTCAGGGATTAGTCCTCCATGAAGTACAGCTCTTTAATGAGTCACTCAGCAGTGTCGCTAGTTAAGCGTAACAAAAAAATCATCCGATCGTGGATTAACTTTCAGTTTGAGTAGGGAGTATATTCTATTTTACAGCCTCGCGCTAGTGTTTCCCTTCTTAAATATACATACACAAACACACAAGGCAAATGTATCTTTATGTTTGTATTGTTTAAAAAAAAAATGACGTTTTGTTTTAGTTTGTTTAACACCGGCCCGGGCAGTTGGCGACGATGTCAATCGCCGCCAGTGCCCCCGTTCCAGAACACATATATATTTTATTCAGAACGCAACATCTTCTCCTTTTGACGCTGCAGCTTCTTCTTGGAGAGCTTCTTCTTTGTGGGCTCATCATCGGCAGCCTTGGCGACAACCTCCTCCTTCTCGGACAGAATGACCTCGACGTGGCATGGCGATGACATATAGGGATTGATGCGACCATGAGCACGGTACGTGCGGCGACGCAGGCACTGGGCGCGGTTCACCTGAATGTGATCGACGACCAGACGGTCAGCATCGAGACCTTTGTAATCAGCATTCGCCTCAGCGTTGCGCAGCAGCTGCAACAGAAACTCGGCAGACTTCTTTGGCCAGCGACCCTGTGTGGTCTTCCACTGCTTGGCCTGAGCGCAACGGCCAACTCCACCATTGAAACGGCGGAAGGGCACGCACTCCTTCTGGTCGACGACGGCCTTCAGGAAACGCTGGGCGCGACGCAGAGGCATCCGCTTGATCGCCTGTGCGGTCTCATGGGTATTCTGGTAATCAAAAAACAAATAAATTAACATCGGTTTCTTTCTAGAATCTGAGGGGGGATAGTTAATTTACTGTTGTTGTTGTTGTTGTGTGCAAAATGTGCCATGCTACAGGAAGAGACGAACGCATTGAAGGCGATTCGCCGCTGTTTTATACATGACTGGAGTTTGTTTTGGGCGCAAGCATATGAAATAATCCCAGTAATTAACGATCATTCAAAGCATTACATTGCGCCCGCTTTTGTGGTGGCTGGACGATAAAATTGGATAGTTAGCGCTGTAACATGCTACAGGAAGAGACGAACGCACTGAGAGCGATTCGCCGCTGTTTTATACATGACTGGTGTTTGTTTGGGGCACACTTAAATTCAATGCACGTTTTACACGCGAGCAAATCAAAATATAAAGTGTGCCCACAACTTAATTAGTTACATTGCACCGTTTGTGGCGGGTGGACGATAATGCTTGATAGATTTAGATATTGTGACATGCTACAGGAAGAGACGAACGCATTGAAAGCGATTCGCCGCTGTTTTATACATGACTGGAGTTTGTTTTGGGCGCAAGTATATTAAATAACCGATGCACGATCATTCAAAGCAGTACATTGCGCCCTCTTTGTTGGTGTATAGACGATAAAATTCGATAGATCTAGCTGTAACATGCTACAGGAAGAGACGAACGCACTGAGAGCGATTCGCCGCTGTTTTATACATGACTGGCGTTTGTTTTGGGCACACTTAAATTCAATGCACGTTTAACACACGAGCAAATCAAAATATAAAGTGTGCCCACAACTTAATTAGTTAATTGGTGTGAACAAGACTTAAGAAGGGAGCGCCGTGGGGTTTTTATATATTCGGCGCGCCCAGCTGATGAACTTGTCCCAAATATGTTTCTCTAGCAACAATGCAAAAGTGAAATGATGCACTTAATTTTTGGCAGTCGATCCACTGATTTAAGTTGCATACACATTCAACCTAACCACACTTTTGTCGACAATGTCAACAACAACAGCAATTTAGCGTCGGTCTACGTTGAGCACCGTCTTTGTTGGTGGGTCGACGATGAAATTTGATAGATCTAGCTGTAACATGCTACAGGAAGAGACGAACGCATTGAAAGCGATTCGCCGCTGTTTTATACATGACTGGCGTTTGTTTTGGGCACACTTAAATTCAATGCACGTTTAACACACGAGCAAATCAAAATATAAAGTGTGCCCACAACTTAATTAGTTAATTGGTGTGAACAAGACTTAAGAAGGGAGCGCCGTGGGGTTTTTATATATTCGGCGCGCCCAGCTGATGAACTTGTCCCAAATATGTTTCTCTAGCAACAATGCAAAAGTGAAATGATGCACTTAATTTTTGGCAGTCGATCCACTGATTTAAGTTGCATACACATTCAACCTAACCACACTTTTGACGACAATGTCAACAACAACAGCAATTTAGCGTCGGTCTGCGTTGAGCAGGGCAACTTTTTGGAAATTGGTCAAAACTTACCTTGAAATGAACACGTAGATTTGGACCGCGCGCCTTGCACGACTTGGTGGCGTTATCTGGCTCACGTGAGTAACGGCCCATTGTTTAATATCTACAAAATATAGTAAATATCAATGCTTTAGTCACTCCAAGTAACAAGAAAAAAAATGTATGTTTGTATGCACACAAAAAAATAATAAAGCACAATTTTTGCAATCAATTCGTTGATGTTTGATTCTTTAATTTTTTCGTAATTTCATCAACGTTGCTAGCAGCATTTTGTGTTCTTTGATATTTCACGCGTTTTGTATGTTTATACATAGTTATTGTGGCGATGTTTTAAAATTTATTTGCGGCTTTGCCAATTCAGCGTACCTCCTTCGTCGTGTACGAAACCGGAAAAGAACCTTTGACAGTGGGTTGGCGGCCATGCTTGATATCGCGCAAATCGATATCGAAAAAATTAACACAGTGTTGCACAGCGCAAGTGTGTGCCCAATTATCGCACACATTGTTGCATTCCAAACTATTGTGTGGCATGACATAACAGGCAGCTTTGTGTTACGTGCTAGCGCCAATCGCGCGCGCTTTGGCACATTAATTTGAAATTTTAAGAGCGCAGTAGAGCGTAAATTGTACGTACGAATGTTGCTTTCATTTCCTTCCGCAGCGTCAGCAAGCGATGGCGGCAGGCAGCCAGCGGTGGCTATTAGCGTATTGTGCGCATTCACAACTTGCACAAATTGCTTATGAGTGGTACTTGGCACAACCATAAAACGTTATTCATTTAAGCTCACTCGTTTAGTTAGTTGCTTCCCCACAATTTCTTTATTACAATTCTGCCATTTTGATATGTACTTACAATGCAAATTAATTGAATTAATTCAATTTGCTGCGGCACAGCGTTTCGTTGAATTTTTTGTTCACATTTCTCTTCTCTTTTTTTTTCTTTTTTTTTTCCACTTTTTTGTTGTTGCCCATGCAATTCATATAATCAGGGAGCATGCTTATAGATATTTACATTTTGCATACATTTTCGCTGTTCACATAAAAAAAAAATGATTCTTGAAATCATATATGTATATGTAGACACGCCCACTAGGCTGATTACTAGCATACGTACGTAGTGCTTAGTTAGTCAGTGCGCATACTTGATATAATTTCTACAGTCGCTGCGTATACTTGATCAAATTCACAAAATATAAGCAACAACAACAAAAACAAAAACAACAGCAGCAGCACTTGAACAAAATAATGCAATAAATGTTGTAGCATATCAACAAATTTGAGGCGTCTGATTTTGTGTATATTTTTTTGTTCTCTTCTGTTTTTGTTGTTGTTATTGTTCTTGTTATTGTTATTGTTTTTGTTGGGTGCGCTGCTGGGCAAGGCTGGGGGTCTTGAGCTGAGCTGAGCTGAGCTGAGCTCAAATCAAATTCGCAGCTAGCGGGCAACATCATCGCCGCCGCCGTCGACAACTGAGACAAATCTAATTTACATGATCGCTCGCATTATCGTCCATTGTATTATAATCATTCCCGTCAGCGACGTCAACGTCAACGTCACCGTCAGCGTCAGCGTCAGCGTCGACCTCCGTCTGTGCCTGCGCCTGCGCAGCTAACCCCGCCCCCAGGCTTCATGTATTGTTGTTGTTACTGCTGCTGCTGCTGCTGCTGCTGCTGTTGTTGCTGTGGCGACTGTGGCGAGTTCAGTGGTTGGCGCTTCCTAAGTGGATGACACTCAAGCTCATTGAGCGCTCCAATGTGGCGAATCGGAGGCAGATCGGAGGCGAACATTTGAGCAGCGCTGCTGCACCTAGCTACTGTATACATAGTAACAACGGCAGCAGCGGCAGCAGCAGCAGCGGCAGCAGCAACAAATTATAATACCGAGTAAACATAATACAATAACAACAACAACAACAACAACAATAACAAAAGGCACTCGCACACAGCGACACACTAAACAATGCGAAAAATATCTGAATCTGAATTTGAATTTTTTTTTCGTTTTCAATTTTAGTGCCCAGTTTTAAAGTTCAAGCCGCGACATTAACACACGAAATCTGCGATTATCCGTGCAAATCGAAGCTATACCTAATATCTACATACATATATACATATCTGCCTCTCTCTTGCACTCACACACACACGCACACACACACACATGCGCCTGGTGCTGTATTTGAAATTCGGTTTTTTTTGTTTATCGTTTTGCGAAGCGCGTTTTTAGAGCGTGAAAAGCAGGCGCCAAAAATCCCAAAGCAACCAACAACAACAACAACAAAAAAAACGGCATTTAAAATCAAAATTTAAACGTTTGTTTAACAAAAACCACGCCATATAATAATCATATATCGAGCAAATGAAAAACAAATAGTCGAATAACAACACTAAATAAATAAAGATATACCGCAAATAAACAAATCGACCAACAGCAATTTATCGATAAACAGCAAGTTTTCCTTTATTGAGCCGAGGAAAAGTTTTTGCAACAAAATATGCGCCAAGTATAGCCAGCAAATTCTTGTAAATCAAGCAATGCAATAAATATTTAAAAAAAAACAACAAAAAAAAAACCAATTAAAATTGTTATAAAAAAGGCAAACAACAACACGCAGCTGATATAAACAAATTCGAATGTGAACAAATTATGAAATCTGAAAGCAAACAAAGAAAAACAACATAAAGGCAATTTATTATATATTATCATATAGGTAAAACCGTAAAGGCGCCATTATAAAATCATATGCAAAAAGAAACAAATTATAAACAAAAATAAAAAAAAAACAACAAAAATAAAACCAACACAAATCTATAGGTATATACTATATTTAAAGGCAATGGAATGGTATTAAACGAGCAATCGGAAATCTAACCTCGAAAAGTCGAAGATTTGATGCCCTTGCAGAGATATTAATTGAATTAAATCTCATATAGCTAAAAGTATCTGTAAAATTAGGAAATGCTTTAATATTTGATATTTGTCAGAACTTAAATGAATTGATTGCTATTCTTATTATTCCTATGGCAGCTATATGTTATATGCATCAGTTTTTGTATAAAATATATGGAAACTTGAAATTGCTTAATTTACTCAAGATATATGTAAAAGAAAAAGTTTTCTACACAAAACGCAACTTTCGACTGATCATTCCTATGGCAGCTATATGATATAGTGCAACGATCCAGCCGAATTCGACATATATACCATATACAGCTAATATATAGACCCATACCAAGTTTGAACAATGTAGCTCAACTGAGAGATTAGTTCAGATAGTTATTCGGCATATATCTGACTCTACTGACTATATTATAATACCCTCTGCAAGGGCAATAGCAAAAAACAAAGACTTATACGTATTGGTTCCCATATTTGCGGTGCTTATAGAAAAGCTGTGTAAAATCCCATTCAAAATGTATTTCAGAAAAAAAAATGACATTAACAATGGGCCGATTTTCAGACATGTGTATAGCCTGAAATGGTTATTGAATGTTTCAGTTTAGTACAATGTGTGCGCTTAAGTTCAATGGCCTCTGGCGACCTTAGCGACAACATTTCATTTGTCCTTCGCTCAGGGCCAGATATCTGCCCACAAACTGTACATTCAAATAGAATCGTTAAAATCTTGTTACAATATAATATGTACATAAATAAATATATATGAGAATTAATAGATCAGTTGATGAATTTCGTATTCAAATTGATTTGTTTATAGTCAATTTGCATTCAAATGTTGGGAAAGTTCTGATGCAATTGTTGTTATTGTGAGTGAACTTAAATTGTAACGAGTTATTTGTACTGTGGGAAGACTTGTGGCATATGCATACATATATAGTATATAGTATATATAGTACTTGTGGCTAATACTATACTACTCCAAGGGCTGTAGAGCGTGACCAATAACAACAAGTGACGACGACAGTCTTTCCACCGCTTGCACTGTAAGATGGATGTATCTAGATACAATGCACCCCTCTCCCCCTCACAGTTGACAGGCAGTCTCATTCTCAAAAGAAATCATCCACAACCGATCTGCATAAGCTATATACATATATGTATGTATGTACATGCCACATTCGATGGATGCTGCTTACTCATTTCACGTACGTCTGAGGCTGCGACGAAAGCGTCATCAATGTCAACATTGAAGCACCCAAAATATATGTATATATATATATATATATATCTCTTTCATTCCGGTCCATACCGCCCGTTTCCAGAGCAAACAGGCCGTAGCATCTGCACTGCATTCACATGTGCGTCCCATAAGTACAGACTCTACACTGAGCGAAAAAACTCAAGCATTTCGTACTGCAAAACTTACAGACACCATTTAAAGTATAAAAAGTGCTGACCTCAAAATTAACAATATATTCATATTGAAAGTAGTAAAGCTTAAAAAAAGAAAGAATTTGTTTTTCTTTTTTATTTTTAATATCAGTGTATTTTAAAGCCTTGATTCGAACTCATTTGAAGTTTTTTCTACTTCTTCAATAATATTTTTTTTTTTAAGATTTTAAGTGCTTGTTTTTAGAGTTCTTATATTAAGCATATTTTAAAAGAATGGCGCATACTTATTTTACAGTCATACAAACTTAATTTTAGTTGGACTTTTTCTTTCAGTGTACTTGCTGTGTAGCTGGTTGGTTTTGAGTACTCTCTCTACCTCTTTCCCTCTCTCCCTCTCTCTCTCTCTCTTTCTGACTCTCTCTCTCTCTCTCGTAGTGCTCAATCGGCCCTGGGGCACCTGCGGCATAGTGACGACCCCCAGCCATAGACAACATTCGACAGCGACATCGACACAGACTGACCTCCACTTGAGGCATAAATCTCTTCAAACAAACAGACAGACAGACAGACAGACAGACACAACTTGCAAGTGCGTACGTTAAGAGCGAGAGCGAGAGAGAGAGGGACAGAGACAGACAAGTAGTTGATAATCAGGCGTCGATTTCCGCGAAAACGTGAAAACGTGAAAACCAAAAAAGCCACGTCACGTCACATTCGCACAATTTTCACCAGTCTGCGAAAAGCGCACAACATTTCATTTTTATGATCTAATTTTATATTTTGTGTGTGTTTTTTGCTTTCAACTTACGCACGAGCAAACATTCCAGCAGCTAGCAGCTATTAGCGAATTTGCTATGCACTCACACCCACACAAAAACATAAACATTTTTTCGAAACTCGTTTTGAAAAGTGTTAAAGTGTTTTTTTGATAAGCTGTTGTCTAGAGTCTAGACTATAATAATTTATCACGATATTCCCACGTTCCAGTTGGGAAGTCTGGCAACACTATTTATATTGAGGCAATATTGTATTGAATTTAATGTCAGATATTTCAAATAGTTACCAGTTTGTTTGGAATTATCGCAAAATTAAAGTATTCCAATAAAATAATTTATTAAATGAAAGCCATATTTATTGTATAGTTAAAAAATACAAGAAGATTTTTTTAAAATATGTGTTTAAGTTAAAAGTAAAAAATCATTTAGTAAATATTAACCAGACGATTCTGATTAAATTTTAAAGACCATATATAAAATCAGTGTTTATGATTTCTTGAATTTCTGATTCCGAATAACGAGAATTCAGATGCTGAGATTAACTCACGTTATTTCGATGATATTGTGTTTCTATTCCACTGATTCTGATTGCATAAGGAGTGGAAATTAAAGTTATGTTCAGAAAAAGAACTGAGTAAAGTTTTTCATTGAGAAAATGATTTTTGTTTAACATAGAAAAGAGAAAGAATAAAAGTAGTATTAAGTTTTTTTTTTTACTTCATATAGTTCCACTAGAAATATCTGCTCTCCCTATATTCTTTCCAGTTAAGATAGATGAAAAATGTGCCTGTTTTGTTAGGGTATCAATGGCATATGTTAGAAGTCGACACTGCGACTGGGGAGCTTGGGAACTGAGGAACTGGGAAACTTGGGAGCTGGGAAACTGGGGACTGTGCCACTTGGCAACGTCCAGTGTCCATTGTCCATCGTCCGATGTCGTCTGTGGACAATATTTAGTATATATATGCATAAATATACACATGTTGTTGGTGTTTTTTTTAATAGAATTAATGGTTCGATATGTGATCTATTTTTGGACGACACTACGGTTGCTGCTCTCTGACGCAGTTTAGACGGACGCAGACTCGGGGATACGCACTCTTTCTTATTGAACAAAAAAAAGCTGGTTAAACTGGTTCAAACGGGTAATTCTTAGGCTGGACCCAAATAGATGACACATAGTCTACTTATGTTCAGATGCAAGCGATAACGCGATCTGTACGTGAGAGCTAGGAAATGAGCTCCAGAGATAAGCGAATGCAACTTGGAAATTGTAGATTAAAAGACGAGAAACTGTCACAAAGTATATTACGTATACTAACTGAAGTGTATATATATATATATATATATATATATATATATATATAGTATTCATATGTATCAAACATGTTGATAAAACTGATGTGACCTTCGTGTTGGGTGGGTATTCAAAAGTATTGATAGTTAGCAAGTGTTTGTATATTGCCAAAATATAGAACAACAACAACAACAACACGCATAAATCAAATGAAATAGTCAAATACAAATCGAGCTACAATCAGTTTTTATAGCATATATACACATAGTATGTATATTTAAACATATACATATGTTTAAAAATTAAACAAACAAATTTACAATTTGAAAACATTTCGTACACATTTCTTGCCTCTTGCTATCTCTCGCGCTCTCTTACTCGCTCATCAATATTCGCTCTCTCTCTCTCTCTCTCGCTCTCTCTCTCTCTCTCTCTCTCTCCCTATGCTTTTCAGCATGCTTTTTTGGAATGGAAAAATACCGAACATAAACGCACTCTGGACCCGAATCGGCCCAAAGGAAATTCGTTAACTCGTTCGTTCATCGTTCGTTCGTTCGTTCTTTCGTTCTTTTGATCGTTCGTTCATTCGTTCGTTCCTTCGTAGCGTTCGTCAGTTAGTTCGTTTCTTGATTTTCGTTCGTTTTATTAGCCAGCGATCACTCAAAGTGCAAGTTTCGTGTCAGGCGCTACATATTTTGACCGTTTTTTCAGGCCAAAATATCCTCACGTGCTGCCACATTGTTTACACTTGGTATACTATATCAATATATATATATATATATATGTATATATGCCATATAAGAGAGATGGTATAAATACGCCAACTAGTTGTATACATCTAGTATATAGTAAATATATAGTATATTATTTGCCTTTGTTGCCATAGAACAAAATCATAGCATAAACAGAGAAAGCGAAAAAGAAAAAAAACAAAACAGAATAGAAAAGTAAAGAAAAGAGAACGAATTAAGTGCGTGAAATTTCGTTTTCATTTCTTCTAATTGTTGTGGTTTTTTTTTTGGTATTTTTTATTTTTGTTGTTTACACACAAGTTGAGGAATTGTGTTTATAAATCATTTGCCATAGTTCCAATCAAGTAAGTAGACGCTGTCTGGTGCAAAACAATACAATCTGTTTATTTTGATTGCTCGCCATATATTTTGATTGAAATCGCAATTGCAACAATTGGTCAAAAGTGTTGTTTTCAAGTATGTTAAGTAAACACTTTACAATTCCCATAGAACTGGGCGCCTCTTTCAATTCTGCTCAGTCTGCTCAATAAGTGAGATCCTTAAGTTTCTTCACTGATGATAAATAGTAAATAATTACCAAATGCTATTGTTATATACCAGAGTTAAGGTCCTTACATTTCTTAGCAATTTCAACAGCTTTTCTCATAAGTGCTTTTACTAAATAAAATATCATATTTAATTTACTAACCTATGCAATTGATATAATGGTAGCGTCCACAAAAGCGCTTCAATAAGGACCTCATCTAGCAACTAAAATCAGTCACAACATTTGAATGGAAGCAACATTGAAGGACAATTACAATTACAATTACAATAACAAAGCACAGCCACAACCAAGCTGCTATAATAACAATAATAATAACAACGACAACAAAAGCAACAACAATATTAAGCAACATTGGCAGTGCCATCAATATTGCAGGTAAGAGCGAAGGATAGCAGGAGCAGCAATTCAAACCTAACCTATGCCAGTTAAAACACGTACGATTACTTAATTGTTATTGCTTCAATTGACAAGCTATCTGCAACACTTACTAATAACTATTTCAATTTTAAACAACGTTGCTCCATTGAGCAATTATCTCACATTATAGCTGGCAGCAAGATATAGCCGTCGGCATTGCGAATATGAATATATTAGTTTATAAGTGATTGCACATTATAATTTTAATGATTTCCGTGAAATCCGCAGTGTAATCCAGTTACAAGCTCTCCGCTCTCATACTGAACTTTACCAGTATTTCTGGAAACCCGCGCGCGACGCGTATTTTAGACACGTGTCTTGCATAGGGAATTTCCCTTTTTAATTTATAACATTATTAAGCACAATTGCCACAAACTTACACACTTAATATTCACCCTGTAAATCACAATGGGTTAACTTTGAATGTTGCACAATTCACAAAAAGGAAAAAACAGTTCATTCAAGTACTTTTTAAGAAAAGTATTCTCGAATTAAAAACTGCTTAAATTAAATTATATCAGATTTTATATAAGAATTATGATTTGAACATAATTTATGTAAATTGTTCATATATATTAATAATATAGTTAGATTGGTTTCTATAAAGAAATACAATATAAAGAACTTGATATATACATATATTAATAATTGGTTTTAAAATCAATTCTATAAACAGCAGCAAACTTTTGATGATTATCATAAATTTGATGGCTTTGTGGCATAAATTTCCATTGATTTATATTTTTGCTATATAATGTGGAAATTATTTATATTTTAAAATATATATTTATTTTTTTACAAATTACTAGTTAATATTTATGACACAAATTACAACAAATCTCATATATTTATTAATTGACTGAATTTCAATTTATTTTAAGCTAAATAAATACAATTTTCTATGGTTAAATAATATTTATCACGTATACGTATGCACATACAGGGTATTGGTCAGTCGTGCTAATTAGCTTAATGTGCACTTGTTGATTGCTTTCGATTTGATGATGCATCGAGTTGAATACTATGCGAAGTAATTGCAATCATAGCTAATGGCATCGAGCTAGTTGTTTTACATAAAAGTGCATAAAATGACGCCCCCTCAATATACTAGCGCCCCCCCCCCCCCTGCCATCTCGCACACACCCCCACACACACACATATCGTATCTATGGCATACAATTAAATCAGTTAAGTGCGCATTTGAAAGCGATAAATTAATTGTTCATAAATTTAGTTGTATTAAATCAAAATATTTACTTACTTTGGATATTCCGCTGGTGGCGTGGAGAGTGGGAAATAACCGTAATGACGTTTGTAATTACCTGCATTATGGGCCATTGCACAGGGAAAAGAGATAGCACGCAATTTGAAATGTCCTTCGCATGGCAACCGAACGGAACTTTTTCGTTGCTCTCGAAAAATGTTCGAGCAGTTTCGAAATATGCGATATTCTGTTGGCTCGAATTCTGTCAAGTTCAATGCTGTTTGACTGTCACTGTCACTTTCGTTAGCCCGCTCGGCCATTATTATTTATTTATGCTTTAGATGATATTTTGTTGCTTTGCCAAACTTTTACTCAATACGGAGCGTAGGCGAACACGGCACAGCAAAAAATGAAAAAAAAAAAAAAAAAAAAAAAAATGCCACCCTGTTGCGTTTATTGGCAACACGTATACGCACCGTTGTCGTCATACTTATTTTATTTTCGCTCATCTGAATGCGGTGCGAACCGTTTCGCACTGGTTCGCACTGGTTCAGCCAGTACGGAACGATAGGGCGATAGGCAGACACAGAGAGAGAGAGAGAGAGAGAGGGAGAGAGAGAGATCGCACTCTCAACGGCTGCTGTACAGTTACACATTTTGTATTTTGATTGTAACATCGACATGCAATGACCTTCGGCCATGACTGTGCAGATAACTAGATGGCAATTGTTCCATCTGCTGCACCCCAAGCCCCGCTGTGTTAATTGTGCAATTAGCTGCATAATTACATTAGCTCTAGGGGCAGATCCAATCCCATCCAATCCAAACATACATATGTTTGTGGCACAGGCGCATTATTTTCTTGGCACATCATAAAAGCCGAGCAGCCGAGCAGCTATCAAATTAGCTGGCCTAACTGTAAATTCATTTATTTGTTTATGATTTGGCAAGCAGCTAGCCCGACGCCTTGATGAGCTTTAAATGACCCATTGCTGAAGTGGCCAAAATATATGAGACAGCTATAATCAGCCAAGACCTGGATATATGCATATATACATGCAATATTTAAGCTATAAATGTAAAAGGGGTCCATATGGCGTATGCGTAATATGACTTGATGATACATTTAAACAAATTACTCATTATGGCATGTTAAAAGTTTACACACTAAATTTCAATATCGTAGCTTAAATATTTTAAAAGCCACTTGCAGTTATTTTTGATATATTATATATATAAATCAAGTTTAAATAAATATGTGATCATTATTAACATATGATTGCAGCGATCGTCTGAACAAAGAACGTGCCAGTCAGTAGTTGTTAAGACACCTATTTGGAACATGCCAACAAACAAATAAAGTTATAAATAGATTATTGTTGGCTTTAAAAACAAATTAAAGTCATTAAGCAGCAAATGCAGCAGAAAATGTCATGCAAATTTACAGTCAAACAAACACAAGGACAGCCAGTAGTAGTCTCATTTACTCGATAGCTCGATAACGCATCGATAACGTGAATGTTAATGTGAAAAGTAACTAGGTCCAGTTGGTGTTGGAGTTAACAGGAACTAGGCTCTGAACTAACAGAGGAGCCACTGCGCACGATTTGTGCACTGCTTGCCACTATAACCAATTGGAATGCATATGCGTAACATAGTAATGTTAAGTTTAACATTCGCAGAGTCCTCAGCCACGTAACAGATGCGCCAGCTACCTACACTGCTTGCTCGCCGTTTGCACCGGTGCTATTAGAATGCCAGTTAGGTAGTGCAAACCGCAATAAAGCACGTATTTAAAAACAATCAAAAGCAAATAATAACAAGAATTAAAATAGCAAACACTCGCGAATTTAATTTGCTGTTACGCTGCAAATTTCTGTGTGTTCTGCAAGTGCAGTTGCGTTCAAGGTTTGTTTTATGGCAGGCACTGTTATAATTTTAATATGGATCTTTATTGGCCCTACAGACGGCTCGTGTTGCGGTCTGCCTTGTTTAGCCAGTAGCCGACAGTAGTACATACACATATATAATGCTACGCCCGCATTGTCAACAGCGTGTAACTGTCGGCAATTACTGCACAATTTGTATCAGATAGAAGATATATGTAGATACAGAATTAGTAGCGCCCTGCAGATATACAAAACGAGCTGTAAACATTTTAAATCAAATCGCTAAGCTCAACTATCACACTGCGAATGCGAATGCAAATGCAAAATACGTATCCAAATCCGAGAGAAAAATAAAATAAAATATGCTAAATCTTATTTGCATAAAGCGAAAACAAAGTTTAATAAAAACAAACTGTATACAAACAAAACAAAAACAAGCAACAGGCCATGTGACAATTGTGATATTTTTATTGTTCTTTTTCATTGTTGTCATTTGTTTATACGCAACTTATACTGCGGCATACAATTTTGTTCAAAGTATCTACCTTTGATATTCGAGTCATTTTTAGTTGGATCTTTCCTCAAGTAGCTATAAGATTAAAGCTATAATTTAGACAGTTTTGACCCGTTACTAACTATACTTAATTATCACAAAAAAAACGCAATACTTTAATTATATATCTCTTGAATAGTTAAGATCTGTAGCATGTACAGTTCTGATCCAGTTCCGACATATACATATGATAACTAACATCTGTTCCAAGTTTCATTAAGATAAACTGAGAGATCTGGTTTGCATGGAAACAAACAGATAGATAACTTGTTTCAAATTTATGCTCGTAATACACTCTAATATTGTTAAGGCTATAATTCTGTATAAACTTCAACATATAATTCCTAAGGTGTGAGTGTATGACATATGTATACAGGGTATCCAGATTTAACATACAACATATGGTTCTCAGAAAATATTATCAATGTGAAGCATCTAAACTTTTAATTTGACATTTTCAATATGATCTTTAATAATTCCTTATTCCATAACAAACTGAAATATTTCATTATTTTATGTATAGAAAAAAGGGACTTGCAGAATTTCGAATTATTAGAGAATCGAAAACAGTTCTACCAATTTTGAGAGCAACCAACTTTGCGCAACATTTAGCTAATGGATATTTGTTAGTCGAGCATTCCCGATTCACGATTCCCTATCGATTTGTTTTCTGCAATGCCAAATGACGCTTGTCTGCAGTCCCAGTTGGTCAGTCAATCTGACATGAATATGTGTATATGTATATGTATGTGTGTGTGTATGTGTATGGGCCCTATGGTGGGATCAATTGATGCATAACAACGCCCAGTTTGCCGTTACCGTTCCAGCTGATGACGTTGCCGCAGGGTTCGTGGTTTGATTGACGTCGGTTCGAACCAGTTGGCGCCGCATTGCGCGACATGTGCCACTGTAAAAGGGGTCTGAGTGAAGGGGGTGGGGTGGTGGTGGGGGGGGGGGGTAAGGTTTGTTTCGTGGCTGGGAATTGATTTCTGCTTAAGTCCAAATGAATTAGTCATCGTGCCCAGTGTCTGACTGTTGCCCAAAAACAAGAACAATAACAATAACAATAACAATAATAAAAAGCCAAACAACAAACAACAACATTTCGAATTGAATCACAAATTGGCTGGCATGCTCACAATGCAATGAGCATCAGCTATGTGTGTGTGTGTGTGTTTGAGTATCTTGCAGATACATTCATACATATTCATAGCTTTTTGTATTCGCATTCGTTTGCCTTGTCTTAATTGATATTGAGCATGCACGATTAATAACGCAGTCTCAGTTTGATTGAGTTCATTTAAGAACAGCTTCCCAGTTCCCAGTTCCCAGCTGCCATTTCCCATTTCCCATTTGTCAGCTCCAGTTCCAGTTCTCCACTTACCGATTGACACATTCAGCTGCCTTGTCTTCATTTTTTATTGAGGCTGCAGCGGCGCTAGAAGTTTGATTGATTCTACTGTTCTACACTATTTCCTCATGATTGTGAAAACCCACAATTAGATTGAAAATATTTCAGAAAAACCTGCCAATGACAACACACTGATTTTGACTTGGCAATAATCATAATGAGAAAATCAAAGGGTTAAAAGACCCTCTTTCTCTTTAATAACAAATCAAATCTTTAATCATCTTTAATTATAATTTCATATTTTTATTTCACAGTTCCAGTTCAGTTTGTTACCCAGCCCAAAATGACACTGCATTTAACTTTGCGTGACGTCTTTGCTTTAATTATTATAATTTCGATTATAATCATTTAACGAGGAATAAACCGAAGCTAGTATACCCTGCAGTTGCTTAATATACATAATGAAACACTTCTGCTTATACAAAGAGAGAATGACAATCAATAAATCAATATTTCAGACCGATTGTTCCTATGACAGCTATAAGATGTAGTCGTCTGATTTTGACTTAATTCAATCAATCTATATAAAATATAATACAACTTTTAATTACTGAGTTTGGTTAAAATAGTTTAAGAAACAAAAAAGTTGTTCATACATCGAATCATTTTTCAACAGATTGTTCCTATGGCAGCTATAATATATAGTAGTCTGATTTTGATGAAATTTTCTAAGCGTGCTTAAAAAATGCTAAAACTTATATATGATAAGTTTGGTTGAGTAATCTCAAGAAACAAACAAATTTTCGACCGATCGTTCCTATGGCAGCTATATGCTATAGTAGTCCGATCCGGCTAATTCCGACATATATCTGCGTGCGACTCGTCTTGTTCCGATCAAGAAATCATATACTTTATAAAGTCGGATATGTTTCCTGCTATGCGTTGCAAACTTCTGGACAAAATTGTAATACACTCTGCAAGGGTATAAAAATAGCATAAATTTCAGCTGTAATTCGTTAGTTGCCAAAATAACTGTTAACGTGACGTCTTTGCTTAAATAAAGACATAAACATAAAAATAAGATTAGAAGCTTAAAAGCTCAAGAAACATGTTTTTTAGTTCCCAGTTGCAGCTACCAGTTCCACTTAATTGATTGCTGAATGAGCTTTAATGAGCAGCCAATTAAGTAAAAAGAAGTGTCAGTTTGGCTTAAAGCAATCTAATCGTTTTAAAAGCGCTTCAAAGCGCATTATTAAGTTTTCACTACTAGTTTCCGTTGAAAGATTGTCAATGCCAAAATGACAGAGCTTTCAAGTGCACGTGACACCTTTGCGTCAATTCGCCACCAAATAAGCATAAAAAGCTTTTGAAATAATAAGTGGATTTGGGGTTTTTTTATGATCTTATGATCATTAAATGACAGATCATAAAATATATTATCAAGACCCTTCTTTTTGTTGTCGTCTCTTTTCTGTCTCGTCTTCGGCTGTTGTTTATCTCAGCTCGTTTGACAATGATGCGCAAAATGTGAGCGAAATCTGTGTGTTGTAAATCCCCCGATTTTGGGGTAAGAATTTCCAGCGATTTTGGTCAAGATCAGTAGCCGAGCAATTGCCATCGCGCCGAGATCAGGTGACCGTCAGAGCCACCTGGTGACCGACAGACGGCTTGGGGGTTCAAGCTGTGACTCCCGGATATTCACTGCCCACTTTTGAGCCGGGTACAGGCAGGCAGGCAGTCATAAAGCTGTGCCGCTTGTCCGCACGTGGTTGCAGATCGCATCGCATCGCATCACATCTCATCTCAACTCAACTCAACCAATTTGATGGGGATCAGATAAACAGTTTTGTTTTTTTGCTGATATAATAGCGCTGTGGGCCATAATTCATCAGTGGCACAAGCCACAAAACAACATCAACAAAATATAAGCCGCAGCGTCATAAAACATATACGAATAAAATTGTGTATAGTATTCGTCTGACGTCAGCCCTCAAGATCTGGAGCCAAATAATCGTATAAAGTATAAAGTATAAGGTATAAGGTATACTTTACTACCCATAGTGGCTACAAGAATCTCACAATATCTTGATCTCTGCAAACATTGTACAACTTGTGAAAAGATACCGAGTTGAATTCGGAAACTTTTCACTGCCAGCGAGCTGCTGATGATGCTGCGGCGGGGTGGCGGGGTGGCTGGGTGCTCTTATCTGACAGGAGGCGGAGGCGGGGGCGTCTGTTGAGTGGAGTGTGTCAGTCAAAGGACACACATATGCCAGTTACGGATACGCTCAACACAATCACCACGGTCACGAGGGTTGACAGCCACTGTCAGCTAGTCGACATTGCCCGCAAATGTTTGCCCTGGCGTTGACAGCTGACATTGCATAAACATAAACAACTCTTTGCTATTCCAATTGTTTCAGTCTCATGCTTCCTCTTCTGCTCACTGTACACTGTTCGCTGTTCACTTTGAACTTGAGAACATTTTTTAATTCAGATTAGCTTTTTTTTTGGTTACATGCGCTGCAAATGCAAACGGAAATCGATTTGACCACTTTACTGATGTCTTTACCAAAAGCACTCCGAATTGACCTTTACTCCGAATAAAACTTGGGCAAAGTCTCTGTCCATTTTCAGATACGAATTCTCAGTTTGACAAAAATTGGGCCATTTTCTTAATGTCTTTTACGAAAGCACTCCGAAGTGACCTTTACTCCGACTGAAACATTTTCAGCTATGAATTCTCAGTCAGACAAAAATTCGGACTCTTTCTTAATGTCTTTTCCGAAAGCACTCCGAAATTACATTTACTCCGAATAAAACTTGGGCAAAGTCTCCATCCATTTTCATATACGAATTCTCAGTTTGACAAAAATTGGGCCATTTTCTTAATGTCTTTTCCGAAAGCACTCCGAAGTGACCTTTACTCCGAATAAAACATTTTCAGCCATGAATTCTCAGTCAGACAAAAATTCTGACTCTTTCTTAAAGTCTTTTCCGAAAGCACTCCGAAGTGACATTTACTCCGATTAAAACTGTGGCAATGAAATTAAATGATTACACCCATTTTTAAATACGATTTCTCAGTTTGCTAAAATTCTGACATTTCTTCTTGTTTTTCGTAAGCAGTCCGAAATTCAGTATTTATGTTTTCCAACTAATTGCAGTATATAATATATACTATATAAGTACTGAATAATATTGGTCCTAAAAATACTCCGACGAAGATCTCTATTAGTTGCCTTCTATTTGCACCCAATTTGAACTCTGAATTTAACATAATAAAAATCCTTCAGTTTGCTTATTGATTGCATTTTTAATGCATCATTTATCGGCAGAAAAACTTCATAGACAACATTCCGAAATTAAGATTTTATGTAACATATTTTGAATAATTATTCGCAGGATAAGTGTTAAGGAACTATGCATTTTCTGAGTTTTTTAACATTAAAATACCTTAAAAAAAAGATTGAAAAATTTATTCATTAAAATGTTTAATTGAAATTCTGAAAACCATTGCAAAAAACATATGAATGGAAAATACGTATACGTAATTTAATAGAATACAAATTACATTTTGAACATCCTCAAAAGAAGTTCTATCGGTTAATATGATGCTGTTAATTAGAAGCCAGTCTCTTTACATTAATTAGCTAGAATTATTAGCACTGCTATGCATAACGGAATTTGCTAAATTTCACGCTATACTTTTTTTTACATCTGTTAACAAGACAATCCGAATGTCACTATGCTTTCCCAATAGTAAATATAAATGGTAATTTTACAGTGAATATTCAACATTCTTTTATAGAATAAACCTAAGAAAGTCTTGCACGAAATCTGATGTTCAAGTGACTAGGAACGATTCTGATGGGATGCGATCTAAGAGATCTAAAATTACTGCACTTGGCATTGCACGCAGAGTGTCAACATAAATCCCCTCCAGCACACTATTGAACTTGGAATGCTCAATTTTCATTCCAATTCCGATTCCAATTTCATTTCCATATCCCCCCTCTTCAGGTCCGCTAGCCACTTGTGCGCTACGGAAAAAAACTATAGAATATATATGTATGTACGTAAACTGAATCAAATGTATGAAACAAGACAATTACGCAGATCTTTTGCCGCCTCAAGCAGCAGGCAGCAGGGAGCAGGGAGCTGGGAGCAGGAAGTGGCATGTGGGGAGTTGGGTGTAGGGGGGAGTGGGTGTTGCTTGGTCATGAACAGCTATCAGCACGCAAATATCGTCCGAGACAGAAACAGCAACAACACACACAGATACAGATACAGCATGATGAATACGACTATATATACATATATATATAGGTATATATGTATACGTTCATACTTGTATATTATATTATTTAATATATATAGAGCTATTTCTGTTATGCCTGGATATTGTGGATGCCCCACCGCCTGCCCTTGCGGCGTTTGTCTTTTTTTTTGTACACTTTTTACCACTGCGAATCTTTCTGGGCAAGAGTCTGGGCCCCGAGGAGATAAGCACGAGCCCCAATGATAAGCATCAGTCTTCGTCGTCGTCGGAGATGCTCCGCGCGAAACGAAGACTAAGACGAAGACGGCCGATCCCGCGATAACGTCAGAAGGCAAGAGCGTCAAAGAGAGATAGAGAGAGAGAGAGAGAGAGAGAGTGAGAGAGTGAGAGAGAGCGAGCGAGAGCCTGAACAAAACAAAGAGACGTTGACAGCGAACAAACATGGACACGCCAACTGAGACAGAGACGAAGACGGGAGCGAGAGCGGGAGCGGGATCGGCAGTGGGAGCGGGATCGGCAGCGGGAGCGGGAGATACAGTAGCTGAGACGGCGGCAGCGGCAGCGGCAGAGCGGGCACTTGGTCAAGGGAGGCAGCCAGCCGATTATAAATACGTTGCCCCGGCGCCAAACTGAACGCATTGTCCAATCGCTTTTGGAGCTGCGTGGAGCTCTCCATCTAGTGATACCGTTATCGTTAACCCAGAGTACATCGTTTTTTTCCGCTGAGTACCGTTCACGTGCTACATATCCAACCAGGTCCGGAAGGCAGAAACAGCCATCAATTTTGCGAAATCGTCGACGACAACTAAAAATCTTCTTCAAGCAGTAGGTTCGTACCAAAAACAAAAACAAAAACAAAAGCAACAAATCCTTCCTCAAACACCTTGCACATACACCCTCATAAGGAAAGAGGATACAAGATATAAAAAACAATTCATTCGATTATAATATTCGATAAACGCGACGCGACTTCCTGTTAGGCATATCATTAAATAAGTATTTGTAATTTCCGAAGTCGTCACAGTTTCAAAACACTTTCAGCATGAAATAATCTCTTGTTTATCTGCAGCCATATAGAATATTTTATTTGGCATTATTATTATTTTTTTTTTTTTTTGTTTTTTTTTTTAATCCGAGTTGAATACCTTGAACGTAAATGCATAATGCATTATAATTAATTATGCAAAATAAATTGTCGCTAAATTATTCGACAAAAGTGAAAACGAAAGCGAACAAATGCAAAAATAAAAGAAAACAGCAACAGTTTGTTGAACTTTGCAAAACAAAACACTGGAGTGATCGTAGGCGAATACACTGTGATCGAAAGTGATCTATAAAGACATATTCCTATAAGGAATAGCTCGCAAAGGATCTAATAGATCTTGTAGCTATAGCTGTGATCAGTAAAATGAAAAAGGATTTTACAAACTTGATCAGTGATCAGTGATCAGTGAAGTTTGAGAGCTGAAATTTGCCGTATTCCTCGAACTTTGTAAGCAACAATCCCAAAAGGATCTATATCAGCGATCGTGTATTCAGTGATCAGTGAACCTTGAGACCTGATTAATGGTTCAACAACAAGGAATGTCATCATTCATGAGATCAGTTTGCAGTTGCGATTTTTAAGTCTCTGAGTCTCAAAAGAGTATTTCCATAGTCTTAACAGAGATTGTGCGATCAGTGAGCTAAACTCTTTTGACGTTAAAAGCAGCAGCCATTAAATAATCTTCTAAGTTCGATCGCTGATCGTTTGGAACTTTTGAGTAGCTGCAGCAAAAAGCCCAAAGAACTTATAGTTAGTCTGTGATCATTAAAGTTTATATATGCATATATATATATATATATATATATACTACAGTTTCACAGCGATCACGTGATCAGAGTAAAAGAATTTCTGAATTCTTCTCATGGTCCATGACTTTGTTGCTGCTAAGCACGCAGCCCCCCCTATCTCTCTCTCTCCTCTCTCTCTACATCTGGGGTACTAGGCTCAGTTGCCCCATTGCTTACTCAGCATCGAGGCTCGACTTGATTGGTGATCGGTAGCCAAGTGAGCCTCTGCATTTCACCATCCGGTGATCGTTAGTCATGCTTTTATTTACTTAGAACTTTGTAGCATAGGAAGCATCGTTGCCCAATCAATGAAAATATTTTTGTTGTTTACCCAATTCCCCATTTCAAATTCAATTCCATTTTTTTTTCTTTTTCTTTTTCTTTTTCTTGCCGTTTGCTGCATTTTGTTTTCGTTTCGCGCATTGTTTTCAATTAAATGAACAATTAATTGAAATGTTTGCGCAGAAAAACGAAACGAATATTGAAAGAAAAATACTTTGGAGATAAATAAAATGAAAAAAAAAAAAAGCTGGCCAAAGGGTGTGCGGGGGGGGCGTGGCTCAATTGAGTGGCGGCGTATGAGAAAACGAACGAAAACCGATTTGAACAAGTTTTGGGCGCACAGTTGAGTTATTCATGCAAGATACAAAGATACAAAGATACAAATATACAGATATACAGATACAAATACAGAGCAGAACCGAACCGAACCGAACCGAACAGAACGCAGCAATCGCCCATTGTTTGTTATTGTTAAAAGATTATTGTTATTTTGATATTTTTTTGCCATTGGCATCTGAACGCTTTTGATGTTGTTGCTGCTGCATTAAAAACGCCCCAAAAATATATTTTCAAATATATTTTCAATAACAGCGCGCAAGAGCAATGCTTTAGCTGTAGCAAGGACCACAACCATAGCGAGTCCAGCAACCCATTCAAGAAGTTCGCTCATTATTGAAAATTTGATTACCTCACTGGGTATCAGATATATCGACCATATCCCACAGCTACGATAGGATTTATTTTAATTATGAACTCAGCTGTTTGTTGTTTTTACGTGTTTGTTCTTTATTTGTTGCTCATAATAACGCTGTCAATCATCCGAAATGACAAAAAAGGCCAACAACAACAACAACAACGCGAATAATTATAAAATGTTGAACTCCGCTGACAGTCGCCAGACAATTGTAATTTCGACCATTTCTAAGCATTTCAAATGCTAATTATTTTAATTATGGCTAACAAAACAATTGCAATTGCAACAACAACAACAACAGCAACAAATACACAAGAAATGAGTATACAAAAAGTAAAACAATAACAAATAGGCCAGAGACACGTCTTTCAATCGATGGCCGGGCATTATGTAAAAGTGATCGCTATGCACTCCGATTACTTATGTAATGGGTGATATCTGAAGCGTTTGTTTCCATATGCCGGGCACGTTTTCAATAACAATATATCTTGAGCGGCAAGTGTTATATAGCATGTACATACATACATACATACATACATAACTACAGAACGTTCCGAGCAGTTTCATTTCCATTTTCAATTCCATGGCCAGCTTGCTCTACATAAATCTTTTGGCATAAAAATATACCAATAAAAAAAAAAAAAAAAAAAAAAAACACGCTTGGCTATAAAGCACTACAAATTTTGTATCTTCTGCTGCTGGGCCCCACTCTTTGCCGCATTGACGTCACAAAGTAGACATACTTAGTAAAAAAAAAAGAAAAGAGAAGAAAATCCAAAAACCAAAAAGAATACAATTTGATGTGTCAAAAATGGTTCAAGATAACATTCAAAATATCGACGATACAGCTGTTGGCTGACTCATATATACGTATGTACATATATATACATTTTACAAATTTCAATATATATTTACAAAAACCGCATCTCTAGACTTCTCTCTGAGTCACATGGTTTGAGCACACGAGCTCAATGTGTGGCTGTGGTATCGATTAAAGTGTATATTAACAATCGCTATACTTAATAATACTACATATGTATGTATGTATGTATATGTGACTATGTGTGTATAATGTGGTCGTTTATACGTAAATATATTCTTTAATCAGTTAAGCCGCTTGCGAGTTGCTATTAATTGTTCCTTGTGCTTCATTTGCTATATATGTATTTGCGGACCCCCCCCCCCCCCCCCCACACACACACACACTTCTACCCCGTTTTTAATCGCATAGACAACATTAATCTATTAGTACTCTCATTTGTCATTCATCATCTTTTGCTCTCTCTCTCTCTGTGTCGCTCCCGCATCTTAAATGTCGTCTTCTATGGGGGCTCATGATCCCCAAGTGCATTGGCGATTGCGCACTTTAGCCACCATTGTTGTAAACTACTACTTAGTTCTTCAGTTGTTTAGTATTTCAAAACAAATCAAGCTTCAAGATCATTGCACCTACGCCAGCCACTCCCGCTCCCGCCGCTTGCCAGAGCCCTTCCCCATCCATGCACAATAATAAACTGGGATTCAACTCTCAGTGCTGCTTATCAGCCCAATGTCTGTTGTCTCCATAGCACCCGGAAAGAGCAGCCCCCACCACCACCAGATCCCACTGCATACAATAATAATAATAACAACAATAACAATATCATTAACAAAAGAATGCAAAAACTGTGGTACAGTTGCAACTGGCGACGACTTGACGCCTGGACCGCCCATTCCGATTTGTTGTTATCTATGAAATTAATTAGCATTACAAATCTCATTTGCGCTCACATTTCGAATATTAATTAAGACACTGATCGCATTTGTTGCGTTTACACGCTGCTCAATAACCTGATATCGCATATCGTGTATGAATCAAAGCGAAATTTTACTAAATATATAAGACTGCTTAAGAATTTACCCTGTAATCAGGAGTATAGTAAATTTTTGAGTGCTTCCAGGAGCAGATATTTGACAGAAGTAGACACTTTATAGATGTGCATATATTTTCTCATCTCTCCCTATGGCCAAGATTAAGTAAACGCCCCTTTTGATTATTAATTTTTTGTATATTTTCAGTATTACCCTTTTTTTTAGTGTATAACTGAACCCATTAAAAATAGATAAAAATGGTATTATTAGCAAATCGAAGTGGCATTAAAGAAACCTTTCTAATTTACATTACTGAATCATATCTTTATCCTGAGAAATCAAAAATTCGCAGCAGTTTTTTAAGCATGATAACAGAATATCTTCAATTATAGCACTGTTAGCTGTTTTCTCCTAAAACAAACTCTTCAGCTAACTGAAGATAAAGAGCTGTGATGATTAGTTTTATCAAATGCTTATGATCAATTTCAACAACCATAAATCGGAATACGCTGCTTGCCCAACTAGTTGGAATATGCCAAAAAAAAAATAAAATCGAAATTTAAATGGGATTTTAGACAAACAGCTTGCGCAGTCTCGGACAAGACGATATCACGATAACGCGCCTCGCATAACTAGGCAACAAAAAGACAAAGAAAAAGGGAAACGAAACGAAACGAAACAAACCGACGCGACGTCCAATCGGTCATCGGTGATCGGTCGCTTATCAGCTGCCGAGCGGAGCGGAGCAGAGCAGCGCTGAGCTGAGCTGAGCAGAGCTGAGCAGAGCAGAGCAATTAAGCGGCGCTCGTGGCTCTCTGGCGCTGTTATTGGTCGCTGTTAATGTTACTGTTACGGTGCGCTCATGTATTGGTGCTGTTGATGCGTACTGTGTACTTTGCGCGCGCTCACACGCTCACACACACATACACTCACACCATCCCGGCTCAGATTGCTTTTTTCTTGTTTTTTTTTCTTCTTTTTTTCGTGCCTGTGGTGTAAGTATTTAAAAGCGCGCGCGTAACGCGTCTCAGATACTTTCCACAGTTTGGCGCGCTCGAACGTTTAACAAGATCGCTCCCGTTAACCGTTAACCAAATACAAGTAACATAAACAAATACAAATCCGAATAGCCCCATACATATAAATATACAATATAAATAACAACAATCGAGATTCGACGCGTTTTGTTGTTGTTGTTCTTCTTCTTCGTATTTGTCTCGCGTTTGTTTGCAGATTTCGTTTCATTGTTTTTTTATTGTGTTTCGTTTCGTTTCGATTCGATTGGTTTGAGCTAAATGCGATTTGTTAATTTGTCGCTGAGCCGACTGGAGCAAATTTACAGTTATTAATGTTGTCGCAAGCCAAATTCGAACAGCCAGCCAACAAACTAAGAACAAGAACTAGAACTATCCCCAAGATCCAAGCCGAATATAACAAATACAAATACTCGCTGCCCAGCTGACATCAAAATCCAAATACGAATACGCCAACAAATCACAGAAGAAATTAAAAAGCAAATTGCATGAATTATAATTAAGTAAATTATTGTTATATCATAATAGGCATAACAAAATAAAGTGACAAGTGCAGCGCACAGCTGAACACCGACAATAAAACTTTCCATTTTCATCACTTTCAAAGCACAACAAACAAAACTTAACAATACATACATATAAATAAACAGAGTAGTAAGACGAAAGCGGAAAGCAAGCAAAACGCGTTCAATCAACAAGTGCAACACGAACTTGAGAATTACAGCATTACAACAGCAGGTAACGCAAAAAATACAAAAAAAAATTAAAAAAAAACAACAAATTCAGAACTGTAAATGAACGCCAGGTTAAAAACATCGTGTATCAAATTAGCAACTTTATTTGAGTAACGAAGCTATGAAAATCGCAGTAAACAAAAAGAAATATGGGCTATACTTTCAGCGTTCACTATGAGTTTGTGGGTCTCATTTTAGAAGCAATTAGATCAATTAGATTTAACAAAATGTATTTTCTATGGAATATGCATATTTCTCGAGCAGAAACATTAAAATTGAATGTCTATAGTAAACATTATAACCAATTGTCAAAGAACTCTCGAATACATTATGTATTGTATCTTTCACTATAAACATAAACATAAATAACTATAGAAATGTATAGGAACATCTGACACAACCGTCTGACAATGTTGCAACATAAACACGAAAGTCGACAAAATGGAATTTCTATAGCGATCACAAGTGTAAATTAGTTTTGAGATATGCAAAATTGCAAAAGATAAAAAAGGAAAAAAAAAATATGTGAGACATGCTGCGCCATATAAAGAAACCCCCTCCCCCCTTCCCCCGCCTACCTTCGTCTTGCTCGACTCGTATCTCAGTCAGCTTAAGTTTATCCCATTCAGCTTCGGTTGACATTGAGGCCAATTCGAGTCCGAGTCCGAGTCCGAGTCTCAGATTGATTCTAAGCCCCGGGGTATTCCATTCAGTTTAGCTGCATTCATTGTGTGCTCCCATAGCAAATAAACAGCGTCAAGAGTTAATAATACGAGATCGCGATCATAAATAAATAAACTGGAACCTCATATCATTTCCATATTTTGTTTACTCGCTTCTCTCTCTCCCTCTCTGTCTCTCTCTCTTTCTGCCTGTGTGTGAATTATTTCTTTGTTGCTTGCATATCCGTACGACATTCGACTGGGAATCTGTACACACTATATTGACCATATCACGCACTTGACTTGGCTACCCGGGCTGGTAGACCGGGTTAACCTGGCACCAAGGCCGTCTCTCTCATGTAAACCTGGTGAAGGGCTATCTCGTCTGGCATTTGTTTGCGGAAGCGTAGGCGGAGGTCAAAGATAACGAGATTGTCCAGCAGATGTGATTATATTACAATTTGCATTCTAAGTAATCTCCATCTAATTAGCAGTTACGGAATTACTGAAAGGGAACGTGCTGGAATTGAAACATGTTTACTCCGCTCCATGAATTTGAAATCTAATTGAATTGAATTGTTTAAAATACATAATTATTGGCGATTATTTTGCACACTTCTCTCTCGCTCTATGCTCTCAGTCTCTCAGTCTCTCTCAGTCGTTTTTTTTTTTTCGTATTTTTGTTCGATTCGGTTTCGGTTTCGATTCCTGTTCTCCTTCATTTCACATGCGAGCGCCGTTTGTTATCTTGGCAGGTTCAATGTAAAACGATTTGATGTACATAATTGTTAGTGTTGTTGTCGCTATTTTATTTGTATTGCTACGGCTCTTACTTTTTTAATAAATATACAAATAAAGTGAAAGATTACTGCAGTGCGCGCAATAAATCATAAATTAAAACAACAGCAACAATAGCGGCTATCGGCAACAATAAAAGCCAGCCAGATGACAAGTCACGCAATTGTCACTGTCACCAGTCACTGTTTACCGTCACACGATTAGCGGAAAGGGAAATGGAAACGCGGTTTCAAATCGAAATGGAAATGGAAATGTAAATAGAAATGGCTGCCCTTTAGCGGTGGTTGCTGTTAATTAGTTGCAGCAGCTGTCCAATTAGAAATAGCTACCTGTTAATTAACAGCCAGCTGACAGTTGCCCTTTAGTCGTTGCCGGCCGCTGTTAACTAACAGCTCGCAAGCAGTTGGGCAACTGGAAACTGCAGCTCCATAACAGCCTATTAAAATGTTATGAGTACAATTCATTAAAACACTTAAAGAACACACATTTGTATACATATACATGTATACATACATATATGAAATGAGCGTATACAATTAGCTAATGTGTGATTTAGCTTTTATTTCCCACTTTATAACCAAACAAGTTTGTCCGCTCGCCTTGAAGTGGCTCCAACGCAAACACTTGTCGCCTTAACAGCCGCTTAACAGAGCGCATGTGCACTGTTAACGGACAGCCAGCGATTAGCAGCACATTTTCGGCTTATTAATGTTAATGCGACAGCAATTACCCATTAATGAATGCCTCGCAATGGGTGGCTTCATTTCTTGATCATTTTCATTTATAAATATGTATATGTTTATTTGTTTTTTGTTGTTTTTCTTTTTTTTGCACGCCTTCAGCATTTGGTTCATTTGCTTGTCTATTTTTGGGCATAATTTTTTATTAAACAATTAGGGCGTTGTGTGACCGAGCAGTTGGGACTTGTTTGTGCCGTCAATTAGACGATCTATGGTCACATATTCAGGCGTCGATCATCAATGCCATATATATACATTTGTATATATATATTTGTACTTGCATTTGTATTCCATTTATTCATTTTCTTCAATTACACTTTAATGGGCTATTAATTTAGACGCCCAATTGAGCAATCGGGCAATCGGGCGATCGGGCGATCGACTGATCGAGCTTGGGGTCGATACGTATTGGTCGATCGGTCGATCGGTCGATCGGTCGAATGTGGAATGAAAATCAATGTATGCATATGCCTTTAACTGCAGTGTATACACATTTTGTAGTAACATATTTGGCAGCATGCCACAAATTGATTGTAGGAGGTGCAAACTTAAGTGTAGCAAGTGTAAATAAATAAATAGCAAGCAATTGTTGCCTTGAACATTAACTAATAATATTTTCATTATTTTTTTTGCAGATCACTAAAGGGTCAAAGCAAACCCCACATAACTGTACTTTACTGAGCATTATCGCTTGGCAAAGTTCAAAGAACCAGTAATCAACCGGACCAAAAAGCCGCACCAAAGTTTATTGTATACCCATTTTTTGCTACGCGCACAAAAACCAAACAAAAACTTGAACTATAGAATGGTAGAAGGTGATTCTGCAAAAAGTAAAAGCGAATGTAAGTACCGGGCCCGTAAAGGACGAAGGATAATTAATGACGTGTGTATCTTTGCCCAATTGCAGCCTATAATGTAGAAGCTGGCCTACAACCAAACTACAATCAGAACAACGCCGCAGCAGCGGCAGCAGCAGCAGCAGCAGCAAACGCTGGCAACGCAGCAAGCAATCCAAGCAACTCACCAACCCTAACCGGTTCGAATAGCATCAGCAACGCGGCTGGGCAGCAGCAGCAGCAGCATATTGATAATCGTGCAATTATCCAACCGTATTCGTTGGGCACGGGCGTTAAGCAGCCGGAGTATCAGTTTGCGGCGGACAATCGCGGCTACGAGCCGGAACCAAATACGAATGGCAAGCAGCAGGACGTAGAGCGCATCGGTGCCGGCGCTGGTGGTGCCGCTGGCAGCGACAGTTCCGATGACGATCCAAAGCATAAGCGCTCGCCACCGAGCCGTCCCATAGTCGCCAACTTTGAGCGTGCCATCGAGCTGTGCGAATATGGCAAATTCCACTATATACTGCTGGCCATCTGCGGCTTGGTCAGCACGTCGGAGGAAATGGATGTCATCTCCATGTCGTTCATTCTGCCATCGGCGCAATGTGATCTGGACTTGAATACCGCAACCAAGGGATGGCTCAACTCAATCATCTTCATTGGCATGATGGTCGGCGCCTATTTCTGGGGCAGCATCGCCGACAGTTTCGGGCGCAAAAAGATCCTCATTGTCATCTCGTTCATGAATGGCTTCTGCATTGTTGCCTCGTCCTTTTCCCAATCTTATGGCTACTTCATGCTCTTTCGCTTTCTCAATGGCGCAGCGTAAGTGAAAACTCCTTTAATTACGCTACTCTAACTAACCTCATTTGCATTGCTAAATTTGCAAAGTTTCCCATCCACATTTAACAGGCAGTTTATCAATCAGTGCTGCCCATGTTCATAACAAACTGTTTGCCTTTGACTGTTAAACATGAACAGTGCTGCCAACCTGCTGACAAAGTGCAGCCAATTTTATCAGCCTGACAATGCCATTTGACATGAACTTTGACAGCAGCATGCGATAAACATGCATGATGCATAATCGAAATCTTTGGTTGTCCGTCTGTCCGACTGTTGATCTAGTGACACATGTGCAGCAGCATGGCCAGGGGGGGGGGGGGGCACTCGGGTGTCTAGGTGTTAATTCAATTAACCATGTTATAAATAACAACAAAATATTTGAGCCACAATATCGTGACTGTTTATGCTAATTAAGACTCTGGCCAGTTGTGCGCTCGTACAAACATAATACATATTTTCGTAGATATTATCATATTACAGGCGGAATTGCCCCAAAAAAAAAAAAATATTTAAAATGGGGAAAATCTCAATTGCCTTCGCTGGCTGACTCAGTGTCAGTCTTAACCTCGTGTCTCCCTTGACCACAGCACAACCCACTCGCCACCCCCCCTCTCGTAATATCTATTTGCAAAGAGTGACTGTTCATGTTGATTAGTTTTGCCAATCGTTTGCTAATTGCTTATGCGAATTGGAATTGGAAACTGGGCATCGATTTTTACACAATACCATTAATCGGCCATGACTCGTCACGTTTCTAGGGCGACGCTCTCACTAGCTGAGTGCTATGCAACTGCATGTCAACTGTTTACACATTTTCATGCCTCATTTAACACTAGCTATTTACCGATTCGTTTGCAGCTAATGACTGATTTGGGCTTTTTCTTCTTCTTCTTTTTCTCGTTTTCTACAGACTGGGCGGCAGTGGTCCTGTCATCTGGTCGTATTTCGCCGAATTCCAGCCGAAAGCGAAACGCGGCTCCATGCTCAGCTTCATGGCTGCCTTCTGGACCTTTGGTAATCTGTTTGTGGCCGGCCTTGCCTGGCTGATCATTCCCACGAAAATTGGTGTCAGCTCACCCGAATTCACGTACAACTCGTGGCGCATCTTTCTGTTGGTCTGCTCGTTCCCCTCGTTTCTCGTTGGCTTCCTGCTCTTCTATCTGCCCGAATCGCCCAAATTTCTGCTGACCCGTGGCAAAAAGGAGAAGGCGTTGGCCATTTTCCGCGGCATCTTTGTGACGAACACAAAAAAGAGTCCCGAAGAGTATATGGTATACGATCTGGAGGTCGATGAGAAAGTGTCCACAGAGAGCGCTGTGGGCTTCAAGGGTAAATATCATCGGATGATCCATGGCATGGTTGACCACAGTCGCGACCTGTTCAAGTCGCCCATATTGAGATTCACGCTCGTCTCGATCACCATCAATTTTACATTCCACATTGGCTACTATGGCCTGATGATGTGGTTCCCGGAGGTATTCAATCGCTATGAGGAGTTCGAGAAGACGCATCCACAGCAGCAGGCCGACATTTGCACCGTCACCGAGTATGTGGTGAATCAGAGCCGTGCGGAATACAACAATGGCACCTGCAACTCGGATATACCATCATCGGTGTTCATGGAATCGCTGATCACGCTCGCCTCTGCCCTGCCAGCGAATCTGTTTGCCATCCTCGGCATGGACATGTTGGGTCGTCGCTTCTTCCTCATCGCCGGCACAATGACGGCCGGCATCTGTTCCGCATTGATGTATCTGGTGCGCAGCTCGCTGCAGAATCTCCTCGTTTCCGCTGTCTTCAGTGGCGCCATTTCGGCGGCAAATGCGGCCCTCGATTGCCTCATCACCGAAGTATTCCCAACCAAGTTGCGTGCCACTGGCGTTGCCATCTCGATGGTGGCGGCACGACTTGGTGGCATCATTGGCAACATTGTGATCGCCCAGCTGCTCGATCATTTCTGTCCAGTGCCGACGTTCATTGTGTCCGGCCTGCTCATTGGCGGCGGCCTCATGTGCCTCCTGCTGCCCAATACGACGCGAAAGGAGCTCAATTAAGTACCGTTAACCATCAAGCCGGACATCCGGACATCCGAATCCGGTGACGCCTCCAACCACCCAACAGCACCTCCCCCTCTACCACAATACTAAGCAAGAACATAGCAGAAGAGCCAAAAAATACCAGCTAACAAGCAGTTAAGAAACAATATCTAATCCACACATCCTAACCCCTCCCCAAACCCCCTCACCACAAGCCGCAGAGAAAGCGGAACAACCGTATTGTTTTTATGTACGTATGTATTTACATATATGTATAGTGTGCCTTACATAATACGGATTACATTTACGATTTATTGCGGATGGATCGTCAGTAATTATGTTTAATGATAACGATAACGATAACGATTTTTTTTTGTGTCTAGCATTTAAGTACAGTGAAAATACCGTGTTTTATTTTCGTTTTTCTTTGTCTATCGGAATTTCCAAAACAAAATGCCCTAAAGCCAGCGAGAAGATAAATAGCCGCTATCTAAGTACATGCATACATTATATATATATGTATGTGTACCGATATTGTTATGTATGTATTTTGTAGTTGCTGTTAGTAAGTAAAAAGAAGAAGAAGAAAACCAGAAAACAAAAAAAAAACTAATTTGGCAAGCGCCGGCGCCGGCTAAAAGCAGCAGCAGCAGCAGGAGAGTGTGAGAGAGAGAGAGAGAGAGAGCGGGAGAGTGAGAGAGAGAGAGAGATCGAGAGTTGGAGAGCAGGCTGGATGGCAGCAGGATGGTAGATGATGAAGGATCAAGCAGGGATCAATGCGAGAGCAGCAACGCCTGCTGGCAGTTATTGTTGTTATTATTCTTATTATTATTATTATTATTATTGCTATTATTAATGCATGTTACATAATACACATACATACATATATACCTATACATACAAACCATATATATAAATCAAGCGAAAGCAAACAAAAAAAATATGAAAAAAAAAACAACAACAATGTTTTTATGTAACAATATACATTACTATTATTATGATTATTATTATTTTTTTTTTTTTTTTGTTTTTGTTTTTATCGTTATTTAGGGCAGAGCACAGGAAGAAAATAAATATTTGTAAATTTTAGTTACATATGTTATAAAGAAAACGAAGTTATTCTATTACATAAAGCAATGAAAAGCATATAAACAAAGTCCCCAAATAAAAAATAAACACCATGAAAAGCGCAACAACAAAACACAATTTGTTTTATTTATTTCAATTTACTTTACTCTTTATATACATATGTATATACATATGTGTAAAATCGTAGCTAAAGTAAATAGGTGTTTGAAGAAGTGTGAGCCAAAATAAAGCAACTCTTGTCGAGTGTGCTCTACCAGCAGATACCCTGTACCCGCTGTAAAAACTTTAGAGAGCTGAAATTCTGCAAATAATTATGCATGTAATGACTTTTGGAACAAAATCTGCTTGAAAACTCAACGGTCTTCAGTCTTTAATCTAACACAACAGGTATTCTGAACATCAGAACCTGTCGATTCCCCAATCCTTTTTGAATATATGTATTAAGCAAACATACTTTTGGCAGTATCGTCCAATCTGCGTTGAAGGCTGATTAATAAATCTTAACTATCCCATAAATGGCATAATAAAAACTTTAATGTGTTCGATAGTATACCTAACTACAGATCAAGGACGTATTTCAACTGGGAAATATATCAAGCTGTAGTATCAACATTTGTAGATTCTATAGCAGGCACCTATATATGTATATATCTTAATTAATCGTGTGAGATCGACGCCTATGCAGCTGTCACTCATACTATGTATCCCATTGATTAGGGTGGGAATCAAGAGCTGTCTAGCCAGCTGCACCCACATCTTTACCTTCACCCACATACACATCCACCCAGGCAAAGAATGATCAGCTAATGTGGGGTATTTTCGATAGTCTTACATGTATCTGTATCTGTATCTGTATCTGTATCTGTATCTGTATCTGTATCTGTATCTGTATCTGTATCTGTATCTGTATCTGTATCTGTATCTGTATCTGTATCTGTATCTGTATCTGTATCTGTATCTGTATCTGTATCTGTATCTGTATCTGTATCTGTATCTGTATCTGTATCTGTATCTGTATCTGTATCTGTATCTGTATCTGTATCTGTATCTGTATCTGTATCTGTATCTGTATCTGTATCTGTATCTGTATCTGTATCTGTATCTGTATCTGTATCTGTATCTGTATCTGTATCTGTATCTGTATCTGTATCTGTATCTGTATCTGTATCTGTATCTGTATCTGTATCTGTATCTGTATCTGTATCTGTATCTGTATCTGTATCTGTATCTGTATCTGTATCTGTATCTGTATCTGTATCTGTATCTGTATCTGTATCTGTATCTGTATCTGTATCTGTATCTGTATCTGTATCTGTATCTGTATCTGTATCTGTATCTGTATCTGTATCTGTATCTGTATCTGTATCTGTATCTGTATCTGTATCTGTATCTGTATCTGTATCTGTATCTGTATCTGTATCTGTATCTGTATCTGTATCTGTATCTGTATCTGTATCTGTATCTGTATCTGTATCTGTATCTGTATCTGTATCTGTATCTGCATTAGTTGTACGTGGGATGCGTGTACACGCGACTTACCTCATGTTTATTTGCTCAATGAATTTTGCGGCGTCAGCCAAATATTGGCAAAGTTAGCAAAGGCCAGAATTAACGTTAATTAAATAAATACACAGCAAGAGCTGAATAGACACATTCAATAGATACATGTACATATGTATGTATATACAGATACATACATACATACATGCGTGTTCCTCCCAGTAGATCATAGGCGGGAAATAGTTGGAGAGATCAGCAGAAAAAGAAAGCTGTATGACAGTTAAACTATAATCTATATTTTCCAGTAATACAATATACTTTGATTACAAGGCACTGACAGCTCGTACCACACTGACAGAGCTTTAGTTGTCCAGACCCACAGTCAATTAAACAAAATTAACAAAACGCAAATTTTCAAAAGTGCAATAGCTTTAGATCTGGAATGAAAGACGAGGCAAATTAGTGACCTGACATGCGAAATTTGGACATACATATCCCCGTCCAGTACATTTTTGTGGGAGGACGTTTTAAACGACTCATAAACGGTGGACGTTTTGAAAACGTTAAGCAAACGTCATTTCTCCGCCAGCAAATGTACTTTGTTATACCATGATATTATTAAAAATAAAAAATGTCTAACAATTTTGTGCAATAGTCCAAATACACAGAAATCATAACAGTTTTCTTCAATTTTGATGTCTATTGTTAAGTTAATAATAAATAAATATGGCGGACATATGTCATATATATGCCAAAATAGCATCAGGCTAGAAAATCGGTTCAGTTTTGACAAAGTTTAAAATCTTAAAATGGCATTTATAGAGATTTAGGCACTTTACAAGCAACAAGAACTTATATTTCAAATATGAAGTCTCTAGCTTTTGTAGTCTCTGAGAAACGCGCGTTCACACAGACGGACAGACGAACAGACGGACAGAAGGACAGACGGACATGGATAGATCGACTCGACTATTGACAGCGACCAATAATATAAATACTTTATGGGGTCGGAGATGCTTCCTTATGCCTGTTACATACTTTTGCACAAAACCATAATACCCCTTTTTCCCATTTTTAATGGGATCAGGGTATAACAAGAGTGCTCTAGTCGAGAGTGCCCGACTAGGATATACCCTGATCCAAGGTCTTATATTCATTGAAGTTATTTATCTGCATTCATACATAGACACACACACACATATGGCTACGCGCGTCATACATTTGCTTTGCTTCTTCTTCTTCCTTTGGCCCGTCGTCTCAATATAATAATCAAAAAATACGACAAATACTGGGCGAATATTTGACGATTTTTTGACGACATATCTCCGCTTTATCCGCTTTATTATCTATGACGTTTAACAAACGCCAAATCTCCGCCAACTATGTTACATTCTTCTTCCTTTGGCCCGTCGTCTCAATATAATAATCAAAAAATACGACAAATACTGGGCGAATATTTGACGATTTTTTGACGACATATCTCCGCTTTATCCGCTTTATTATCTATGACGTTTAACAAACGCCAAATCTCCGCCAACTATGTTACATTGAATCGTTAATAACTTCTTTGTTTATTGTCCGATCCTAATGAAATTTGTAGGACACAAAGATGGCATATAAATGTGAGACTATGTAAAATCCAAAGGTCATACCTCTTAAAATACGTATTTTTCGATTTCTTGGAGATCGGGGAGGGGTATCCTAAAAGTGAAATGCATTTAACGTCTGTATGCTATTGGAGAGTATATGTACTAAATTTGGTGACTCTACGTCTTATAACTTTTAAGCAATACCTTAAAAACAATGTTTTAGAAACTTAATTTATCGATAACTTTTGAAAGGATTGAGATATTGAAAGAAAAATGAAAAACTTGTTTAGAGCCGGCAGTACAGTAACTTAAACTTAAATATAAAGTTTCTAGCTTTTATGACTTTCAAGTTATACCCGAAAAACACTTGGCTGGAATCGAAATTTATCGATAACTTTTGAACGGGTCGAGATATCGAAAAAAAATGATAAACTAGTCTTGTCCCGGCACTACGAGAACTTATATTTCAAATATGAAGTCTCTAGCTTTTCTAGTCTCTGAGAAACGTGCGTTCATACAGACGGACAGACGGACAGACGGTCAGACGGACAGACGGACAGACGGACGGACAGACGGACCGGGCTAAATCGACTCGGCTATTGATAGTGATCAAGAATATATATACTTTATGGGGTCGGAGATGATTCCTTATGCCTGTTACATACTTTTGCACAAAACCATAATACCCCTTTTCCCCATTTTTAATGGGATCAGGGTATAAAAATTGGTTTTAAAGTGCATAAGCCTTAAATGCAGAATTAATGTAGAGGATAAATCATGACCCAAATGGCTTTGGGGTTGACAATCGGTTAAGTTTTGACCGAGTTATGGATGTCTTAAGTCTTAGGAGGGCATTTATAAGGAACCATATCCGACCCTATAAAGTGTATATATTCTTGATTTCAGAAAACAAATGTTGTGAAAATTGAATTTGCAAAAGTCGATAAAAGTTAAGTTCGGAATTAAGATGACAAATAATGAACAAAATGGCCGCGATCTTCAAAATCGGTTGAGTTTTGAAAAAGTTATAGACTTTCGAAGTCTTGGAAGCTTAACATGTTAAAATTGTTGTCATGAAATTGGACGGCAGATCCGAAAAATTCAAGTATATTAATTTTAAGTGCTGAATTATTCTAGAAAACTAAATGCCTAAAATGGCTTCGATTCAGGATTGACCTAGTTATAAGTGTTGAAAGGGCATTTTCAAAAAAGGTTTGTCTATACTCTAGTATCAAAAGTATTCTACCATCTCCAAATCGTATTTAAAATAGCGTTTTCTACTAGTTTTGATACCAGCAATCAATTTAGAGAAATTCATTTAGATTGTTTTGTAATTTTATTTTTATTTTCACTAATTTTTCGCAACATTTCTTCATTAATTAATTATACATACATAGTTTCTCATAATTTTTACAGCATTTTTGTCTTTTTTTCATAATTTTTTATTTATTTTTTTATTCTTTGTTTTGACTCGAACAACTTTAAACTTTTTACAGCATTTCAATGAGTTTTGCTTCTGTTATACATATTATTGGTAGCACATACATACATACATAGTGTTACATGTATATATATATATATAATTATTGATTTATTTATAGGTATTTCTATAGAATTGAGAATGACGAACGGAGAGAAGGACGCAGACGCGACTTGGGCATGGCAGAGGCCCAAAAGCAGCACGCAGCCTATGGAGAAACCATGAACAATTTTAACTATATGTACAACGATTTAAAAATCGAATCTCGGATCTCGGCTTGGATCAAGAGCAGCTCGCCAGCATATGGTACTTTATAAGTATTTTATAAATTATCGTCTTATGGTTTATTGTGCTGCGAGAAACGCGGGAGCGAAGGACAGTGAAAGATACAGCTAAACGAAAAGGGGCCGGGCGGGGGAAGAGGGGTGGAGGGGTGGGGCGGTGCCCGTAATGGGAAGCCAATGTGAGTGTTTTGGAAGGGGATGGACTGTGGACTGTGTTGTGTGACTACCAACTGCGCTTCTACGATGATTATTAACATGTACAACTTGAATTCGGTTTATTGCATACTGCATTTACATAATAATATTAATATATTGCTTGTACTGCTATTTGCACCGCCCACAAAATTAAGTTAGTGTAGCTTACGGCTTAGATCGTTTCGCATACAAACGGTTTTGGCTTAAATAAATAATGATGGACAACGTACTGTTTATATAGTTTGTGATATACGCGAATAAATATATGTATATATATTATGCGCCGCATAATGTAATCGAAGAAACACGAAAATAAAAATAAAAAAATGAAATGAACAAAATAAATGTTGCAACATGTATATGCTAAGCACATTTGGAAAACAAAAAGCTAAAATGAAAAAAAAAAAAAAAAAACAAACAAATGTTGTTTACAAATAGTTTAAATATCGCTAAATCGTACACTAGAACTACATACATAGCACATACATATACAACGGTTACCGGAAGCCGGGCAATGCTTACAAACTCGCGGGATTACAAATTCTTTGCTGGCTATTTAAACATTGAGTGTGTGTGTGTGCGTGTGTGTGTGTGTGTGTGTGTGTGCCTAGTCTATTGCGATTAATTATGTTGATTTCTTGATGCTTGATGGGTTGTTACTGGGACAGCCAAGTGGAAATTGATGTTGATAACACGAAGATCCAGCGTTTCGAGTAAATTCATAATGTATTTTTTGTTTTTTTTTTTATTTAGTTTTTATTTATAATCAGCAACTCTCAAGTGTGTATGAATGTGTGTGTGCGCCTATGTGTGTGTGTGTGTGTGTGTGTGTGTGTATTTATATGGGTCTTCTTGATCCGTAGAGTTGCTGCTCAACACGAAGAGAAAAAATGTATATATGCATATATATTTTATATAGTATGGTTTAATATATAGCGTTTCACTTATTCTGTATTATCTTGTGTGCAACAACTTGCGCAACTGCATTTCGGTTTCACGGTTTTCATTATTTGCATTTTTGTTAACGTTTTGAATCAATTGTTTTCTCCTTGAACGCCTTTCTCCATATATATCTCGCGCCTCTTATGTGTTGTTACTTTTGTTGTTACATTTTTTTTTGTTTTGTTTTGTTTTGTTTTTCTTGTTTGTTCTGTTTTGTTTTGTTTATTACTCTGTTTACATTTTGTTGCTTGCACTGCTGATGTTACGGCTGTTTATGTTTAATGCTAGCTGCTACTGCTACTGCTAACGCCAAATTGCTAGTTACACACGACTTCGCATCACCTTAGTTATCCAGCCAGGACTCGCGTCATTCTGTGTAATCCCACCAATCCTTTTCATAACCTTCGTGCACATGATTGAGCAGGACTGTGCAGCGCTTCTCACAATATCTACAATTAAGAAAATAATAATAGTTACTATATGTGGTAGATGGTTGATCAATTGATGTGTACCTATATTTATCCTGTACTTTCTGCTTAATATCAGCCAGATTCTCGGATGTAATATCACGTTCCAAGTACTCGGACAACTTTTCCGTTGCCGACTCCAGATCCTTTTGATTATCCTCGAATATCATAGATTGATTGTTCTTTTTCAAGTAATACGCAAACACGTATGTGTACATGAGAGTCTGGCGACATTGGCAGAGTATATCGACAGCCTTTTTCAGAAATTGCACCTGTCATCATACAAAGTAAAAGAAAATGAAAATGAGTAGCATTCATTTGTTCGAGTACAGTTTGACAGCTCGCACACGCACCTCGATCCAGGACATGTTGTGCTGTTGCATTTCCTCCATTTTCTGCTTGACAGATGCGTACAATTTGTTCTCAAACTTCATGGATTGCATGTGGTTCATGTAGCGATTGTAATAATGTAAATATCTGTGGAATTTGAGGAAACCAAAACATTAGCATTCAGTTGCGAGAGGATTTTGCATTTGATATACAATGATGACTCGGTAAATTTCAATTTGTGGAAATTCAAATTTCCGAGCGACCGTTGTATAATGTCACGTGTACCTGGCCAGTGAGGAGCGCAGCTTTTCCTGTGCATCGCGAGCCGCCTTCGCCTCGTCCTCATCGTAGCGATTGCAATTGTACCAGGAGGAGCCGTGCGGCTCCCAGGAGCCGAGGCACACCCAGCAGAAGTCATGCTTGCAATTTTGATTCTTGCACACCATGTGATTGCAGCCGCCATCCTTCTCGATGGTGACACTGCATCTGGGACACTCTTTGGTATTGGCCGCGATCCAGTTGGACGTCTCCGAATCGTCGTCACACTTCTTGATCCACTTCTTCAGCCAGCGGCACTGCACCGGATCGTGCCAGTTCTCGCCGCAGGCGAAGCAAAATACATGGCCGCATTTGCAGTGGACGCGACGCGATTCCGCATACGGCACCTTAACCGCATAGGTGCAATCGACGGACGGACACCAGCGCAACAGCTGATTGCACTCCACAAAGCTATTGGTGATCAGCTGCTGGTATTTGACTTTCACCCGTGCATCGGGCACCAGTTTGGTAACGGTCACATCATCCACCAATATATCACAGCCGTGCGCGGCGCACGATATGGTCTGCCCGAGGCACTCCGTAACGATTTTCGTTGTCAGATACTCGCGCCAGCAGTTTAGGCAAAAACGATGACCGCAATTCAGTCCGGTCATGGCCTGCAAACAATAGTGTACATATGTATTATATATAGATTAAATATGAGTTCAGATTAAATAAATAATTGTTTTCATTCACTTACACCTGGCGGCAACACTGAGAAACAAATCTCGCACTCTTCACACTGGCTCCGTGAAGTCTACATTGAAAAAGAGAGAGAGAGAGAGGAGAGAGAGAGTCCGAGTTAGTTAGTGCGATAACGAGATATATGTATGCATATATATATATATAGTATAAATACCTTTTGCTGCACCGCCTCGGTTGGCTTGTTAAACGGATTTATGACGTGTGCGCATTTAAAGAACTCTTCCGTATTATCATCGCTGCCATCGAAGTATTTCTCCAGCAGCTTCTCCTTGTCCCACTTGAAGTGATTCAGCAGAATTCGTGTTATAGGCGGGTAAAGCTGCGTCAGAAGAGACAAAGCAAATTAACAAACCACACACATGTAATAAACGATTTTTAATTGTAAGCTTGATTATAGTATATGGTATGCATGTATAAAGATACAGATCTATATACATACAACTATAAATAATGTTCACATTGAATGCCTGATACGGGCTCGCAAAAAGATTCCACGCACAAAGATGAAGAATGGATTAAAAACTATTGTAATTTGATTTGCAGGTTGAAAGCTCATTTTACACAGATTTTTGTAAGTGTCAACAATATCGGAAATTCAACACCACTGTGTGAAAAATGTTAAGCTCCACATACAAAATAAATCGATTTTGAGAAATGCATTATCAAATGGTGGAAATTTGAGTAAGGCACTGGGCCTTGACTAAGGTCTGGTAGTATCAGCTTGTAAACATTGTAAATATGGTGTGTATATATAAATATAAATATATATAAATATGAAGCGAATAAAAACGTCATGGAAAGCAACCACAGACTTTATTGTCAATGATATATACTATATATAGAAAATATGGACCAGTACTATTATAAACAGTGGTCACTTGGCAATTTGAGCTTACAGAAACTGGAAACTAGAAACTAGCAAATACAAACATTCCTTGGAAATAACAGAAATTTCGAATGTACTTGTGGCTAAATAAGAAGTGCACAAATCAGATTTAGCTGCGAATTAGAATCAGCTCTAATTGTATAAGTGATGCATATATGTATGTATGTATGTATGTATGTATGTGATTTGAAATTGCAGTTCGTTGATAAATGTCATCAAACTGTGCTGACCTTCAATTTGGCCAAGATTAAGCACACACACACACACACACATATTAGTCTCTCTTTCTCTCTTTGGGCATGCTTCCCTTTCTTATCGGTCAAATGGCAAATGATAAACGACGCAAGAGAATCATTCATATGTGTGCATGTATGTATGTACATACATACATACATATGTAATTATTTAAGTGACTCACCTTTAGCACACGATTAACCTCATCGATTATCTCGCGCTGATGCTGCACTATCTCATCTGTGGTTAGCACCTTGTACTGATAGTCATCGGTTTCCAGCTGACGTTCAGTTGTGCTGGGCATATCCACCTCCATGGCAAAATCATCGCCATCATCATCGCCGGATGATACGTTGCCCGAGTCAACGTTATCCAAGAAATCGTTATCGTTATCCGAGTCCATGACTGTGCTACGCTTTCGAATTCTTTTACTTTTTGTATAGATAAATATAGTATGTATATATTTGTGATTTCCGTGGATTGTTGTGATTATTTTATATTATTTTTTATTATTTTATTTTGTTTTATTTTATTTTATTTGCTCCTGTTCCGTATTCCTAGGCTTGTGCTTTGGAACTGAAATTTGCCGCTGTGTTTGATTGATTGCCTGTCTGTCCGACTAACTGACCGCCTACTGTGACTGACGACTGCCCGCTGCTTACGTTTCTGCTTCTTCTTATTGTAGTTCTTATTATTGTTGTTGTTCTTACGGTTGTTTGTGTTTTAAACTAGGCGCGCGCGCTGCCCACTGCTTGCTTACTTTTCTCTTGTATTTAGCCAGTTACTGCGTATTTTGCACTAGTTGGGGGGAAGAAAACAAAAAGACAACAAAAAACAAAATGCAAATGTAAATAAAGTGCATACGATTTGATAATGTTTAATGTTTAAGTGCATGGAATTGTTTTGTCCATGGCATTGTTTGGTTATTTGTTAAATATCCTGTAATGTTTGTAGCATTACAGTTAAATTGCATTTAGTTTTGATTACAAAACATATTTGATAGAAAACTGCATAACTTTAAAGTTTTCTTTGTAATGCTTTGGGCCTTGACAAACACCAGAAATTGGGGTCGTGCGTAAACTTTTGTCCGCCTCTGTAACTTACTAAGTTACTAGTCACACACGCACACATGCAGACATGCAGACATGCACACATGCACACATTCGACAACATTATGTTATATTACACACGTCACTTGACCTTCGCTGTTGCTGAGCACTTTGGCAGCAACAAAATCACCTGCGCTCAAACAAAAGTATGCAGCATTGTTGTTGTTATTATTAGTTGCTAATGCCACACAAATAAGTAAAACTTGTTAAATAGAATACAAATAAATAAATATTATTATTATTATTATTATTACACACACATACAAATGTTAAAGCTCGTTGAATTTTATGTAATTTGATGTGCACACACACACACACACACACACGCGCGCGCACACTTTATCGATGTATATGTTGTGAGTCCAAACAGCTGTGCAAATAATGCAATTACAGCTGTTAATGCAAATTTCGTTTGTCTGCTCAACAACAGTGCGCTGTTAACTAACAGCTCGATGCCAATTAGATTGAACTAGTTCAGCGCTCTTGTTTATGCACCTGCTAGCTTCAATGTTGTTGTTTGTGTTGCTGCTGCCCTCATTGTTGTTGTTGTTGGTGTTGCTGCTCTTTTCTTTTGTAGTTATGCAGTTTTGACAAACTTTTCTTTTACAGCGCTAAACTGCATCATTTAACTACAATTTCTCTATGATCATGATTGCTTTTGTCGCCTTTGTTTTTGCATATATGTACTTTAATTCATTTTTCTTTTATTTATTTTTTTTTAGCTTGCAGCAAAATTAAGACGCCATAAAAAAAAGAGTCGCTGCACAGAAGCAAAGGCCACAACACAACACAAGGGGTAGTGGGGGGGGGGGGATCGGGAGTAGCCTAACAAAACACGTCTATGCCTGTATGTGTGTAGATTTGTGTATGCATGTATTTGTATGTACTTGCATACATATACACATACACGTTTATGCACGCATATGCATGTATGTATGTCTGTGTTCCAATTGGACCACAATGACTGTTAACCAAAATGTTGTAGGGTTTTTTTCTTTTTTGTTTTTCAATCATAAGCAAAAGTTTAAATAGCAATAACAAACAAATACAATTACACGAAAATACAAAGTTATTCACAATTATGTGTACATAAATACAAATGTATGCATGTAGTTTATACACACGTATGACACAAAATCAAGGCAACACACACACAAGCACACATATGTATGCATAGACACACATATACACGCACAAGCATATACAACAGCTGCAGCAGCTTAGTTTTCTTTTGGCTTTTACACAACTGCCCACTGTTTGTGGGACTTGTAATTTTTTAGCAATACTTTAGATGAATTTTTTCATACTTTTATTTACTTTTTATGCTAATTGTTGCAATATTGCGACGCGACGCGATTTCCACGCAAAAGCAACATCTGGCAGCTCTACACGACACGAAGTATCGATAGTGTGACAGATAACATCGATAATGGTCTCTATCGCTTAGCCACCATGTTGCTGATTTTGCGCTTACGTTGATTCTGCGCTCGCCTTGCGTTGCATTGTGGGTGTTTGTCTACACTTAGTTCAGACAGCAAGCGCAGTAGAGACACACACCAACAGTGAGTCAGCAAATATGCGCAGCCAACATCAAGCCAGTTAAAATGTGGTTCGCAGCCAACTTAATGTCGGTTTGAAGTGCAGCCAACTTCAAGTGAGTTTGAAATTTGACGGTTTTAAAATGGCGGCCTAAAAAGCTTAAACAATAATTAATGAATCCAAGCAGCAAGGAGCATAAATCGATTGTCTTAAAAACGCGTCTGTCGGCCGTACCCGCTTTTTTTTCCCGCTCATTTTTATGCAGCAGCGTGCTTATCATCTCTCTCGCTCGTTTTGCAGGAAAACGAAAGAGACAGCAATATATCGATCTCTTTCAGGAGCACCAATATGAAAGAGTAGGAATGCTACCCAGCCACAAAGTATTACTTACACACATACATATGTACATAGCCTTTGATGTAAATATAAACAGGTTTTTTTTTCAATTTAATTTGATAGATATATTTTCATAACTCTTTAAGGCGCGTAAAACGTTGAAAATGATTTTTGAAAATAATGAATTACTATCTAGTTTTCTGGTCGGCACGTAAAACGTTATCATATTTTTTTTTGTATGTCTATAAATGAATATTTATAACTTTTTGCAACATTTTACATGCCTTTAATAAATTGTTGGTTGTTTTTTTTTTTTTTTTTTCTTTTCTTTTCTTATTGGCTTGTAAAACGTTACTCCAACTTTTCTATACTTATGTATTTGATTTTCCTTTTTTGTTTGCTGTTTAGTCTTTTGCTGTCCCGCTCTTTTTCGTGTCACAGTTCGTATAACATACAGTCACCCGAAACTATAACACATCTGTCTTTTTAACAATCTTTTTTTTCTGTCTTTTTTCGCTTTTTACTTTTAGATCGTCGAAAACACAGATACGTTTCCTATATCTTTACTTTCGCTTCGGAAATCGGTTTGAGCACAGTTCAACGGGTACTAAACCCGATTTCTAAAGCTTATTGCTAGCATAGTTCGTTTACCCTTTGAATTTGAATGACCGGCCACCTCAGTTATCTGCAAGAGAACAACAAATATATATATATATGTATGTATGTATATAGAACATTATTCATTTGCAACGTGTCACAAGGCGACTGCTAGTCGTAATTGTTTTTTGGATTCTTCGCACAAAAAGCCGCCATCTTTTATTATGTATGTATGTATGTATGCATATGAAATGAACTGGAAAAGCCATCCTAGTCATTAGCCACTTACTTGCAGTCGACTGCAACGTGTGCTTTTTATGAAATTAAACTGAAATTTTAAGTGAAAAATATATATTAATAGGTCTCCTCCATTTTGTATCTACACACACACACACACACGCACACACACCCGCATGTGCATGTGTCCGTATCTCTGCGTGAACTTACCGTTTGATTTGCGACTGTACCGCCAAAAACCATTGATTAAGTAAGTACACAGAACAAGGCCCTATAACTGACTTTTGTGCATTTCGAATTCATATTAAATGAAATATTAAAGCGCTTTTTGGTTAAGCAACAGAAAAAAAAAAATGGACGTGTGTGGGTTTAAAAATTTATTGACTTTTGTCTTCAATTGTGGCTCTGTGTATGGATGGGTAAGTAGCGTGTGTGTATGTATATTAAAGCGTTAAATTAAGGGTGAACAAAATAATAATTGGGATAAATTTTGCAGGTCTGCTCTTGCCTTCTACTTCTAACGAACTGATGCATAAACATGGTGGCTGCTGCTGCATTGTGTGAAACAGCGCACAACTATGTGTATATCGATCGATCTTTACTATCGATATTGATGCGATGTATCGATAGTTGGAGCTCAGTAGTGTGGAATTCGGCTAACCTATTTCTCCGAATTCTTATTATTAATCCAAAGTCTGAATACTAATAAGAAAAAACTTATTTAAATTTGTAAATAGTTAATTGTTATTTTTTTTTGCATTTTAATAACGTATTCTTATTGTTGTCATTTGAGTGGCTATGCGAGTAAAACTTTGATATTTAGGCGTGTGATATACAAATTCAAGTGATTATTAGTTAATAATTGATAATAATTCTCACGCATCAGTCTGATCGAATGAACTTAAAAAGCTGTTTTAAATTTAAAAATAATATTGTCCCTGCCAACTTGCTGCATTTGAGTTTTGATAACAACAATCGCGTTGCCACTTAATGCTAATGCGAACTGCTCACCTAACAGAGCGCCTCCACACCACTTAACAGTTCAGCCCATCAGGTAAGAGCTTAACAGAAACAATCTGCAGAGCACTTAACAGTCTCGTTGGTCAATGGATGTCAAATGTGAGCGATGTTTTTATCGATGGTATACTGTTGTCATCCACAAATACGACAAACAGCCGGCCTTGCGGAAAGCCGCAAGAAAAGCCAAATAACACAACCAACTCAGGGGTAAATAATAATATGACAGTTTCCAACACAGTGGATAAGTACACAATAATGTCCGGCGACCGCACAAAGATAAAAGAGTTGCTCTGCAATCGGTTAACAGAATGTGGCTGGCGGGACGAAGTGCGTCTGTTATGCCGAAACATTCTGCTCGAGAAAAGTAATGGCACCAATGGCATCAGCGGCAGTGGCAGTGGCAATGGCAGTGGCAGTGGCAATGGCAATGGCAATGGCAATGGCAATGGCAATGGCAATGGCAATGGCAGTGGCAGTGGCAGCGGCAGCGCCAGCAGCAGCAGCAGCATCGGTAGCGTCAGCAGCAATGGCGTCTCTGTGGATCAGCTGATAGCGGAAGTGACGCCAAAGGCGAGAGTTATGGTTCCGGATGCTGTCAAAAAGGAGCTGCTGATGAAGATACGCGCCATTCTCACCGAAAGCGAGGTGGAAAATTAATAACGAATTAGTGGCGAGTAGTGTAACTCAATCAATTTATACATAATGTTTAATCTACAACATAAATTATATAGTCTAGCCTTCCTTTTTGCATCTGTGCATTCGCCAATAAACTTAAATTAACAGTTAAGAACACCAAAGGCCTGATACCCTGTTCCCCCTCCCCCCACCAAATCCAATATTGGCTGCTGATAACAAAAGATGCCATAATAACAGTGACTCTCAAACCGTAATATCTAGTACAATCGCCTTCAAGCTGTAACATATTTTCAGCTTCATTTTTAACAAATAATCCGTAAATTAACATTCAAATTAATTACAAAATAACTTAAACACTGCTGATCCAAGGTTTTCCACTGCCTTGTTAACTTGGACAGTCAAATAATTAACAGAGAGAGATCAAATCAACAAAACTCAAAATGTTTCAGATGTAATGGTATCTATCTAATCACGGACTACCTGGAAACAGCTAGCTTTAAGCAACATTATTATGTTATTATTAAGGCCATAATGCAAAACTATTGAATTGAAATTAAATATATATATATAGATTTTGCAAAAATTATTATGGAAATTATTACATAATATTAAAGAGTGTACAAAAAATGGGAAAAATATTTGAATAATAGGAAATTAAATATATAGATTTTTCAAAGCCCTTAAGAAGTTTCTCTATACAAATTATTGAAAAAATATTAAATTTTAAATAGTGTATACAAAATGGGAAAAACATTTGAATTGTGGGAAATTGTGTATAGAAATATTGAAAAATTTTTAAAGTGTACAAAAAATGGGGAAAATATTTGAATAGGAAATTAAAGATTTTTCAAAGCCCTTAAGAAGCTTCTCTATAAAAATTATTGAAAAAATATTAAATTTTAAATAGTGTATACAAAATGGAAAAAACATTTGAATTGTGGAAAATTGTTTATAGAAATTTTTAAGTCTACAAAAAATGGGAAAAACATTTGAATTATTGGAAATTGAATATAGATTTTTCAAAACCCTTAAGAAGTTTATCTACAGAAATTATTGAAAAAAATATTAAATTTGAAATAGTGTACAAAAAATGCAAAAAACATTTGAATTGTGGGAAATTGTTTATAGAAATATTGAAAATTTTTTAAAGTGTACAAAATATGGGAAAGACATTTGAATTATTGGAAATTGAATATAGATTTTTCAAAACCCTTAGAAAGTTTCTGCATAGAAATTATTGAAAAAAATATTAAATTTGAAATAGTGTACAAAAAATGGGAAAAGCATTTGAATTGTTGGAAATAGTTTATAGAAATTATTGAAATTTTCACAATTTTTAAAAGTGTACAAAAAATGGGAAAAATATTTGAATTATTGGAAATTGATTATAGATTTTTCAAAACCCTTAAGAAGTTTCTCTACAGAAATTATTGAAAAAAATATTAAATTTGAAATAGTGTACAAAAAATGAGAAAAGCATTTGAATTGTTGGAAATTGTTTATGGAAATTTTTGAAATTTTCACAATTTTTAAAAGTGTACAAAAAATGGGGAAAAACATTTGAATTATAGATTTTGCAAAACCCTTGAGAAGTTTCTTTATAGAAATTACAGAAAAATATTAAATATAAGGTAAAAAAAAAATGGAACTTACAAAGCATCTGAATGAGAATTGCAGCAGCGTTCTTTTTAGCGAGTAGCAACTGTATGCTCTATATGAGTTTGGGGAACAGAGTAGAATTATGTACATATTAGAGACTCGAATGCCGCGGGAATGCATTTCAAATGGGGCAGACAACGGGACCGTTGCTGATGTAGCTGTACGCAACCGTCGCCGGCGTTGCTGGCTGCAGTGCGTCCTCATCGAGCAGCTCTGCGGGCGGTTGCAGAGTCTCGTCCAGATGTGTGGCTGCCTCGGGCAGTTCCTCTTCAGTCGCTGGCACAATTGAATTGGCGGCAACGGAACCGGTACCGGTACCGGCTACGGCAGTGGGCTGTGTATATTTGCGCACCCACTCATTGGGATGCATCTTCTTCTTGTGATTATGCATGTTGGCGTGCGACTTAAAGGTGCGCGTGCAAAATGCACACGAATACAAATCGATGCCCGTGTGGGTGGCCATGTGCTCCTGCCCATAGAATCAATAGAAAGCGTGCGTTACAGATAGCGAAATGGAGAAGGTGCTACGACTAGTACTCACAGCCAGGGCGCGCGGCAGCTTGAACTCCTTGCCGCACAGTGTGCAGCTGTGCCGCTTGCTCGAGTGATGGTATCGCATGTGGCTGCTCAGGGCCACACGGGATGCCTTCTCGGCGCTGCACAGCACGCAGCGATACTTGTTGTCGCCCTCGCGATCATCGTGCCGGGCCAGATGCTTGCGCAGACTGCGCTCATCCCGCAGCCAGCGGCTGCACAGATTGCACTGCACTTCCGCCACGGGCCCCTCCGGATGCAGCGCCTTCTTGTGTATCAGGAAGTTCGCCTTGGAGCGAAAGTTGACGCCACAAATGTCACAGATGACGGGCGTAAAGTCCGTGGTGTGCATCCGTTTGATGTGCGCCGTCAGCTCCAGTTTGGTGCGAAAGCTACAAAAATAAGAGTGAGAGAGAGTGAGAGGCAAAGAGAGAGAGAGAGAGAGAGAGAGAGAGAGAGCGAAAGTTTAAGATGGATCAGTTATCAAATATAAATTTAGATTTAAATATGTAAAACTGTGACTGATTGAGTGACTGCCAAACTGATTGATTGACTGATGGAAAGACTAAACTACTTTCATACTGAAAAATATATCAATTTACTGACTGATTGATTGACTTACTAACAGATTATCTGGCTGATTGACTGACTTAGTCATTTAAAACTATAATCATTCAAATGGGTTGCTAGCGCCAAAACTTACGACTTGCCGCAGGTGTCGCAGACTTCGGTGCGCTCGGTGCCCTTGTGCCCCTTGATGTGCATGGTGAGCAGAAACTTTTTGGCGAAACGCGCCTCGCAGACGACGCACTGATGCACCAGCTGCTGCTGGTCGGAGTGGAAGCGCAGCATGTGCATGTCCTGGCTGTTGCGATTGAGGAAGCTCTTGCGACACGGCTGGCAGCTGAAATACTGCGGATCCTTGTGATAATGCAAATGATCCACGTACAGCGTGCGTTTCTTGTAGCGATTATTACAGCACTCCATGTAGCCGGTGCAATTGTGCTCGACACGAAAGTGTCGCTTCAGCTCAATAAAGTCCTGCAACGGTGCGGCACAGAGGCAGCAATCCAATTTCACATTGGCGGCTATGTAGTCATCCATTTCCTTGATGCTGCTGCGCTTGGCTTCCAGCTCGGGAGCTCGGTTGGCTTTGGCAGCTGCCTTGGGCAGCTTCTCCAGCTTGTTCTTAACGCTACTCACGCCTTTGGGCCGACCGCGCTTAGCGGGTGGCTCCGCATTCGCAGTTCCTGCATTGCGTCGCAGCTCTCGGGATCGCAAACGGGATTCACGCTGGGAGGAGGAGGCAGCTGGCGAGCGGAGTAGTTCCCTCGCCTGTCGCGTGCGTCCTCGCGTCTTTTTGGGCGTGGCCGCCAGCTCGGACTCCACCTCAAAGGCATCCCTATCCGCCTCATCATCACTGCTGCTGTTGCCGCAGTTGTCAAAGGATTCGGTTGAGTTGTTGACATCGATTTCGGGTTCGCACAGTATGTGATCCTTGATGTCATCATCGAAGGCCAGCTTCGATTCAATGGACGATTCCGTATTCCAAACAACAACGCCTGGCTCGGGCGGCGGTTCCGGCTCCGTTTCCATTTCCGTTTCCGTTTTGAGCAGCAGCGTTTGCTGCTTCTCGTCCACCATAACGCAGAACTGCTCGAAATCGCTGAGATAACGCCAGCATGGCAGGCACAGCTTGGTGGAGATTGTATCATTTACAGTTACCTGCAAAATGCATTGGAATTTTACTTTGGTTTATTTCAATTTTTTTGTTGTTTTGTTTTTTGCGGCACCTCAAGTTGCAAATGTTTGGCAATTGTTTTGGGCAGTTCGTGCTCGGCATCGCTAAATATGCAGATTGACACCGAGCTGTCCAATTCGCACAGGCACAAACGGCAGATCATAATATAAGCAACAACAAAAAACAACAATAGCAGAATTCTGCTGAAGTCGTAAACAAATATGTATGCATAAATCGATAAGCGCGGCTATCGATAGCGATGAGTTTTTGTCAGTTAGCATTGCATGTTAACATTTAAATTGCCTTATGAAATTAGTATCTATAGATTTTCAATAATGTGCAATTAATAACTGAAATTTAAAAAACTTTAAATGTTTTTTTTTTTGCTTAAAATGTATCCGTTTTGATGCAGTATAAATAAAGTAACCGTTTTTTTTTTGTTTTGTTCAGGCACTTTTTTTCGATCAAGTTGGCAGCCACTTACGTGAAAAATTCGAAAATCGAAACGCACATTAATCGAGCAGCAAAACAATCGATGTTTTTTTGGCATTTGTAACATCACTAAAAGCCAGAATTTCCTGACTTGATTTCAAAGTGTGGTAATATTTCGAGAAACACAATGCAAAAGAAGCCGCTGAATGCAAATACGCTGCTGGACAAGCTGCACCGTGGCGCCGTCTACGCCTGCATTGGCGTCACACTCTACGGCACCTACTTGATGGGCATGCGTTACTACCACTACTACACTGTGATACGGCCGGAGAAAAAGGAGATGGAACAGGTGGCGCAACTGAAGCTCCTCAACGAGGGCGCTCACGACAAGGCCAAGGAGCTTGACTACTAAAAAGCATGTCCTTTACTGTTCATTTGTTTTTGCTCTAATTTCTAATGTTTGTTAAGCGTAATAAATATTGTTACACATAGGAAATTCACCTCTCAACTTCTTGGCTTCTTCTTGTTGTGTAATGCTGACCAAGTGCGGCCAAATCCAGTGACAATGCTGCCAAGCAAATCCCCACCTCTATGCTTGCAATATGAGCATCAAAAGTTGCCCGAGTTACGCTACAATAATCAGTCTATCTATTTAACCAACATTTTGCAATATACAAAATTGATAAATTTGTATGTTTACCGTTTATGCCAAATTAATTTTAACGAGCGCAAATTGTGGGAATAATTCTTGTATACATTTTTAAGACGCTCGCAGAGGGTGTTATTGCTTTGTCGTGAAGTTTGTAACGCATCGAAGCAGACATTTATATTATAGTATATATGTATATATATTCTTGATCGGTATCGGTATTAGGCGAGTCGATATAGCCAAGTCTGTCTGTTTGTCTCTGTGCTCTAAAGCTTTCTTGATGAAACTTGGCAGGGATTTGTTTTTTGAGTTGGAGTTGGCCGCATCGGACCACTATATCATATAGCTGCCATAGAAACAATCGGTCGAAGAATGAGCTCTCTTAAGCAAACCTTTTTTGTATTCCAATAAAATACAACCAAACTCGCCAGTTACAAGTGTTAGAATGCTAAACATGATAAACATTGGACTACTATAGAATATATCAGTCGAAACATGAGTTTTTGTATGGAAAACTTACTAGTGTTATTTATATTAATAATTGAATTTAGCTGTAGAGCGGTCTTTAAGGGTTTCCTATCTTCGAACGTTCTTCTTTATTTATATGTTTTTTTTTAACCATCCATCAAAGTTTGGCAGATCTGTGCAATCATTGGAAAAATCTATATATTTAACTATGCAATTATTTGTGAATATCTATGCCATAAATCAATCGAACCGTTGCAGTCGCACAGCTTTTCAGGGGGCAAGCATTGGGGCAATTGTCGAATGTTGTCATCATCATCATCAGCAACATCAACGTTGGCATCGTGACCAGCTGTCGTCTTGGGACAAAACTTCCGCTTGCCACAGACAATCCAACGATCGGCGGCATCGTCGCGTGCATTAACCTCAGAGCGTGTGGCAACTGCAGCGAACTCAAAATGCATTTTCTATAAATATTAAAAAAAAACAACAAAAAATGGAAATTAATTCAAAACAATATTGCCATTGTTTGGTGGCGTTGCCCACCCACTTTTGGGTGCAGGCGGGCTTGTGAAAAAAACGTTGCCGTCATTTGTTTATGCTTCATTCAACAATGTTGCAGCTTTGGCTGTGGCTGCTTGCCTTTAGTCTCATTCATTAGCAATTACTATGCAGCTGATGCGGTCAAGGTCGTCCTTCCTTTTTTTCCAGTTTTTTCTATTTTCATTATTATTGTTGTTGCTTTTGCTTTTGTGGCAGCCCAATCTCTACTGCCGCTGGGGCTAAGCATTGAGAGAAGTCGTGCAGCTTGGATCATTTCGATAAGAGTTTCCTTCTCTTTATTGCATATTTGCAAATGATCTGACAGCAATCTGCAATAGCTCAAATCGTTTTCTAGCTGCAGGCACATAGCAACTTAACGGTATACCCTGTAATTATCACTAGCAGCTTGCAGGCGTCTTGTCTGCATTTAAGAATTTCTTATGTTTTTCAGAAATATTTAAGTTAAATTCTTTTTTTAAATGATTTTTTTGTTTTTACTCCCTAATTTATATTTTTATCAGATTTTATACTATTTATTTAAACACTTTTTATCAAGTATTAAATTAAGTTTTTAGTTAGTTCGAAATTTTGAAAGGATTTTTGGCAAGTAATATGTTAAGTTTTCTAAGAACAACTCACACAGCAATCTTCAGGATCTTAAGGATCACAACTCAAATAACTGTCAAAAACCGCATTACACATTTTTCAAATAGTTTTTTAAAGTTGAATTCCATTTTTTAACTTATATATAGTTTAAGCAAAATTTAAATAAAATTTGTTTATTAAATATTGCCTTGATGTTCGACTAAAAATAAATTTTAGCTTTTCATTTAGTTATACTTATGTTTATAAATATATTTTTTAGGAATTTTTTGGAAATTTTTAATAGCATGAATTCTACAAAGGCATTTTAAGCGTTTAAGGAATTTATTTTTAAACTATTTTCAATAATTTTTAATAAATATTAACTTGACTTGAAGGTGCTAATAATCTCATAAAGTTCAGTTAAAATACAAACTTTATAAATATTTTATTTTATTTAAAAAATTTCAAATACTTTTGGTAACTGCAAGTCAGGTTGTGTTAACGGTTTTGTTATGTTAATATTGTAATTGGTTGCTGCTGCTGACTTAATTAATAACGAAGCCCAAATCAAATGCCAGCAAATGTGCAATTGTTTAATAGACAATTTCTACATTGCAACTTGCAACTGTTTTCCCACGGGGTTTCTAACATTTGACTGGGAGCACGCCGAACCGAGAAGAGCCCCCACCCCCCTTTTGAGTTGAGCTTGCCTGGCGCCAATTGTAATCTAAACCGTTGTTTGTCAACATGTTGCATGTGGCATGTGGCAGCAGCAGCAGCAGCAACCGCTGTATCGCATGTCAAGTGAAAGCGACACTCGATAGTCTGTCCCTCCGTCCGTCTGTCTGTGGATCGCATTAAGTGTGTCAACGCATCTGGATCAGCTTCCGCCTGGACAGTAATCATAATTGTTATGGCGGCTTTTGCGCAAGTCTCCGCACAAAATGTTCTTGGCGGCCAGGCTAAGAGACGGCAAAACGTTAGTTGCCACGCCCACTTGGCCCACAGCTCGCTGTAGCTGACCTTTTGCTAGCAGCCCACAAACGATGAGCTGCTGCCACAATATTTGATTTCAGCGCCCAACATTAGTGAGGAGCGCAGGTCGTGACACGAACACGCACGTTGGAAGATTTCGTGTTAGCTTGCAGAAAAATCTTGTAACGAAAATCAAGTCAGAAAGCTTATGAAATTATATTAATTTAAAACTTAATGAATTTAAGGTATATAGTAATTAAAATTATATTATAAAAATAAATTAAGAGAGCTAGATTGATTGCTATTAAATCTTTAGATTATTCTAAAAACTCAAAAAAAAAACAATGTGAACAATTTATGACAATTTTGAAGCATATGGCAAGTCTTGTAAAATTATTTTTACTGTCAGATTTAAAAAATGCGCGCATTATGAAGTAATGCAAACATTAAATTATATAATATACAAAACAACAAAATATTTGTTACTAATTAGATAAAATGCACAAAGTTAAACAAATTATAATAAAAAAAAAAAAAAATATTACAAAGTGCATTTATGAGCATCTTAAAAGAATCAATAATAAAAATTCAAAAAAATATTTCAAAATCGAATGCTCAAAGTCGTGTCGTGCCTGTCATATTAACGCTACGTGCTCGTGCTCGTGTTCGTGTTCGTGCTCGTGTTCGTGCTCGTGTCATATTGGAAAGATTTGAACTATGCACATCGCTAGCCGTCATGCATTCAATGCGGCAAACTGCAACAATTGCAGTTGCCTTTGTTATTGTTATTGTTACTGAATATTGTTGTTTTTTTTTTGTATTTTTGTATTTTTTTTGCATAATTGTTAACTGTAGCACAAAGTATAAAAACGGTGCGCAGCTTGCCAACAATCAACAAATCAGCTTTTGCCAGCAGCTCAATCGCATCATTATTAAATAATAAACAACAGCAAAAAACAGGAGCAACGTGCGCAACATGAAATATCTGGTAAGCAGCAGCAGTAAATGCAGCAGGGGCAACAACTAACACAACAGGACTTTTGCAGTGTGTTACCGTTATTCTGGCCATGTGCCTGATCAGCTGCCTGGCGGCCATCTCAGAGCCGGCCGCCGCTGCCGTTGCCGTGGATGCTGAACTGGAGTCCGGCATTGGCGAGGGCAAGAAGACGGAGAAGCGGGGCATTTATGGCTTTGGCTATGGACATTATGGACAGGGTTATGGCGGCTATGGCGGCTATGGCGGCTATGGCGGACATGGACATGGACATGGCCATTATGGCGGCTATGGCTTGGCCAGTCCCTACTATGGCGGCTATGAGTATGTGCATCATGCCACGCCCTATTATGGCGGTCATCATGGCGGCTATTATCCTTATCAACATGGACACTATGGTTTCTATTAGCAGGCCTTTAAGTGAACTAACTAAACATTTTATATAAACGCAAAACGCTCATCGCTGCACAATCATGCATTAATAATATATTATTTTTTTTCATGCGCTACGAATAAATGTCCTTTCAAAGCTTACAACTTCATTTGTTTTTCAAATTTGAGTGTTCGCGCGCGCGCCTAGGAAAATACACCGCTGCGTTAAGTGTTGAAAAGCGTTAGTAAAGCTATCGACAGCACTGATTGCTGCACAATCGTCGCTTATCGATTGCCAATTGCTGGGTGTTATTCGAACAGCGATAAATATCGATAACAGTTGCTCTCACATTTTTGTTGTTCATTTTTACGCTCTTCTTTGTCGGAGACGGTTGTTTCTTCTTGCTTTTGCTTCGCCAAGCAGAAAGAGCTCAACAAATAAATTGACACACAATTTCGAAAAGGAGTCGTATAAGCTCAAAAAAAACAAAAACAAAAAAAAACTGGTGTGAACAGCTGTTGTTGCACTAGTGTTGGGTAATTTTTTGTTGTCTTTTTTTGTGTTTATTTTTTTTTACGTTATTTTACCAACGATCAATTACGCGTGCAGTAAAGTGGCAGCAGAGTCAACAACAACAACAACAGCCGCAGCACTACTAACAACAACAACTGTCGCTGTGGTGAACAGCAAGTGCGAAAAATACAAGCAAACAAGCAAAAGCTGACCAAATGGTGGGCGAAACAACAACAAGAAATAAAAATAAATAAAAATACATATGTACATTTTTATAGTTGTGCTAGTACTAAATACTAGTACTAACAAAAAAAAAAATGTGAATATGTGAAGTGACAAAAAGTTTAATAAAATAAAATATAAAATACAAAAAAAAAAACACGCACACTAAAAGTCGTGAATTCGTCGCACACACAAACACGCACACAGTCACATACATATATTGTACATGTGTGTGTGTGCTGGTCTTCTAGTGTGCGAGAGAGTAAGTGAGAGCGCAAACGTTGTCTTTAGTTTCTGTGTTGCTTTTATTTTAATTTTTTTGCCAGAGTATTTATATTTTTTTTTTTAATAATAATTTTCGCATTGTGTGTGGTTTTTTTTTTGTGTTGTGCGTGTGTATCGCGCGCGTTGCCAGCAACAACAACAACAGCAATAAGATAAACAACAATAACAACAACAGAGCAGTTCGCGCCACTTTGCAGAGGTTTGTATGTATTGCATGCTTGTATATTTGTGTGTGTGTTTTGTCCAATTCAATACCAAAATTCTTATTAGATCACAGGCATGCGGATGCATGTGTGTGTGTGTGTGTGTCGGTCGTCGTTTCTCAGGTTCAGCATGACGACGACTACTTCTTTTTTGTCGTCTTGTTGTTTTCTTCTTTTTTCACTCACACTCATTTCGCCGTTATTTATGTAACAAGTGTGTGCGTGCTAAATGAAGTGCGGCTGCTGCTGCTGCTGCTGCCACTCTTCTTGTTGTTGTTTTGTATGTATTTGGTGATTTTTCGCCTCTCGTCGTAAAGTTTTTGTAATGAAGTTGGCAGCGCACGCACACACACAAGCACACAGAACTGAGCTTCCTCTCTCCCGGCAGCTGGAGCAACGCAAAGCGCATTGAACTGGTTAGGTTCACTTTGTCATTTATCAACATTGGCGCAGCAGCAGCAGCACATTTTTGTTGTACGCATTTAAGCTTTGACGACGGACGTCAGCGTCGGCCGAGCATTTCTTCAATTGGCATTTGTATGTAAGCTGTTGGCTGCAAATTAACAGCAGCCATAACAACAGCAACTAGAGCAATTGGCTTTTCGGGACTGCTCTCCATTGCCATTGAATGTTTACAGCAACAACAATAACAGCAACAACGGCAGCAAGAAAGATGTCAAATGTCATTCGATTTTGTTTTTGTTTTTTTGTATTGCAATTCCGTTACGCACAGCTTTGATGTCGTCGCCGACGCTTGTTGCGCTTTATGTTTTGTTGTTGTTTGTCATACAGAGAGCGACAGAGAGAGAGAGAGAGAGAGAGTGTAAGAGAGCAAGCTTGTCTTGGTATTCGTGCAATTAATGTAATGAGCATTAAGCATTTTGAGATGTTCACGCTCAATTTCAGTTTCGTTGAGCGTGCTACAAATATTTGTACATATTTATGTATTTATGCAAACCAGAAATGCAAAATGCAAAAAATATTACAATTATAATACAGTAGACGCTCACAAATTAGAACCACTTGGTTTTTTTTTGGGTAGCTGGACATTTTTTGAAGTGCTTTAGTTTCAAAATGTTTTTTTTTTAATAAAATATTTATTTTGTTGTTTGTTGTTAATAATCTTCATTAAGTATTTAAGCAATTGGCACTTTTGTGAGTCTACTGTACCAGTATTCCACGAATGCTTTTCTACGTTCTACAATTTGAACAGGCCAAAAGCTCCATGCGTATTTGCATTTAATCGCCCGCCTATTATCGATGGAATCATTTGTTTCCCTTTACTTTCTACCAAGAAGGGTATACACAATTTAACAGTGGTCGCTCGATAGTTACTTTCTTCAGTTCTTCATCCAAAATTCTAGCTGCTGAAAGTATTAATATTATTATAAGAAATCTTTGGAAAAAAAGGGAAGTTCCTTGATCAGAAATACTTGGTGGATTTAGAAACTTAAATTTCGGGTTATAAAATGTTATATTTGTAAATAAGAATAAAATATAAACATGTCAATTCTAGTTACTTAATATTGTGATACTCCTTATAAAAAAAATACAGGGTATCTTACGATGTGATATATTAATCAGGCGTCATGTGCAGTTCAGCTGTCGTCGCTATTGTTGCATTAATAATTAATTCATAAAATTGATTGATTTTCTAGATACTTAATTTTAGTTGCCATTCACATTCAAGTTTATTTTCCTGGAAAGTAGAAAGAGGCAACAAAGCGAAGAACCGAGGCAGAACGTAGAATTCCAATTGGATTGCTTACCATTTTTCATTTTCTCTTTTTTTGTTGTGCGTCTGCTTTTTTGTTGTTTATTGTTGTATGTATTCATTTTAGTACTTTTTACACTTTATTTTCTGTTTGTTTGTTTGTGTAATTAGTGAGCGGATATTGCTCTTCGCTGCATGTGTGTGTGTGTGTGTGTGTGTTTGAGCTTAAGTTTAGTTGGGTTAGGTTTGGGCTATTGGACTCCAATTGGGTTTCTGACAAGCTTCAATTGTTTAAGTATAACAACTCGTCGTCGTAACGGCTTATCATCCGTTATTCACCGCCCATCCAATTTGTTTCCTATGAATAATAAGCAAGCACGCATTAAATGCACCTGCGACCCAATTCGCAAAGTTCCACCTGCTGCGAAATGCGCCAGGTTCCACCTGCCGCATATTCCCAGCCCACACCATCATATTAATTATGCATGTATTCAACAGTGTTGTCCAGTTTCTTCATTTGAATCCCTTCACATCTAGATTGAAGCACAATGGCAGCGGTATTTTTGGCGGTTATTTGTTAGCTAGGTTTCAGCTTTTCCTAATTTAAACAAGTAGGAGTGCTCTTGTCGAGAGTGCCCGACTAGAATATACCCTGATCCAAGGTCTTACATTCATTCATAATTATTGATCTGCTTTCATTGCTTTGCTTCTTCTTCCATTGGCCCCAAACTATATTACATTGAATTGTAGATAACTTCTCTGTTTATGGTCCGATCGTTATGAAATTTTAAGGACATACAGATGGCATATAAGTGTGAGACTTTGTAAAATCTGAAGGTCATACCTCTTTTTTTTCGATTTCTATGAGATCGGAGAGAGGTATCCAAAAAGTGAAATATATTTGTTTAACATCACATAGGAACTCATAATAAATAAATAAACAATAATATAGTAAACATATAATTTTGAATTACAAATTTAAAATTATCCTTGTCTATGAATGTATTATTTCTTAGCTTTCTACGATTTCTTTAAAACATATATATAAATAATCTTATCAAGGAAAGTTTAGATTGGATCGGGTAACAGCTCAATATCACATTTTAAGCTAGCACAGATCTATGAAAAGTCAAAACAAAGTAAAGCTTTTACTTGCTCCTCAAAAAACTAGCTTTTTTCTGCTGCGCAAAACTGGTCAACACTGTTGATCAATATGCGCTGTCAATTAAGTAGTTGTTATAAGTAGTATTTCGCATGCATTTTCCATCATTTGCCATTCACAGTTGCAAGTGTGTGGTGAGTTCAGGTGGTCTGTGCAGTGTGTGGTGTGGTGTGGTGTGGTGTGGTGTGGGTTGGGTACAGGGCGTTACAGTGATTCAGCTAGAATTATAAATTAGCAGCAGATATCGACACGAAAGCGTATACCTACATACATACATACATACATACATACAAACATATAACGAACAACAGCAACCATAACAATAACAAAATAAATGATTATCAATTCAGAAAATTTTCCGAAATCTGAGCGAAGTGCAAAGAAGAAGAAGAAGCAGCAGCACCAGAGCAAGGCAAATGTAGAAGAAGAAGCAGACGTAACAGAGACTATCATTAGTGTCAGCTCTTTCTCTCTCTCTCTCGCTCGCGCTGATCGCAGTTGCTCTTATCAGAGTATGACGTCCATTCGTTTTCACTGCTGTTCTTTTTGTTGTTGTTGTTGTTGCTTTTGTTGCCCATTGTTGTGGCTGCGCTAATCTGCCTTACAGTTATATACATATGTATGTATGTATGTATATGCTGCATATGTATGTAATTTTCAATGAATTTGTAAGGCAACGGGAACAAATTTCCAATTGGCAGCAGCATTCATTCCGAGTGCCGCATTTTGGGTATTTTTGCTGGAAATTTGCATTTGTCACAACAGCAACAAAAGCAACAAAAGCTTTTCAACATCGAAATGATTCGATTGCCTTTGTTACAGTTCTGAAGCAGTCGCTGCAGCTCATGAGAAATGCACTCCAATTAGTACGTGAAGCACACTCGAACATTTTCTGGTGCAAATCCAATTAGACTTAAGCCTTTTTCACTACTAACAATTAAATATTGTTTTCTTTTCTCTACTTGTGTCTTACAGATCCATGCAAAATGTCTAGTCCTGACGATAGAATACCCATACGTGGTAAGTAAAGCCAGTGTTTCTATGCAGTGGTTGGCTTATGTCGGTGGGTGGTTTGGGTGCTGGCTGCTGGCTGCTCTGTTGCCTGCTATGCGTAATAACTATCGAATACATAACTCGAAATATACACAGCGCCGCACGTAGAAAACAAAAGCTTACAAGCACACACACACACACAGATACATATAGAGGGAACAAAATATCGAGAATGAGAGAGAGTGCAGCTGTGTGTGTGTGTGCCTTCCAAAAATAACTGTTAATAAGAACACAAAAGAACGAAACAGCGCTGCTTTCGTGCTTTTACTGACTTTGCAGCGGGCAGCGACTGCGACAGAGGCAGAGGCAGAGCGGCTAAACAACAAGAACATTGTCCATGGTCGGGTGACAGTAGCAGCAGCAGCAGCAGCAGCAGATGAGCAAAGACCAGCAAGTGGTTGCGGCTGCATCTGCTGACAGCCAGAGAGTGAGTGTGGGTGTGTAAGTGTCAAATGTGAGTAAGCGAGAGTATATGCGTGTGTGTGTGTGTGTGCTTTAAGGAAGTTGCTTTCTAGTGCTGACTAAGATGAGCACGAATCAACACGAGGTGCTCGTGCTTCAAATAAAATCGGCATTTGGATGGTATATGAAAAGCAAGCATTTGAAATTAAATTAATGTGAATAATGCAAATTATTCCAAAATACCGATTAATAATGAAAACAATATTTAAGCATTAAAAAAAATAATACTAGTGCTCTTACAAGCAGATTAAATAATTAAAGCAAATTTTTCTAAATGAATACATGAATAAACATAAAAACAAGTAGTTAAAAAAATGCATGTCTATTTGTTTTTTGCGGTGTTAAAGAACTTCGATACGCGCTCATCTCTATTGCCGACTAGCTTAAGCTTTAGCGTTTCTGCTTCAGTTGTTACCGCCACTGTCAATGCCAAGCACGTGCAATAACAATTTGCCTGCCCATAAACTGCTCTCCTTGCTAGCACTCTCTCTCTCTCTCTCATTTTTTGGAGCAGGCTCTCTTTACCGGCGCTGCCTCTGTGTCTGTTTGTTTGTGTGAACAGCCAACAACAATAACAATAACACGAACAACATTCGTCGTTTATCGATTTTGTTCTATTTTTAGCTCAACAAAAATTTACTTGCCTGCCTTTCAAATGTGTAACAAACAGCGACGCCGGCGCCAGCGTCAGCGCCAACCTTTTTACGTTCGACTGCTTCTTCTTCCTCCTTTTTCTTAGCCACTTCCACTTTCGCTTTTTGTGTGCCTTTATTTAACGGTTACAACAATTGCCACGTGCAACTGCATTTTCAATCAGCAATTGGTTGCTTTCAAACTCAAAACTCAACTTACTCAATATTGGCACGTGGGCCAGATACTCAACTCGCTCTTCTCTCTCCCTCTCCTCGCTCAGCTGTTTATGTGTGCAAAAACAAAAATTATGCACAATAACCGTATCTCGCGTAATCTGAGGCAGCAACAGTGAGGGAACAAAAGTTTTCGTTTTTGCATTCTGCATGCATAATGTTAAACGAACTAACGGAACTTTTTGAAATGTTAATTGTAACCCATGTAATCTCAAGCAGCAGATGTTAAACATTTGGCAAACTGCATGTACATATATTACAAACAGAACTCTGTAATGTTAAAGAGCTAATGTAATTTGTATCTATATATGCATGTATGTATGTATGTTAATGGCACTGTTATTGTAATAGCTGATTCTAAGGCCGGAGAAATTCGAATTTATGAAACTCCTATTAGAATAATGGATATATGTACGTACACATACATATTGTACCAATGTGAATTGTACTGTTATTATCCATTATCGCTTAATGATGAAAACCTTTTATTACACTTTTGTTCACTTTAAATACAATTGTACTGCTTGTGTGTGTGTGTATTTAATGACCTGTACACTCGAGGTCATTTGGCTATGATAATTACATATTATTAAGTTTTAAAGTCATTATATTGTTATTGCATTGATATCGACAAGTTATATTCCAAGTCAATTTGCTTCGTTAAGTCGCTCGATACACGCACCTGTCAAAAGTCACTCCAACCCCCCCCACCCCCCCTCCACACACACACACACACACATACATGCAGGCTCGATTCCCACCACTTGTCAGTTATTTGTAATGGCATTTCAGGAATTTGTGTGTGTGTGAGTGTGAATAGAATACATACATACATACAATCATTATATAAAATCGTTAGCTTTATGTCTGGCACCAAATACCCATTTGTAATACACAAAAGCCAAACATCATAGACCAAATCCACACCCACTTCCCACCACTTCCTCTTCAATCCTCAGCTACTTCTCCTTTAACAGTTGTTCTATGTATGTATGTGCGTGTGTGTGTAATCATTTATAAATTGCGCTGTTGTTGTTGCTGTTGCTTTTTGGCTTTGCATTTGTCAAGGTGAAACACACACACACGCACATGGCGAGAGCGTGAGTGAGTTCTCACACACACACACACACACATACACACAGCTCTCAGCTAAAACTTCGAAATAAGCCAAAACTGAACGAGCCACGCCCACATATTATGTATGCCCGCCCCAGGGGCCCCCAAAAAATTGCTTTTGCCGCAAAGTGTGTCTATTTTTAGACGAGCGCTGGAAATTTTTTCCAACACACTCACACACACACACAGAAGAGAACAGAGCTCACACACACACGCACACAAGTGTCGTCTGCTATCACTCAAAACAAAGTAAGCAGAGAAGTGGGTCGGTTTATTATTATTATGCATTATTATTTTTATTGCTGTTATTGTTTTTGTAACTCTCGACATGTGTGTATTATGTATGCATGTGTTTTTGTTATTGTACATACATATTTCTTGCATGCTTACAATCGGGATTTCCAATTGGATTTCAGTTTCATTCTCAATGTCAACATTGTGGAGTCTCTCATCACATTTTATTACGTTTCGTTGTAAACACGTGCTCTTTCTGTTGTTGCTGCTGTTGGTTTCTATGTCAACACCGAATTGACCTTGACGACACACGTCTTTTTTTTGTATGAAACTTCTTGCTAACAGCTGACTGCAGTCGCAGTCACAGCAGCAGCAGCAGCATCAACAGCAGCATACCCGCTCTCTTTAGGTATCTCTCACATGTTTACCATAAGTATGTACATATATGTGTGCGTGTGAGTATGTGTGTGTGTGTGTGTTGGCACATAACTTTTTGCATGCACCTGCAGCGCAGCCAGTGTATTGCTTACAAGTGTCACACAACTAAACACACACACACACACACACACACGCGCATACAATCAGCTGCAGCTGTTGCTTAAACGAGAGCCCGCTCTCATTGACACACTCGCATTTGCTCGCACTCTTTCTCACTCTCGCTCTGTGTCTAACTATCGCTCTGTCAGTTCTTGCATGTGCTGTGCTGTGTTTTTATGTTATGTATTTATACACACCCTTTGTAAGCGCAGATGGGGTATTTCATTTAATTAAATGCCAGCTAATCTATCATCTCAATTATTAGTGAGTATGCATATTTCAGCTACTTAATGTTTGATATATATATATCGATAGTAGTGCATACGAATGTATACTGCAGGCTCTACAGGGTAGCGCATGGTCGACTACATATTGCATTTGAACATTTTTTTTTTCGTTAAGTTTTTGTGCAATGTGCGCTGTGAGTTCTGTTGAGTTGTTGTTGGTTTTTGCTATTGCTGCTTCTAAATTTATACTCCCATAGCTATGCACGATTTATAATAGCGGCTATATATAGAACAACAGGTCATGGCCTATTCGGTCAGCCTTTTGCATAGATACACATACGTGCATAGAAATGTATTTATAAAGCGATTCATGCACATGCATTTGACTTTACGTTGAGTAGGAGCAGCAGCAGCAACAGCAACAAAAGCAGCATACATATTTTGCCATTGTTTTTGTTGTTGCTATTGGTTTTGGTTTTTGCTATTGTTTCTATATATAGCCAGCCACCTCTCAGTAGCCCCAAAACTAGACTTTGCCTTACTTGCTGATTTATTTATTAGATTCTGCTTTGCGCTGTCAGAGAGCAATCATTCCAATAAGAGCAAATAGCAGCAACTATGCACACACATACATGCATACATACGTATGTGTGTATGTTGTTTGCATGCACATTGACGCTTTTGTCTTTGCAGCAGCAGCAATCCAATTGGACATTTTGCTTAGTCATAAATGTGCGCGCAATTAGTCCAGTCCAGCTGGTATGTCTAATTGCTGATCAATTCATAGCGAAATATATATAGAGAGAGAGAGAGAGAGAGAGAGAGTGACAGCGATTGTCAAGGAGAGCCAGCGTGAGTGCGTGGGAGAGAGAGAAAGAGAGAGAGAAAGAGAGAGAGATAGCAACAAATTGACTCGTTGCCAGTTTATCAATGAACATTTTGTATGCTTTTGCTGCACTTTGCCTTGTGTCCAATAGCAGCAGCAGCAGCAGCAGCGCGTTAAGCTTTTTTTTTGGACATTTATTTTGTGCGCCACAAAAGCAAATGAATTTAGTTGCTCGTATAGCAGGAGACGTTGGATGGGTTGTGTGAGGGAGGAGTATGAGGGGGGGGTCAGTTTGATGGCTGTTGCCTACAGATGAAATGAAGACAACGACAAACGGAACTGGTCGCTGCTGCTGCTGGGTCTGTTGTGTGGCTTTTGTCGCTGACGTCGCCATCGTCACGTGCGCGCTCTGCCCAAGCAGAGAAGCACCAGGGGCAGGGGCAGGGGCGACGCAAGGCAAGGCAACGCAGCATTGAGAGCGGTTATCTTAAAAAGCGCTCGGGCCGGGTCCATGTAATCGCTGTAAACTTGTACAAGGTTACTAAAAATAGCTACAGAGACACACACACACACACACATATGCGACTCGGCTCGGCTCGCTTCGGTATTCGGCCTCGGCGTACTTGGAGCCAATGCGCTGTTGGAGGCGGGGGTGACACAGAGAGAAAGGGAGAGAGAGACAGATAGAAAGAGAGAGAGAGAGAGAGGGAAGGCAGAGCATAAAGCACATGTTAAAATACGTTTTAGGTGTATTTTTGAAAAGCGTCTGATAAGCGCAGCCTTATCTACATACATACATACATATATAATCAACTAATAGGCACAAACACACACAGAAGCTTGCTCACTTACATACATATATCATGTACACCCGCACACACACACACACACGACGTTCAAATCAAGTCGTTGTCTCGCTGCTTTGTTGTTGTTGTTGTTTGGTTTAGTTTGCTTTGGTTTGGTTTGCATTGGTTTTATCTGCGCTTTTGTGAAATTGAGATACAAGCTGGGATTGTTCACGTTTATTTACTTATGTACGTATGTACATATGTACATATGTGCACTCATGGAAAAAATAATAGAAACGGCATGCACTTTTTAATATAACATAATAATATAATTAATATTAATATTAATAAAAAACCAATTTATAGTTTCATATTTAAGTTTAAGTCTTTTGTTTCTATTTTTTTTCCAAGCCTAAAAAATTAAATGAATTCTGGTTGTTATACGAATATTGATAAAAAAATCTTTGTTACTTTTTTTGACAGATAATTCAATGTATGTCAAATAAAAATTATAAAGTTAGAGACAGTTTTAATTTTTGTCAAGAAAATTCGAAGATAATGAAAATAACAGAGCGTTTCTATTATTTTTTCCATGAGTATGTCTGTATATCGATAATGACACTTTGTATTTTTGATAATAAACGATAAATGTTCGTTTAATGTCAAATATTTGAAATAGAGTTGCAATGCAATAAACAAACTATTTACCGTTAAGGACCTTTTACTTACAAATGAAACCAATCGTAAATAATTAATAGATAGAAATCCGAATCAAGCATCATAATTGAGTGTAATTTAGTATAATAATTACTTATATATCTATCAAATAATATATACATTTATTATGCATTAATTTCGTATATTTGTTTGCCCTTTCAGATTTGCCGCCCGAAGCCGGAAACGATGAGCGATTGTTGCACATAACGCCGGGCGTTATATCGCTGGACTTTAAGCCGCATCAAGTTGACATTGATCAGCAAATCCTGGAGGTAAATCAAGAAAGAGCTCAGTAATGAGAACATTGCAATTGAAGTTCAGATGTAATAGTTAATATGTATATGTAGATATCAATTATAGATCAAGTCGATATTATGTTTCGGGAAGCTTTTAAGATATGCACATAATCTGTGCTCACACTCTCTCTCTCTCTCTCTCTCTTTGTGTCGTTGTATTCTTAAACGTTTGCAACAAGCAGCATTGACTTTAAATCAAATGTAAACTGGTAGTTAATTCAATTGTTTTGGCACATTCTCTTTGTGACGTGTTTCGTAAACGTTTCGTTAACTGCTCAAAATTCAAATTTAATTGTAAAATGTGATTTACCACAAAGATGTATTCAAAATGTCAGCTGTATCAAACAAGTCGACTCGTCTCAATATTGCAACACACACAAAAATAGATTATGCGAACTGCGTAGGACTCTTATTTCTGGCATCATCAACTTGTACAGCTGCATTTTTGCTTTGTTCCGTTTTTTTTTTTTTTGCCAACCACCTGAGTTATTTCTTTGTCCCGATTCCAGTTCGGGTCTGTCTACCTGTCTACCTGTCTCTCTGTCTCTCTGTCTGACTGTCTGTCAATCGTGCTCTTTGGTTGCTGCCTTGTTAGCGCTGTGCTGACCAGAGCCTATCAGGATCTTCATCATGCATTTCCAGTCATTCGACATCATTATGATCGGTATCAACGGCAATATCATTAGCATTCATGTCCGCATCGTCGTGTGCCGTAGTTTCCTTAGTTTCCTTATGTATTTCTTTTTGCTTGCGCTTTATTATACCCTGATCCCATTAAAAATGGGAGAAAAGGGTATAATGGTTTTGTGCATAAGTATGTAACAGAGACTACAAAAGCTAGAGACTTCATATTTGGAATATAGGTTCTCCTAGTGCCGGGTCAATTTTGCGATATCTCAACCCGTTCAAAAGTTATCGACAAATTTCGATTCCAGACCAGTATTTTTTGGGTATAACTTGAAAGCTTTTAAAGCTAGAGGCACTATTTTCACAATATATATTCTCGTATAGCATACAAAAGTACAAAATGTTTTTTTTTTTTGTTAACTTTCTCCAATCCTTCATAAATCGAAAAATACGTATTTTTGTACGTATGTACTTCGGATTCCGCATATTCACATATTTATATGCCATCTTTATGTCCTACAAATTTTATAACAATCGGACAATAAACAAAGAAGTTATTTACTATTTAAATGTAACATAGTTTTGGGCCAATGGAAGAAGAAGAAGCAAAGCAATTGCATGAAGTTCGCAGTAGCAGCGTGTGTATGTCTGTGTGTGTGTGTGTATGTGCTTGTATGCATGAATGCAGATAAAGAACTGGCTTCAGGGTATATCCTAGTCGGGCACTCTCGACTAGAGCACTCTTACTTGTTTTACCTTGTTGTTGCTTTATTTATATATACATACATACATATGTATGTACATATGTACGTATTCACAGTTTCACTTGGCAGCAGAGCTCGACGTTTCCTTCCTTCTCGATAACTTGGCATACACGTAGCATACCTCAACATGCAGCGAGCATATCTAGTTTATCATTCAATTTCTTTATTATTCTATTATCCTATTTGAAGTATACACATTTAATGCAATTACAACATTGGATTTCTTAAAATATGACACATTAGCAATTACAAGTCTAAATTTAGTTATGGTTTGCCCAGAAACTTGCACCCCTATAACACATTCTATTTCCACTTACTGGATGTACATATGTATGTATATACATATATATATAGTATATATATAGTATTCGTATCGAATCAGATTAGCTGCCAAATTTAAATAGCCTTTCAAATATTGTATGGAATGTCTGCTTCGAAATTTATTTCGCTACAATTTCTTTGATATTTTATCAATGAAATCAGTTAAGTTTCTTAAATCTTATTGATTTTCAGAACGGTTTAAATTTTTGTTAATTTTATTTATGCTCATTTTGTTGTTGATTCATCATCAGTGTAACTTTTATAGACTATGCCAATAATTTGTTAATTTTCAAACTCGTCTCATGCGAAATTTTTGAAATTTGTAATATATTTTTTTTACATAACATAAGTTTGTACAATTTAGGCAAGAAAGTTTCTTACATTAAATATTTAATGCAAACTGATTAGTTCTAACGGTTAATTTGTCTGCAGCTTGTGCTCTAATGGGGCCTTGAAAATCAGTTAGGTTAGGGTATGCACAATTCGTTGCAAGGCAATCGGTGCAGCTGGTTGCGCTGCTTGTTTTATTTTCTTCTGGTTCTAAATATAAACGCGTGTACAACTTAATGATTCTATATTTATTGTTTTCTCTACGAAAATATGTATGAGTATTTTGCGCATTCTGTGTTTCTTTTTGTTGTTGTTGTTGTTCTCCTCTTTTTAAATAAAACGGCGATTGTGCTAAAAATAAAAATCCACTGCGAGCCAAGAGAAATACACACAGAGAGAGAGAGAGAGAGTGAGCGGGAGAGAGAGAGAGAGATACAGCGTTGATTGGCTAAATATATACAGAAAACATATGCAACAAGTCTGTGCGTTCACTGCGAGTGTTTACTGTAGTTGCTAGTGGGTCGCAGCAGTGGGTGGGGTGTGAGGGGGGGGGGGGCTTGGAGGTGTCACACAACAACATTGTTGTTGCTGGCAACTGCAGCCGCCGCAGCGACCTCATGGCCCCAAGCAACATGTGCAGCCCCCACCTGCCAATGCCCCCATATATACCACGACCCCTAACCCCCACCCCCTCTCTCTCTCTCTTTCTCTTTGGCTATTGCCTTGTTGCATACAATTTATAGCCAGATTTTATTTTTGGACTTTTGGGCTTTTAACTTTGTGCATTGCAGCCTGTAAGTGTGTGTGCGTGTGTGTGCGTGTGTGTGTGTGTGTGTGTGTGTGTGTGTGTGTGTGTGTGTTTTGTTTTCTTTTGAATTTTCGTATTTTTGGTTCAAGTGTTCTCAGCTTCTGCGGCTGCTTCTTCTTGATCATCTGCTGCTGCTGCTTGTAGTTGTTGCCAAAGTGTTGCCTCTTCACCGCCTCCTCCACCTCCCCCTTCCCCCTCCCCCTGGGAGGCAGCCTTTCGCCTTTTCGCCTCAGCGCTTTGCCGTTTTTGTTATTTTTACATTTTCCTTTGAATTTATTTTTATTTTGGTGTTTTATAAACTCTGTGGGTTTTATTTTTAACAAAAAAGAAAAAAACACACACACACACATACATATGTATTTATGCACATGTACACACAAATAGCAAGAAGCGCGCGCGAGAGAGAGAGGGAGAGCAAGAGAGAGAGAGAGAGCAATAACTATAAAACTATAAAAAAAAACTAGAATAACTAATCGCAGTTCTTTCGCTAGCTACGCTTTGTTGTTGTTGTTGTTGTTGTTGGTGGTGCTATATTTATAAAAATCTGTGGCACGAGCAATTTTGTAAATTAGCTACAATGGGTTTGGGCTAGGGGTGGGGTTGATGGGGAATGGGGAATGGGGGTCTTATGCCTGTGGCAAGTGGGCGCTGTTCCACAATTGTGATCCAGCTATAACCAAATGGATCTTAACAATATACTCATATACTCATATACATATGTATATACATACATACATATTGAAACATTCGTTTTTTACTCATACATACATATTTACCCGTTATATACGCCTATATATTCATACATACTCAAACATATTCATTCATTACATACCAAAGAAGAAAGCCGGAAAAACTAAAACTGAACCTGAACCTGAACCTTAGGTTCGGTTCATGAACCTGCTTGGCCACATTCATAAACCCATATTTTTCAATCAAATTTTTTTGTTTTATTTTTGAATTGAACACAATTTGATTTCTCTTTGTAAAAAGACATTTGAATACACAAAAAAAAAAAAAAAAAAAGATTTTGCTGCTTTATAAAATTTAAATGTACTTATAGAAATACTCACACTATCTATGCTAAGGATTCACTTTAATTAAAGTAAATGCCAATTTAAGCAAATGTTGCTTCCTTGCAAACAGCAACGAGATCTTTGAATAGAATCATAACTCATAATGATTCATTTCATAGATTGCGAGTTATTCATTGCATTCAATGCGGCTTAAATGCTGTCCATAATAAGCTCAAGAAACATCGCATTTATAATTATGTAGTATGTATGTATGTATGTATGTAGTATTGCCAGCAGCAGGCAAGTTGTTATTCTATTTATATGGGCGTGTCTGTGTGTTGTCTTTGGGCCCCCGTTATAATTATAGCACAGGCCTTTTATAATTATAGCATGCGCTGTTTGTAGCCAGAGCGAAATGTTCAACAAAAAAGTTGTGCAAGGCAAATGTCGTGGGTGGCGGGGGGGGTGCTGCTGCTGCTATAGTTGGCCATTGGCTGTGCTGTGGTGTGGGGTGTAGCGATAGCGCGGGGTAATCAGGTGCAACTGCCATTTCTACGAATTCTAATATGCACATGTATGCATGTATGTATGTATGTATGTATATGCTGCTGCTGCTGCTGCATTGGGCTGCAAACGTTTTAAAACAAAAACGCCCGTTTGTCTGCCGCCGCAACTGACCACGCGAGAGATAGAGACAGAGAGCGACAGACAGAGAGAACAATTAAACAAGAGAGCGTGCCAGCGATGGTGAGAGAGCAAGCAGAGGCAGAGGCAGAGACAGAGAGCAGGCAGCAAGGCAGCACACGTTCGTTTCGTTCGCTTCGTGCGCTTTTGCTAGCGAATAACTGTATCTAAATTTGTGTTTATATTTGATTTTTGCGCCAGTTCGCCAGTCGCTTGAGTGAAACTGAAATGAAAGCGCGTTCGACGAATGCCAAAGCCAAAGCCAAACGAAACGAAAACACAGACGCAACAGCCGCAGCCGCAGTCGCAGCAGCAGCAGCAGCAGCAGCGACCGCGCAGCCAATAGTCAATTCAAATTGGAACAACATCAATATCCAATTGGAATCGAAATATACCAATTCGAGCTAACAATTCTAAAAGCGCCGCGCGTTGTGCACAAAATCAAAGTCAATCAAAAACCATAAAACAAACCAAAAAAAATACGGTTTTTTTTTCTAACAAAATACAACAACAACAAAATATACGGAAAAACCCAAACAGCAAAAAATAAAGAATTAAAGACAAAAGGCAATAAAAAAATGAAAAATAAAAACTAAAAAATAAATAAATAAAAAATAAATAAATAAAGCCAGCCAGCAGCGCCGCATATTTCTACAGCTTATTTATTAGTGTAGTTCTGAGTAGTTTTTTGTCTTGTTTTTTTTGTTGTTTTTTTTTTTTGTACATATATTGTTTTTTTTTTACTTTTTGCCCAAAGCTGTGACCACAAAAAGCTTACGGAAAGTGGCTAACAACAACAAAAACAACAACAGCAGCATACAATCCAAAAAATAAAATAAAAACCAATTAGAAAACCAAAACCAACAATAAAAACAACACAAAGTTTTTAGTGTCTCTCTTTCTCTCTATCGCTCTCTCTCTCGCGTCCAGTGCGTGCGCGTGTCTGTGTCTGTGTGTGTGTGAGTGTGAACGTCCAATTGGACCAAGCGTCGCGTTAAGGTCATGGAAACATATCAGCAGCATGTACGTAAACGTAAACGTAAACGTAATGATGAGAGCGACTCAAGCGCCAGCACACATGTAGGAGAGTCAGTGAGAGAAGAATAGAGCGGCAAAAAGCAAATGCAAAAGCGCGACAGCAACCAATCATCAATTTATGATCTCTTTTGATGATTTGTGACGCGTGATTTGCTTAGCTAACTCATTTGTGAATGTTTAACTGTGATCTATGTATGCGTGGCTCTGTGTGCGTGTGTGTGTGTGTGTGTGTCACCAACGCCATTCATCACACTCTGATTCATTGGCAGCGTCCAATTGCACTAATTATCTAATTGATCAGCTTTTGCAATCAGATTTTTGGTTTGTTATGATTTTTTTTTTTGCTACGTTTTATCATTAATTGTGCAAACAGGAATTTGTGCAGTATATTTTCACATGGGGGAACACCCTTTCAGTTAACATAGTCAGTATGTCATCATTGAAATTAGAAAGCATTCCATATCTTGATCATAATGAATACTCTTCCTATATATAGTATATCTGTTCTGTTTTCATGATTACTAGTTGAATAGTTTATATTTAGTAAATCATTAACTTGATTATATTTGACTTTTAAATTGGCAGTAATTAAAATTATGTGGAATAATTTTACTTTTCTAAACGTTCTACTCATATTTTAGACTGTTAGTATTTAAAATAATAATTGAATAATGCTTTTAGTCTTGCATACTACCCGGATATCTTGTATTTCTTCTGTTTATGCCAAACAGTTTGTTACATATGTATATTTCTATCGATTTTGGTTGGAATCGAACTTCAATCGAACCTATACAAACGAAATAGAAGCATTTAGTTTAAAAGTATTTAATTTTTGATACGATTTGTAAACCTGACGTTAACCATTTCATCGACTTGGGTTAGCATCAAAGTACTATATATATTACTTACACAGTTGTCATAGAAACATCAATATCAGTTAATTATTCAAACCTTTTAAATTTTTAAAAACATGAGGAAAACTTTCGTTTCTTTTATCGATTTTGGTTTGCAAGAAAATACTTTTTATAGTTTTGTTTACAAATAATAATTCCACATAAAAAGCGTATTTATTCTATGTTTTATTTATTCTATTCTGTAATTCTGTAACGGTACTTGTTGCACAGTGGTATGCGCTAATATTTTTGTCTTTCATTGTTGATTATTTAGTTGTGGATAAGAAAGCGTAAATATATTAATTTTGATCACAAAGATCGATGGCTGTCAGTTCTGTGATCTTTTAAGTGGCATTCAAGCTGATAATCTGTATAACAAACTAAAGCTCAACAATCAAAGCGATCAAAGCATCTACTTAGATCTACTTAGCTGATCAGCAAATTGGCTATATGCGTCACATTAGTTTTTGGCTATTTGCAAAGATCTACGCGGCAATTACTCACAGCTATTTAATGATCTACCCACGACAATTTTTTACCACAACATCACGATCAAACGTGTGCTCTCTCTCTCTCTCACTCTCACACACTCTCTGACTCTTTCTAACCTCTTTGCTGATGTTTCTTTTTGTTTGTTTTTTCTCTCTCTCTCTCTATCTATCTATCTCTATCCCACTCTGGGTTTCTGCTTGCAGCTGAAGAAGAGCCAGGAGCTGCAGAAGCAGCGTCTGTTCCACTCGTATCAGGAGCAGACCAAACAAATGGAACTGGAGCATAAAATGCAATTGGAGCACAAATATCATGTGAGTGGCTAGAAGAAGCAAAGCAAAATACAAAATACAAAATACGAAATACGAAATACGAAATAAAATCAAATCACATAAACCAAAACAGACGACAAACAAGTTAAGTAATAGCACTATCTATCTTCAGGAGGGAAGATCGCGACGATACAATTTCGGATGATAATAAAGCAAACGTTGGCGTCGATAATACCCTGTAGCCCATAAACGTGTGTGGCATATGTCACATACATATCTATATATTCTAGATCAGCAACAGTCCGCATCAGTCCTAGATTTTCCACGCCCACATTCCCGCCCCACACAACTGAATCTATGAGTTGCTCGTATTTTAATTTGTAAATTTGAAATATATTTTAAATTTGGATTTTCAGTTTGAAACATAGAATTTTAGAATTACAGATTGAGCTTTTTGCTTATCCTCGATTAGTAGAGATAAAGTATGTAATTCTGGCCAAAATGTAGTTAGTGTTGGAAAATCCTGCTTGTTTTCCAAAATGTAGTCACCGAATTGGGATATATGTCAACATATTATTCAGCACTCTTGCATTTCCACATTAGATAGTCTTAAAATCAATGTGCTAACATACGACAGGAATTCCATTGAGTATATATGACATATATTGAAGATTCTCCTCGATGGGTTTGTTGCTCAGCTGACAGGCCACCTCATTGAGATCCATCATCCTGTGTATTGACGGGTATTGGGACAGATCTTTACATGGTGGCGGCAACTCCTGCAATTATATTGTCCTTTGCGCCATCTGCAGATGTTGTTTAATTGTAACTAATAATTTTGATGAATAAGAGAATTTCGAAAATTTAGAAAATTATATGTAAAATCAAAGTAACCGCAATGATAAACAACAATGTCGCCACTATTCCCGACATCCTCTGTTTCCAGTCCTGAGAGTGTTTGTTGCGAATGCGTTCAGCTTCGCTTGTAAGCGTCCGCTTTCTGTCCTCCTATAGTCGGAAACAAATTATATGATGTGATTATATACCTATAGCTGTAATCTTTCAATAGAAATACTTACAATATCGCGGTTACTTTTATAAACTATGGTTCGATTTTTTTTACAAGAGGGGCACGTTTTCGGTTTCATTTTGAATATGTTTATTTTAAATATGAATGTTTCTGAACTGACTTCCTATGTAGAATGTTTTATGAGTTACAGATGAATAATGTTATATGAGTTACACAAGAATAATGTACTAGCCTACTATGTCCAAATCAGTTTCTACGATTTTATAGAAGACATCAGAAAGCAAAACTTATTTTCCAACCGAAATTCGAATGCTCGAATTCCTAGAACCGATCTGGTCATATATACGTATTTATATATATATATATATATATCGAGAGTGCACGACTAGAAGACCTAAACCCAGCCCTTGCATTCAATTATAATTAATTATTATTAATTAATAAACACATACATAATTTGATTCTCGCATTTTTGCATTAGATTTTCGAAAAATCATTTATTTTTCATTGCGTAGTAAGCAATTTGATAACTGCTTTTTAATTAACTGTGTATATTAGTACACTGTCTGTTTATGTCATAAATTAAGGAGTGAAACATCTTCAGCTGGGCACTTGGGATATCTGCAGATCCATGTGCTTCAAATCTTCACAACATCGATGGGATTGTTGCTCAGGTTGACAGTTGACAGTTGACAGTCCATGAGGTGCTCCTCAGTAGGGCAGCTCGCCGACCACCTCATTGAGATTCACCAGCCTGTGCGCCGTTTCCAGATGTTGTTTTACTTTTCTCCTATGCTTTTATATGTAGGTGTTATTTGATTATAAACTGTTAATTTTGATTTCATAGACTGGAGAATTTTGAATAGTTAGAAAATAAAATATAAAATCAAAGTAAACGCAATGATAAACAACAATATTTTCAAAGTTCCGCAGAAACCCCGTTTCCAATCCTGAGTGTGTTTGTTGCGAATTTCTTGCACTTTTCTCGTCAGCGACAGTTTTCTATTCTCCTATAATCGAAAACCAATTGTATGTTAAATGTACAGCTGTAGCTGTAATCTTTTGAACTTTTAATGGAAGTACTTACTATTTCGCTGTCATGCTTATAGACTATGGTCCTATGTGTAATGGAATTCGGGCATGGAATATGATTCCTGTTTGTATCCATGTTGCAATTCAAAATATATTTGTTGCTTTAGACTTTTCTGAGGCTGAAACGTAGAATAAATGTTGATTAGATTGTTTTGAGATTTGATGATAATTGAGCCGCCTTCTAAGTTCTATGTTCTACGTCTAATGTTCAAGTTATTTATTTAAAGGCATCTAAAAGCAAAGCTCATTTTCCAATCGATCGTTTCTTCAGCATTTATATTTATATGATATGATTGCGCAGCCACGCCCCCTCTCGCCACGCAAACCGCTTATATCTATACTTACAGCAATATTCCATATCTGCTGCAGTTTTATAGCTAGAGTCAGCAGATTTGACACGCCCACCTGTTTTGAGCTGTTTCTTAAATGTTTACAGAGTATTACGCAGTCGGTTATGGCCGAGATAGTATAGCTCTTTTAGATCAAGTTTGTGTCCATTCTTCGATAACTCACAATATTTATCGATAATTATCGATTTCCATTCACACCACAGGGCACAGGGTATCTACTAGTCGGCCACATGTTCGTCTAGCGCACACTTTCGTATTTTGTCTTCTTTTGCTGCTACTTATTCTTGTTGTTGTTGCTGCTGCTGTTGCTGGCAACGTTGGCGTGTGGGTAGCAAAAAAAAAAAAAAAAAAAAAAAAAAAAAAAAAAAACAGAAAATAACAAAAATAAATTATCAAGTTTGCCGGCGCTTGGCCGGAAGTGCCGCCCTGCGAGATGACTAAACAGCAGCAGCAACAACAACAGCAGCAGCAACAACAACATTTGCAATAATAATAATAATAATATACTTAACAATATTCTATTTGCCCCGGAACAACAACAAAAACGCTCTCGAACTTGCTGTAATTTATTCAGTTTGCGGTGCATTCACATGGCGCTTTCCAGGAATTGCGGGAACAGAGCATGGTCACGGCAGCAGCCGTTGTCGAGGAGCAGCATCGCCAGCAGCAGCAACAGCAGCAACATCAACATCAACAACAACAACAGCAGCAACAACAACACCATCACCAGCAGCAGCAGCAGCAACATCAACATCAGCAGCAACAACAACAACAACAACAGCAGCGGGATCGCCGCGAAAGGGAGGTGATGAAGCGCAAGGAGAATTGCAGCGCCAATGCGAGTCCCGAAGTCAAACAGATACTCAGTGTAACTATAAAACGAACCAACTCTCTCTCTCCCTCTCTCTCTCTCTTCTGTACAGCCCCTCACTTTACTCTTTTTGTATCTTTCAGAGCTTTCTAATGAGCCGCAAGTCGCAGGCGGTGGCACCGAATGGCACAACAACCACATCGCCCTATCGCAATCGGTAAGGATGCGCCAAAAACTGGACTAGCTGCAGTTTTTAATCCCCCCTCTCTCTCTCTCTGTAGCGGCGTGGTGAAAAGCTCATCGGGTGAATCACTGCCCGCGGGCACCGTAACCAGCGCACATCCGTATAAAATACCACAGCCGCCGCCCTCACTGCTCAAATATGAATCTGATTTTCCGCTCAGGAAGACGGGTGAGTCCATTGCTTCCTTCCAAACTCTTGTGTGTACTACCAAAAACTATACCCATGACTAACTAAACTTTTGCCTTTTGCTTGGCGTTATAAAGTGTTGCCAATTGCATCGCTCGTTGACTACTAAAACAATAAAATAAAAAAGTTACCTCAGTTTGAGAAGAGCGTGATCAGAGATCAGAGATCAGTGTTTAGAGATTAGAGATCAGAGATCACAGATCATTGCACAAACCGTTTAGAACGATCACTTAACAATCAGAAAAGATAGTTAGTTTTTATTAACTAGATCGCCTACTCGAAGATCAAGTAATCAAAACTAGATCAATAATTATGTATATCAAAAGTGATAGACTGGGTAAAAGAGAGAGAATTACGTTCAATAGGTTATATTTTATTGATCATTGATTTGTCAAGTTAAAGCTATAGAAATATACATCACTTATGTTTCAAGTGAGATATCGCATAGAAGAAATTTACTTTCTACAAATTTTGTATTGCAAAAATAGTTGAGAAACTTTAAAAATCTTTAGCAAGTAATGTTTTTATAAAAATATATGTTATACATTCATTAGAAGTGATTAAAAAGAATAAATACCATAAATTTTAGGGTCACGTTTTCACGTTCAAGATTAAAAAAGTGAAAAATAACTTTATTTTCTTAAATTAAAAAAGGGAACAGACAGTAAAAAGTATTTTTGAATATATCTGCATATTTTCATAGACTAAAGTTATAAAGATGATGTAGAAAGTCGAAAAATGTTGCATAGGGCTAACTTAATCAGAAATGAAGCATGTTACTAAAGTTGAACAATTAAATGACTAACGAACAGACTTGAAACCCATTGGCCTATATTGATCTATATCGGAAATATTGACCAAATCAGCAACGTCTATAGTTTTGTACACACACACACACACACACACACATGCACAGACACACAGACACAAGAAATGTATATAGAGTGAAATATATATATGTATATGTATGTATGTATATGAACAACAGCATCGGAACCGAACCTGCTGAAGATCCGCCTGAAGCAGAGCGTCATCGAGCGCAAGGCTCGCATCGGTGGGCCGGCGGGGGCGCGACGTCACGAGCGGCTGCTGCAGGCCGCCCAGCGTCGCCATCAAAAGAACTCGGTTCTCACAAGTACGTATAACACACACACACACACATACACGCACACACACACACACAGTACCCCACCATGGAAATCCAGGGAGCGGCTGGGGCGGTGTCATCCGCATCGAACCGCTTGGAACGCGCTTTTTTTTTTTAGAGTCCACGACACAAAACGTGGAGGTGGAAATGGAAATTGCGTCAATTACATAAATACATACATACATAAAGTAGAAAGCAATGCGGGAAGGTCGTCGTTGGGTCAGTTGGTGTCATCCTCCCCCCATCCCTCTTTCCCCCTGTATTTCTCTGAATGATATTGCTAATCAGCAACAACAAAAACATCAGCATTATAATAATTGTCGCTAGTTGCGTATTTCTTGCTTTTCTGCAGGATAAACCACATTAATTAGATATGAAGAAAAAAACAGTTTTAGAATGCGCTAACTTCTATTTAATTATAATGCCTAAATAATTATTGTCTGTCTGTTTATGTCATAAATTAAGGAGTGAAACATCTTCAGCTGGGCACTTGGGATATCTGCAGATCTATGTGCTTCAAATCTTCACAACATCGATGGGATTCTTGCTCAGGTTGACAGTTGACAGTTGACAGTCCATGAGGTGCTCCTCAGTAGGGCAGCTCGCCGACCACCTCATTGAGATCCACCAGCCTGTGTGTTGACGGGTATTGGAATAGATCTTTATGCCGTTTCCAGATGTTGTTTTACTTTGCTCCTATGTTTTTATATGTAGGTGTTATTTGATTATAAACTGTTAATTTTGATTTCATAGACTGGAGAATTTTGAATAGTTAGAAAATAAAATATAAAATCAAAGTAAACGCAATGATAAACAACAATATTGTCAAAGTTCCGCAGAAACCCCGTTTCCAATCCTGAGTGTGTTTGTTGCGAATTTCTTGCACATTTCTAGTCAGCGCCTGTTTTCTTTGCTCCTATAATCGGAAACCAATTGTATGTTAAATGTACAGCTGTAGCTGTAATCTTTTAATCTTTTAATGGAAGTACTTACTATTTCGCTGTCGTGCTTATAGACTATGGTCCTATGGGCAGCCGAATTTGGGCATGGAATATGATTCCTGTTTGTATCCATGTTAAAATGCAAAATATATTTGTTGCTTATTTATGACTCTGCCGAGATGCTATTGTGAACAATATATCTGTACCAGAATGATTAGATAGATAGTTCAGTTGCCTACTACAATGTTCAGCATTTATATGACATTTGTTCCTTCTCGCAAAAGCGACTCTGTTTTCCTGATTTGGAATATACATACTTTGTGCTTTAAGTAAAATATATTTATTTGAATGAATTTCTTGTATTTATATTATTTGCTGGCATTGCTATTTAGATATATATATAAATATATATATCTGCAAATATATATGTTGTTATACAGCAATAGTAACTACTACACATAACTGTATTACGTTGGTAACAACAACAAAGCAAAAAATTAAAACTAAAAAAAAAAAAAAAAAAAAAAAAAAAATAATAATACACTCTAGTAATGATCCTAAAAGAAGATCATATGAATATTTTAAAGAAATGTTTTTTTTTGTGATATATTTTTGTATTTATTGCAGCAAGAGTTGGATAAAGCTATAGGAAACAAGTAATCCTTCAAGATCTACGCTTTGTTATATATATCAAGATAATCTTTAATATTTAACAAAATTTGTACTAGGTACAAAAACTATTAAGTAAAATCGAAATAAAAATTTGTAATATATTTAAATCGATTTAAATTTTTTAGAAATGCTTGTTTTAGTGAAATCCGTTTCTTTATTTTTTAGGCAAAATTGTTTGGTTTCTTTCTACTCTTGAATATTTTGTAGAAGTTCTTCCTCATGGATTGTCTTCTCTACACTGAAAAGCCTTTTAACTAATCGGATACCCTTTTTTAGTGGGAAAACTCTCCTAATAATAGTTTCCCCATTTGCTTTAATAGTCTTCGGTGCTAATTTTCTTATGATTGCTTTCTCAGACATACATACATAGATGAACACACAGCAACCTATACACGAACATTTAATAAACTATACAAAAAATCAAAAAACTTGCCATATTATATGGTTTTATTTATCGTTTATAATAATTTAATTGCTGTTGTTGTTATGATTGTTGTTGTTGTTTATATTATTATTATAACCTAACCTGACCAAAGCACTGACCCAACCGGCAAGACCCGCGGAATGTACGAATTTCAATATTATTGTTGTGTGTCCATTAACTGAACCTAACCTCAAATTAACCTGAGCTGGCATCCTTGTTGCCTTCGGTTGTCCAAACTGATGCTGCCGCTGCCGCTGCTGCTGCTGCTGATGATTACGAAGATGAAGTCCTAACTGCTGCGCCCGCTGCTGCTGCTACCTGTCCAAAAAAAACCATACACCACATTGAATATATCAAGGAAACCAAAACCGTATTGCCACTAATCTTTCGATTTCCCATTTTGCTCCCATCAAGATTGCAACAGCACAACGGACTCTGGGCCCAATTCGCCGCCATCGGCGACATCGCTATCGGTGGGCGTGGTCGGTAGCCGAGGCAGTCCAACGAGCGCGCCCATCCAGGAGGAGAACGAGGAGGGCAGCCAGTATCAGCCGGGTCAGCGGAGCAGCATCAACGATCTGCCGCTGTTCAGTTCGCCCTCCCTGCCAAACATATCGCTGGGCCGTCCGCATTTAACCAACGCCCAGGCGGGGCAGGCCAACTATGCCATGTTTGCTGCACTGCGTCAACATGTGGCCGCCACAGCGGGCGCCGGTCCGCCGTCCGTACCCGTTGGCGTCGGCGTTGCCGGCACACCGCCCACCTACTACAATCCGCTGGCGATGCCCTTTGGCCGGCAGCCGGCGCCGCAGCTGGCCATGATGCCGGCCACCGGGATTGCGCCGCAGCCGTCGCCAGTTGTGCGCTCCGCATCGGCCACATCGACATCCTCGTCGCAGGCATCGCTGGTGGGCGATACGGCGCCGCCGCAGGCGCATGCCGCCTCCACCATTCTGCCCTCGTCCTCGTCCTACATGCAGCTAAGCACCGTCGCTGGCGCCTCCGCTGTTAATCTTCATGCGGCCGCTGTTGCAGTTGCCGCCGCTGCCGCCGCCGCTGCTGCCGCCGGCACATTGCCGCCCACCAACAGCCACGCCCATGCGCTATACGGCCATCAGCAGCACAATGCGCACCCACACCCACACCCGCACCCGCATCCCCATTCGCATTCGCACGCCCATGGCCATGGCCACGGCCACGGCCACAGCGGCACGCATGTGCCCATCACGGACGCACAGGTGGCACAGGTGCATCTGCACAAGCAGGGCCATCGGCCGCTGGGACGCACCCAGTCGGCGCCGCTGCCCCTCGGACATCCCATGCTCACCGGCGCCGGCCAACTGAATGTGGTGCAAACGCACTACGAGAACAGCGAGGTAAGTGTGCCAGACCCTCATCATGGAATCATTCATTGCTTTGAGCCTTGTTCCGTGTTTTTTAATGTTTGTTCTTCTTGCGCAGGCGGAACGTCAGGCGTATGAGCATCAGGTGCTCACCCAGAAGCTGCGCCAGAAGGTGCTGACGCGCAGCGATGCCGCCGCCGCCGTGATGGCGTTACGTGAGCCGCGGCTGCGGGAGGAGGACGATGATTCCGCTGCGGAGGTGATGGATCTCACCGACAAGAAGAAGCCGCCCAAGACGGTGCTGACCAGCACCATTGCGACAAGCACCTCACAGAATCTGCCGGAGGCACTGGCCGCCGCTTCCTATCGGGCGGCAGCTGCGGCCGCCGCCGCCGCCGCAACGGTGGGCAGCAAGTCGAGCAAGCAACGGGATCAGGAGTATCTGCAGCAGCAGCGCGAGCTGCTCTTTCTGCAGCAGGAGGAGGAGCTGGCCAAGGGCCTGATGCGTCCACTCTCCCGCACCCTCAGCAGCCCACTGGTGCCGGGTCACGGTCTCAGCCAGATACCCGATACGGGGCAGCATCCGTCGCCGATTGTGACATCCTCCTCGGCTGATCACATACCGCCCGTCAATCTAACGCTGCCCCACAAGCGCCAGCTGCTGGGCAGCGTCTATGCGGCCCAACTGCGTCAGCAGCAGCAATCGCTGGTGGAGCGCGGATCAGCGCACAAGAAGATCACCACGGGACTCGCCTACGATCCGCTGATGCTGAAGCATGCGTGCATTTGTGGCGACAATGCATCGCATCCGGAGCACAGCGGCCGGCTGCAGAGTGTCTGGGCGCGCCTCAATGAAACGGATCTGGTAAAGCGCTGTGATCGATTGCGTGCCCGCAAGGCCACCCAGGATGAGCTGCAGACGGTGCATACGGAGGCGCATTCGATGCTCTTTGGCTCGAATCAGGGCCAGTTGACGCGGCCCAAACTGGAGAGCACGCTCTCCGCCAGCTTTGTGCGTCTCGCCTGCAGCGGATTGGGCGTCGATCTGGATACCACCTGGAATGAGCATCATACGGCTACCGCTGCCCGCATGGCTGCCGGCTGTGTCATCGATTTGGCCTTTAAGACGGCCAAAGGTGATCTGCGCAACGGTTTCGCCGTCGTCCGTCCACCCGGCCACCATGCGGAGGCCAATCTGGCGATGGGCTTCTGTTTCTTCAACTCAATTGCCATCGCCGCCAAGCTGCTGCGCCAGCGAGTGCCCGAAATGAAGCGCATCCTCGTTGTTGATTGGGCAAGTCCAAAGCAATTCTGGCAAACTTCTTCACATTTCCAATTCTAATTGTTTCGCTCTCTTTCCGCTTACATACACAGGATGTGCATCATGGCAATGGCACACAGCAAGCATTCTACCAAAGTCCCGACGTTCTATATCTTTCCATACATCGACACGATGACGGTAACTTCTTTCCCGGCACGGGCGGCCCCACAGAGGTGAGTTGCAAGGGACTCCCGAAATTTATAACTTTCTTTGATAAGTTTGATAAGATAAGTTTGATAATAAGTAACAGTAAAGTTTATAAAAGTCGAAGTTTATAAATAAATATTGACTTGGACTATTTTTATTAGTCATTAAATACTGGAAACAGAACAGACAACTTTAACTATAATAATTATATAAGTACCATAACTATTTGCAAATCTTGTACCCTCTCTCTCTTTCGCACGCTGTCTTACTATCTCTGTCACTCTTTATGTTTTGGTTTGCAGTGCGGCGCCGGTGCTGGCATCGGCTATAATGTGAACATCTCGTGGTCGGGCGCATTGAATCCACCGCTGGGCGATGCCGAGTATATCGCTGCATTCCGTACCGTTGTGATGCCCATTGCCAAGTGCTTTAATCCGGATATTGTGCTGGTGTCGTCGGGCTTTGATGCGGCCACCGGCCATCCGGCTCCGCTGGGCGGCTATCATGTCTCGCCGGCCTGCTTTGGCCTGATGACACGCGAGCTGCTCCAGCTGGCCAATGGCAAGGTGGTGCTGGCCCTCGAAGGTGGCTACGATCTGACAGCCATTTGTGATTCGGCGCAAGAATGCGTCCGCGCCCTCCTCGGCGATACGGCGGCACCGATTAACCAAAGCGAACTGGAGCGACCGCCCTGCCAGAATGCCATCAATACGCTGCAGAAGACCATTGCCATACAGGTCAGTGCTGTGTGATATCATAAACATACGAATATACATATGTACATACATATATGCTAACTGTTCCCATTCTCATTAATATAGCAAACGCATTGGCCCTGCGTCCGCCTACTGGAGCACACCGTCGGTCTGTCCGCACTGGAGGCGCTCAAGATCGAGCACGATGAATCTGAAACGGTCAATGCCATGGCCGGCCTCTCCATGCAGTCGCTACACAGGTGCGAAAGCAGTAACAGTGTGTACAGTGAACGCTCGCTTTATTAGAACTGCCTGTGAATTTATTTGAAATTAAATTGGTTATTTTCAATTTAAAATCTTTAAATTTGAAATATATATTAAATATAGCTGCAACTGTTTTGAAATACAATTCAATCAAAATCATTATTTAACTTAAATTTGCCTTACGCTGTTATTTATATATATATATATATATATGTGTGTATATATTTTTAAAAAACATTCTACTCTAGTCTTGAAACCATATTCAGTTTGTAAATATTTATTTTATTTAATCTATAAATAATATGAGCTATTATTAAATATTTGTCAAAGTTCTCATTTTCGAGCGAGCACTGTAAATGTATATTAGCCATGGCTTTAACTAACTTAATCTGTGTTCCTTTTGTAGAACGCTTTCACGTGATGACTCCGAGGAGCCCATGGATCAGGATGAAACCAAATAGACGCACGCGTCGCCGTCGCCGTCGTCGTCGTCGCCGTCGCCGCCTGCTCAACGCACTCTAGTTATTGTTGTAGTTAAACATTGTTGTTGTTTATTGTTGTTGCTGTCGTTGTTTTTGTTGTCATCATCATCCTCATCATTATCATCCATCCATCCATCATCATCACGCGAACGTTCGTCAATTCCTCGTCTAACGCTTAACTCGCTCACACACTCTCTATCTCTGTCACTCTCTAAATGTATTTTATACTCACACAAACACACATGCCGTGCAACAGCAGCAGCTGATCAGTGATCATGCCGCGTCTGCCTCAACAATCACACACACACACACATACACAGACACAAAACGTAAACAACAAAAAAGTAAGCAAAGGTAGAAACACCATCGAATGAGGTAGGAGTAGGTCAGAGGCAGAGCCCGAGTGGAAAGAGTTGGAAACAAGGCCTAAAGTTCAAAAAGTGGCTGTGCCACTAAAAAAAAGAAAAAAAAAAAAAAAACAAATCTAAAAACATTAAAGCAAGGAGCAGAAGCAAATAGAAAGCAAGCGGAAAGCAAAGCAAAACGTTTAAGAATCAACCGATTAATATATATACATATATATATATATGTATGTATATATACAATATACATTATAGTAATAGTTAATAAGTACAATAGTTGTAGTAGATTGTATGAATGTATATGATACGCCTAAACAAAACAAAAACACCGCGAATTAACGAGAGTTTTATGAAATTATCTATGTATGTATGTAAAAATCAATAATTGTAATACTAAATGTTAAATTGAATTCAAAGTCTATATACAAATACATATAATGCATATATATATATATGTATTATACTATACCATAATATACTAAATATATACTACTATATAAAGCCTGCATTTGTTAAAACGAATATACATAAATAGATGCATATGCATACATATATATATATATATATATATATATCTTTATATATTTAAATGTTGAACGTGCAAAAATTATTTTTATTTCTCGATTTATGTCTGTTGTGAGTAGCATTATTATTATTATTATTATTATTATTATAATTATAATAATTACAATAATTATTATAACTACATATAACTATTATTTTTCTTTTGTTTTTTTTTTACTTTTTGTTTCTATTTTTCGTATGAGTGTTGAGAGTATGTGTTAAAATATTAGTTCGATTTATACAGTTATAAAGCTTATGTTAAGTATATGAAATGAAAGTATAGCTGTAATATGATATGTAATATGATACTATATATGTAATAATAACAAATGTGAAATGATTGTCAAACGATTGTCTAGAATCTTTATTTATTAACTATTATGATTATGATGTTTATTATGATTATTTTATTTTACAAAAATTATTTTTTTTTTTTTTTTTTTTTTGTTGGCAGGTTTTGCTGTAACTTAGATGAATAAATGGAACGTCTGGTGTATGTATATATGTATATCTATATGCATGTGCATATGTGTATGTATTTGCTTAGGTAATAGTAGTGTAAACTAACGGTCAACGCGTACACCTACTGGCACTATTTATAGTTTGGCTTGCTCTCAACTGTAATTTGTAATTGTAGACGAGAAGAGTTTGTTAGTGTGCTTTTTGTACAATTTCTAGTTAAACATACATACATACATACATACATACATACATACATGTACATATGTGTATATGTGTTAGTGTAAACATGTTGGTGCAAAGTCTGAAGTACAATACGAAACGATACAATCTATATATCTTTAAAATATATATTGAGCAATGGAACATGTTGATGTATGCACAGCAGAGTTGTTGCTTCTTCTTATATATGTATACTTAACTAAAACAAAAAACTGTTACAATAATAATCAAATAACGATAAACGATGAACGATTAACGATAAACGACAATGTTTGTACATAAGCATACACATACATACATATGTATGTATGTAGATTTCTATGTTCTTTGTGAGCAGCAACTAAAAGTGAGCAAAGAATAGCAAATTTTTGATTAAAATAGAAATATATTGATCTAATCTAACTGTTGATAAGCTGGGCAGGCACCCAGCATATACTAGCAGCAGCTGCTGAAATAATTAGAAAGTTGAGAATGAATAACGAATAAAAACATAAACAATAAGCATACCCAAGATCTCGGCAATCTTTGTTAAATCCATATACTATTTGTGTGTGCATATTTCTTTGTATTTGTATTTGTATTTGTATGTATGTATCTGTAATCAGAGCGTGAGTGTGTTTGTTTGTCTATACAATAAACCTATATTAACTGAGCACAACGAGATAAGAGCAGATTAATTATGATATTGAACTAATATTTAATGTTAACAACTGCAAAAACAATAATTATGTTTTTGCTGAACAGCAACAGCAATAGTTGGAATTAAATACATACATATGTCATTTCCAAAAGATCGATGGAGCTATCTATAATTATGGTCCAAGTAGATCTTTAAAAGTTTCTCTCTAGTTAAGCCTTTGCCCAGTTGTTCAATATATGTACATATGTATGTACATATATGTATGTGCTCTGTTTATCTTTTGGGAGTGCCATTTACAATGAAATCAAATTTATACATACATATACATATATAGTGCAATATATATTCATGTTTACATAAGATGTGTGTTCGATACTATGTACTCGTGAGTTATTTTTTGATCAATTACTGTTAAATAACGAGCCGAAGCCACAATAACAGTTACAAAATTATAAACCCATAGCCCGGTTAACTGAATGAGCTGATGCCTAGTTGTAGCCTGGTTCTAAATCGGGAACAACTCATCAAATCTTTGTCGTATTAGTATGAACATACTTATATATGCATATACATAACACAAATAACAAATCAAATGTCTGTGTCGCTTTTTCTATATATGATAATAAATGAAAACAAAATGAAAATCAATTGTAAAGTGGTAATAAATACTTTATTTTGACATCACTGGCTTATCATAGTTACAATGTCTTTTAAATGCATCATTTCTATGCGATTCTCATGAATTCAAGTAAGGTTTGCAGATGAGTTGGTAAGAGTTACAGTGAAAGCAGTTGATAAGAAGTAATTTGAGGATTATATTTTATATTTTACATACTTATCTGATGAGAGCACCCAGATAATAATAAACTGGACTTACCTTTCGTATTATAACAGCTATTATTATCAATCATTATACTAATCTGATACTTTAGCCACTTTAACATGTATTTTCTGTTTGCTTCGCGCCATTTAGAGCAGAGTGTGACCATGTCAATAAAGTCTAGGGATGCCAAAATGTCCCAGTTTGGTTTGTACTCATATCAATTGACAAGATTTTAGACAAGACCAGCTAACCATATAATATGTAGTCGCTTTTATGGAATTATTATTGCGTTCAACCAGCAGACAGTTAATTCCAGCTATCACACCCACCTCAAGCCACTCTTAAAGGGCAAGCTCTGAGGAAACTATTGTAGAAAATACGTAAATGATGCCAACAATTCAGAACGGTTTCAGTTGGAATAAGCCGACTAAGCTATACTCTGTGCCCTCTATGGCAATGGCTACACATTTGCTAACCAGAGAGAATAAAAATAAAGCAAAATTATGTATGTCTGTATATATCTCATATATTAAAATTTGAGACATCTTCCTTCGAGTTAAAGAGATTTCCATCGAAAGCCGAACAGTTCTCCTCGAGCAACAGTGTTTTCAGCTTGGCCACATCGCTGGGTACTTGGGATATCTGATTGCGCGACAAGTCCAGCAGATCCAGCTCAGCAGTGCTCATTTTTGATAGTTGTCCATGGGAAGCAGCACATCCAGTTTGACCAGCTCTCCGACTACTTTATTGAGATCCACCAGCCTGTGTTTGACGGGTATTGGGTATTGGGTATTGGGATAGGTCTTCAGATGTGGCGTATTTTCCGTCGTCTCCAGATGTTCTTTTGTATCGATGCTTTAATTGTAGATGTAATTTGAAGGTAACTCTCATTGTGATGTTATACGACTACACGTAATAATTTGTATGGATAAGAATCGAGAATTTAGAATAGGTTGTAAATTATATGTAAAATCAAAGTAACCGCAATGATAAGCAACAATGTCGCCACTATTCCCGACATCCTCTGTTTCCAGTCCTGAGAGTGTTTGTTGCGAATGCGTTCAGCTTCGCTTGTAAGCGTCCGCTTTCTGTCCTCCTATAGTCGGAAACAAATTATATGATGTGATTATATACCTATAGTGTAATCTTTCAATAGAAATACTTACAATATCGCGGTTACTTTTATAAACTATGGTTCGATTTTTTTTACAAGAGGGGCACGTTTTCGGTTTCATTTTGAATATGTTTATTTTAAATATGAATGTTTCTGAACTGACTTCCTATGTAGAATGTTTTATGAGTTACAGATGAATAATGTTATATGAGTTACACAAGAATAATGTACTAGCCTACTATGTGCAAATCAGTTTCTACGATTTTATAGAAGACATCAGAAAGCAAAACTTATTTTCCAACCGAAATTCGAATGCTCGAATTCCTAGAGCCGATCTGGTCATATATACGTATTTATATATATATATATCGAGAATGAATATATAGAAGACCTAAACCCAGCCCTTGCATTCAATTATATTTAATTACTATTAAATTATTAACACATATTCACACACATACACTAACACACGCTGCATGCTTTACGCAATTGCTGTGCTTCTTCTTCTATAAATTCTTAATAACGAGTACACTGGATTCTTGCATTTCCGCATTGAATATTCATAAAATCAATTTTCTTTTCACGCCCACGTCTACAGTTTTAGATTTACTTAGCCCACAATCAAGACGTCACCCTCTATAATATATGTAACACTGAAAACAGAGTATTGTGCAATCTGGTAATGTGCTTACATGTTTTTTATTAATTGTGGAATTACACAGAAAGCATAGAATTAAGCTAATAAATAAAATAATGGTTGCATATATGTATGTATATAACATAAGTTAAGGTTTAGAACATCTTTTTCTTGACCGCCGTATAGCGCTCCATGTAGACATCGTAGCCATCCAGATCGGTGAACTGCTTTGAATTGAACAGATTTCCATCGACAGCCAGATTGCATATCTTCGATTCTTTGAGTATGCGTGGCGTTAAGGCGCCCGCCTGCAAACAGTTCTCCTCGAGCCGCAGCGTTTTCAGCTTGGGACAATCGGCAATTTCCTCGGCCAGCGATGAGATTTGATTCTGATTGAGGTTCAGCTCCGTTACATACAGATTGGCCACCTCGCTGGGCACTTCGGTTATCTGATTACGCGACAAATCGAGCACATCCAGCTGCTTTAATCCGCACAACATCGATGGGAACTCCTTGAGCTGATTGTTGCTCAGGTTGACAGTTTTAAGATGGGTGCAGCAGCTCAGCGATTTGGGCAGCTTCGCTAGATTGTTATCCATGAGGAGCAGCACCTCAAGTTTGAGCAGCTCGCCGACCACCTCATTAAGATCCAACATCCGATTTCCGCTCAGATTTAGATGCTTCAGCATTGTGAGGCGACCCAATTCGTCAGGTATGTGCTCGAATCGATTTTGCGATAAATCAAGTGTTTTCAGCACATTGGGGTAGGTCTTTAGCTGCGGTGGGAACTCCTGCAGGCGTTGCAACGAGATTTTCAGCACACCCGTTTTTTGCGCCGTCTCTAGGTGCTGTTTTATTTGTTTATTGCCCATGTTCGTACTTCTGCCCAGCTCTGAGCTGCTGACGGTGGGAATTGATCTCATATCGATATATCGATAGCCCGATAGGGTGCTGAATAATTCTGCGAGAATATTCTATGGTTTTGCGATATTTTTGGGCAGTATTTTTAGGTATTGCATGAAAGTGTGAACAATTTTGAAAATTTGAACCAAAAATCTGAGAAATTTGTGTCAGTGGCCTTGAATTGTTCATCAATATATGAAATAGAAAATAGGCTATCCATTTGTATTGCTTTAAAGTTCTAAGTCGCATAAAAAAGTGAATATAAAATTTACAAAAAATTTCACTCGATAGAATAGTCAGCCATATTTGGTAGTCGATAGTTAGCAGCACGGTTTCAGCCACACGCGTTTTGCAATACTTGGAAATTTCACCACAGCGAAGAGTTTACTACAAGCGTGGACTGCCCGATTGGCACATTGAGAGCATTCGAGGAATAATTTTGGGTAAGTAATGGGGCAAAAAACAAATGCAAATTGCAGCAACCATTGAGGGCATGCGGTTAACACATTGTTCTACTCAATAGTGCACGTTTGTCAACTGACAATTACGAGAAAATTCACCAACGCCAATTGACAGAACAGACAGAAAAGCACGCGCTAATTTTGCAAGCGATATTTTGACCGGTGAAAAAAGAACGCGTTCCTTTTACATTTACCGTTTGGAACGTTTTGCGATTGTTGATTGTTAATTTTTGACTGAGAGCGTTACTAGCACTAAAAGTAAACATGAACAAGGACACAATAGTCAAGGTGCAGGAGTACAAGGACTCGCTGATCAAAAAAGCAGAGATTTTGATTACAAAGGGATTTCCCGAGAAAATCGTCGAGCTGAACGACCTGCTCTCCACGCCGATGTTCAATGAGCGCAACTTTAATGAGGTACATCAGGATCTCAACATTCCGGTCATGTCGCCCCAATTGATTAACAATCATGATGGCGACGACGATGACAACAACGATCATCCCGTGTCAAAGCGTGCACGCAAAGATGATAAAATCGTTAGCGGCACACCCGTACTGGGTATACCCACTGGCACGGTGCCATGCAACAAGCCGCTGTGTGAAATGATCAAGGTGGTCAAGCCAATCATACGCAAGCTGGTCGAGGATTGTAAGTTATCGCAAGTGTTGCCGCTAATCTATTTTAAACTAATTCATACGATTTTCCTGCTTGCAGCGAACTTGCTGAAAATGTGGATCTCGTTCATGATTCCTAAAATCGAGGATGGCAACAATTTTGGTGTCTCAATTCAGGAGGATACGCTGGCCGAAATCCAGACTGTTGAATCGGAGGCTGCTGCCTTTTTCGATCAGATATCTCGCTACTTCTTGTCGCGCGCCAAGGTCGTCTCGAAGGTGGCCAAGTATCCGCACATCGATGACTACAGGCGCGCTGTTGTCGAGCTGGACGAGAAGGAATATCTCAGCCTGTGGCTGGTGGTCTGTGAGGTGCGCAATCGCTATTCCTCGCTGCACGATATTGTTATTAAGAATCTGGAGAAACTTAAGAAGCCGCGCTCATCGAACACCGAGAGCCTATACTAGATCAGGCGCCCATATTTATATATAGATTTCAAGTTAACAACGACCACACATCCTCTTCTACACAACACATACAATTTAGACTATAGAAAAAGCAAATAAGCCACAATCGCATACATTAATATCCACATCCAAAATCGAGATAGCCCAGCCCCCTCTTGTTATTCCTTGCTTGGTGGCTTACAGTTACAAAGTTACAATTACCCGAAATGTTTGGAAAATTCCGTTTGGAATTAATTGTTATTCATAAAGTAGAGAGAATTTTTAAGAGACATGAACACAATATGATAACAACCAGACGGTATGTAAAAGCCGAACAGTTCTTAAGAACTGTTTTATGTAATAAAACATTTGGGTATCTAGATTATAATCTAAATTAAAATAATATACAACACAAAATCTATGCTAAATATAGATTCCAAGAAAAAGCTAAAGCTATACGCAAACAAGAAAAAAACAAATCAAGGCTTGGGCTCTCTTCAAACACACAAACACAAAGGAAATACTAAACACACACAAAAAACAAATCAAAGCTTAGACTATCTTCAAACACTAAGGAAATACTGACCACACACAAAACACAAACAATAAATCAAAGCTTAGACTCTCTTCAAACACTAAGGAAATACTGACCACACACAAAACACAAATCAAAGCTTAGACTCTCTTCAAACACTAAGGAAATACTGACCACACACAAAACACAAACAATAAATCAATGCTTGGACTCTCTTCTACTAAGCACACACAAAACACAAAAATACAAAAAAAAACCAATTTTAAAAAAAATGGTTAACTAATAAATAAAACTTGTAATAATCATTGAATATTTTAGTGGCAGCAAATACGACAGCTAAAGCTTTTGATTAAAATAAAGGACACGTTGTCTGCTCCATATTTTGGACTACTGCGGTCATACATGGAGGGAAGGCAGTTTGCGGTCCGCTTCCATTCGACCAGTAAACCTGTGTGCCAGACATGGTATGCTGGTCAATGCAGCTCGGAGTACCAGGCAAACAGAACTCAGCAGCAAACGCGGAAAAAAAGTGAAAAAAAAAATTAAATAAAAAAAAATCTTTTGAAATCCGATATTCAAAAGTTGGCCATAGACATATTATGAAAAAAAGTTAAAAAAATTTTAAAACGGTTTTTAACGATTTTACATAATTTTTTAAAAATGCAGGCCAAAAAAAAAAAATAAAATGCTCTGCATACTTTTACCTAAAAGCTGAAAAAAAATAAAAAAAAATTGCATCTTTCGCGCGCAGCAATTATTATTTTTTTTATTTTTTTTTAATATTTTGTTTATATAGCTTTTTGCGAAAATGGCTCTTAAAATCTGTTAAAAAAAGTTTCATACAATGGTTTCTGTTTGCCTGGTACTCCTTGACTAGGAAAATAAAACTTGTAATAATCATTGAATATACTCATTAAATTGTATACTTTAAGGCTTGCGTTCGTAACGAATGTCGACGAGGATTAGTTAATTAAAGTTAAATATGCTCTGTTGCTATAGCATACTTTTAGGGTTTAGACGCTAAGTCGATGGTGCCAATTTGACGAAAAAAATGTGCTTTCGAGAATTTAGTTTTGGCAATGTGTTGGTAGTTTAAACATTTCTAGGACGTTTGGAGACTTGAATTTCCAAATTTTAGTCTTAATTCGATTGAGAATACGAAAAATGTAAGCAATACTTTTAGATGAAGAATTTATTCTAAGATCAAACCATCTACAAAATGGCCTCAGCATTAAAAATCGGTTTGGACAAAGTTTGCTGAAATTTGGTATCAAATTTAGGAAGCTATAATTTCTGAGCGACCACTATAAAACAAATGTAAATATGTACACACATATATGTTCATATGTATGTATATCTATGATTTTGTGGATGTTCGCAGAAAAGTGGTTGTCAAATGCCTTAAAACTCATAATTGCTCAGTAGGAATTGGTCTTACTCTGTTTAAAATTTAACTCAACAAAGATTTTAACAATACATATATATGTACGTAAAAAACTTTGAAGTGACCCAGTCACGAGGGCAACTCAACATCAAGGATTCGGGTTCGAAGGCTAGTGTATGGTGCCAGGGCGTTTACCAAGTTAGGTTGACAGTTTATAGCTTTATCATGTACTATATATATATATATAATAATACAAATAAATAACAAATATTTGAAAAACCCGACATCATATGTGCATTAATTTCTGAATAGTGTCCACCAAAAGAAACAAAAAGTCGCAATTTGTTATACATTTGTTTTGTTTTTGTTTTATTCTTTTTTTGTTTGTTGTTTGTATTTGTTTTTATTTTTGTTTTGTTTGCTTTTTAATATGTTGTATTTAATTTTATATTATTATTTGTAAGCTTACAACTTAAGGCATAAAGTTACAAACTAAAACTTAAAAGCTAAACATCATTTTTATTTTTTTATTTGTTTATCCATCAAAAATCAGCTTTAGCCCACGTGAGGCTGAGCATATTATTAATAATATATATGCATATATACATATACATGTATGGTATTCATATATTTGTTTTCATGTTTTATAATTTTATTTATTTGAATTGTTTATCAATCATGCATTCAAAAATGGGTTTCCTTTTCGTATTTTGTATATTATTTTGTTATATCCGAACGGGAAAGAAAAAAAAACGAGTTCGTTCAAACTATCGACTTTGTTGCTGTTGTTATTATTATTATTACAAATTATTATTTATGTTTTGCATATCTTTACGTTTGTTATACATACATTATCATAATCTTTATAATCATTATCATCGACATCTTAATCGCGATCATCAGCTGCTGTTTGCATAACTAACGCAGTTTTTTTCTCTTTATTTCTTTTATTAAAATTCGGTTATTTATGTTTTTGGGTTGCCATTTACTTTTATATATGTATTTATGTATATGCATGCATATGCATATATAGCTAATTAATCCAGGACATTTGCTGACGACATTGCGTACAGCTTCGTTGTGTTTAGGCGGCTCCGTTTCTAGGTCAATGAGTTCGTCGGGTCCGGATGCCGGATGGGGTCCAGCCGAAATGCAATGCTTGGATCAATTATCTATATACATATCAAGTCATACACACACATATATACATACATACATACACACATGTACATACACATATATATATATATCTATTTTGTTGTATAATTTTTTTCACTCTCTCTTTCTATATATATACATATATATATATATATATACTATATAGAATGTGTTTATATTATTTGTTATTTATATATATATATATATATTTATAAAAAAAAATCGGGACATGCTCTTAACTTAAACGCTACCGCGTTGGCCAACAGCCCCTACAACAGAGTTGCATGTGTGTGTGTGTTTTTTATTTTTTATTTTAATATATTTCTCATATCCGTTGCCGTCGCATTTCAATGAATTTCTTGTTTATATATTTATATATAAGTATATTTATATACATATATACGCATACACATGCACACATATATATATACACATAAGTTTCTGTTAATATTTTACACATTTTTGTTGAATAAGTCTTAGCGGTTGTTGTTGTTTTTACTTTTTTTTTTTAGTTACATTGTGTATTAAAAATATTTAATTTTTTGTAAATTGTTTTCTTATTTCTTGTTTTGTTTTGTTTTTTTTTTTGCATTTGCATTTGCATGTAAAAAATAAGTTAAAAAAAAAACATAAACAGTAAAATAGCTAAACACTAAAACTATTTTTTTTAGCTTTTGTTTTTGTAAGACATAATTTTGTTATATAAAAAAATATGCATATGTATATAATTATAATAATATATATATATATATATATATATATACATATAGGTATATATATAATTGTTGTTTGTTTTGTTTCTTGTTTACTTACATAATCATTATAATAATTAAACGTATATAATTCAATAGCATATAGCATATATTTATATATATTTATAACTGTATACACACATATATAGTATATATATGTATCCATAAGTTTATAAAAAAAAAACAATAATGCTTCATAAATTAAAACTTACACATAGAAAATAGCAAAAAAATAGTACAAAAAAAGTAGTTATGGTTTATGCTTAAAAATTATGTTTAGGTTTTTTTTTTATGTAATTTACAATAATTGTTTTAATAAATGGTTTTGCAAGTGTACTATAATTAATATATATTTACTTGTTTTTCATTTGATAATGATTAATTTTTTTTTTATAGATTTTTTCTCTTTTCTAAGAACAGCCCAACAGTGTTTTTATTTTCATTTTTATTTTTAAATTTAATTTTTAAATATATTTATATATATGTATTTGTTATATTTTTATCTTTTTTAAATATACATATATATATATATTTTTGTCACTACATTTTACTTTTTTCTTATATTTTCCACTCAAGTTTTGAGGTTAGGTTTACGCTTGGGTTACAAATTACAACAAATGCACGAACCTAAAAATAAATGTCGAATCAAAGAGCAATAACAAAAAGAGAGGCACACACTAACAAATCCAAGGAGTGTGTGCGCGAGAAAGAGACAGAGCGAGAAGTACACAGTTGGCATTGATCTTAAAGTAGTGTGAAATTGGCCCATCAAGGGGGTGGGCAGGCGGGTGTGGTGAATCGTGCATGCAGCAGGTGCTCAAATTCGCCGCCGCCTAAGCTGCTTCTCTCTCTTTATGTTTAACACACATACATACATACACCACATACACATACATACATATGATGTGGTAAGCAAGTATTTTGGTATAATTTAAAGATTTTGTAAGCCTAACAACGGTTTCATTTAATATCTTCTCTTTTCATAGTGCTTACGTGTCTGTGTGCGTGCGGGTGTGCATTGTAAATGGTCGAGTTTTATTTATACGATGAAGTTTCCCTCGGAAATTTTCTCATGATTTTTTTTTTGCAGGTTAGGTAGGAGAGTGAAATTAAATAAAAAAAAATGCCGCAACATTTGATTGATGTATGATTGAGCTAAATCTCGTCCGTGAAATCTGTGCTGGCTATATTATTGCTTTTCATATCTAATTTGTCACTTAGTTTGAACATAATTTGCAATTTGTTGCAGTCCGGGTGCGAGTCCGTTGTTTTGACCAAGTTAGGTTGCTAGGTTGATAGTTTATAACTATATATGCTATATACAAATTAATTAAATTATAAAATTTTGAATTTTGTTAACAACCACTAAAATGAAAACTGCTGATTGTTTGATTATCAAGCTTATCGATTGCAAATCAAAATTTCAGTTACAAAGCATAAATAAAATCAATATAAAACACTCCGTTTAAATGCAGGTGAAGTAACGGAGCACTTTTAAAACATTCCAATAGAACAGCTCAGAAGAAAACTTCATCGTGTAAATGCAGACGAAACGAACACAAACTGCAAGTTGCCGATCACAACTGCACCAGCTTTATGCTATGTATGTGCGTGTGCGTGTGTTTGTGTTTGTGTGTGTGTCTCTCATCTCTCTTTTTGTTGTTGCAACGATTTGCATTTGCATTTTTTGCGCTTGCACTGCTTGGTGCTTAGGAGAGGGGGGGGGGTCTCATGGTAATTGGACTAACTGCTTGGCTGTCTGTCTCTGCCTGCCTGCCTGCCTGCGTGTGTGTGTGTGTGTGCTTGTGTGTGTGTGTGTGTGCGAGTGGATACTCTCTCCACAGGCGGTGCGCTCTTTACAACAGTCGCTGTCAATATTATTTGGTTTTTTTGTTGTTGTTTTGTTTTTAGTGATTTTTATACATTTTACTCGAACAGTTTTTTGTTTTTGTTTGTTTGTTTGTTTGTTTGTTATAGCTCTATACATACATACACAGACATATACATATATATTTATATAAATTGTTTGCTGTTAAAGGGTAATTTGTATTATTCGACAAAACTTCTCCTTTTCCTCGGTTCTCAACAACTCAAATTCTACGGATGTCGCATCATCCTATTCGTAGTATCGTCGGCATTATGATTAAATTGATTTGGATATTGTCAATTTGGAGGTCACATCTGGAATAGTTGCAACTGACCCTATTTGCGAGGAAACTTTGTTCAGTCAATACAGTTACGAAGATGAACGTGGTTTTTTTCTTTGTATCTCAAATGGGTTATATATGCGTATGCTTCGCAAGCAAGAAGAGCGGCGGCATAGCTGACTGGATCGGACAAAACTGAGCAAGGACGAAGTGCACTCAATCACTTCATGACATAATCTTGTCGATCTTGACTGACTTCTGATGACGAATAATAACGTTTACCACTCCAACATACAAGTGCCATGTCAGCTTTAGAATTACGTGTAGTACATACATAGGGTTTTGACTCTCTTAATTTTGTCTCTTATCTTTTTAGTAGTACCCATGACCAGAGCCAGCGCCGCTTGCATAATGATGCGCAGCAGCGGCAGCGGCGGCGGCGGCTGCAGCTGCTGGATCGGTGTAATGCTGCGGACTGGCATATAGCGAACGGTGCTGCGGATGCGGATGCTGCTGTTGTTGATGCTGTTGTTGTTGTTGTTGTGCCGCCGATTGTAACGGTGGCGGCGGCAGCAGCGCCGTTGCCTGATAGTGCGCTTGAAGGTGACGCGACGACGACGTCGGCGGCGACACCTGCTGCTGTGGCGCTAACGGCGGCTGCGACTGCGGCAGATGATGACGTCGATAGCCGGCACTGGTCCAGGAAATCTGCTGATGCTGCTGTTGTTGCTGCTGTTGCAACTGTTGCTGCAGCTGGTGCTGCTGCTGCTGATGATGCTGCTGCTGCTGCTGCTGATGATGATGCTGCTGCTGCTGCTGGTAGACGTTGGCTGCGCTGTGTGAATTGGCTGCTGGAGGCGCCGTCGCTGCTGCCGTCAAAGTGCGCATGCCGGACGACGACGCCTGCAGTCACAACTAATCTTCGTCGCTAAGCGCCTCATATTTGGATGAGAGCAGGGGCTTTGGTTCGCTGGCAGCAGCTGCCGCTGCCGCAGCGGCAGCAGCAACGGCCAAAACGTTGGCATTCAACTGTCCACCGCCGCCGCCGCCAACGCCACCGACGCCGCCACCAGCTGAGGAGCCAATGCCAGGCGCCGAGCCGGGACCAATGCCACCAATGCCACCGCCTCCAACGACCAAGCTAACGCCCGCAGCAGCCGCACCCGCCTCGCTCAGAGCATGCGCCGCCTTGGCGCTCAAATGCGTTGGCTGCGCCGATTGATGCGCCAGCGGCATCGATGGCGGCGGCGGCAGACCGCCCGCGGCGCTGGGCACCGTTAGCGCACTGAATGGATAAGCATAGGTGCTGGCGGCAAAGGCATTGACCGCTGATGGCGGCGGCGGCGCTGCATGATAGGCGGACGCATGATGGCTATTCGAGCCGCTGGAGCTGCTGCCCGAGCGTCGGCCACTGTCGACGACCTCATATTGATTGGGCGTCTTGCGTGACACGCTAATCTCATGCGTTGGTGGCGGCGCCGATTCCTTGACTCGATGCTGCTGTTGCTGTTGCTGCTGCTGCTGTTGCTGTTGCTGCTGCTGCTGCTGCTGTTGCTGTTGCTGTTGCTGCTGCTGTTGCTGCTGTTCGTTGTGGGCGGCCACGGCAACGGCATGCACGTGTGCCGCATGGGCAGCCTGTGCGTGCAGATGATCCTCGACATTGCGATTCTTGCCATAGCCAATGTCATCGCGCATCACTTCCGCAATGCGATTCTTGACATAGTTATCGAAATTGGAGCCGGAACCGCCGGCACCGCCGCCGGCACCACCAGCGCCGCCGCCGCTGCCAGGACCAACATTGCCGCCGCGCTGGTCACCGACTGTGGACATCGGCACTGGGCCGCTGCGTCCCACAACTGAGCCGGGTGCCGACAGAAAGTAGTGCGTGGGATCAGCGCCAACAGCGACCGCTGTCTGCTGCATGATCAGATCGTGGGCTAATTTACGGGGACTGACCGCCTGCGGCATGCGTATAATGTTGCGCGCATCCTCACCAGGCGTATTGGCACGCCCGCCGCTTGAGGGGACGCCACCGCTACTGCTATTGCTGCCGCTGCTGTTGGTGCCTAATCCTCCTCCTCCTCCACCGCCGCCGCCACCAACAACAACGCCGCCCACATTGATGGGCGACTGTTTGGCACGCTCCGCAGCGGCCGCCTCCTCGGCCTTTTGCTGCTGGCGGCGATTCTGCTTCCAGCGGTCGGGCGGTAAGATGGCCTGGGCATCCTGCATGTAGGGTATGAATGCGGGTCGCAAATGCGGCGTCGGTCCATAATCGTTGGCAATTATTGAGTCGGCCAGCTCCCCAAAGGTGATCTTCTTCGTGTGAATCTGATGCTGTTGCGGCGGTGGACCGCCGCCCGACTGCGAGATGGGCGGGCCATGATGTGTGGGCGGTGGACCGCCCTGACCACGCAGCTGTCCATGCACGGCACGCTCCGAGCTGGATTGCGGACCAACTGATTGCTGCTGCTGCTGTTGTTGTTGCTGTTGTGGTGTTGGTCGCTGCTCCTGATCGAGATCAATGTTGATGACATTGGGCGAACTGGAGTTCGCCTTGCCATTGTTCTCGGCGGCCAGGAGGGAAACGGCGGCGCCATCATGCGACTGTCGCAAGTCGCGTTGATACTGCAAATGTCAGGTAGGGTATTAATAAGTTGACATGTGTGTTAGTGTGTGTGTGTGTGTGTGCACTACTCACGTAGGTGGGACGCTGTATGTCGCGGGGCAGACTACTGATTTCGCCGCTGCGGCTAATCTGATGCTTGATGATCGCATCAATCAGAGTCTGGGCGCTGAAGGCGGCAGGCGCATCCTCCGGCTTGCTGCCATGTGCCTGGCGATAGTAGCTGTATGGAAAGAAAGGGGTACGGATTAGAGTTGATGCGGATTGACGGATAATTCGATCCACTTACGCATCTCTCTCGCGATCGGGTATGGTGCGTGGTGGTCCAGTTTCGGGCACCGGTCCGCGCATAAAGTGCCCATGGCCATGAGGGTGTCCGTGTGCAAGTCCGGGTGGTGGCTGCGCACTGGCCGCCGCCATCATGCGCTCCATGCGCCGGGTATCACGCTCCCGCTCCTCGGCGGCACGCTCCTGCTCACGACGGTCCAGTTCGCGGCGCTGGCGTTCCTGTTCGCGCTGTCGCTCCTGCTCGCGCTGTCGATCGATGCGATGCTGGTTCTGAAGGATCTCCTTCTGCATCTCGCGTTCGCGCTCGATGTTGTGCTGATTGAGCTGTCGCTGATCCCGCTTCGCCTGCTCCATGCGTCGCTGCATTTCGGCGGCAGCGGCGGCGGCGTTCATCTGCTGCCTGTACTGCTGCTGGGCGAGCTGCTGATGCACCACGGCGGCCATCTGATGATGATGATGATGATAGCTGGCCGTCATTTGATCGGTCCGATAGCGCAAATCATGATGCGCTGCCGGCGGCACCGCCTGTCCAGCTGCCACCTGTGCGTGCGTTATTATCTGACCATGCGTCGGTGGCGGCGGCTGTGGCGCCGACTGCGATGCGGAGGATTTGTCATCCTTTTGCGATGGCACCGGCAGCTGGGGCTGCTGCACGGCCACATCGACAAAGGAGGCCAACGCATCGTGACCAGCTGGAGGAGCGAGGGAAGGGAGAAGAAAACGGATGTCAGTGAGTGAAAGTCGTCAATTAGAAAGATGGAACTAAAGTGAGCAGGGAGGACAAGTCACAAGGGGAAGAAATCAATTGCATTTACTTATTTCTATTGAGTTATTTGTTAGTTGATAATTGATATTTGATATTTGTATTGGAGCATACAATAAAAACCAAAAAATAAAAAAATATTCAACCAAAAGAAAAGACTGATGCCCGCGTGCCAATTATGTGACCATGGAGGACGTGTTGGCGCAATTTGAGCAAAGTAAAGATCGCAAGGAACTCTTGTGAATGCAATTGAAAGTGATCTCGTGTACCAGCATGTTGGAATACTTGAGGTGCATGTACTAGATGTTATGAATGAAAAGCAGAAACTGCACAAAAAAAAAAAAAACACAAACATAATGTGACCATGGAGGACATACGGTTTCTGACATAACGAACGAGAACGAGAACGAGATGACCATTAATAGTTAGAGAAGTGAAGTGAGCTTTTGATTGTTATCTATGACTCACGTTGGTAATAAGAAGACTCTATTGCAATTATGTGACCATGGAGAACATGTGGGAAGTTAAGAATATATATATATATAGATACAACAAAAAGTTAACAAAATAGCCATTTGATTTCATTTGATTTAGAGAAAAATTAACTAACTAAAATGACCGTCCTCCATGGTCTGGTTTTGTTATATTGGATTTACGGTTTTTCTGTTTCTTGTTTCTTGTTTCTTGATTCAGCTAAGGGATGTCAAGTCCACAAAGAGATACATATCAACCGCACACGCTGGTCAATAGGATGTCACCAGAAGTGGGGTAAGCATGTAGGACAGCTGATAGCATAGCTGCTTCCATTATGCAATCAAAAGCCAAAACACTGAGCTGAGGTCCAAACCGAGCTGGCCATGTTGCCAGCAGCATTCCCGTGGTCAAACTGCTTGAAGGATGCTGCAAGGACTCTTACCTTGCGGAAAGTTGTAGGGTGTGACAATGTGCATCCGACTGGGTGGCGGCGCAGCGGGCGATGGCGGCTTCGAGCCAGTATTGTGACGCTGTATGACGCCCTGACGCTGCGGCGGCGGCGTCCGATGCGGACTGGGTGTGCTACAAGTTGGAGATTGAGATTAGCGATGATTTACTTCACCAAATAAGGTATTAGTATCATTTAATATACACACCTGTTGGAATGATCGGCTGGTGAGGCGCGACTGGAATATTCGGGTCGTCCACGCGGCTGTGGCTCCTTCTCGTAGCCGGCATAGACGGCGGAGCCGCCGCTGACACTGTTCCTGGGCGATGGCGACTCCTTGTCGGAACCGGAACCAGCGCCGCCGCCGGCACTGCTGCTGCCACGGGAAACATTGCGCTGCTGCTGTCCCTGCATCTGTTGCGAGGTGTGATAGTCGTTGATCACAATCTGGCGGGAGCTGAGCACCGATGGCTGCTCGACAACGCTGCCGTAGGGCGAGCGCGAATACGGCGGACCAACAGTCACGCCAACGCCATAGCCCTGCGGCGGTGGCGCCTGCGGCGACGATTGCTGCGGCGGTGGCGGCGCCTGGGCGGGACTCAAGCGTGGCGAACTCTTGTAGTAATCATAGGCACGCTTGCTGTCCAAATGATGCGGCGGCTGATGCTGCGGCAGATGCAGCGGTGTTCCTTGCGTTATGGAGCCATGTTTGCCCGTATCCGGGCAGCTGCCCGGCGGCGTCTGACGCACCATGCTCTCATATTTGGGACTGGGCAGCGACGATGGTGCCGCATGCACAATAATCTGCTGCTGCTGTTGCTGTTGTTGTTGCTGCTGCTGCTGTGCGCTGTTGGCGGGCGTGCCGTGTGTTATGGAGCCGCCCTTGACCAGCTGCAACTGTTGCTGCTGTGCAACGCTAACAGCAGATGATTGCTGCGGCGATTGTGACTGTCCATGCATATGTTGCTGTTGCTGCTGCTGCTGCTGGGGACTGAGCTTGGGCGGCATCTTGGAGACGCGCGTCGGTGGCGGCTGCGGCTGAGCGGGCGGCGGCGGCGTTGGCCGCGTTAGCTGGCTCTGGCCAAGCGGTACAGGTACGGGTTGCACATACAGCGAACCGGGCGGAACACCGCCACCGGCAAGTACTGGCGATGCCTTCACCACACCGCCATGCAGCTGCTGATAGGTTAGATAACTGGAGGTGGGTGGCGGCCCGGCACCGGGCACACTCAAAGCGGGCACCGTCTCGCCACGATACATGGGCGCAGTGCGGACAATATGCTTCATTCCGCCGCCCATCGGCGGTCCATGATGTCGCTCCACAATGGCAGCCGCTGCCGCCGGACTGACGCCCCGGTGCGGCGAGTGGCCCTCCCGTGGCGTCTTCTTGATGCTCAGATCGAGCGTTTGTGGTTCCGCTTCGGGTGCCAAACGTTGCACCGCATGCGTGGGCGGTGGTGCAACTTGTGTGGATTGCTGTTGTGTGCTCATATGACTGCCGGATACATTGTAGATAATATTCTCTGGCTGCGTGGATGTGGCAGCGCTCTTTTTCAGCACGGGCGTAATGGTGGCCTTGTCCACGGTCACCACCGATTGTTGTTGTTGCTGTTGATGCTGCTGTTGTTGTTGCTGTTGTTGCTGCTGCTGCTGCTGTTGCTGCTGCTGTTGCTGTTGCTGCTGCTGTTGCTGCTGCTGTTGCTGCTGCTGTTGCTGTTGCTGCTGCTGCTGTAACAGTGGATGCGGCATGTGCACATGATGCACAGCCAGATGTGAATTTACCACCGATAAAGTGGCCAAATTATCGCTGCTGTTGTTGTTGTTGCTGATGTTGCTGTTACTGCTGCTGCTGCTGCTGTTGTTGCTGCTGTGACTATTGCTGCTGCTGTTGATAGAGCTGGGCGGCGGTGCCGCCCGTGCTGTAAGCTTTTGAACAGAGGTGACGTGTGGCAAAGCTGCGGGCGGCGGTGCCTGTTGTTGCTGTTGTTGCTGATGTTGCTGCAACTGTTGCTGCTGTTGCTGCTGTTGCTGCTTGAGCAAGGCATTGCCATCCTGTCTATATTCACGCACTATGGTCAGCTCCTTGCGCTCCAAATTGTTATGCTGCTGCTGCTGTTGGTGTTGTTGTTGCTGCAGCTGTTGTTGCTGCTGTTGCTGCTGTTGTGGCTGCTGTTGCTGTTGCGGCTGACTGCCCTGCTTGCCCTGATTGTTGCCAGGCATGTGCGGATTTTTAGCCTGCTGCTTCAGCTGCCGCTCAATCACCGAGTAAACGCAATCCTGCACATTATTGACAGGTTCGCGACGCAAACTCATGGGTCCATTTTGCTGCTGCTGTTGTTGTTGTTGTTGCTGCTGCTGATGTTGCTGCTGGTGCTGCTGCTGCTGTTGTTGCTGCTGCTGTTGCTGTTGTTGCTGCTGTGCACTGAGCGCAACTCCTGCTGCATTGGGCGGCTGCAAGCCGGACACATTGTTGCCATGCCCATGTCCATGACCATGTGCATGGGCGACCGCATTGAAGATGACCTTGGGACTCTGGCGATTCGCTGGCGAATTCTCATTCTCCTCATCGGCAGTTTCAGTGGCCGATGAATCATACTCCTCGCTGGTCTTTTGCTTCTTGGGCGCCTGGCAGGCGGGCGGCAACAGACGCTCATTGTCATTGGCAGCCGCTGCTGCGGCGGCCGCTTTGGCGCTCATCCGCGTGGGAGTGATGGTCAAAGCGGCGCCAGAGGCATCTGCCACGCTGCGCACATTGACAGCAGCAATTGGTTGCTGATGTTGCTGCTGTTGCGGCTTTTGCGGCGCTGGCGGCGGCTGTGGCAGCTGTTGTTGTTGATGTTGTTGTTGCTGCTGTTGTTGTTGCTGTTGTTGTTGCTGTTGTTGCAGTTGTTGCTGCTGTTGCTGCTGCTGTTGTTGCTGCTGCTGCTGCTGCTTACTTAGCTGTGATTTGTGGCGCTGCAAATATTCGGGACTATCCACGGATGCGGTATCGGAGCCACCGGGCTCGCGCTCATCGCAGCTGGAGGTGCTCACATCTGTCTCATCGCCGGCGCTGGCATCGCCAGCAGCTCCGCGTCGTCGCTCCTCATCGGTGAGATTCAGCTGCGGATCGAGCTTGCGTCGAATGCGCATCAGGCAGGCGGAGCAGCAGCGTGTCGCATGTGGAGGTATCTGAAATTCGGCCATTAGCGGATCCCGTAGCTCCGGCGACAGTTCGAACAGGCGTGTGGGTATGTTGCGCAAACGTTGCGCCCGATCCTTGGGATTGGGGCATGTCGGCAGCGGACAGTTCGGATAGCGATTGCGCACCGATTTACACTGGCAACTGTTGCAGACGCGTGCGCCCGCCGGTATCGTTTCGTCTGGTATCGCATATTGCTGGCCACGCCCCTTCTTGAGGGGTCGAGTGCGGGGACACGCCTCCGCCTTGCAGACGAAACAGCTAGCCAGTTTATCTGCAATGAGTACAAGTTAAGTAAACACATTAATAAAATGCGATTTAATTAAAGCACAACTGGAAAATGGAGATGAAAAATAAAAAATTAAATGTAACGGTAAACAATTTCGCCAACGGCCAGGTTGCGAGGCGTGGGCGGAAGCGGGTGGGCGCGCCAGTAGTGGCTGCTGCTGCTGCTGCGGCTGGACGAAGGCCGCTTTCATTAAGCCACTTAACAAATAATGAGCAGCACGAGCGGCAGCCAATTGAATATTTTAAAATGTTCGCCTTGTTTGCCGGCGGGGACAGGGGAGCACCAGGAGGAGGAGGAGGAGGAGGAGGCGTAGGAGAAGAAGAAGGATAAGTGAGGCAGCAACTGGTAGTATATGCTGGATACATTATAGTTCATCAAATATGCATCAAACATATCATTGACATGCGAAACGGCAGTTGGCAATCCAGTTGCATATAATTAATCGATTATTATCGATTGTTATTGAATGATTTGTTTAAATACCTTTAAAGGTAACGAATGTTATCATTATTAGCAAATAATTTTAACTTTTAATCGATTACATCTACATTTGATTTGTATATTGTGAACTCAACTTGTTATCTAGTCTTCTTCTTACTCAAATCGATAGACTTGGTTTATGTTGTGATCGATTTTTAACATTTCAAGTCGAAGGTTATCGATCATTATTAACTGTTATCAATTATACATGAATGGTAGTATGTGAACGATAAATATTACATCTTTACGTTTCTTCTTCATCTTCTTCTTCATAGAGCATACAAACTTCTTCCTGATTTTCAAATCCCTTAAAATGCTGGCTGTCTCTCTGAATTCGCGCTGCATTTGTGTTTAACTTAGTTTTTTGTTTTGCCATTTAATATTTTTAAAATTTTAATGATGTGCAAATAGAGGCGAGAGTGAAAATTCCAGACTGAGAGAGAGAGGGAGGGAGAGAGAGCAAGAGAGAGAGAGAGATAGCGACAACAATGTGGCGCGTTTAATCAAAATCAATGTAATTAAAATAAAGGCAAATAAACCGCAGAACGTCTGTGATTCCACAAAAAGGGAGTTCGGCGGGGGTTCGGTAGAGAAGAAAGTGGGCAGCAGGGGCGGGGGTGGCGTATGCTTGCGTGGTGGGGGTTGCAGTTGAAGTTTTTTGAGTAGCCAGCAAGTAAAATCAATCAGCGTTTAAATGTCAGAGACAAACGTCAAGGTTCTCACACAAACCGACAACGACGACGACGACGTTTGCTGACCAAATACCAGATGCCATAGACACCCCCTTTACAGCAACACAGCACACCCCCCCCCCTCCACCCTGTAGCATATCGTGCACCCACCACTGCATTTCGTTGCCTTCCCCTTCAACCCGCCAGCCCTCGCAATGTGCGTTTGACTCGCGTCTCTGTGGAATATGAAAATACATCAAAGTAGCCAAAGCCAACAAGAACGGCCTCATTCTGCTACTCATTCGCATTGCCATCGTCCTTGTCCTGTGCCCCCCCCGTCGCCTCCTTCATTGTCCTCGATTCTCATTTCGGGCCAAGATATAAAGGCAAAATGCAAAAAGGCAAAAAATGCTTTTTGCGCGCGCAAAGTGAAGCGTTTAAATTTTAATAAACCACTCATTTTAATTTTGATTGTCGCGGGGGGTGGTGTTGGTGGTGCTGGTTATGCTGGGTTGGGTTGGGTGTTTGGGGCGGTCAGTTCGTTGGTTGTTTGATTGGTTGGTTGGTTGGTGTATCTGTTGGCCTAGCCAGTTGCCATTGCCATTGTCTGTCGCTACTGTCCACATGAACTTGGTCACAGAATAAGCGATCAACTGAATGGACTTTGTATATTTCTGGAATAAGCTCAATTTTGGGTATCAGTTATGAACCAGTTCTTAAACGAACATGTTGAAAATCCCAACATTAACAATCATTAATTATAATTTGAGCAAAGTGAAGCATTTTCAAAGCGATTCATGCACTAAATTACTTTTTAAACTTCTTCAATTCATCTTAAGTAAAAATCTTTTTTTTGGATTTACAAAACAATATAGAAAATTGTTTGTGGTACCAGGATTACAGAGGCTTAAAAACATTTTTCGCTGGCATTGCTACTCCGCTGTTGAAGCAGTTTAAATAATTAATAATGTCGAAATTCTTTCGCTTAAAATCCGCTGTGGATTTTTATAGTTGGGTGTTAATTTTTTACACCCGTCAAATTATCGATAACTTTGCATACAATTTCAGCTACCAGCTGCCAAAGTATATAAACCGCGCGCAAAAAAGTAGGCAATGAAATAAAGTGTTGCGCATTTTTTTGCGCGGCAACGAAAAGGCCAATTAAATTGATGATGGCGAAAGGCGCTCAATCAAAATGCAATTATAAATTGCAAATTAAATAGAATTGCAAAATAAATATTTAATATTAATAACAGCAACAGCAACGACAACAACAGCAACAACAACAACAAGCGACAGCAGCAGAAAAATAATAAAACAAGCAAAAAAAAAATAAATTAAATCAATGCAATTGAAATTGCAGCACGATGCCGCGTGTATCGATAACAACAATAACAACAATAGCAACAACAACAACTCAAATAAATTAATTAATAAAAGCCAATTGGTCGCTTGGCTCACATTGGAGGCGGGCTGCACGGGGCGTGGCACAACCTGGCCTTGTTTTCTATATATTTCTCTTTTTTTTTATACCCACTTGGGAAGGGTACTATGATTTTGTCATAAAGTGTGTAACGTATTGAAGGATACCTCTATCAACAAATTAATGTTAAAAATGTCTCCTAAAAAATGGCATAAAGTCGACATTTTTATATCATTGAGCCACAAGTTTTTCTGCTTCCAAAAAAGTTATCAAGTTCGAACTGCTATAGGTCCCATTCAAAGTATCGGTTGACTTCGATCTGTGAGGGAATATGATTTTCGGCATACCGAATGCAACCCTCTTCTTGTTTTCTCTTTTTTGTATTTTTATTATTTAATTTTTGATTTTAAAAAATGTATGTAAATATTTAATGCACTTTGGTGGCGTGCGACGACGCACGGGAAACACATGCGAACCCACCTTTACCTCCCACCCCCTTCACCCATCCGTCATCCACTTCCTGCCTCTGCCCCAGTACACGTCTGTGGCCCCACCGAAAAAAAAAATATGTCCGCGGTCAACAGTTCGTTGATGCGGCAATTCTGGCCATGTTTTTTTTCCTTTTTTTTTTCGGGGAAGTAGAAAGTAGCATAAAAATTGTGAAACAAAAATATAAAAATAAATAAAACTGCTACAAAAATCAGCAAAATTGATTTCTTGCTTAATGTGCATTTTGTGCGTTTGGCTGAAAGGACAACAAAATGCCCAAACATATCGATAAGATAATAATCAATCAAAATTAAAATCAATAATATTTTAAATAAAATGCTCTCTTTTTAGAGTTTAACTGTGATCTTACAAAGTATATTTGAAAGTAGTTTGGAAGAAAAAAGATACACACACAATTATTTCTCATTAAGCACACAATTTGTTAAATTAATTAACATAATTGATTGGCTATGTAATACATATAAAATGCAATACGATAGCGATAATGTTTTCGACATTTCTGTCACCTGCCAACCAAAATAAGCGATATCGTGCAATGCACACACACACACACACATACACATACACATAAACGAAATGCAATTAGCACGGCGTTTGTTGTTTTTGTTGTTGCATCAATTTACCGAAAAATTAAGTCAACTGTAGTGAATACATATTAATGGAAATTTGTGTTAATTAAATGTTGCCCCAATATCACACACATACATATACGCTCCCACAATAAACAAACTGGCGCACATGTGTGTGTGTGTTGTGTATGTGTGTGTGTGTGTGTTGTGTATGTGTGTGTGTGTGTGTTGTGTATGTGTGTGTGCTCTCTTTTGTGTATGTTTTTCTCCTTCTAAGTGCTCTAACACAATAACAAAATTCGATGAAGCGCCCAACACACAAATGTGAATTTATAAGTGTGCGTGTGTGTGTGTGTCTCTTCCTGTCCTGCGCGTCGCCATTAAGCTTTAAAGTACTTAATTCAATCAACATTATTTTTGTTGACCAGCAGCAGCAGCAGCAGCCTCTCTTTGCATTTCGATCAATTTTATTAATAATTCAATCAGTCAAAAATTATTTGAAACGCCCCAAAGGAAAACAAAAAAGTTTTTTTGTCGGCTGCTGCGCCGGCAGCGACGTCAGCACGTCAACAGTTATAGCGTCGTGTGCCTTTCTTTACTTTGATTTCGCTGAGAGAATGAGAGCGAGAGCGTGCGATAAAAGATGAAATGCCAAGAAGCAGCAGCAGGAGCAGCAGCAGCAGCAGCATCGCATAAGTTGAGTTATTTGCACAGCGGGCTGCTCGTAAGAAGAAAAACCGAAGAGAAAAACAAGTAAGAGTGCGCCAGTGGAGAGTGCACGACTAGGAGATACCCTGAACTTTCATAATTCTTTATCTGCATTCTTACATAGAAACACACACACACACACACATATATACAAACAAAAGCTGCTTGCTATGCGCGTCATGCATAGCTCCTTGGTTTATTGTCCGATCGTATTGCAATTTGTACAACATAAAGATGGTTTATAATTGTGAAACTATGTAAAATCCGAAGGTCATACCTCTAAAGATACGTATTTTTAGATTTCAGGGAGATTGGGGGGAAGCATCCAAAAAGTGAAATATTTTGTACTCCTAGATGCTATAGGATAATATACATACATACCAAATTTGGTGCCTCTACTTTTTATAACCTTTAAGCTATACCTTAAAAACACTGTTCTGGAATCTTAATTTATCGATAACTTTTGAATAGGTTGAGATATATGAAATGATGAGTTTGTATCGAGCCGGCAGTACGATAACTTAAATTCAAATATAAAGTCTCTAACTTTTATGACTTTCAAGTTATGCCCGAAACACACTTGTCTGGAATCGAAATTTATCGATAACTTTTGAACGGGATGGCATATCGAAAAAATGATAAACTTGTATTGACACTACGAGAACTTTTATTTGAAATATGAAGTCTCTAGCTTTTGTAGTCTCTGAGTAACGTGCGTATATCGACTCGGCTATTGATAGTGATCAAGAATATACTTTATGGGGTCGGAGATACTTGTGCCTTATGCCAGTTACATACTTTTGCACAAAGCCATTATACCCGTTTTCCCATTTTTAATGGGATCAGGGTATAGAAAAGAAAAAAAAAGCTCAAAACAAACCAAGACGGAAGCAAATCAAAACGACAAACATAACAAAACGAAATGCGATGTGGTAAGGAAAAAAAGTGAGCCGAAAAAGAAAACATGAAATAATTCCATTAGTACAATTTCTTTTGCAAGTACAAAGAGTAAATATTGCTGCCGGGGGGCAGAGCGGGGTGCCCGGCATATGCTGTGCGTAAAGTTATTGACTCAGAGGGTGTGAGTGACTGTGAGAGGGATAAGAGAGAGAGAGAGAGAGAGAGAGTGAGAGAGAGTGAGAGAGAGTGAGAGAGAGTGAGAGAGAGAGAGAGAGAGAGCGAGCGTGTGAGTTGCTTATAGGCCTTCAATCAAAACTCTCGTTTACCACTTATGGCTGTTGACCTACTGCCCAAATCTTGGGCGCTTTCCTTCTGCCAGCTGGCAGACAGGGTCATGTTCTTTAATCAAACATATTTGCAATTAAATTCAAGCGAATGCAAATAGTTAATGGCACCCAAACATAAATTAGAAGTGCAGCAAACTTTGCTGCAGCAGCACAAAATTTTGCGCACAAGCTACCAAAAATGTATTTAACTTTCAATTAGACAATTGACAACAACAATGCTGGCAGTTAAGTAAAGCCGAAGAATAGGAAGAAGCAGCAGCAAGTGGCAGCCATTTTGTTTGCAAGCAACAATATCGAGCACAAGTTAACAGTGATTAAGAGCACAACTGTAAAATAAGCAGACGAATCAAAAACCAAATGCAGCAAAGATAAGCAGATTTGTTTAAGTTTCAATCATTTTGCAAAGATTAATTAATTAACTGTAAAATGACTGCTGATTCAGAAATAATCATAAATCGAGAGTAGAAAAGTACAAAACAGCAGACTAGATTTAAAATAAAACCATTTATATATATCTTAACAGTTAAACAGCCGACTAGTTCAATACTTAACCTCATCAAGATTAATTCAATTTTAAATCAGTTTAGCTCAAATAAGTTAATTAGCCAAGTAATTATTTGATCAGCTCATTTGGTATGTAAATGGCTGCATATCAACAAAACTGGTTCCGTTTGAAAGATGACCTTCATTTCTATCTATCAGCTTGAACCGCTACATGACTGACTGAATGCCGGGCTGTGTGTGAGTGAGTGTGTGTGTGTGTGTGTGTGTACAATCAAAGCAAATTCAATCAAATTTACTAACAGCATTTAGCTAACGAGTGCTAACAGTTATAGCAAAAGCAACAAGGAGATTGGGGGGCAAGGGTAAAGAATCACAGAACGCTCGTTCGTTCGCACAGCAGCGGCCAATTAAAAAATATACGACGCGCGCACAAAAGTATGCAACGAAAGGAGGACGTCAACAGCGACGGCCGCTAATTAGCACCATTGGGAATTTGCGCTGGCAGAAAAACTTACGTAAGCGAAAGACACCCAAGCGCAAGCAGCAAGCAAGAAGCAAGCTGCCAGCCAGCCAGCCAGCCAGCCTGGCCAAGTTGTGCAAACATCAAAGAGCAGCCAGCAGCCAACAGCAGCAGCGCAGACGTCGACGTCAACGTCAGCGTCAACAGCGAGCAAAAGGAATTACGTGCATAAATGCCGACTATGACACTGACGAGCAGCAGCAGCAGCAACACAGCAACACAGCCACACACACACACACACATGCATATATAACTCTCTTAAAACACATGTTCACAGACACGACTTGCAGTAGAAGTCAGAGTTGTAGAGTGTGTGTGTGAGTGCAAGAGACAGCGCTCAAAGCTCGTGCTCGTACATACATACATATAATTGTAAATACAGTTAATATGAACGTCGCGTCGCTGCCGACGTCGCTTCGCTTGGCACTTTTAATTTACGAAATGGTGTTGATTTAACGGCAGTCGTTCAGGCAGAGCGAGCGCGCGTAGGCGTCTCCTATGTTGATAGAGGGAGAGATATAGAGAGAGAGAGAGAGAGAGAGGGAGAAAGACAGAGAGAGAGAGAGAGAGAAGTCCAGCGTGGACAGCACAAAAGAAACTTGCAAATTTCTGGGCAATTGTGTGGCATCATTATTATGCAACCAATCATCATCATCATTCATTGTGCTGGGCCTTGGTTTCTCTGAGCTCTGAATAACTGTTCTTGTTGTTTGTTGCGATGCTATTGCTTTTTTTTTTTTTGGTAAACGATTTTCACTGATTAATAAAAGTTGCTGCCACTACCACCCGCACACACACACACACACACACGCACACACACACACGAGTCGAAAACTGCGCAAGCGATAATCAAAAGGGTGTGCAATTTTAATTGAGCAATTTAATTACATATGTAAGCAAACGCCAAACGACAACAAGAGCCAAAGAGAGTGAGTGAGTGCGAGAGAGAGAGAGAGCGAGTGAGTGAGCGTGGGAAGAGTGGGTCGTGTGGCTTACAGACGTTCGTTCGTTCACATAATTAGCAAGCAGGGCATGCAAGCAGAGCAGAGCAAAGCAGAGCAGCGCAGCGCAGAAGCTGCTCGTTGCCTGTTTGTATATGTGTGTGTGTGTGTGTGTGTAGGTGCACAGTTTTTGTTTGTGTTGCAAAAAGCTTTCGTTTTCGGTATTTAGGTTTAAGTTTGTAATTAGTTTGTCAGCGCCTGCAAGTAGGCAACAGTTGCCCTCCTCCTTTTCCCTTCTCGCTGCTTAGCCTTGCAAAAGTTGATGTTTAAGCACTTAAGCTGTTCACAAGTCGATTTTCCGCTTGTGATCATCAGCTAGAAAACGCTTTGTAATGCTATACCAAATATAGCTTGGTAACGATAGAATTTCTCATCATTATATTTATGGTATTTTTGTCAAACATTTACAGAAACTATTTCAAATAACATTTAGCTTTAAGGATTAAAATGTTTTATTTCAAAGGGTGATTATTACTCGCCATTATTTTAAATTTCTACGAATAATATTATTAAATAGAAAATATGAGAAATAATGATTCTATGCAATATTATTTTAACGATTTCTATTAGAACATAAAAATGCCAATTTTAAACTAATTTATACAATTTTATTTATCAACCACTTGAGCTTCGGACTAATCCAAAATAGCCTTTGGATTAAACTAAAAGCTGTTTTTGTAAAATTTCAAAAGTTTTTGAAGTGCTTCTTAAGCCGCATAGACTGAATAGGGTGGCGCTCGGATGCTCAACGAGGGGTGTCTACAGGGGAAGGAAAATCGCTGGAAATCGTGTAAATACGCAAATGTGAGTTGAGTAATTATGATTTACTAATTAGCAAACACACCCACACACACACACACACACACACACACACACACACACACACACACACACACATACACACACATACACACGCAGACGGCAAGCCGCAAAGCTGACAAACTTTGGCAGCACCGAAACTGGACGCGGATTTCAAAACGCGAATTGCAATTGCAACCAACCCCTTCGGCCCCCGCCAACCCCACACAAATCAACCAGCCCCCACCACCAGCCCCCGCCAATGTTACATGACTACTATCTATGGCAGCTTTTGACCAGCAGACGAATCAAGGAAAATGTTCGCGCATACAACTGAGGATAACAAGAAGAGTAGGGGTAGTGGGCGTGGGCATTGAGGGGGCTTAGGGGTGGTGTGGGTTAGCTAGGGCGACTAGCGTATAAGTCTATTAATTAGCTGCTACTGCAATTGCAACACTTGCCGTCTCCGTCTCTGCTGCTGGCAGGCATATCCCGCCGATTCGTAGCAAACACACGCACGCCCCTACCCCGCCCCTGTGATCCACACAGGCCCCCGTTTTGTCCGTTACATTTGTAACAAGGATTTGCCCATCAAATTCGCTAATTGTTTTTGCCTTTTAGAGTGTGCGTGTGTGTGTGCGAATATGTGTGTGTGTGTTTGTGTGTGTCGGCTATAGCCAGCACTTGCTTCGGCAGCTTAAACACACACACACACACACACACACTCACACAGAATGCATTTGCTACTCCTATTTTGTTGGCATTGTTGTTTTGTGGGGCGGCCCAAACAATTAGCGTAATTTCAATTTTGTTCAAAATTTCATAAGCAGTCGCCGCTGTCTGTCTGTGACACACACATACATACACACACTCACGTTTCACCCCCTCAATGTTTCACAGCTTTTTGGTTTTTGGGACATTTATGCCGTGTTGCATACTTTTGTGCGCGCCTTTTTGACAGCCCAAAATGGACATAAAAAATTGCATTTTGGTTGCAATACAACACATGCCCACCCCCCTCAAACGCCACCCCTGCCTTGCCTATATATTTTGGCAGGTGCTTCACTGATTACGCCTCGTTTCATCAATCAACTTAAAATCTGAATTAATAAACAAAATGAAAATGACAATAAAGAAATTGGGCTGTCGAAGTTGGAATACTCTTGTCTAGCATATATGACAGTTTAGATAGTGTAATCTGATCCTATATATATAGTAACTACTATAGTGAACTATAAGATATAGTAGTCTGATGTTGATTAGTTGTTGTCATAATATAGCAAGCATATTTAAAATCCTTATGGGTGATTTTCATTTACTACATTTTCGACTGACTATCTATGTTATAATGATCCGATATTGATAAATTTATAATAGAAAACTAAATTGTAGACAAGTTTCTGTTTTTTTTTAATGTAAAATCTTAAAACAGAAAACATTCAATTAATATGATATAGTAATGCGATCTACATAGTATTTCATATTGACAAAAGTTAACAGTTTAAAACCCCTCACCTCACCCTTTTTGAACAACCCCGCCAAACATACGCAAATGCAAAAATAAAAGTGCAACTAAAATGTTCATTTGCCAGGAGCGGGCAAGCTGTTGGGCGGAGGGGGGAAGAGGGGTCAGTACGCGCTGTGTGCTGCTTTCAAATTTTGTTTTTGAGCGCATTTTTCCACCTTTTTCTTCAGGCTTGGCATATGTTTTTTTTTTTTGGTTTTTTTTGTTTTTTTGTTTTGTTTTTATTGTGTGTGTGAACACAGAACAAAAAGAATTTTTAACTAACACAAAATGGCTCGTTGATTTGAGTAAAACGGCAAAGGGGTGAGAGAGAGAGAGAAAGGGGTGAGGGCATGTGTTGGTTAGGTGGTGCAGCTGTGGGTTGGCTTAGTGTTAGTCTAGCTGTAAAGCCTCCCCCTTCCCCTACCTCACACACACACTCCCCCACACTCAGTCCGCGTTAGCCTAAAAGTTCAATTGCAATCTTGTTAGCAACGCGGCTTTAGGTGAGTGTGTATGTGTGTGTGTGTGTGTATGTGTGTATGTGTGTGTGTGTATGTGTGTGTGTGTGTGTCCTGTTTTGCCTGTTGCCTGGTTTATTAATGTTGACCGTCAATTATGTTTTAATTGTCATAAAAGGTTTCCTCTCTGCACACACACACACACACAGACAGACAGACAGAGAGGGAGAGAGAGAGAGAGGAGCGAGTGGGAAATGTGCAAATGTGCCACTGCAAATGGCAAATGGACAGGTGGCAACACGTGCGTGTGAACTCATGTCTCTCTGCTTAACAGTCGCCCAAATTGGTAACCCCAGCACCCCCAACACGCTACCCCAACCCCCCACCGTCCCAAAACACCTTAAAGCCCCACTTTCAAAAACTGCTCGCTCTGTGTACAAACAATAAAATCCAACTGGGATAAGCTACAGTAAAAAGCGACAACAGAAGCGAAAAGTGGAGAGTGCGAGAGAGACAGAGCGAGATAGAGATGAGACAAGGCTGAGGAGTAAGCAGGGGGGAATGGTGGGGGGGAGGGATTGTGCAAGGCAAGCGGGGCGCTGCTGCTTGTCAACATGACCAAAAGGCTCAGCAGCAGTTTTGCAACCAATGTGCATGTGTATATGTGTGTGTGTGTATATGTGTGTGTGTGTGTGCGTAAGACAAAAGCCAACAGTTGACAGCTTTATGTGTGTGTGTGTGTGTGTTGGCTGCAGTCGCTCGATTGGCTGGCAGGCAGGCAATTTGCCAACTTACTGCAAAGATCAGCAAAAATGTTTAAACCCCCCCTCAAAACCAACCGGCGCTCCGTGAAGAGGGGTGCAGATTGCAGGCAGCATAACGAGAGAGAAAAGCTAATTGCGCAGAGCTTTTAACCGTCGCGTTAATTGAATTGAATTGCAGCAGGTGATGGTATGCTGCGGCAGCTAACGCTTTTTTAGGCCCACTGTCGCACAGTGGAGCAAATGTGCAACACCAGAAGAACAGTTAGTTGAGTGGGCATAAAGAAGCTAAGATTTAGAACTAAGCAAAACTAGATGTATACCAAAATCGATAGCTATCGATAAATCGATACAAATTACGAGAGGGAAAAATGACACGAATATGTTACTTACTAATTAATATAATCAAAAAATAATATAGTAATATAATTGAAATATAAAAATTAGCTTGCAAACCATCAAATTTGATCAGAACAGGCCATGTTTTGCAATATATCGATAACTTATCGATAACAATTAGATGCATAACATGGCCATTTAATGTTCATAATAAATTAAGTTGAGTGGAAACCTATGTATGTTGCAAGTACAAAAGCTTAGTTGCTATTGCCGGCAGGGGCACGCGGAGAAACAAGAACCGTAAGAAGAATGCAGAATGCAGTACACAGGGCAGGGCAGGGCAGGTCAGGATAAACAGGACAGGCGCACAGGTAGCAGTCAGCAGTCAGGCAGACGCGCTTGGGGGATTAATTGTAGCATTTAACAAATGTGACAGATTGACGATGACGACAACAACAACAGCAACAGCAGCAGCAGCATCAGGACATGAGTCGAGTCCTGACAGGCATCTCTCTTTCTCTCTCTCTCTCTCTGTCGCTATCCCTCTCTCTCTCCCTCTCCCTCGCTCTCTATCACTCTCTCTCTCTCTCTCTCCCTCTCTCCCTCTCTCCCTGTCTCTATCTCTCTCTCCTCCCTCTCTCTCTCTCTCTCTCTCTCTATGTGTGTGTGTGTGTTTCGCTTATTGCCATTTGCCTGGCTTTTTTCTGTTGCTGGCAATTTATGAAATTTATTTTTTGCCTACGTTGTGATTATTTATTCACAATGCTGGGCAGGAGCAACTGCAGCAGAATGGATTGATAGAGTGGGATTCATGGGCAGTTATTGCTAAATAAATGAATAACACAATTTATGCATGACGAACATTTATAATTACATTTCGAAATAATTTAATTAAAATTGTTAACGCTTGATGGAAGCTTAATCGCAATGGACAGGTTCTTGCAACCACAACTTGCAACAACAACTGGCAACAACAACTGGCAACAACTTAATTAAATTAGCCTATCAATACAACAACGACAACAACAAGGACAGTAAAGCAAACTGACCGATTGACCATATCTATAAAAATGCATCTCCCTTTTGGCCGGCGCAACACACCCCCCCCCCCTTCCCCCACCACCCTGCTGCAGCAACCAAATGTCAAACATTTTTTGACAAATTTGTCGCACGGCAAATAAAAGGCAACGGGGTGGGAGATTCAACAAATAAAACCGATCAGCAGCAGCAGCAACAGTGAAAGCTACAGCGGTAATTAAAAGCCAACCCAAATGTCCAAATACCAAAGCCACACAAATAAAACCAAACCACACACACACACACACACACACATACATACAACACACTCAGTACAAAAAATTAGTACAAGCAGTGACAACTCCTTTAGTAGCACCTGCTCGACTAACAGATGCTCTGCAAACAGCTATTCCCCTATCGACAGGATGTGATTATGGCGTTACTTTTAAAATACTAGTTAAGCGATATCATCCTAGGCGATAACTTGACGATAGCTCCCGCAGTACCAAAAAAAAGACTCAGCAAAGATTTTCTGTAAAGTTTCCTCAGTTTTATTAAACGCTATCCTAAATGTATCTTCCAGTCCTGTATATTACGTAATATTAATGCACAACTGACCGAATTACGGTATTAGCACAATTTTAGACAGAATTCAGAACTAAAAAAACGTTATATAATCGTTTAGAAAAACGATAGGCTCTAGTTTCTTGAATAGAGTATCTATCTAAATAGTAAGCTAATAGCGACGCACACATACACAGGTAGATAAAGCGACCAAGTAGCCAACACACACACACACACACCCACATACAAAATCAACACACACAGATACACAGAGAAGCACACACACACACACACACACATGAGGAGAGTCGTATGCAAATATGTGTTGGTTATGCCCACAAATCAATTAAGTCGATTGAGGCGCCGCTTTTTGAGCCATTCACATGACAAGCAGCGGGGCAATGGTAAGTGAGGGGAGTGCGGGAGAGGGGAGGGGTGCTCTTGGTTGCCGGGTGATTGACGCAAAGCTAAAAGGCAAACGGATTTTGAACAGTTTGAAAAATGGCCAACCGACTCCAACTCAAAGCAAAAGTGCGCCCAAAAGATCTGATGATGCATGAAAGCAAAATAAATTGTGGAAAACGAGCTTTCAATTGATCTATGAGTCTGCAAAACTAAACATATCAAAAATGTTGACAAGAAATGCCCTGCCAAGACTTCAAGCTGCCATAGCTTTGCCAAAACTGAACCGATTACCGATTCCAAAGCAATTTTAGTCATCATTGACAAACTTAAATCTTTTGGATTTTCAATGAAATTAATTGAGACCAGTTTAGGTATGTCAAGTTTCCAGCACCCCAGACTTCAAACTGTCATAATTTCGTAACAATTTCATATTAATTTTAGTCCTCCAAACGCTGAAAGGTAGGCAACGAATTTGAAAAATACCTCAATGCGCAACAAACAGTTTACTCACACACACACACACACACGGATTAAATATATTGAACATGGAAAATTCTTCAAATTTATATCTACTATAACATTTATGTATTGAAAGCAATTTATTAGCTGCAAAAATGCAATTGATTTTGAGGCAACTAAAAATAGTGATAGTCGCGGCGTGTTAATTTGGCTAAAAATGTGTAAAATATGCTACAACAACAACAACAACAAGAGCAGCAGCAGCAGCAGCAGCAACAACAATAACCAAACAACCAATTAAACCGACCAAACCGACAACAAACAAAACGCTGGCTGCAAAAATCTCGACAACAGCCGAAGCTGAGAGTCAGCCGAGGCAGCAGCAGCAGCAGCCCGAAGGACACACACAGCTGACAGGCAGGCAGGACCTTTAGTGTGTCTGTGTCTGTGTGTGTGTGTGTTGCTGCTGACTGGCTGCTGTCTCGCTGTCTGTGTGTTGGCTATAAAACGCGCCGTGCGCCACGAGCCATTCATCAGTTCGATTTGGTGTTGCACACGTGACGGATCGCAGCACATCAGCCTACAATTTGTGTCTCTCAGCAATTGCCGCTCGCGTCTTGTGATAAAATTTTTTTCGCTTTTTTTTTGTCTTCACCATAATTGTTTTTGTTCATGTTTACAAATTGGTTAACTGGCAGCAGCAGCAGCAGCAACAACAGTAGCAGCAGCCGCTTGGCGACTGCAACAGCAACGACAAATGTTGCTGCTGCTGCTGCTGCTGGGTGCAACAACATGCCCGTTGTTGTTGGTGCTGGTGGTGTTGGCGTCATGTCCACGCCACCGGATGTTATATTGGAAGTGGGTCCGGCGCCGAGCAGCGTTCGATTTGTGGCACATGCTCTAGTGCTGGGCATGCACAGCGGTTATCTGCGCTCCGCCATACGCATGGATGAGGCAACAGCAGCAGCCGCCGCAGCAGTGGGTGCAACAGCTGCAGTGGCAGCAGGAACAACAGCAACAGTTGCTGGTGCTGCTGCTGCTGCTGCTGGCGCTGGTGGTGAGCTGCTGTTGTATTTGAGCAATGTTACCGCTGAGCAATTTGCACCGCTGTTGACCTATATGTACACCGGCTATTTGGATCTCAATGTGGACAACATATTTGCCGTGTTGCTGGCAACACATGTGCTGCACATGCCACGCGCCCTGGAGATTTGTCGGTAAATCAGCAGCAAAGTCTTGTGTGTGCCAAGTGTTGCAAGTGTTTGTTTTTTTCTTCTATTTTTTTGCTCCCCCCACCCCCACCAGCTCTTTTCTGGCACGCGCTCAAACCGAGGGCTATTTAAGTGGCAGTGCGCCCAATCCACATCAGTTGCAGCTGTCGGCGTGTGGCGCCTCCAAAATAATACGACCCATTGCAAGCAAGGCAACATTGCCGAATTTTGGTTTTTTGCCAGCGCCGCCACCGCCGCCAACAGTTGCTGCGGCCTATGTGCAACAGCCCGTGGAAGCAGCAGCTGCAGCAGCAATGGAGCCGTTGGAACGGGAACGGGAACAGGAGCGGGAGGATGACGAGGATGTGGAGGTGTTTATCGACAGCAATACGGCCACAGACAATGAGCTGGACACTGAGGATTGCAATGTCTCAGTGGTGAGCAGCATCGCCAGCAGCAGCGCCGCCAGCAGCTTGAACATAGAACGCGTAGAATCCAAAAGTCAAACAATGCCGCCAGCAGCAATTGTTGTTGCTGCAGCTCCTGCAGCAGCAGCAGCCGCCACGGTTGTTGCCACAGCCAAGCAACGTCGCAGCAACAATCAGCGCAAGTGCTTAACAAAACGCAACAGCAGCAGCAGCAACACACGAGCAACTGTTGCTGCCAAGACGCCATTGCCAGCTGTACAGCTGGAGACGGCAACGCCGGCATCCAAGTTCATCATCGATGTGGCCAGCTGCGATGGTCCTGTGCGCTTTCGACGCATTCTAAACACCGCCTACGGCCACAAGCCCGACAGCTTTGAGACGGGCAGCGGAGGCGCTGGTGGCGCTGGAGGCGTGGCCGAATTGCAGCGCACGCAGCAAAGTGTTAGTTATTCATTTCATCAGCAAATGGCGCGAGCAATCAGCAGCCAGCAGCGACAGCAGCAGCAGGAGGCGAATGAGAACAGCGGCGAGGCAGCAGCAGCAGCAGCAGCAACAGCAACAACAGCAACAACAACAGCTGCAGCTACAGCTACAACTGCTGCTGGTGTTGCAACAACAACAGCAGCAGCACATCGCAAGCAACAACAACACGCGGAGCTGTTTGTTTGCGTTTATTGCAAGCACACATTTAAATCACAATATTGCTACCAGAAGCATGCCAAGCGGCATCTGAATCCGCTCAGTCTGGATAAGAAGGTGGCCGAGACGCCAGCCAGCAGAGACAGCAGCAGCAGCAGCAGCCATACAAACGAAACGACAGCAACAGCAGCTGCAACAGCAACAGCAGCAGCAACCGCAGCAGCAGCAGCTGCAATAGCAACAGTTGCTGCTGGCACTGCGGATGGCAGTTTGGCGGCAGCCGCCTTGTTGCGACGCGAGGTGCGACCCTTGGACATGAATGTGCAGTATTATCCTTGTAAGACATGTGGCAGCAAGTTTCCCAGCTACTATTTTGTGCACAAGCATCGCAAACTGTGTCATGCCGATGAATTGGAGACGAGCAGCAACAGCAACATCAACAACAACAACAGCAGCAGCAGCAACAACAACAACAACAACAATTCAACTACTAGCAGCAGCAGCAGCAACAGCAGCAGCAGCGCCGCCAAGCGTGAGACAGCAGCAACAACAACAACAGTGGCAACTCCAGCAGCAACGGATGCTGCAGAGGCAGCACCCTAAAATATATATACTATACTATACTAACTGAACAATCGCGTTTCGAGCAATCGAGCAACCATCGAATTTAGCACGCAATTAAATGCACGCACACTAACAAACACTCACACACACACACACACACAATGCACGCAAATAATTCCCACACACACGCACTGATATTTTTTTTGGAATAAATAAATGTTAATTGTAAAATCAAAACAAAAAAAAAAAATTGTAAAATTTATTGCTAAAGCTGGAAGTGTTATCATGTATGTAAAATATCAAACAAAATGACCAATATTGTTATCGATAAATATTTATCGGTCGAGTTTGCAAGTGAAATAAATAAATTCTGTCGAAAAAGCTCAAAATGTTGGCAACAAATACAGATTGCTTTACGATAAATATTAGTATATATTTGATCGATATGTGCTATCGATTTCAAAGTGCTGTCAACAAATATAACTTCAAACAATGTATCTAAAACAATAACAATTTATCTGGCAAACTTTAAACTAAAACAACAAGAGCTATCCAACAAGTTTAAATATTGTCATCGATAATTTGCTATCGATAAATTGTTATCGATGCTGCGTAATAGGATTGCACAGAAGGAAATGCAGCAGCAACTGTTTTGCTACATAAACGATTATCGAAAAAGAAAAATACTTGTTATCGATAACAGCTCGCCAATATCAAAAATATACAGACACTGTTTAACTTTTGTTCTTCTATGGCCGCTAAAGCACTGCAAGCTAAACTAACAGTTATCGATAACACATATCGAATGTGGAAGAGCCATTCAACAGGAAAGCCGCTGCTGCTCTCATCAGACTCCTCTTTCCGTTTGTCCTTTCGCGCTCTTGTTGGGGCAAAATATGGCGTCGGTTAATGCAAACAAACGTTGCGGCAATTTAATAATTAAATTAAATCACTTGCATAATAAAAAAGACGTTTACAAAAATTTTAATTTAATTGAGTTTAATTAACTCGCCAGGGAGATGACAGCCAACCAACGAGTGAACGAGAGAAAGAGAGAGAGAGAGAGAGAGAGACAGAGTGTGTGCGAGTGAGAGAAAGAGAGAGTAGAGCTGGGTAAATGGGTTTGGAGATGCAAACAAACCGCAGTGCGCTGAGCTAAATGACAGACATTCAGTCAGGCAGCACCCGGAAACCGCCCGGAAACCGCCCGCAACCAACCACCATCCAGAAGCAGCCACCTCAGGGAGCGCGAAACGCGGCACGCACCAATCAAGCGTCCAATGTTGGTTGCCACAATGCGCATCCTTTTTCAACTCCTTGGTTGCAAGCGCTTGGCTTGTAGCAAATGCAATCAAATATTCATTGGGGACAGCCGGAAGGAAGATGCCAAACAGGACACAAAGATAAAGTGGATAGCGGGATGGGTTGGGTACTTAATAAACAGAATAAACAGCAATTGAAAAAACGCAAATGCATTTTTGATAAGCGCCACAAGGACACAAGGACGTTTGTCAAACAGAATGCAGCTCAACTGCAGTTAAACAGTTGAAAGCTTTCGAAACAGCAGTTAAAAGCTGCTAAGAGCTGTTGTCCTTGACGGAGTCAAACTGAAAAGCTTTCAAAAGCAAGCAGTAGCAGCTGTTAAAAGTTTAGCTAATGTAAGGACCTGGTTGTAAGTTCGCCTTAAAAGCTCAACAGACAAAAATTTACAAAGTAAAGCACAAAAGCTTTAAAGCTAGCTAAAGTACAGTTAGTGCTTGTAAGTTTAGGTTGCTGTGCGTCAAAAGCTCATATTGAGACAGCTTTGTAAGTACATCACAAAAGCTTCAAAGGTGTAAAGTTGTAAAGTAGAGCCTTGCCAAGGCTCGCCATAGCCATGAGAGTAAAGCACCAAAGCTTTAAATTGTAAGGAGAACGTGGAGCTTTCCGGAGCTTTTATAGCTTTCCTAATCTGTGGTGGATAGTAAAATGTATAGCACTCACCTTTGCCATCCAATGCTAGAACCTCGGATGTGCTCAACAAATTGCCAGCACGATCTGTGACGAGCGTCGGAGCAGTTGTTGTCGTTGCTCTCGTGCCCGTTGTTATCGCTGTGGATACTGTGGATATGCAGGATGCAGCGGCAATATACAGCAGCGACGAGGATGAGGCCGGCGCCAACGCGGTACCGGTGCCTTTGCCAATGGACGCCACTTGACTGGACGCATCCTTAACATTGTGTTTGGCGTTGATACTACTGCTGCTGCTGCTGCTGTTGTTGTTGTTGCTGTTGCTGAGCGCATTGTTGCCTGCCTCGCTGGCCGCCAACTCAAAGCGTTTCTTCTTGGCATCGCTGTAAAAAGGAAGAGTTCCATTCGAATGTTAGATATGGTTATCACTCGCTTAATATGCATGTTATCTATATACTATGTTGCTATCGATAGCTGTTGCAATTTAACAATTTATCGAAAAAGAAAGAGTCCAGTGTTACAGATAGCTATCGTTCTCTTTCGATGAATTTTCTATCCAAAATTATACTATCAATAACATTCGTATGTATCACAACTATTTATCGATAGCCCATCTATCGATTATACGTTTCTTCTGTGATAATTAATCAATCGATTACTTACCTAACATCCGTGTGCAGCTCGTTGCCAGCACCGAGTCCCTCCACCTGCGCCGCCTTCAGCTTTTGGCCCAGATAGTTGCCAGCTGTTGTGGCCGTTGTCAGCGTTGCCACACTGCTGACCGGCTCCGCTTGACTGGCCGCATTGGGCACAGCAAAGCCAACTGCTGCTGTTGTCGGCGTCGTCTTGACGATTTTATCGCCAGTTGCATTTGTCGACAATGTTGCTGTTGCTGCTGCTGCTGTTGCTGCTGTGGCATCATCAACGCCTGACGGCGCTGGCGCCTTGACCTTTGACATTACGACGCTCTGGTAGCCGGGCTTAAAGCCGTTGAGCGCCACGCTGACCGCGGGCGTTGTTGTGGGCGTGGCACTAGCTGCTGTTGATGCCGCTGCTGCTGCTGCTGTTGTTGTTGTTGAAACACCAGTTGCTAAACAAAGTGCATAGAAATGGGAAAGTTTCTTTAAAATATATTCCATTCGGGTACAGTTTGCTACTTCGATAAATTATCGATTGCTTACCATTGTAGCTATCGGCTTTGGCGGCCGTTGCTTTACTCTTGGCCTGCGGCTCATCCGTTTCCGCTGACGTCTCCGCTGCCGTCGCTTTAGCCGTTTCAGCAGCGGACTGTTGTGAATGCGTTTGCGTTTTGGATGCTTTGGGCGTGGTTGATGTTGCTGTTGCACTGACAACCGTTGCTGTTGTTGATGTTGTTGCTGTTGCTGCAGTGGTTGCCGCTGATGTTGTTGCTGTTGTGCATGTTGCGGTTGCTGTGACTGAGGTTGCTGCTGTTGCTGTTTTTGCTGCGGCTGCTGCTGCTGCTGCTGTCATTGCTGTGTGCTCCTCAGCGGTTTTGGTTTTGGCATCGTTGCTGCTGCCGCTGCCCGTTGAGATCTCCGTTGTTGTTGTTGCTGTTGCAGCTGCCGCAGCTGCTGCGGTTGCATTCTTATCCGCCTTCGCTGCATCCGTTTTATCGCCCGCTGCAACAGTTGCTGCTGCTGCTGCTGCTGCTGCTGCCGCTGCCGCCGCCGCTGCTGCTGCTGCCGCACTTTTGGCCACCTTCTCGCTGCCGGCAGCCGCCTCGGCTGCCTTGCTAACGGCACTGGCCTTCTCGGCAGCGCACTCGGCTGCTTTGGCTGCATCGGCGGCTGCCTTCTCGGCAACACGTTCCCGTTCGGCGGCACGTTCGGCGCGCTCGCGTTCGGCAACAGCGCTGGACCGATTGCCGGACTTCTGTTGCTGTTCGCGTTGGAGGCGCGTCGTGACGCCCGTTGTCAGGGAGTCGATGATGCATTGGGGCTGCTGGGCTTGCGCCTTGGCCGGATTGCGGCTGCTGCGTGTGCGCTGGCGGGATTTGCGTAGCAGCTGCTTGTAGTTCTCCGTCTTTTTGCTGAGGTAGTAATAGCGTACGCAGTCCTGCGGCGATTTCCGATCCAAACTGGCAGCGATGGCACCGAAATTCTTCGGATGCTGCAGATATTTCTCTTTGAACGTCTCCTTCTCGCCGGCGGTCCACAAGTTGACCGCCTTGCGTTCCTCATGCACCGCCACCATATCCTCGATGAGGCCGTTCTCATTGTGATAGGCGCAACGTTGCTGGCGGGCATCGTGCATCAGGGGCGGTATAACGGCATAGGAGCGCATTTTCTTATCCTCCAGCGCCTGCTCCTGCAGCCCATCCATTATCTCCTCGAGATCCGCCTCGGACTTGATGCGCGAGCCGACGCGATTGAAGCGCTCCTTATCCTCGCGCTGCTTGCGCAGTTCCGTAAACACTTTCTCGAAGAATTCGCGATTTTTGGCCTCGCGTGCTTTGCGCTTGGCGCTGCCCTCGGCACGCTCACAGCGGCGCTGCCAATCGGCCTGATCCTTGGTATACTTCTCGACCAGACTCTGATTGTGCTCCCAGCGTTCCGCTTTCAGTTTGCGTATGTGCTGCAACAGCGGATTGCGCACCCGCGTCTGATGTCGCTTAATTAGTTGCGTCAGCGCGTCCACATCCAGCGGCTGATTGTAGAGCGGCAGCCAGGGTTGCACACCATCCGTCCCATTGCCCGCCTGACTAACCAGGGAATGTTGCTCGGCGGCCGTCTTGCGGTTCGCCACATAGATGCTCTGCGCCAGCACTTGGGTGCGCCACGCCAGCTCCATAATCTCATTGCCACTCTCTGCCGTCGTCTGATCCGCAGCGCTTTTCTCCTGCGTAACCGTTGCCACCGTCTCGACCACCTCATCCACAAGGGTCTTCTCCTTTTTGCGCAGCGTTTCCATTGCCGTTTCGGCACATTTGATCTCATTGTCCACACGTTGGATCTGCATCAGCAGCTCCTCTTTGGCGCTGCTGATGCTGCTGCTGCTACTGCTGCTGCAGCTGCTGCTGTTGCTGTTGTTGTTGCTGCTGCTACTGCTGTTGCTGTTGCTGTTGCTGCCGCTGTTGTTGTTGTTGTTGCTGCCGTTGTTATTATTGTTATTGTTGCTGCTGCCAGGGTGGCTGCTGCTGCTGGCGCTGCTGCGTCCACGCTCGTCGGCATTGTCGCTGGGCAACGTTGGCGAAATAGCCTCCACCTGTGTTTGATAGAAGAATCAACATTGATCATCACATTCTTTAAATGATTATTGTGAAATGACATGGGCTTAAAGTGGTGCTAAAGATGACCGTGTTCTGGATTCCTAATCCTATTGTTAAGCTACCTTTTCTCTATGCCTAATAACATTTTGGTTTTCTCACTATTTATTTGAGCTTTTTACCAAAAATTACAACTCTGCCAGGTTTATGATTTTCCCAATCAAAAATGTACGGCACAACATTTATAATTGATGGAATAAGTTCAGACAGCTGATTTAGAATACAGCGTTGCCATCTAGTTTCCTGCACTCAAAGTGCATTGTTCTTGGCTACAGTTGTTTACAAGGTCAATTATTTATAATCAAGAGTAGTCTTCTCATTTCAAATTAAAGCTGTCACAAAGCTAAAAGTGCAACTTAGTAGCTACAATTAAATACTATTCGGTTTCTTTATAAGCTAACCAAAGTAGCTTTATGTGAAAGCGGTGCTCTCAGTGAAAGCTCCATTAAATGGTATAAGCACACTTTTAATCCCAAAGCTCTCTTAAAGATCGTTGACATTACAAAAATCAATAAACAAACAACAAAAAAATCCCTGCTGCTGTTAAATGCTTATTTTATTTTAACCTTTTCAATTGCTTGAAGCCTTCGAGTTGGTTTCAGTTCATTTTTAAGCGTCACTTTAAGCTCATGTCATTCATATTATATGTATACCTGTGGATGGTATGCCTCGGTTGCTGATGCAGCATGAGCTCCACTACCAATGCCACCATGACTGCTGCTGCTGCTGCTGTTGTTGTTATTGCTGTTGTTGCTGCTGTTCATGGCTGCTGTGGAGACGCTCACGGAGCTGATGAGCTGTGAGGAAGGAACGCCAGCGATCATGCTGCTGCCGGAGGCTGTTGACACCGTTGGCGGCGGCACCATGCCACGTGCTGCATGCGCCTGTGACGTCAGTTGTTGCTGTTGTTGATGATGTTGCTGCTGGTGTTGGTGTTGCTGCTGCTGATGTTGCTGCTGATGCTGCTGCTGATGTTGCTGCTGCTGCTGCTGCTGCTGCTGCTGATGCTGCTGATGCTGCTGCTGCTGATGTTGCTGATGTTGCCGCTCTTGCTGATGTTGCCGCTCTTGCTGATGTTGCTGCTGCTGCTGCTGATGCTGCTGCTGCTGATGCTGCTGATGTTGTTGTTGTGGTAGCGTTTCTACTTTGAGCTGCTGCATGGAGAGCGGTGTGAGCACGGAAGTAGCTGCTGAAGCAGCGGACATGTGCAGCACAGGGCCATGATTGCTCTGGCGACTATTATGTTGCTGCTGAGCGGGTGAAGAGCGTTGTTGCTGCTGCTGCTGTGGTTGCTGTTGCTGCTGCTGCTGCTGTTGCTGCTGTTGCTGGTGTGGCAGGTGATTCATGTTGCTGGCATTGGCATCGCTTAAGCGTTGCTTCTTATACGGCTGACCCAGCGGCTCCGACAGTGCCTGATGTTGCTGCTGCTGCTGCTGCTGTTGCTGCTGCTGCTGCTGCTGTCGATTGACCGCTGCAACGGCATTGGTCAGGTATTCGTTGTTGTACTGCAACGATTGGTAATGCGACATGGCCTCCATGACGAGCACACCGCCTGGCTGGGCCATATTGCCGGCGGCGGCAGCAGCAGCAGCTGCAGCAGCCGCTGTTGTTGTTGGATTGTTGGTGCCGACGGGTCCCGTTTTGCAGCCAGCCGCAGCTGCAGCAGCAGCAGCCGCACCACCGGCCGCAGCAGCGGCGGCGGCCACCGTCGCAGCACGCGCCACCCGCTGAAATTCTGGCACCGCTGTCTGCAGCTGAGGTATCCGCATGAAGTGATTCTCCCGATAGTTGGCCACCGACGCGATGTTAATGCTGTATGCCGGTGGCTGTATGAAATGTTGCGGCGCATCCGCAAACTTTGCATAGCTATTGGCAGCGGCGGCAATTGCGGCGCTGCCCGGTCCAGGACGTGGCGGCGACAATGGACTAGCTGCCGATCGCGAGGATTGCTGCTGCTGTTGTTGCTGTTGCTGCTGTTGCTGTTGCTGCTGATGGGTTTGCTGCTGTTGCTGCTGATGCGTTTGCTGCTGTTGCTGATGGGTCTGCTGTTGCTGCTGATGGAGGTGATGGTGATGCATTTGTTGTTGTTGTTGCTGCTGCTGCTGCTGTTGCTGCTGCTGCTGTTGTTGCTGATGGCTCTGTAAATGTCCCAGGCTCTTGACATACTGCTGCTGCTCCAGTGTCCTATAAGGCCTATATGAAAATAATAAACACATTTATTAGATATTTGCATGGAATTGAAATTGAAATTTAAATAATAATAATAATGAAAGCTCTCAACTTTAAACTTAAGATCAGCGAAATGTCGAAAGCTCCAAGTGTTAGTACCCCCAAGTACCCCCAAAATAATGTATTTCCATATCATATTCCCTATCAAAGAAATTACCTAAACTATCGCAATCATTTTCTGATTAAAAGGCACGATATCTCCAAATATATATATATATATACGATTTATACGATGTTTACGATATTTTCATATTTTATACATGTCTAAAAGTACAATTTAATGCAAAATTATCAAATGAAAAGGCTGCAAACTAAGAAAATCGAACCTCTCTCTGAGTACTATCGATAGTATCGTACGATAGTACTATCGTATTTTGGCATACCCACAATGCAATGCTGTTTACACATAGTAGCTAACTGAATTATCAGCAATAATAATAATATGCGCAAATTTGACGGGATTTATTTCAATTGAAGAATATCATTTTTTATTACATAAATATGTATAAATGAATATATATATAATATATATACAAGCTTGCAGGTGCATTCTGTAGTTGGACTGACAGTTGGATGTTGGATGACAGTTGAAGATGACGGCGACAAGTGGGTAAACAGGCCCCATTGACCCCATTGCGATCGCTTCGCTTAGCTTTACCCATTTGGCTAATCTACGCTAATCGGATGAGTGAGCGGACGGGCGACTGCAGCAGCGGTCAATTTACATGGATGTAAAAGTTTAACGGCTTGATTTAGTGATGTGCCCTAACGTGCTTTTATTGAGGACACAAACCCGGCCGGCTTCATACATGTTGCGCCATTGCGTGCTTGTGTGCGAACGAACCAGCAGGCGAAACGATAACAATGAGCGAGAGCGCATGCATATTGCTGTGCTGCTCGCTTTCGTGGCGCTGGCATGTGTGCGAGTGGGAGCGCAGACGCATGTTGTTGGACCAGTTGGGCAGACAACATGTCTGCAGCGAGCAGCAACATCGAGCATGCTGCAAGCGAACTTGTGCGCTGGGCAACATGTGCGCTGGCGAGCATGTAAGACAGCGACGCTGACGCTGACGTCGACAGCGGCAGTGGCAGCGAGCGACAGACTTTTGCTATGCAACATCAGCGTAATTATTTAAATCTTTCAAAACGACGACGGCGCTGCGACAGCGGCTGCTACGCGTTTGACGTTGGAGACGTTGCGTTTGAGATGTGATTAACGTGCGACGCGTTTGACCTGCGACGGCGACGACGACGACAACGACGACGTCACACAGCCAGGCCGAGTTTTAAGACGTTGCGGTGGGCGGGGTAGGGCTGAGGTGTGGGTATGCATGAGAAAAACAGACACCCGCGCACACAGCTCGCTTATTAATTCATTAAATATTAATGACAAACAATCACACACATACACACACACACACGTACAGAGATAGAGAAAGAGAGAGAAACGTAGCGGAATGCAAAACGTTGCGCTGTTGCCAAACTTCATCAGTGGCTATTTTTAAAGAATGAAACATGCGAAAAAAAGAGCTTGCTCTTTAAAGCTGCGCTGCCTTCGGCCGCACAAACCACCCTCTCGCCCTCTCCCTGTCCTTCTTGTATCTCTGTCTCGCTCCTTGTCTGTCTGGCTCATTCAGCTTTAAATTCAGACGCTGCTTCTGCTGCCTGCTGCTGCCTGCTGCTGGCTGCTGGCTGCCATTTCACATCAATCATATCGACCAACAGTAATCCATACACCTATGCACATATGTATATGTACACCCCCCCTCCTGGTTGCCCAGAGCTTCCAATTAGTGATTTCCTTTGAATTAATATCGTGTTTCCTTGACGATGTTTGTGCAGCATGTCTTACCTGTAAATAGAGTAAAGTGAAAAGTACGAAATTAGTATTTGTAATGAGACTTTAATTATACGAGTGGAATTCTGCTTGCATTTATTAGTCGGAAATCGTATATAATTTGTTTGCATCAAGAATTAATTGTTGTTTTCATAATATATTGGCAAATGATGAAATTTGAACAGAAGCTGCCTTTGTGGATGTTGGTTAATATACTATGCGATGAGTCGCTGGCAGGGGGGGGGGGGAGGGAGGGTTTGGTATACAGCTAGAGTCTTAATTTGCATGGAAAACAACAAAGGAGCTTAGATATCTGAGCGAAAGGATACCTGAGTTCAATCCTCAATCCAATTACTCCAATCAACTGCAATTATGTTATTAATTATTGTTATTTAATAATTAAATTCAATTCCCATAACTCTGGCACAGTTTCATTTGTTTCATTTCTTCAAGAGCAAAAGTATACAACATTTATATGTGGAAACAGAGTTTTAATGGCATTTTATTCTTATTCATCTACTAATTTATTTTCGTTAATTAATTTTAAACAAAATTTGATTTGTTTGTCTCAGTTTTACACAATATTCCCTAACATGCCAAAAGAGCATACATATCTAACTTTAAGATAGCCATTTAAATTTATTGGGCTTTTCTGAATTTTAAGCACACTTTTAAAGCATTTCTATTCAGAATCTAATTAGAATTTGCTTATTAAATTTGTCTATATAATACACTCCGCACAATTTGTATTATTAGCCAATTGTAATCAACTCAGTAATTTCTTTGGTTTCTTTTTTCAAGTTGCAAGCACATGAAAAAAGCACTTGCAAGTTTTGTGAAATTAAATTCAAAAGCACAGCAACAGCAATTTTCTCTAGAAGCCATTTTTGCTGTTTGTCTGTTCCATTCTTCTTTACTGTTAGTTACTCCACCCACGCCAAATGCAACTTTAATGTGACCAAAAATAAAGCTAAAATACCAAAGAGTAAACAACAACAACAACTAAATAGGTTTGCCAATAAAAAGCTCTCAGCTCTTGGCTCTCTCTCTCTCTCTCTCTGTATCGCCCCTTTAAGCGTGCTCTTTTCAACTACTCCTTTCGTTGTGCTACGGCTTTAAATTTGCGCCAAGCAACAACAAATAATTAAAACTTACAGCTTGAATAACTGTTGGGTTCTTTTTTTAGCGTATTTGTTATTGTTTGGCTTTTTTTGTTGATGGAAAAGTTGAAGGTAGCGAGCAGCGACGCCGGCAGCGACTGAGACAAGCCACATGTGCCGTTATGTGCATGTGTAAGTCTCTCTTACTCTCTCTCTGTCAGTGTGTGTGTGTGTGTGTGTGTGTATTTGAATGTGTGCTTGTAACTTTAGCCTGGCAGCATCCTTGGGCCATAACATATCACCCCACCCTTAAACAACCCCCCTGCGCCCATTTAGCAGCCACGCCTTGTGCGCCACATTGCATGTGCTATATACATACACATATATATTTATGTACATACATACATATGTATGTATATGTGTGTATGTGGCATATATAAAATAAAAGACGCCATACAAGAAAAACTAACAGCGTAGCACCCCAAAGGGCAGGCACACACATACACACACACACACACACACACACACACACACACACACACACACACACACAGACACACACACACACAGTGCGAAACTGAGTAGAGAAGCGAAGTAGAGAAGCGAATAACGAAGAAGCAGCAGGAGTACAGTGGCCACTCGAATATGGAAACTTATAGAAATGTGAAGAATTCAATATAATATAATAATTATTAATATTCTAGTTTTATTATTATTTAATTATTATTTCAATATTTAATATATATTATTCACATAACATTTGAAACTGAAAGAAGCGTACATAATTTTTGATAAAGAAAAATGTAGCTTTCAGAAATTATAATTATTCCAGATATAAGAAATCTTTAGAAATTCGAATCATAGCGAAATTCTTAATGCAGAAATCTGTTTTCAAAATGATATGATGTTGTTTTATAAACATCATTGATATGAAAATTTAAATAAGGGAAGGACCAAGCAACTGTATAGGTCGTTAAAGTCTAAGGTGAAGAAAAAAGTAGGGCATATTTAAGAGTTAGGCCAATAGATTTATAACTCTCCATTAATATTATTAATTTGTAATATTTTTAAGAAATAATTTTGGCATGGAGAGAAATGGGAATTGTTGTCAACTCAACTTGTTTTAGCTAGCGAGCGTCCACTGTATGAGCAGCAGAAAAAGAAGAAGCAGCAACAGCAGCAGTTAAGCAAGTTATCCTGGTGCTTGTCCTGTGTCCCAGCCTGAAGGCAAATGCCGCTACGACGCAGTGAAAGAGGAGCAGCCGGCATCCTCTAGGGGGTTGTGGTGGTAGGTGGTTATGCTTGTGGGTGGATGTAGGGGTAGGCCAGCGCCTCGGCAGACCCCCCTTTGGCACTCCACTGGAAGCACAAGCGTCTGCTCTTTGGCTCTTTAGCTCTGGGCATGTGGCAAGTGCAAAAATTTATCGATTTTTTTGTATAAAACAGAGTTTTCAACGGTTACGTGTGGCTGAAAGGCGGGCGGAGGAAGGGGTGGGGGGGGGGGGGTGAACAGAGGGACATGTGGGTGGCTGGGTGGTTGGGTGGCAGGAGCTGCCTTGTTATGAATGCACAGAGCAACAACAAGGACTCGGATGTTATGGACGGGTGGCAACGCGGTGGCAGGCAGTGGGATGGAGTTGTAGAAAGTGGCCAGGAGCCGGTAGGTAGCTGCATTTTGTATGCCGCCATGGCTGATTATTATCCTGGCACAACATCCACCCAAACCCACATCCGCACATGCTGCTACTCTGAAACGCCTTGACGCAGGCTGCCTGCCTTTTGGGCGCACAACTTTTGGAGCAGGAGTGGGGAAACAGGAAGAGGAACAGCAGCGGAAGCGGGAAGCGGTAAGGGGGACGGGGACGGGGATGTAGTAACAAGCGGCGACAGGAGGAAACAACTTTAAAAACAAACTTTCATCCTGTGCTCAGTGTCCTTCGCCCTGTGTCACCCTGTGTGTGATTGTGCCATTAAATTTTCCTGGGCTGCAAATTAAATTTGCGGTTGCGACTGCTAACTTAACAGACAGAGATAGCTAGCTATCGAGAGAGTACGCGAGAGAGATAGAGAGCATAAAAGAGATAGCTAGACAAATTCAAAGAGAGAGAGAGAGAGAGGGAGAGTTGTAGAGCAAGTTTGGGTCAGCTGCAGCTGGAAAGTCAGGCAAGTGTAAAATTGGCCCCCAAAAGAAAAACGGCAGCAAGTCGAATTTGGTATTTGGCAGCACTTTAAGAAAACTTTATGCCTTCATTTGCAGCCCAAAGAATTGGGTGCAAAATTGTTTGCGAGAGTTTGCACAAACTTGGCCTAATCACATTCGAAATCGTTAAGCAACTTGCACTCGTTCGCTTCCAACCCATAAAGTGTATTCAAATTAAAGATCTTACTAACGGTTTGTTCAACATTGGACCACTATGCAGTTACGCAACGGTAGTATCCCCAGCAACAATACTGTACCTTATCAGTTTCACAACATATCTGATTATGAAACCTTTGCAACAATAGTTTGTGGACCTCAAAAGACGGCCAAATAACTAATTACGTTAATAGCAAGACTATTTTAAGAATCATATCTGAAATTAATTCAGACTTAAAAGAGAGCTGCAAGCAAAACAAATGGCTCCATTTCTAAAGGGATTGCTGCAAGTTCATCCGGCATTACGGCCACTTCTATTATTCTGAATGAAAACCATATAATTTAGTTTTCAGATTGCCCACAAAGGCGCTGGGGCGCATTCATAAGTTATCCAACATCAAAACGGGAAGAGCTCCATGAATGGAGATGGAAACTGACTGACTGACTGGCTGAATGGGGAGGCCCACTCGTAAGGACAGACGACACGTTACCTTCATATTTGGCAAACTTTACAGGTTTCGCTTCACTGTACTAGACAGAGAGAGAGAGAGAGAGAGAGAGAGAGAGAGAGGGAGAGGGAGAGAGACAAAGAGTGCAAGTATAAGATATTGGGAGACAATAGGCACACGTAAATCCCATCAATTCAATTGAGGAATCAGCTTTTGTTTCGCACAATGCCAGTGCATGGGTGTGAGGAAGGGGGGTAATGATAATAGTAATAGTAATAGAAATAGAATAAGCATAGTATTATATTATCTTTAGACTGCAGTTCAACACAACGGATTATGCACCACAAGCTTGCTATCTCACTCTCACTCTGGCTCTATCTCTCAGCACACCCCCTCCTCCTCCTCCTCCTCCTCCACCTCCACCTCCTTTGTCTTTGCCTGTCGTTTCGTAATTAATTTGTGTAATTTTAGTTGGGCTTCACACAAAATGTTCTCTATTAATTAACGCTGCACGTAGCAGTGGTAGGGTTGCGGGGGTTAGGAGGGGGGGTTGGTTGGCAAAGTGGGTGGCGATTCAGCTTTAAATAGTTGCCATGCATTCTTTTTGCATTGTTTTGTGTGCTTTGTTTTATTGCTTCGTTTTGTTTTGCGCTTTGTTTTGCTACGTTTCGCAGCTCAAATAATTTTAATTTCAGCGGCAGCAGCAGCAACAACAACAACAAAAACAACGTTTTTGACTTATTTTGTTATTTTGTTTTTGTGTCAATCACAAACAACAACAGCTGTGCTTCTCGTTTGCTTTGCCATCCCTCACCTTTCTTCAACTTCGCCTCCTCCTCCTCCTCCCTCGCTCCCACTCTTTCGCCTGCATAGTATTAAATTTGCATTTGGCATTTGCCGTTAGTTGGTGTTCAAATCATCAACTTACACTTTTCCTTTTCCAACACTTTTCCAAGGCTTATCCAATACTACAGCTGCTGTACAACAGCGTAGACACCGTTGAGGGCACTACCAATACTGCATCTACCTAAAAAGGCTAGCAAACAACACTATAAGGCATTATCCAACACTATGCAACACTAAAACCGTATGCAACACTTATCAACACTACAAATAAAGTTTAAAAAAGTAACCCTCCCTACAGCTTCTATAAATGACACACAGATACAAGGCCCTTATCTGCCCTACATCCTCGATAAGCGCTATCCAACACTAAATCCACCACACAAAGCACTACCCAACACTATAGATACCCTCTAAAGGACTAATCAGCACTACAACTTCTAGAAATGACACTACCCAGCACTAAATGCTGCAAGCAAAGCATTCACCAACACAGATACAAGGTCCTTATCTACCCTACAGCCTCGATTCCAACACTAAATCAACCAACCACACAAAGCACTAACCAACACTATAGATACCCTCTTAGGCACTACAACTTCTAGAAATGATAATCCACTTAATCAACTTAACCAAGCACTTACCAACACTACCGTCAAGTAGGCAAGCGCTGACCAACACTGCAGCTACCGCTTCTACCGCTCTACCACAACTATTTGTATATGATTAATTGAGAATTGCACATTTGCATTTGATATTTAGCGTCCATGTTAATTACAAAATATTCTCTAGTATCTATACTAAGTGCAACTAACAGTTAATTAACTGTGCACACAAATTCGCTCATTGACTTGCCACTTGCCACTCGCCACTCGCCACTTGCCACTCGTTTTGCAAAGTGACTCATCAACACTGATATTATGACTGTGACTGTGACTATTACTATTACTATTATTATTATGATGATGATAAGGATGATGATGATGATAATGTTGATGCCTGTCCCTTGCAGCAACTTCGGTTCCACCTGTGAAACCCCCTTGAGTATCTCCCACAAGAACTCTGCGGTCATTTATATTCACTGTTGGCGACGCACGTGTTTAATTACATTTTGCATCATTTACCTGTGCACACACCCACATATGAATATATATACATACATACATATGTTCTAAATTTGGCAAACAGAGTTTGGTCACGGGTCCCCCGTGCACTTACGCTACACTTTGTATTCCAAATTGCGCTCGTATTCTCTCTTTAACATTGTTACAAAATAGACACGCAACTTTCGAAAAAGTTTTTAGCTACCCCTCAAAAATTCCATGTGTTTAACTTTAAACTTAAGAGTAATGCGCGCCCGTAAATTTTGTGTGAATTTGCACTTTTGTAGCAAGCAGCCTTTTGTAGTCCACTGATCAAGTTAAAGCGAACTAAAGAGCTGAACGTTTACGGATATGAAATAAAGAGGAATTCGAGAAAAATGAAGTAGTTTGTCGAGACAGAAGCATATGAACAGAAAGAGAGAGAGAGCGAGAAAGCGGGAGAGAGACAGAGAGAGAACAAGTGTAGGAGATTGAGAGCTTTTCCTTGTTATTTTCTTCAGCTTTAATTATAATCAATGAGTTTCTTCTTAATACCAGTCTAAATAACAATGACAGCTCTTTAGTTTCATCTACATATGTACATATATAGTCTTCGATATATCAGAACTGCAGTTAACAGTTTTTCGAAATTTAATATGATATGTTGTTTATTATTAGATACACAATTCATATATTTCTCACGATTGGTTAGCCAAAAGGCAGCTGATATTTTGAGATACATATTTCAATAAATATATACCACTATATCAATATCTCCTAGCTCAGATGGCAACTGAAATTTGTTATGACTTTCAAGTTGCGATTTTTATCCATATATATATATATATATATATATATGTATGTATGTATGCATGTATGTATGTATACGTTTGTATACATTTGATTAGACGTTTTTTGTGATCCCTTTATTTTAGTATTTTTTGCTAGCCCGCAGCTGTTTTTACAGCTGTTTCCACGGCAGTCAGCAATTTGCTGCTTAGCGTTTTTGTTGTTGTTGTTGTTGTTGTTGTTCGTTGTTAGTGCGGATTTCGAGTATTTTTATTCGCACTGTCAGCTTTAGGAGCACAAAAATGTGTGTGTGTGTGTGTGCCGCAAAACAAAAACAAAGCAAATGAATAAATAAATAAATAAGAAAAAAAAAGGAGAAAATTACTCCAATTACGGTGGCATCAGCGTAATACAAAACAACAAAGGGGGCACAGCACAGCACATCACCGAAGAGATACACGTGGTGTCAAAAGGGGGTAGCGAAGGAGAGAGCGAGCGAGCGGGGGGACCATGTGTTGAACTTGGTCAGCAAACTGATAAAATGTGCTCATATTATATTATATGTATATATACATATGTCTGGTATATACATACTGTACAACTGTACATACTGATATATATAGAGCAGTTCCGATAGCTGGCCAACTCTGACGAATCCACACACATGCAAATTTTCACATAGCACTGCAAAATGGTTCGGTTAGCAAACACTGCACAAAAGGGGGTAGAAAAAGCGGAAAACCAAAGGGCGGGGCCGTGGTTGGTAAAGGGGGAGGGAGGGGAGGGGGTGAACTCTTGTACATTGAACTTTTGACGGCTTGCTCGCGGGGCTATTTGGGACAGGGGACAGCAGACAGCTGATGGTCCCTGGTCTATGCTCTATGGTCTCTTCTCGTTGCGGGTTCTATTTTTGTGCGATTTATGGCCGCGTATTCGTTTGAAATTAACTGCCATGAAAGTTTCATAAACACAATCGAAATGAAGCCCATAAAAAAGTGCGCAGCTGCAGTTCTGCCTAGTGTGAAGTTTAGTTTGGCCAGCTGCGGGGGGCTCGGGTCGGGCCGCGGCAGCAGCGCGACGTGGCAAGGGGGGGGCGGCGGGCAGTTGTATCTAATCTGGGTCGTCGAAACATGTTTCATGCGTTCGTTCCCCTACCCCCACTCCCCCCACGATACAATGAACGACACAATTTTCATAAGCCGTGCGCGCAAATAAAAAACGGTAAATGAAAAAAAGAAAAAAAAAACGGATTCAATTTTTTTTTTTTTTTGTATTATTATTATTATTTTGTTATCGGCACTCTTAAGTATTGCTGTTGATATTGCTAATCTAATCAACGGTAGGAAAATTATTAAAAAAAAAAAATACAAAAACAAAACAAGATATGAAAATTGCATTCGTAAAAACCAATTCCGGATACTCTCAATTTTCTTATTGAATGAGATAAAAGATTGAAGTTTAACTATAGATTCTCTTTTGGTATCTTTTTAATTATCTAAGATATTGAAATCATGGTAATAAGTATCTAGATACTAAAAACTTATAAATGTTCTCTGATTGAATCAGATACACATTATTGTACTTGGGTCTTTGATTGAATATGATGTAAAAGTGATTGAAGTGCAATAGAAAAACTAAAAAGGAAAAGCGTATCAATCATTTATTCAGGTTTACTCAGTTTCCATAGGATTTGAAATGAAACTTTACTTTATAAAAGATAAAAGTTTATTTTATGAGATATCAAAGAGATGCAGATAAATACTCAACGATCCAAAGATCATTTACATATGTACAAAAGATAAGTCATGTGTTGAAAGTCCAACATGGTATTATTCATTGTATTATTCATAATTGCAATCATTTTTGAAATGATAGATTAGATTGTTTCTATATAAGTTATCTTTTCATAAGAATTTACACTTATATAAGAGCTATCAGCATTTTATGAGAAAACAATGAATGATGTATCTATGTATATCACCTAAAGCGCAACACAGAGTCAATATACCCTACTGAAAAAGTTAATTACGGCCACAAATTAGCTGCAAAGCATACTTAAGTACTTCTCTATACGAATGAATCGTGGAAGTTAAGAACGTGACATTGATAGAAAATAAAATACGGCCCGGGATCGGAATGAGAATGGAAATGGGAATGGGAACCACAAACGCCATAGACAGGTCATCGACGTGAGGGGAGGGGGATGGAATTGAGGTTAAAACGACGACGACGACGTTGATTAGAAACGATTGAAATACTTTCATACGAGTAAATATAATAGTAATAATAATACCTGAACAGCAATGATTGATTCATAGATGCGTCTTTAGATAGCTTATCAGAATGGAATAATAAAAAAAATAACAACAAATGTTATGTCGATGTAAGGATTACGACTATTTTTGGAGTATTTCGAGTGGTAATCAGTAGATTGTCTACCAGGTAAGTGCCTAATATAATGATATATCATAATATTAGAAACTGTGCCAAAATACACTGCAAGATAAAATACTTTACTCTAGAGCTCTTTTGGGATCAAAAACTATGTCAATCAAGCGATTATTTAGTAATTATTGTCATATAATGATAAATTTATCGATTATTCGATTATTTCTGCAGAACTTTACAGCACTGGACTGTGTTTCAAAATCTTTCTTCCCAGCTGTTAATGATCCAAATTGCATCTATGATCTATGATGATATTGATTCTTTGCTTTATTTTAGACAACATTTTGCAACACTTGTTATGTGTATATTCATTGAAAACGAAACCCCCTCAATGTATGCGTAGTTTCCTTGGTATTTTGAATGATCTTAATTGCAGTCATATATCATAGCAAGAGTTAACACAACAATAGCAACAACGACAGCAACGATTGATGACAAACTCGGTTAATTACTACAATTTGTGGGCTGGTTGGTCATACCCCAAATGCCCCCACACACACACACACACACACACGCACACATACACATGCAATCGGTTTTGCTATTTATAGGCCTCTGCTGTGCCGTTTGTCGATAAATAAAAAAAAAATGTCAATGGTACCGAAACTTATCGAGCACCGTAATTGATGTGGGGCTCATCAAAAATGTGGCAACGTTGGGAACTTGAACAAATGTTGAGAGCAGTTAATAGTTATCGCAATTTGTGGTTTTGCTTGTTGCTGTTGTTGTTGTTGTTGTTGTTGCTAGCTGTCATGACAAACTGTAAAATAGACTGAAAGAGTCGCAGTGGGTGAAAGTGGGGTAAGGTGGGTGGTGTCTGGGTAAAGTTGGGGCATAGTTAGACACAATGCATGACTCAGTTGTAGCACACGCAAGGCAAACATATATGTATGTATATAATGTAAAAATGCGCTAGGCGAGCCTGCACGACTAGCGAATACCCTTTGCATACAAATTCTAGCTGATGGATAATTAAAAATAAAAAAAAAACTGAAATAACTACGCATGAGATTTTGTATATCAATCTTTAAATTTGACATACAAAAATGAATCGCTGAATTTAATAGACAAATCATTTTCAATGAGACATCGACAAAATTTGCATAAAATTTGATCTGCGTAGGCACGAAAACTATCATAGAAAATATCGCGTCTCAAACTTTTGATTCAATTAATTTTCATCCACATTCCAAATTTGCTGGCTCCAGCTTTTGTTGTTGCTGCGAATCGATGATTAAGACTATATATATATATATAGTATATATATAGTATATGGGCTTTGTTGCGCTAGAATTGCCCAGTTCTGCTTCACATGCATTTTCACAACAATAACAACGTTATTATGCCAGTTTCAAAGGGCATACGAAAGTGATCTATGAGCTGCATATTGCCAAGTATCTGTGTCTATTGCTGTCACTGTATCTGTATCTGTAGCTGTAGCTGTAAATGTATCTGTATCCGTCTGTCCAACTATTCCAAGTCTCTGTGACAGTTTTGTCAGCTTTTGTTAGACATCAATGCAAACTGGCGTCGCTGCTGTCTCTGTCTCTCTCTCGCTCTCGCTCTCTCTATCTCTGTCTCTGTCGCTGTCTCTGTCGCCAGGTCGTTGCAGTGCAAACTACAGTTGAAGGTGATTTAATAATGAGACGAACAACGCGTCTTCCCTCCCTCCATTCCCCTCCCCCACCCACCACTCTTCACCTTTTTGCTCTCATCTGTCTTGCGGTTTTCACGTCTCACGTCATTTTTGCATTTTTCTATTGCGCGCTGCACTTTGTATTTATTTTTTTCTATTTTTTTTCATTTTTTTTTATTTATTGCTGCTGCTTTGCTTTTCCCATTATGCTATTGTTGTTGCTGTTGCCGTTGCGCTTTTAAAAATAGACGTCCGCTGTCGCCGTTAATTGCTTCGGCAGTCGCTTTTCTTGTTTTTTTTCTCTTTTTTCAGCTTTTTTTGCTTTTTCTGTTGTTTTTTTTGTTCTTTTTGTTTTTTGTTGCCTTTTACTCGTTTTCGTTTTCTTTAATTATAATTCATTACGTATGTGCATTTTATTTATTGTTTCTGTGTGTGTGTGTGTGTGTGTGTGTGTGTGTGTGTGTGAGTGTGTGTGTGTGTTATTTCTCTCATCTTAGGCGCCCCCTAGCGGCGGCGGCGACGTCGGCTTTTATTACTGTTGTTGTTGTCAGAGATTGCACTTGCCCATGAGCTTTGGCATAGGGGTAGGTCGGGGGCAGCGTACAATGAGTGAGAGAGAGAGAGAGAGAGGGAGAGAGAGGGAGCGATGTCAAGCAGCGGATCGATAAATGTATTTTAGTTATTGATATACGAGCTTGGCTATAGGATATATTTAACCATGGAATATTGTTGTTGTCTATAAATTGCACTAGTATCTCGTATCTCTATTTACATTTTGTTCACTTTTATAGCATGCATTATTAAAGGCAATAAATATAAAATGTTTACGAATGCCGCAAAAAGTATAATTGAAAGTTAACACTGCTGCCCGACATCTTACATATGTATAAGTCTCAGAGTTGATATACATACATACATACATATATTTGATGTAAAGCTGCGTTTTCAATGTCAGCAAAACGTTTACGAATGCAGCACAAAGAGGAATGGTCAAGTGCAGTGCAATGTCGAGTGCAAACGCTTTATGTGAGTATTAAATGAAATTTGCTCTCATATTAGATCTCATCAAATATGCATTTATACTAGAAATGCAATTTCAATTGCCTGAAGAAGAAGAAGAAGAAGAACTAATGTGGCACGATTACTTAAAGAAATAAAGAGTATGTAGGTACATGTGTTAGTAACAATACTGTCCCTGCAGTTCGTAGAGATTTATTCTGAGCTGGCTTTTTATTTGATTTAAAAGTTTTACTATGTACATATGTACATGGGAAAGTTTCTATGTGGCTGTCTCGTTTCAATTGAAAATGTCGTTAGTTAATTTTTTCACACTTTGCGATTGTTTGTCACTTTCGTAGAATCACTTCACTCGGGATTTCCGTTTATTATTTTTTTCTGATTTATTGTTTGTTTTGTTATTTTTATTTTTCGTTTTCTTTTTGTTTTTGTTTTTGTTTTTCTCTTTCGGTTTCTGTCTGAGTTTTGTTTATTTAGTTTGGGAATTAGCTAAGAGTCGCCCCACTCGCCTGTCGCTGCAAAGCGTTCTTGCATCACAACGAGATACTTAACGACCAGCCACTTAAGATGTTCAAGATGGCAGCGGGGCAGCGGTGCAAGGGGGGCACTCAAAAGGGAATCCGGCGGTGCGGTGCGGCACGGAGAGAACCACTCAAAGCTCATTCATTGCCTTATGCAACATAGACGTGGTGGCAGGGGCAGGCGTATGGGGAATTCAAAATGTCAGGTGCTTCGTGTTGAAAAATCTTTTCCCTCGCCTCGCTTATTTACTGCAAATTGAATTTCAGAATTTAACGGTTCACTAACAATAGCAACTACTGCGACTAATCCGCTGGGTTTTCGAAAACCAATGTGCAAATGATTTTCTCATTGAAAAGAGTTAAAAAAAAAATTCCTTTAAAAAAAAAAACAAAAAATCTACAATCAAAGCAAAGTTCGAGGTGAAAATGTAGACTAAGTTATAGCAGTAAAAAGACCATAGATCTGAGAGCTTAATATTATTACAGTAAAATTAATATGCTTTTTCGTCATTTGTGTTTAATATGTTGTTTATTGTTTATTGAGATTTTATATATTTATTATTTATATTACATTGCGGCGAGTCCTCGTAGCTGATTATAGAATAATAATACTCAATGCGTTAAGACTAAGTATGATGATTGCCAGCAAGCGAATGAAAATGTAATGCACAGACTTTAAATCCAAAACGAAAAGAAAACTTTGCAGCAAGCGAAATTATATAAATAGACCAAAAGAATGACAGCTTAAAGGATGAATGTAATTTCAAGCCACGTGCATAATCTGCGCAGCATTGATACCAATACAAATGCAAATAAATAAAGGTTATGTACGTATGTATGTATGTGTGTATGTGTGTATGTGTGTACGTGTCTACGTTACGAGGTTGAAGCTACTTGCTTGCTTATATAAAGCAGTTGCAGATGGATGTATTGTATGGATGGATGAACGGTTAATGCATTATGCATATGAGGCGGCCCGGGGTAATGTTAATGTGGGCGATAGACAGTTGTAAGTTGACAGCTGCAGATGACAGTTACATATGCGCATTATATATGCAAGTGTATCGGAACGAACATATGTCGCTTGCGGCTGTTTGTTTATGGCTTAAAGACAAGTTAGATGCGCGCTGCTAGTTAACGCTATATAGAAACTGACAAGGGTGGTATCAATAACAGACTGTCTGCCTGTCTGTCTGTCTCACAATCTGTCAGTCTGCCAGTCAGTCAGGCAGTCAGTCAGGCAGTCAGTCTGTCAGTCAGTCAGTCAGGCAGTCAGTCAGTCGAGTCAGTAACGAGCGAAAAGATACAAGATACAATTTGTGAGATATGAGCTTGCAATTGCGGCGACCTTTTTTTTAGCCGGCAGCAGCAACAACAACAGCAACAGCAGCAATTGCGCATATAGTTAAATAAACTACAAAACGAGCTGCTGTGGTTTGAAGTAGGGTATTGGGGTGGGGTGGGGTGATGTGTTTCGGGGGGTGTAGCTTAAACAGACTGACAAGCGAGCGACGCACGTCAACGACACCCAAAGCTGCAGAGTGGCTGCGAGAGCGAGAGCGAGAGAGAAGGAGAGAGAGAGCGAGAGATAGCGAGCATGTGAGTAAGAGAGACGCATAAGTGCACATAACTGTTTTGTGCATGTGTGTGTGTATGTGTGTGTGTGTGCCGGTCGATAAACAAAAATGACAGCAACAACAACAGCAACAACAACTGGAAGACTGCGCAGTTGGCAGCGCAGCCGCCACAGCTGATAGCGAGCTGCTGACGTCGCTGCCAACGTCGCTGCTGGCGTCGCAGTCGCCGTCGTCGCGTTTGACTCATTAAATATTTTGCAACCTTGACCGTTCGAGAGCGATTAAAAAGTGTGCGACTGTATGTGTATGTGTGTCTGCATTGAGTGTTGCATATGTGTGTGTGTCTGTGTGTGTGTGTGTGTGTGTTGCTATTGTTATTGTTATTTTTGTTGCTGCTGTGTGTCATGCAAGACGACCGACCGACCGACCGACGGGCAACTTGAGCAAAAATATAAAACAACAAACATAATAATAAAAGTACAACAAAAATAAGCAAACAGAAACCGAAACCGAAACCGCAAGCTGCAATAAACTGAATGACATGTATGTATGTATATATGTACATATGTATGTATATATATTGTATACACCGCCCTGTCAGTTATTTTGCACTTTCCAGTTAAAAACGCACAGCGAAGCGCCACAAATAACTAGCTGGCAACAAGCTCGACGCAAACATACCCTGCACTGATTTTATTTAAATTGCAACTTCACTGGAATTTTTGCGCTTGCCATAATAATGGAAATTTGTAATTCATACATTTTTCGGAATTTCGAGTTTGCAATTACAAGTCTAAAGCAAAATTGTAAACAAATGCATTAATTTTCCCATGCATTTTCGCCCTGTTTAATGGAAATAACTTTGTTTTTCTTTCAAACTGTAAATATAGAAGTGTTTCTAGATAATCTATTTTCCTGTGAATTCTCGACTAGATCGTTGCAAATAAGTTGATTATTCTTGAAATTGTAACCTCGTAAGTGTTTTTTCAAGCTACGAATAAGTTTTAATGCAGCTTTCAAAGTTAGTTTTCCTATGAATTTTCGCATGGTTGCTTTTTTTCTATCCTATTTCTACTTTGAATTGTAAACGTAGAAGTGCTTCTAGCTGTTTTATATATTCCAATGAAGTCACGGCTGAAATTGTAACTAGTTTAGTTTTCCTATGAATTTTCGCATGGCTTGAAGCTTTGGAAGTGTTTCTAGTAAATTCATTCTTGCATTCCATTTCTCGTATATAATGGAAAATGCGTTGGTTTTTCATTAAATGTTAAATATGGATTCGTTTCTAGTTAGTTGATGTTCCCACGAATTTTATCCTAGTTCTTCTTTGTGTTGTAAACATAGAACGTGCTGCTGGCTTATTTATTTTCGCATGAATTTTGTCCTAATGAAAAATAGTCGGGTTTTTCCTTGAATTGCAAACTATATAAATTGGTATCTAGCTTAATTTATTTTTCCAAGAAATTTTATGCTTTTGTCCTCGTTGAATTGCAAACATGGAAGTGCTTCTAGCATATTAATTTTTCCGTACTGATTATTGAAAACAAGTTCGATTGCAAATGAGTTTTCTACCCCATTTTCAAAGTTGCATTTCCCACGAATTTTCGCCCAGCTTGTAAATAATAAGTTTGAAGTGGTGGGGACCGAATGGTAAACAAATACGTTGGATACAACAGATTTCTAGTCATGTTACTAATGAAAACGGCAATTTCCCAGTAGTACAAGCGGTCCACACAAAAAGTTTTCCAACATGCGGTTTGCAATTAGTTTTCAGCGCAAATATTCCACAGTTGCAATATGTACAGTTAATGTAACGTATGCAAGCTGTTGTTTGTATATATGTACATATATATTCGACCGATTAAAGCTGAATCAAAATTTCATTCCAGATCGTGTATATAATTATATGGGTTATGCATCTAAGCTATATTAAAGTGTAGCATGCCTCACTCTGATTATTGTAGCCATTTTTATGTTACGAAATAAATACACAAAAAAAAAAATGAAAAAAAAAAAACAACAAACAAACTATGCGCAATCTGAGAGAGAACGGCTCCGTTCGCTCGTGAGATACTTTATTTGCCTTTATTTATTTTATTTAGCTGTGCATTGTTTATGCCGCTGCTTCGAGTTCAATGCAAATATTTGGATAACGACAGGAAACGCGGCAAATATAGGGAACAACAAATGCGAGGGAGCCAACAAAAGTACGAAAATAAGAGTTGGAAAAATGCACACAACAAAAATAAAGCTGAACTTGCTTTATTTATATTTCTTGTTCGATTTGTATATTCGCATGACAATCGAGTAGCGATTATAGTTCCTAGAAACAGACGGGGAAAAATGTCTCTGATGACATTCGAATAAAGTCTAATTGCCCGTGCAATTGTAATAGCTTTTTTTGCTTTAACTATAATTTACACTATGCACACCCCCCCTCCCTCCCTATAATGCTAGCACTCGCAGCGAGTGGATGCCATCATTAAATGTCCATTAAACTACCCCCTCTATAAAGCCATTTGAAATCCAAACAGACAGACAACAACAACACACAAATTGAACTGCGAGAATGGGTGGTTTCTTTATGGCCTGACATCAATCAATTGTCGATTGTAAAAAGCACAATAGAATCCAAAAGATATTTAAAAATGAATAAAAAAAATATATCTAGAATGAATGAAGCAGCGCTTTCCTGGAAAATGTGATACTCAATTTTTAAGTAAAAACTATATCTGCTTTGGGGGGGTGGAAACTTTGTGACTTCTCTATGATAAGCTTCAAATATATTAAACATTTGAAAGAAAATATGTGAATTGAAAAATACGAAATTTACTTTATTTTTTTTTTAATAATTTTAGGTAGTTTCTGCAAGTTCTGAATTCGGAGTTTAACTGCGCTCCAATTTCGAAATACAAATCTGTGTGTGATCATCTGCAACATCATGATCATTATCATTATTCTCATCATTTTCAGCGTCTTCTTCTGCTTTGTCCTCTTTACATCTTTCATTCACTCGTTTGGATTTTGACTTTGGTTTTTTGTTTAGTTTTCTGAGCACTAAACGACCTTTGCAAATTACAAAGTGAAACCCGTTTTCCCCAAGCCTAACCAAGTTTTAAGCCCAACATTTGTGCCAAGACCCCCCACTGCCCCCCCTCCAGCACCGACACCCGCTCTACGCTCTAGCAGCACTTTATGACATTTTCCAGTCGTCGACTTCTTTTGCGGTCGTCCGTTGTGTGCGGCCATTTAGCTCTCTAATTGCTGCCATTCAGGCTAAAGAGAGAGAGAGAGAGAGAGCGAGAAAGAGAGTGGAAGAGAGACAGAGACAAAGACAGAGAAAGAGAGAGAGAGAGAGGGAAGGAACAGAACTCTGCACTAACTGCTGCCTGCTTAGACAATTTTATACTCTGTTTTGCCCAATCGAAGAGAAGCTTATTGGCTTTGTGACACTTTTAACTTGATGCTTGGACCAATAGAATAATATGTGAAAGTATTACCGCTCAAATTTGAGTATGCATAAAATCGTTTAACTAAAAATCGATTTATTCTAATTTAAATATTATTATAAATATTATTATCAATTGTGCTATGCGCTGAAAAAGTGTATTGTGTAGTCGGAGCTTTTTAGCTTTTTGAGTTACTCGTTTCTCGCTCTCATTGTTGTGCGCTGTTACTGTTACTGTTCTTGTTCTTTTTACTGTTGTGTCTCGTTGCGGCAGGTCAATAGTGTCAAATTCCGTGTAATTATTTTTAACTTAGCCCCAACGTGCGTGTTTTTGTATTTAACTCCCCTAGGCCCCACGCTCCTACCCCGCCCCGCGTCAAACCCCTCTCACCTGACGCATCTACTGCCTTTGCTCTTACATATGTATGTACATACATATTACACATTTTGTATACTTCAATCACTTGTTCTGCTTCTCCTTCTTCTTCTTCTTATGCTGCTGCTCATCTCCTCTTGTCCACTTCTTGCCTTTGCTTCACTTCACTTCACTTTACTTCACTCACTTAGTCATCGTCATTGTCTTTTGTCTTCTGTCTTTGTCTGTCTTTTAAGTGCTTCCCACTTCGACCGCAAAACTAGCAACAACATCAACAACAACAACAATAACTATTGCTGCTGCAATAACTGCTACAACAACAAAGACAACAATGAAAAAAAATACATTTTGCGACTCTTGTTTCGCTTTCCGGGTCGCATTAGCTCGCTCGCTCTTCCTCTATATCTATCTCTCTCCCTCCTTCTCTCTCTCTCTCTTAGTGGTTGTATGTCTGTCTGTTTTGCTATCTTTGTATATTTTTCAGACTAATATAACCACCCCACCCCCCCCCCCTCCACCTCTTCCCAGCAAATCTTAAGCTCTTTGCCCCATCTGAAATATTTTTGTAAATTCCAAAATATATATAAAAATATTCAAAATATGTAGCTCTATTTGTAGAATATTATATAGTTTATTATTTACACAAATTCAATTTGAAGGTCGACAAAATTTTATCGAAATTTACGTGAGTTTCTTGAGGTTTTTTTTTTTTTGTCTGTTTGGTAGTTTGCATAATTATAATGGAATTTGGAGGTTAGGTGCGTGCAATGCTCCTCTATAATACCAGATAGCTGGCATATTTATAGCATGTTGCCATGGAGTAGCGTTTAAAGGTCCAAGGGCCGGGCCTAGGGATGCTCAGCTTTGAAAAAGCGTTGACGAGCTTTCGGAAAGTGTTTGGGCTTTACATTTTATATATGTATAATATTCAATATAATATTCAAGGATTCTAGCAGAATCTAGCTAAATTAGTCAGAATATCGCAACCGTTTTTATACGGAGTAATGCATGATATCAGTTGGTAAACAACAATCGATATATAATACATTTAATTTATCGATAGCTCAAAGTGTTAATGTACATATATCGATTAATGCAATCGATAATATACATATGGTATATTAATAAAGCCGTTAAAGCTTGAAATCGATAGTCGATACATTAGTTATCGATTAGCGATGCATATAATAATCAAGTTTATACAATTCTCTCTTTCTCTTTCTCTCCCTCTCGCGCCACGAGCTCAAAGTCTGTTGTATTTTGATGCCACAAATATGTACATATGTACATATGTATGTATGTATGTATGTATGTATTTATTATGTATGTATGTATGTATGTATGTACTGCTCGTACTACTTTTACGCAGCTAATCTGCTCATCCCCCCCCCCCCACCGACAACCTGCACGCCCCTTAAGCGCTCCTAAAAGCAGTCACAGTCTTATCAGCAATATACAATGTATCATATATATACGTATACAAATACACATACATATACACATCCATACATATATATTCTTCCTATCAGCCGCGTACTGCAACACTATTTGGGTTGCTGCTGATCCCCGCCGCTTATCGGCTATAGCTGCGGCGTGTATAGGGGAGGAGGGAGGGTGGTGGGGGGGTGATAGGTGGAGCTGGTCGCTTGTCAATGGCCGCGAATGGCGCGAATGAAAACAGGAAATGAGCTACGAGCTGCGGAAATGTGCATAAGTGTGTGCGTGTGTGTGTCTGTCTGTGTGTGTGTGTGCAGATCGAGGCGTATTACAGTGTTGCCTCGCTAAGGCAAACTTCAGTAATCAAAGCAGCTAATTTCCATGTATAAGAAACTTTAAATCAAAAAATTTCAATTTTTTTTTCTTTTTCTTTATTCATATTTGTAAAAATCCTAGTGTGCAAAGAAAGATTGATGAAAATTTGTACAATCATTTGGTGTGCAGATTATTAAAGTTTTCAAATATTTGTTGCAAGCTATAAAGAAATTGGATTTGTGGTACCAAAATTGTATACAGCATGTGGTCTAAATTTGTCGTCTAAGGAAATTCGATCAAGAAAATTTGGTAAATTTCCATGATGTGTATAGAAAAATGTGACTGAGCAATAATTGCTCACCTTTTGTGAGTGTTTACTGTACTAGTGTACATATAGCTGATAAGAAGAGCGGACGGTAGTTGGGGGTAGGCGGGATTCACTATGCATAATTAAGTAGGGTACTCACCTATGAATTTGCGTTCCACTCGCGATGCGCTGCTGATACGACATATTTGCAGCTTGTTGTTGTTGTTGTTGTTGCTGCTGTTGCTGCTGCTGCTGCTGCTTTTGCTGTTGCGTCGCTTTGTTTTGCTGATGTTGCTGCTGCTGCTGCTGATTAGACGCCGCTTGCTGTGGATGTTGCTGCTGCTGCTGCTGATGATGTAAATGATGGGACGTTGGTCCATTATCATGCACTTGATGCGATGCAGCAGCAGCGTTAGCTGCCGCACTGTGTTGTTGCTGCTGCTGTTGATTGCTGGCAACACGTTGCTGCTGCTGCTGTTGCTGCTGTTGATGATGATGGTGATGATGAAGCTGTTGCTGATGCTGCTGTTGCAGTTGCTGCTGATGTTGCTGCTGCTGCTGCTGTTGTTGTTGTTGCTGTTGTTGCTGTTGTTGTTGCTGCTGTTGTTGTTGCTGTTGTTGCTGTTGCTGCTGTCCACTGTTTGTGGCGTTGTTTGTGGGCGGCGGAGCACCGACCTGCACTGAAGAGGAGCGTATAGCTGCTTCCATTTCATGCCGAACTCTTTTGGCTTAAACACTTGTTGTTGCGCTCAGAAGTAGTAGTAGTAGTTGTTGTTGTTGTTGTTGCCGCTGTTCTTGTTGTTGCTGTTGCTGTAAATGTAGTGTTGCTGTTGTTGTTGTTGCTGTTGTTATTATCACTGAGCTGCTCGCATGCAACAGCATTGCACTGCAACATATTCACAACATGCGCAAAAGTTTCACTTATAACTGTTTGTTGTTATTGCTGTTGTTAGCACTTAAGTTGCTGCTGCTGTTGCTGCTGTTGTTGTTGCTGTTGCTGTTGCTGTCAACAAAACAGCAACAACAATAAGCTGGTGCGCTTAAAAGACGCCATGCAGCAACTGCTGCCCGTGTTGCACTTGCATTTCTAGTTGTTGTTGCACGTTGTTTGTTGTATTAATTTTAATTTTAATTAATATTATTATTATTATTATTATTATTTTGTTGTTGTTGTTGTTTTATTGGTATATTTAACATTTGCCTAT